>QLOH01000039.1:0-683404 GCA_026901365.1 Sesbania bispinosa | reverse complement strand
CAACAACAATAACTTTTTTGGTCTTGATACAAAATCCTCAGACAACAATTAAACTCAAAAACATACACAGCATGCATTTCAAATTGCTCACAAAGAATTTACTGTTCTGTAATAAAATTCTAAAATTATTAGACTTTCAGAAGTCATCTCCAAAAGGAACAAGCATTACAGAGATTTGCCAAAAATTTAATTTATGTTATGAATAGCAAACTTACTTCAGTAGGGCAAGATCTTCCACCGCTGGTTATCACCTTTGTTCCAATCCCAGAGGACTATAGTAGTGCCATCATGCACACCTCCAGAATTCTTGTCACCATGATAAGCATCCACATTAAGATGAACATTATTGACCATCCTTATAGCTCTGTAGCTATCACCCAGGTCCCTGCTCTCAGTCCACAGAATAGACTCATCAAGATAGTCTGGATTGTAAGGTATCAACCGAACCTACATAAGAATTATCAAAATTCTCATGTAAAAAACAAATTACCAAAATGGGGAAAGGAAGAAGAGAGAGGCAAGAGGATGTTATATAACATTGCTATTTTCTTCCAACCAAAGGATCTCTGCTTCTATCAAAACGGTTTCCAGTTCCACCCATGAAACACATTATAGGGAAAATCCCACTCCGATACATAATGACACAGTGACACACTATGCATCTGAATCATAAAATTGCAGAATCTATAAGAATATGCAAAGCACATCATTATAACAACAAATTGTCAAATTATAAGAGAAAGAAAGAGATACTTTACATGTTTTTGGTATAAAAAGTTTAGGGGTTGGGGAGGTAATCCCATTCCAAGGTAAGGACATGCCATGTGCCTTTATAATGATAAATAAAAGAAAGTCCACTAACAATAATTGAGTCAAAGAACGTTTTACCTTTTTTTTTTTGGTGAATTACTGTTAATACCTGATTACACTTTTAATTCAATTATTTTTTAACTCACCTTTTTTATATATTGTGGAGGAAAGGAAATAAACAAACTGATAAAAGGTTGTGTAAGACTTACAGGCTGCACTTATCCCAATGCAAACAGTTTGGTAATTGTACATTAGAACAACACAGCACATGCAACTTTTTTCATAAGCATTATGCTGATCCTGAAAAGCTCCAAGATACTCATTATTATGCAATACAGAAAAGGTCCTCATCCTCAGGATAGACCTTACCATCTGATTTTATTTGAAATAAAAAGCTATCACAGTCATCCTGTTTATAAGATGCAAGTTGAACATCAAGATTTCTATCACATTTATCCTACTGGCAGGAAACTACAACCACCCTCATTTGGCTAAAGTATTTACTATAATTAATGTTAAGGATGACGGATTCTTACTCCTAAATCCTATATTCTAATTGAATCATCAGCACAGCAAACATTAATAGTATACCACTCACATCACATATATATGATTATGATCCAGATGCAAACAAAAAAAGGGAAAGACTTTGCAATCTAACCGAGTGTGATTAAAACTTGAGAGAGAGAGAGATCTTACTGGATGAGTGGCACCGGTGGAATGCTTAATGGCCTCACCAGTGACCTTGTTGACCAAAGCAAAAGCAGGGCAACCCTCTTCATCCTTCACCCTGGTACTGTACTTCTCATCCTTGTACCAATGCTGCAGCAATAAAATCACAAAATAATAATAAATCAATTACAAAGACGAAAATTAATGAAATAAGGAAACCCCAAAGAAAAAGATCCCATTTTGAAATTGTGGGTCAACAAAACTTGATTACCTGGTACTGATTGCTGGGATCAGATGGTGCAAGAATGACTTGGCCATGGCGAATGGTGAGGGAGTAATTTGGGGCTGCTTTGGTTACAACCTTGAAAGTGGGTTTATTAGAGAGAGGAGTGGGCGTGGGAGTGGGAACCTGATGGCTGACATGGTGAACGTTGGAAGGAGGATAAGGGGTGGTGGTGTGGTGAGTCTGGTGAGAAACATGGTGGACGGTGGCGTTGGGAACTGGGGTAGAGTAACCGGCAACAGGTGGTGGTGGTGGGTAACTGGAATTGAGTGAGTGATCAGCTTGATGATGGTGAGAAGGAGGAGGAGGTGGAGGGGCAGAGTAATTGAAGTCATGAGACACGTGTCCTGAAGTGACATGAGAAGTGTGGAACACATGGGTCTCTGGTTGATGTGGTTGTGGTGGTGGTGGTGGGTGAGGCTCACCGTAGAAGGGTGGTTGAGGAGCGTTATTGAAGGGAGAGAAGGTGTTTCCTGGTGGAGGGTACGCGGCGGGTTGTTCTTCGTCATTCCTACGGTGGTGGTGGTGGGTGTGGGTGACGTTAGAGTTATGGTGGCCATGGTTGAACGGGAACTCCATGGTTAATGAGAAGAGAAAGAGTGCTTAGAGGTTAAGCTTAGTTTTGTTTTTGTTGGATGGAATAATAAATAATAAGGTGTGGGTGGGGCCAACAAAGTACCAACCACTGTCTATAAAATTCCAGGGTATCCTCTTGTGAGAGAGGGTTTTGGTACCTTCTTTGATCATTTAGTGAATTTTTCTCAACATTTTTAAATGATCTTAGTATTTTTATACTTATAGGACAATATTTAACTTTTAGAATTTGTATTTTTAATTTTTGAAAAAACTTTTTGATCCCCTGTAACTATTATCATGTATTTTTTATTGTATTCCTTAATTTTTTCGCATTCTCATTTGCAATACACACGTGTCTCATTTAAAATCTACTTTATGTTTTCGAAATAATTTAGGACGGAGTACATAACTTGTTTCTATGAAGTTTTGGCCTATTCAATAAAAAAAGTGACAAGAAGGTACCAAAACTCTCTCTGACGAGATGGTATCAAATTGCGACCCTAAAATTAATCACTGACGTATGGGATCCGAGCCAACACGTGGCGCTCGTTTGCTTAGTGAGGAGTGTTTTTCCTTTTGGACTTTTGGAGCAAACAAGTTATAAAAAAAAACAAAGAAAAATAGAAAAAAAGGGTTACGCGGCACCATGTGTACGACACTATAACCTATGTGTATATATAATATATGGAATAAAATTTATTATGAGCGTGCTGAGAATTTCATCAGCTTATAACCTAGTTTAAAAAATACAAAAGTATTTGATAAAGCATTTCAAAGTAACTTATTTTATGAGTTTCTAGCTTATATAAGTTATAAATTATTTCACTTAGTTTTCTAACTTGTAGCTTATTTAATTTTCTTCCATCCCTATCTCTTATATTTTGATACATTTCCCTTATTATTATTAATTTCTTTTTACCTATTATTATCTATTTTCAATTTTAGTAATAAAAACTTTCAATTGTTTTTTATTTATTATTACCTATATAATACATAATTTAAAAAATTATGAATTAATTAAATTTTTATTTTCTTTTCACTATTTTATGAAATTATTTTTATATTATACTATTTATTTTATCAATTTTATTATTTATTTTAATTTATAATTAAATATTTAATCACTAAAAGGTTTAATAAGAATTTAATTATTTTTTAAAAAAATATAAAATTATAACTACATAATAATATTTTTTCTAGAAAATACAAAATAAAAATTATATAATAAAATTTATGTAGTTATGTCTTTTTATGTCATTTTATATTTACTAACTAGCTTATCAGCTAATTCTACCAAACACTTCTAATTCAATAAGCCGGTTTATCAGCTCAAAACTTATAAGCTACGAGTTTATCAGCTAATTTTGCCAAATACACCCTATATATTTGATTTGGCATTTAAAATGGTCCAAAACACAAATTTTGATATCTCAAAACAATCATTTATAGTATTAAAAAATTAAATTAATTAAGTTCCAACGCTAAAATAAACCTACTTGAATATTTGACCCAATGGTAGCATCAAAATTTCCTTTCACATGATCATTCCTTCGAGGAGTATAGTGCACCGTGCTAGCGTGATGGCTTTGATTTAGCTCATGTTATACGTGTAATACAAAAGTATAAGATATATTTTATTTAATTATAGTTAAATTTATAATAAAGTAATAGCATTAAATATGTTTTTAGTTATTGAAAATATAGTGAAATTTGATATTGATTTCTCATTTATTTTTTATTGGTTTTAATTCTCTATTGTCTAAAAACACCTGATTTTAGTCTTCATCGATAATTATGTGTTGGACTTGAGCTATCAATGAAGAAATACAAGTCACTCCTCAAGTCTCTCATCAAATAGATGTTTGGTTTTGTTGTAGAAATTAGGTGCTTCAATTTCAGTTCATTTTGCAATGCCAAACACATTTCTATAGGTGTGACACTTGTATTGATTGTTTTTAGAATTAGACAATATGTATGTGTTTGATTACTCTTCCTTGTTGATCCTTCTTTGTGCAAATTGAGTTCAAAGTTAAGTTTTCAAGTTTGGAAAACTGGGTATCTAAATTACTCAACTTAGTAATGATTTTCCTTTGGTTTAAACGATTACTTAAGTTGGTAATGGACCCCAAGTTGACTCAAAGATGGAAACTGCTTGAATTCAGTATCAAGATCGAATTAATCGATTACCTGATATAGGTAATTAATTACCTGTGAATCCTGAGAAGAGTTCTAAAATACACTGTCTAGTTTAATCGATTACCAAAGTTAGTAATCGATTACCACAAATTCTGCATAATTCTGAGACGTTTTCTGAACTGTTTGTAACTTAATTGTAACAGATTTTTTCTATTTCTAACTAACTAAAACTGTTTTATACATATGATTTTCGAAAGTAAACGATGAGAGTTAAGTTTTCTGTCAAATACAAGAATCTCTCTAAGAGAATTTTCTCTATGAAATCAAAGGAAAAATCCAGAAAAATATGCAGAATCAAGAACTCAGCTCTCAAGAAGAATTGACAATGGAAGAAAGTGTTTGATCTTATTCATGGGGTTAATCTACACAGTCAATGTGTTATTGTTCTAAACCCTTAATCTTTCTAAATTTTCTGTATTATGAAGTCTCTTGAATAGGGTGTTCATAGAGATTGTTTGAAATCTTGTGACGAGGTGTCATGAGTAAAGTTAATGGTCATATGATGGGGTGTCATTGAAGAACATGCTCTTGTGAGGTGCAAGAGTTAAACCTTTGTTTATTGTTAGTAAGTCTTTCTTTAGGATTGTATGTTCATGGTGTTTGTAATCAATTCTATAGTGAAAGCAGGTTTAGTTGTGTGCTAAATCTAAAACTGGATGTAGGCCCTTTTTATGGCTGAACCAGTATAAACAACTGTCTAATTTTCTCTATCCCTACTCTATTTTAATTCGGAATTGTTGGCTAAAATTGAACTGCATATTTGTCTTGAATTTTGAGTTCTAAATTTGTTCTTGATATTACATAAAACTGAGTTCGTTTGAATAGTAAACTATAACGCTTGAGGAATCAATCTTGGTAATCAATTACTCTTTCAAACATATTGATCCGCTGCACATTTGTTTTGAACTTTGAAAATTATTTTTGAAAACTTAATTTGAAAGAATCTTGAAGGCAAAAAGAAAAGGGGTAAACAATTTCTGATTTTTGCAAAAAGGACTAAGTTTTAGTGAATCTATTTAACCCCTCCTTCTAGATTCCCTTTGGGACCAACGTTATGTTCTATTGAGTGATAAGTATGGATGACAATGTGATACGAACCAGAAACATAAAGATAGGAATGTCTTAAAGATCAAATAACGGTAAATAATGGTAAGGAGCTTGACACAATCCAAAACCTGCCAGAAGCACCAAAGCTTTCAAAGATAGGAACTTGACATAATTCGTTACTTGTCGGAAGCACCAAAGTTATCAAGATATAAGTAACTAGACCCTAACCAAGACCTGCTAGTAGAACCTAAGTTATCAAGTAGTTCTTTAATCCAAGAACAAATGATAAACTCTCACAATGAGAAAACTCGGAATTTTATTGATAAAAACTGTGTCTACAAACTGATTCTCAATGTCAATATATAGTAAAGGAATTCCCTAAAATAAACTATAAAAAGGATACAGTCCTAAATTAAATAGATTTAGTCCTAGATAAGATAAAATATAATCCTAAAAGATTTAATCCTAATTCCTAGATAACATAAAATATAATCCTAAAAGATTTAAATATAATCCTAACAGATCTGATATTGATTCCTAACATCTGATCCTAAATAAATCAGTTATGATCTGATTAGATAAACTTTCCCGAAATAGACTCTCCTAAGATTAGAGGTGTCAAAACGGCCTAGCCCGACCTGGCCCGAAGTGAGTGGCGGGCTTTTACAGACCGGGCTAAAATACTCGGCTAAAATTGATACTGTAAAATAAGAGCCCGAGCCCGAGCCCGAGCCCGGATCGGGTAGCGTGCTTATGCGGGGTCGGCCCGGTTAAAGCCCAATTTATTAAAAAATGTAGCTAATTAAAAGTTACAAAGAATTATACTTTTACAAAATTAAAAAAATTACAATATAGTTATAAAAAAACATTAAAAAAATGTTCATATACCCTAATAAAACTCATTCAAATAAATTTAAAATTCATTCTAAATTCCCAAACGTATTCATCCATCAATCCTATTAAACTAAAATACATTTAACGCATTCAAATAACTTTAAAATACATTCGTAAGTTCTCAATCCATTCCAAAACACATTAAAAGATTTTTCTCAACTTTTCATTCTTACTTTTCTAAATTATCCTTTACTGATAGAAAAATAGATAGTTTATATTACAAAGAATATTCAACGACGAGTATTCGAAATAAAAGAAAGAAGTGAAAGTTACATTCGATATATTATAAAATGTAATTTATATAAGTATTTCATTTATTTATGTTTTATGAACATTGTTAGTATTTTTTTATGATTATGAAAAAAATCAATATTTTGAATTGAAAGTTCCTCAGGTGATACTTATATATTATAATTTATACTTTGAAAATAAGTGTTATACTATGCTTTGAAAATAAGTCCCTTTGGCTTGATCAAAACATAGGAAAAACGTGAAGTGAACATCACTTTGTGACCATGCACAAAAACCTGTGTTTACTAATTGTAAAAACGTATAATTTGTTGGAAAAAATATATACCCTGCAACATTTTTTATTATATATATATGCGGGTAGCCCGAAAGCTCGTCGGGCTACCCGGCCTGAACCCAGATTGTTGCGTGCACTATTTATTTCGAGCTGTGAATATCCAATTTTATCCGGGCTAACTTTTACCATTTCTTAATTAATTTCAAATTCAAAAATAAAAAGTAATAAAGCTGTAATTCCAAAAATAAAAAAATAATAAAAGGTTTTAGTTTAAGTAAAAAATAAAAATCAGAAAAATAAAAATAATGATTCTAAATATTCAAAAATAAAAAAATAGAAAATTAGAAAATAATTTTAAAAATCTGAAAATAGAAAAAAAAGTAAAAATAATGAAATAAAAATATCTTGGAGGGTAAGTTTGAGTTGAGAAAATAAAGGGATTTTGGTTGTTAGTGGAAAAATTTGTTACTAGAAGTGAGAAAGTGGAGGAAGTGGTTTCAGGAGGTGGTTTCAGTTAAGATAGTATAAAAAGGTCAGGAACACAAGGTTAAGGGGGGGGGGGATGGTTCCTAACTTCATCACGGAAAAGGTTGGCATACAGAAAAACAGAGGGAATTATCTAGAATGGATAGAGGGGCGCACAGAGACAGAAGAGAAGAACAATTTGAGAGCTAACTCAGGAAGACATTACATGAAGTAAGAGGTATGGCAATTCAGTAGAAGAATATGAGAAGTGGGCTACAACAGAGGTAAGTTGCTTAACTTCTTTTTATTCTGATCTACACTGGTAATATTGTGTTCCCCCGCTTATTTAATTTGATGTTGTAAGCCTCTGAAATATTTTGCTTATTGTCTGTATAAATTCAAGTGCAAACTCACATAATTTAAATTGCACTCGCACTTCTTCCTGAAATAATATCAAAGGATTACCCAATAACAATTTCAAATTGCAACCGTAAAAATGTACAGACTAAAGCTCATTTTTCTATCTAATTGAAAAGAGAAAATTCTACTGAAGTTAGTCCCTCGCAAAGCTCCCAAACAGCACCATCTTCCCCACATTCTGCAATCCTTCCATTTACTCCCATGAAATTTCTGTTCAAAGAGAAGTGAGAATGACAGAGAAAGGGTTCCAAAACCAGAAAATGGTAACACCAAGAAAGTATCCTACTGGCATTATACGCGCCCTGCCATTGTCCAGCCGCATCGCCGTGCAGTTGTCCTCCTTCACCGCGGCCGCGCAGCCTTGCGCCCTGCCGCGTCCAGCTAGCCTCTCCGTTTCAAACGAACACCGCGCCCCAGCAACCGCGGCCATGGCCACTTCTTCCCCTCCGGCCGCCAGCTCCGCTCCACCCCCACGAAGCTCTTCCAGCACCGCCAACAGCCACCATGAGACGCGCGCAGCTACTCCTTTCGTTCGCTCACCACCGCGTCTTCGGCACCGGTGCAGACGCTCACCGCCGCGGCCATGGCCGCTACCCTCCTCCCTTCTCTTTCTCTCTCATGGCCGCACTCCTTCTTCCCCATCTTCTTCAAGCCGCAGCTCCCCTTTTCCCCCCTCGTATTCTTCTTCCCTCTTTCTTTTTTTCTCTCTCTTAGGTTTAGTCCTTTTTTATTTATTTTGCTGTGTGTGTATTTGAGGGGGGCGTGAAGAGTTTGGAAACTCTGATCCCCTGCACCCTTTTTTTTTTCTTTTTAATATGTTTATCAATTTTATTTGGTTAGATTTTCAAATGAGCCTTTGATTTAGAAAGCTTTTAAATATTTCATACTTGATGTAAATATTTGGGGTGATTTAAATTGTGTAAATATTTGTTTATTTTTGCAAATATGCTAAATAAAATTCTCATAATAAATTTAAAAATATTAATGCAATAATTTGGTAATATTATCGAATAGCATTTCTATCGTTAATATTATCCAAATTATATAGGACTATGGAGTATAGCCATTTGCTAACAAGATAGTCCTTACAAATTGTAATTATTTCCAAAAAAAAAAGTGATTTTTCCTAAAAATAAAACGTTAACGAGTAGCATTTCTACCGTTAATGGGACTATGGAGTATAACCATTTGTTAACAAAATAGTCCCCACACTAGTAAATAATTTTTAAAAGATAATAAAAATATTTTTCAAAATAAACAACGTTAAGATTAGCGTTTCTAGCAATAACGTTATCTCTCACAAATAATAAAAAGAAAACTTTTTACTCAATTTAAAAATAATTTTTGAAAATAATAAATCATTCAATGATCAAGTAATATTGATTGAATAGCAATTCTATCAATTAATATTATTTGAATTAGGAGGGGTTCATTGTATAGCCATTTGCTAACAGAAACCCTTCAAGAGTGAATTCTTTTTAAATAACTCTTTCAAAAATAAAACAAAAATCTTTCCAAAAATATTATCAAAATCCAAACTCTCAATCAATCAACAAATCAATCGTTCAGAACTACGTGACTTTGATTTCCCCATTGCAGCTGGGGATACGTAGGAGCGGGAACCCGGCCCCGTCAAGCCCAAATAAATATTTTTCTAAATTTTCCCATAATCTAAAAAATAAAAAATGAAATAAATTTGTAAATAAATAAAAACAAAAAGATTTCTTTTAAAAAGTGGTAAAATAAATATTTTTCAAAAGTTAATAAATTTGCACAATTAATTAGAGGTAACTGTCTTAGGACAGATGTCGTAGGGTGCTAATACCTTCCCTACACATAATCGACTCCCGAATCCAAATCTGGTTTCAAAGGCCATTTTTTTTTCTAAAAGGTTTTTTTTTCCGATATTTTTCCCTCAAAAATAAATATTGGTGGCGACTCCATTGAAAACAATTTTTCGCCGTCCCGTCGTGACCCCGGTTTTCGACAGATGGCGACTCCACTGGGGACATTTGAGAGTCAAGCCTGTCATAATTAATTGTGCAAAGTTGTTGACTTTTATATTTATTTTTCCCTTTTTGTTTTTTTTTTTTTTGCTTTGTATATATTGTTGTAAATATTTCTCTCCATATCTTTGTAAATATTTTTACTTATACATTATCTGATGTATGCCCCTGATATTGTAAATATATTATGCTTCAACCCTAGGATAGAAGACTTTTTTTTCTGTATATATTTGTGCTGCTTGGTTTGTTTGCAGATGGGGTAGTCTTTTAGGACTATAGATTGGTATGGCTCCCTACACACACTTCACAGTCACTTACCTCACACACTTATTGGGCTCTATACCCGAGCCTGTGCGAACCGAGGAGTAGGAGATGTCTTAATAATTGTCGATTGAGGGGCTTTATGCTCACTTGACAATAGTTGATTCATCACTCAGATTGTTACCGATTTCATCGGTTAGTCATAATTGAGATGGGTTTCTCCATACTTATGTCTAACTTATGAATCGGGTCCTTTTCTATGTGACAAGGGCAATCTGGGAGCCTTATCTATAGAGGTCTAGACCCGTCCTTGAGAGCCATGCACATTCAATGAGCTTAGTGACCACCAAAGTTAGAGTCATAACCTTAAGGATACCTTTCCATAGGGTTTTACCTGATTTAGGACACATGGGGAGCATTTTCCTTCGTTTCTTTCTTATTATTCATTGTACATATTTACTATCGCGTTTATCAGTAGGACCTTACTTTGTATTCACATAAAACATTTTTTTTTTCAAAAAAAATGAAAATAAATGGATAGTGATTTTTTTTTATTTTCCCTCAAAAAAAATTTTTTCCTCTCCACCATGCCTTTATGTATATCATGATCATCCTTAGTTAACATATCATCATTTTTTTAAAAGGAAAAATCATGCAAAGGAAGTTTATTTCTTCCGTTTTCTTTCACCCTTCATTGTCCATGTTCAGGGTGACATTTAACAATAAGGCACATCCATGCATGAAAGTCCTTATTTTTTTTTTCTCTAAACCCAAAAAAAAGCATCTCTTTATTAGCATTATCATGTATCTCATACATTTTTCATGTATAGCGCAACATTCATAAAACATGCATCTTAACATGTCATGGTCCATAATTTTGTCAGAAAAAAAATAACATTCATTCATTCATTAACATAATATTTCCTTTTTAAAAAGAAAATAAACTGATGGTGAAAATATTTCTTTTACAAAAAAAAAAACAATAAAAATAAAAAAAATCTCCATTAACATTAGCATGCATCTCATACATTTTCATCCATATCATAATTACCTTTACCCATATCATCATTTTTCCCTTATATCGCAAAAAAAAAACAAATAAATATTTCTCCATTAACATTGTCATGTACATCATGCATCTTTTGGGCACATCATGCTCATCCTTGGTTGGCTTTGTCTTCATGTCTAAAGAAAAATGAAAAATAAAAAAACAAAGAAAGAAAAATTCATGCATGTTCATATGATCATGGTTACATTTGTCTATAATTTTACCAAAAATAAAAGTAAAATTTCATTTTTTAGAAAACAAATAAATTGAAGTGAAAATATTTCTTTTAAAAAAAAAATAAAAGAAGAAAAAAGGTTCTCCACTAGCATCTCATACATCTTATTATGTTATCTCATATTCTCCTTTAATAATGTCATGCACTCCATGCATCTTTCAACATCCTTAGTTTATCATGGTATCATTTAGATCTATCATATCTCATAAAAAAAAAAGAAAACAAAGTTCATGGCATTTTCACTTACACTGTCCATAATAATCATGTAAAAAAAAAAGTGTTGCATCTGCATAAATTTTAAAGGCATAGTAGGTTGCATTTCCCTTGCATGATAACATTTCTATCCTAATATTTTGTTTTGTTTGTATAAAAAAAATCAAGAATAAAATAAAATAAGAGAAAGAAAGAAATCCATGAAGTGATTGTTTCCTCATCACACTTACAAGACTTGTGCCAAACAAGGATCATGGATAAACTTGAACACAATCAGGAGAAGTTAAGAGGCGACTTCAACAAGAGGGGCAGATGACAAGCTTTTGGGATTATTGCAAAAGGGAGAGAGAATCTCTCAGGGGTAAACAGACAATCATACATGCTCTTCCACCAAGCTCTAAGTGCACATACAGTTTCATAATTGAACCCTCAAGGGACTTTGGTTCCATTGGCAATGCATCCCATCCAACCCAACCCAACCATCCATCACCAGTCCTCAAGGAACCCAACATCCACCATATGACCTTCCACTCAGCTATACATCACCTCAGTCCACAAGATGATAGCCCACCATTTTAAACTTCCAACCTGAAGCCCAACCCAGCACCAACCACCAGAGTCTGACCCAAACCCATGAGAAGCCTCACATACCATCATCTCCTATCTTCCTACCATGTCAATTCCACACAACCATGACACCTGCTCTTAACACAACCCCCCCAAGAGATTGATACATTAGTGGTGACTCTAACGTCCAAGCTCAAATACCTCTCAGCCACACCACTGCCCACCTACATGACCATGGGGGAGCCCTAATCCTCACAAACATGGATGACAAAGATCTCCAGTATCCCATGAATTCTGACAAAATACTATGTTCAAAAAAAAAGAAAAAAAAAAGAAAGAAGAAAAAAGAAAGAAAAGCTCGCTAGGTTGAAAATCCGAAAGGATGACCTAAGCAAAAGTTAGAGCGACCCGCTGAGTTGAAAACTCGCAAGAGCAGCTCAGGCAAAAGTCAGGGTCAAGCAAAAAAGGTGTTCAAATCATGTGTGGAGATCGTGCACGGGGGCAAAAGATTTGACAAGATTATCAGGAGAGGTGGGTGTGCCAAAATCACAAACTGGGGCAATTGCAAACCAGTGTTATATGCTTGTGGAGCATAGCCATGTTCTTTGTTGCAAAGAAAGCTCAGAGCTCAGCAGAAGCAGTCATTACAAGGAAGTCCTTTTTGGAAACGGGGCAAAAGGGAGGCTAAGGCCTTAACATTTGATCATGAGCAATCCACTCAAACGGTACCACATCATATCCCTCATCACACCCTCAAATGATGCTTGGTTGCCCTCCACTTCCCACCCAATCACAACCATCCATATCCACACCACCACAACCCTATCAACCATGAAGCCAAGCCAAACCCTAGCCCAAACCAAAGAAGGCCAAACAGCCACAAAAAAGGCTTGTCTGACCCATGACTCACATCAGTCATCCCACCTTACCCGCAACTCATTGATTGTCCTTCACCCATTACCTCTAGTTGGGTTGCTGCATTCAAAAGGTTGTGCTCCAAATGTCAAATATGGCTATATTGGCAAGGATGTTATGTTGTGGAGCTTTAAGGAACAAAATCCCAATCCTTCGCCAAATCAAGAAAGTCTGGTTAATGCTATCAAAGCTCTAATTGAGAGTTTCCAAATTTCCTATGGTTTTTAGGTTTGTCAAAATAATTTTGTAATACTGATCATATTGCTCTGCCCAAGGCTTTAGGATGACTTTTGTATACAGGGCGCACATTTTTCTTTCAGCATATGTTTTCAAAGATGCATGTTGAATTTTCCAGCTCCTTGCTTCCAGCCTTAATCTCATTCATCATTTCTTCTTCCTTGTGCCATTGTAAATAATGTAAATCTACATGTGTTCCTCTCATGAAAGTGTAATGTCTATCTCATAGTCCATCAATCATGCCAATAAGGATGATGAGAAATTCATGAATTGTTGCCTAGGTTTGACAAACAAGGAAAAGGCCACTTTGAATTTTGAGGGATAAAGACCAAGATGTGTATCAAGTTTGTATCCTTGAGATGATTTCTCTAGTTAGTTCGTAGATAGATGAATTTGGGGATTTAGTCTTCAAAATTAAGTCCGAAAATGAGCAATCATAATTTGAAATGATGATGGCCATCTTTCTCTTCCAAAAAAAAAAGAAGCAATTCAATATCCCTAGTTGTCCCCCTTTGAGCCTAAATTTTCCTTTCAATTAATCCTGGACAAGGATCACCCCACATTGGGGTTTGGTACAAAGTGAAGTCAACTTTTGTCAATAATATGTTAAGTCAAAAAAAAGAAAGAAAAGGAAATAAAAAAAAAGAAAAAAAAAAGCAAAAGCATAAAAGAAAAAAAATGATCAAAGTGAAAGAAAACCGTTGACTTCAATAGTCTCAATTAAACACTCACCTTCTTGAAAAGAGAAGTTATTGATCCTTGATCCCTTGAACCCTTAAACACTTGTTTGGGCCTACTATATCCTTTCTTTCATAGCCATTAGCCCTGACCACATTACAATCCTTGTAAAGTCCATTCTGATCAATGAAATGATTGCTTTCATTTTCATGCCTGTAATTTGAAGATCAAGATGTTAAATATTGGTGGTTGATGGCAAAAAAAAAAAGAAAGAAAAAAAACGAAAGAAGAAAAGTGAAAAAAATCAGAAGATATAAGGGCCCGTTAGGTTGAAAACCCTACAAGGGCAACCTAAGAAGAATTTATGGCAAGAGAGAGTGCCAATGGTGACAGAACTGGGGCAAGTAGGTTATTTGAAATAACAAAACTGGGGCAAACAAACGGCCGAAACCCAAAGATTGAAGTCATCTTGGAATACACTGGGGGCAAATGCAATGTTTATAAAGCATATGAGACTGGGACAACTTGGAATACACTGGGGCAAATGCAATGTTTGAAGCATATGAAATTGGGGGCAACTTGGAGTACACTAGGGCAATGCAATATTGAAGCAGATGTGAGGCTGGGGTAAGCCCATATTTGGCATTTGGTTTGATGGATTTTCAAAATTCAACATGAGGGACTAATACTTTCATCAGAAAACATCACTCAAAAAAAAAAAAAAAGAGAGAGCCTTACCTCTGTCACCACCTTTTGTAAATCTTCTCACTTTGTAAATATTACCCCTTTTGTAAATATGACAATCTCATTTTTGCTTTTACCCTTTTTGGTTAATTGTCAATTTGCATTTTATGGTGAACATGTACTGAAAGGAGATTTGTGTTTACACTGACAAAGTATTACATTTGTTTTGACATTCTAAAAAGTCATGAGGAAATTTGTTGAACTCTCAAAATTACAGCAAATATTAAACCAAATCCCTACACCAATGAGGAAGGGTGCAAAACAGGTCACTTCAGAAGATGTTTTAGTCAGAGGCTTAGAGCGTGAATTGAACTAAAGGCCCATAACAGATCAAAAGAAAGTCCTTGGTCATCCATGAATCTTGGGGCACTTGCCACTGTAAGAGGTTGAGGATTCAAATAATAAGAGAAAACGATTAATCAAGTTCAAATCAAGTGAAAATAATAAACAAGGATGAGGTGTTCATCATGCATTTTGCATCAATAACCTGGCAATCAATTGTCAACCAATTAATCTACACACATACTTGTATTGTCATCCTGTCATTACTTTCTCTCCATGCATCTTGCATCATCTGATTTCTCTGTACATCTCGCATTATCATCATTCTCATCTTGCATTTGCTATCACAATATCATCATTGCACTTGAGTTTTACTCCTCTGCATCTCACATTCTTTGCATCATGCATACCATTGCATAGTTTGAACCTGAATTCTTTGGGGTCCCCAACACCCATCTCATTCAATACTTTGGGTCCTAATACCCAAGCCATCCCTTTGGGTTCACATACCTAATACATCCTCAGGGGTCCAAGTACCCGTCAACTTCAATCCTTTGGGTTTCATATACCCAATGCACTCCTCAGGGTCCACGTACCCGTCAGCTTCAATCTTTTGGGTTCACATGCCTATTGAACCATTAGGGTCCACGTACCCATCAAGTTATATTCTTTGGGTTCACATGCCCATTGAATCATCAGGGTCCACATACCCATCAAGTTCTATTCTCTGGGATCACATGCTCATTGAATCGTCAGGGTCCAAGTACCCATCAAGTTCAATCCTTTGGGTTCACGTACCCAATGCATCCTCAGGGTCCACGTACCCGTCAGCTTCAATCCTTTGGGTTCACATGCCCATTAAATCATCAGGGTCCACGTACCCATCAAGTTATATTCTTTGGGTTCACATGCCCATTGAATCATGGGTCCACGTACCCATCAAGTTATATTCTTTGGGTTCACATGCCCATTGAATCCTCAGGGTCCACGCACCCGTTAACTTCTATTCTTTGGGTTCACCTACCCAATGCATCCTTAGGGTCCATGTACCCGTCAACTTCAATTCTTTGGATTCACATGCCCATTGAATCATTAGGGTCAAAGTACCCGTCATGTTTTATTCTATGGGTTCACATACCCAAGGAATCCTCAGGGTCCAAGTACCCATCAACTTCAATCATTGGGTTCACATACCCATTGAATCCTCAAGGTCCACGCACCCGTCAACTTCTATTCTTTGGGTTCACCTACCCATTGAATCCTTATGGTCCTCGTACCTATCAACTTCTATTCCTTAGGTTCACATGCCCATTGAATACTCAGGGTCCAAGCACCCATCTACTTTTCTTTGGGTTCACATACCCAATGCATCCTCAGGGTCCATGCACCCGTCAAATTCAATTCTTTGGGATCACATACCCAATACATCCTCAGGGTCCAAGTACCCGTAAACTTCAATTCTTTGGGTTCACATACCCAATGCATCTTTAGGGTCCTTGTACCCGTCAAATGGCGATTTGCTTGGGTATCGTGCCCAATGCACCATTAGCGTCCTCGTACCCGTTGTAGTCCTCAGGTCCCCGTGCCGATTGCATCTCAGGTCTGCGTACCCGTTGCAATCCTCAGGTCATCGTTCCTGTGGCACTTGCCTACTTTTCTCACTCTCAAAACCCCAGGACCAACTCTGGCACCCAAAGTCCGAGACCAGCTTCGGCACCCACTTCAGTTCAAAAGCCCAGGACCTACTCTGGCACCCAAAGCCCAGGACCAACTCTGGCATCCAAAGTCCGAGACCAACTTCGGCACCCATTTCAGTTCAAAAGCCCAGGACCTACTCTGGCACCCAAATTCCGAGACCAACTTCGGCACCCATTTCAATTCAAAAGCCTAGGACCAACTTTGGCACCCAAAGTCTGACACCAACTTCGACACCCATTTCAGTTCAAAAGCCCAGGACCTACTCCGGCACCCATTTTAGTCAAAAGCCCAGGACCAACTCTGGCACCCAAAGCCACCTACTTTGGCATTCATTTCAGTCAAAAGCCCAGGACCAACTCTGGCACCCAAAGCCCAGGACCAACTCTGGCACCCAAAGTCCGAAACCAACTTCGACACCCATTTCAATTCAAAAGCCCAGGACCAACTCTGGCACCCAAAGTCCGAGACCAACTTCGGCACCCATTTCAGTTCAAAAGCCCAGGACCAACTCTGGCACCCAAAGCCCAGGACCTACTCTGGCATTCATTTCATTCAAAAGCCTAGGACCAACTCTGGCACCCAAAGCCCAGGACCTACTCTGGCATTCATTTCAGTCAAAAGCCCAGGACCAACTCTGGCACCCAAATTCTGAGACCAACTTCGGCACCCATTTCGGTTCAAAAGCCCAGGACCAACTCTGGCACCCAAAGTCCGAGACCAACTTCGGCACCCATTTCAGTTCAAAAGCCCAGGACCAACTCTGGCACCCAAAGCCCAGGACCTACTCTAGCATTCATTTCATTCAAAAGCCTAGGACCAACTCTGGCACCCAAAGCCCAGGACCTACTCTGGCATTCATTTCAGTCAAAAGCCCATGACCAACTCTGGCACCCAAATTCCGAGACCAACTTCGGCACCCATTTCGGTTCAAAAGCCCAGGACCAACTTTGGCACCCAAAGCCTAGGACCTACTCTGGCATTGATTTCAGTCAAAAGCCTAGGACCTGCTCTGGCACCCATTTCAGTCAAAAGCCCAGGACCTACTCTGGAACCCTTTTCACTCAAAAGCCCGGGACCAACTCCGGCACCCCTTTTACTTTTCCGTCTCAAAGCCCGGTATCGGCTTGGCACCGTTTTTACTTTTCAGTCTCAAAAGCCCGGTATTGGCCCGGCACACAGGTCAAGAATTCAACGTCAGTTTGGAATCTTGTCCTTTCAATCATCGCTTTGGATATTTCAGTTCACGGTGTTAATTT
Source organism: Sesbania bispinosa (assembly GCA_026901365.1). Classification (NCBI taxonomy): domain Eukaryota; kingdom Viridiplantae; phylum Streptophyta; class Magnoliopsida; order Fabales; family Fabaceae; genus Sesbania; species Sesbania bispinosa. Next base: position 665,375 of record QLOH01000039.1, on the reverse strand, counting down.
TTCTTTTCTTCATTAAGGTCCTTGCACCTTGTGTTAGCCTTCGGATAAAATCGATTCACTTCTTTACTTATTTCTTATCAGAATAATCTAAAAAAACTTTAGTATTTAGATTATTTAATAATAAATAGGTAAAGAGGGGCACTGTGAATATCCATTTTATCCGGCTAACGTTACCATTCTTTAATTAATTTCAAATTCAAAAATAAAAAGTAATAAGCTGTAATTCCAAAAATAAAAAATAATAATTGTTTTAAGTTAAAGTAAAAAAATAAAATCAGAAAAATAAAAAATAATGATTCTAAATATTCAAAAATAAAAAATTAGAAATTAGAAATAATTTTAAAAATCTGAAAATAGAAAAAAAGTAAAAATAATAAAAAAAAAATATCTTGGAGGGTAAGTTTGAGTTGAGAAAATAAAGGGATTTTGGTTGTTAGTGGAAAAATTTGTTACTAGAAGTGAGAAAGTGGAGGAAGTGGTTTCAGGAGGTGGTTTCAGTTAAGATAGTATAAAAAGGTCAAACACAAGGTTAGGGGGGGACTTCCTAACTTCATCACGGAAAATTGGCATACAGAAAAACAGAGGGAATTATCTAGAATGGATAGAGGGGCGCACAGAGACAGAAGAGAAAGACAATTTGAGAGCTACTCAGGAAGACATTACATGAAGTAGTATGCAATTCGTAGAAGAATATGAGACGTGGGCTACAACAGAGGTAGTTGCTTAACTTTCTTTTATTCTGATCTGACACTGGAATATTGTGTTCCCCGCTTATTTAATTTGATTGTAGCCTCTGAAATATTTTGCTTATTGTCTGTTATAATTCAAGTGAAACTCACATAATTTAAAATTTCACTCCGCACTTCTTCCTGAAATAATATCAAAGGATTACCAATAACAATTTCAAATTGCAACCGAAAAATGTACAGACTAAAGCTCATTTTTTCTATCTAATTGAAAAGAGAAATTCTACTGAAGTAGTCCCTCGCAAAGCTCCCAAACAACACCATCTTCCCCACATTCTGCAATCCTTTCCTTACTCCCAATGAAATTTCTGTTCAAAGAGAAGTGAAAATGACAGAGAAAGGGTTCCAAAACCAGAAAATGGTAACACCAAGAAAGTATCCTACTGGCATTATACGCGCCCTGCCATTGTCCAGCCGCATCGCCGTGGCAGTTGTCCTCCTTCACCGCGGCCGCGCAGCTTGCGCCCTGCCGCGTCCAGCCAGCAACACCGTCCAGCTAGCCTCTCCGTTTCAAACGAACACCGCGCCCAGCAACCGCGGCCATGGCCACTTCTTCCCCTCCGGCCGCAGCTCCGCTCCACCCCCACGAAGCTCTTCCAGCACCGCCAACAGCCACCATGAGACGCGCGTAGCTACTCCTTTCGTTCGCTCACCACCGCGTCTTCGGCACCGGTGCAGACGCTCACCGCCGCGGCCATGGCCGCTACCCTCCTCCCTTCTCTTTCTCTCTCATGGCCGCACTCCTTCTTCCCCATCTTCTTCAAGCCGCAGCTCCCCTTTTCCCCTCGTATTCTTCCCTCTTTCTTTTTCTCTCTCTTAGGTTAGTCCTTTTTTATTTATTTTGCTGTGTGTGTATTTGAGGGGGCGTGAAGAGTTTGGAAACTCTGATCCCCTGCACCCTTTTTTTTCTTTTTAATATGTTTATCAATTTTATTTGGTTAGATTTTCAAATGAGCCTTTGATTTAGAAAGCTTTTAAATATTTCATACTTGATGTAAATATTTGGGGTGATTTAAATTGTGTAAATATTGTTTATTTTTGCAAATATGCTAAATAAAATTCTCATAATAAATTTAAAAATATTAATGCAATAATTTGGTAATATTATCGAATAGCATTTCTATCGTTATATTATCCAATTATATAGGACTATAGAGTATAGCCATTTGCTAACAAGATAGTCCTTACAAATTGTAAATTATTTCCAAAAAAAAAAGTGATTTTTCCTAAAAATAAAACGTTAACGAGTAGCTTTCTACCGTTAATGGGACTATGGAGTATAACCATTTGTTAACATAGATCCCCACACGGTAGTAATAATTTTTAAAAGATAAAAATATTTTTCAAAATAAACAACGTTAAGATTAGCGTTTCTACAATAACGTTATAGCTCTCACAAATAATAAAAAGAAAACTTTTTACTCAATTTAAAAAAATTTTTTGAAATAATAAATCATTCATTCAATGATCATAAATATGATTGAATAGCAATTCTATCAATTAATATTATTGAATTAGGAGGGTTTTGTGTATAGCCATTTGCTAACAGAAACCCTTCAAGAGTGAATTCTTTTTAAATAAACTCTTTCAAAAATAAAAAAAAATCTTTCCAAAATATTATCAAAATCCAAACTCTCAATCATCAACAAATCAATCGTTCAGAACTACGTGGCTTTGATTCCCCATTGCAGCTGGGGATACGTAGGAGCGGGAACCGGCCCCGTCAAGCCCAAATAAATATTTTCTAAATTTTCCCATAATCTAAAAATAAAAATGAAATAAATTTGTAAATAAATAAAAACAAAAAGATTTCTTTTAAAAAGTGGTAAATAAATATTTTTCAAAAGTTAATAAATTTGCACAATTAATTAGAGTAATGTCTTAGGACAGATGTCGTAGGGCTAATACCTTCCCTACACATAATCGACTCCTGAATCCAAATCTGGTTTCAAAGGCCATTTTTTTTCTAAAAGGTTTTTTTCCGATATTTTTCCCTCAAAAATAAATATTGGTGGCGACTCCATTGAAAACAATTTTTCGTCGTCCCGTCGTGACCCCGGTTTCGACACGGGCTAAAAAGCCCACAAAATTCGGGCTTCAAATTTCAATACCCAAGCCCTGTAAAAATGCAGGTTCGGGTGGGCTGGCCCGTTTTGCCGGCTCTACCTAAGATTCGAAAAACAGACATATTCATTTGTCAGATCGGATAGCACTCTTGTACTTCAATCCGAGTTAAGTTAAACCACTTCTTTGGATCTTCTTCTGCTCAGTGGTCTACTTTCCTTTGGACTTCAATGATCAAAGTTGCAAAGCTCTCTTTAACCGCTCAAATCTAGCCCCGGTCATTAGACCTTTAATCCCTTGCAATGCATTTGAGGCATCCTGGTTGAGGTCGGACGGGATCGTGTCACAATGGATACCCTCTAAACAGGGTACTATAGTGCTCGTCCTTGTACACATTTAAAAAAAACTTGTCCCTATACATACCTGTATGGGCAACAACTTTAATGCTCGTCTCTTTCTCGTTGGGCACTTATAATGCTCATACTCGCTCTCATTACTCGCACTTTAGTCAAGTGAAAATTAGCAAGTCAGTAAAAAATCGTTAATTTAAGAAAATTATAAACTCAATTGAAAATTATTACAAATTATCCAAACATAATTATTAAATATCACCGACTTAACAATTTAATTAAATCTCAACACAATATGCTAAAGTTCTAAAACATAACACACAATCTAATATTTAATTTATTTTATTAAAAATTACATTATACTTTTGAATCAACTATTTTATGAACTTGGACGTCATGTGCTTATTAAGTCTCAAGATTAGAAAGATCTAAGACCCTCCAGACCAGATTTTGATGATAACAAACATGATGAATTTATTAAAAAACTGGCTTCTAATACTTCATATTTCAGATTAAGTCATCAGGAATTTTCAGACGACAGGATTGTCCTGAAGTTTCAAGTCATATAAAGTATGAAAGGTGTCTGGAAGAACTCAAGTGTCTAAAGATAAAGATCATCTGAAGAGTTCACGTCTCTGACTCTACAAAGTAAAAAAAACTTGTCTTCCATCTGAAAAGGACTTTGGTGAAGAAGGAAAGACAAAAGTGACCTTTCTAGGATATTTCAAAATCTAAGCACAATGAGGAAATCTGCTCTGCAACATTGATTTTCAATCAGAACAGCGTTGCTTCCTCGTACCCAGATATCAGAATGTCTCACAACGGCTTCAATGCATTAAATGTTATCTGTAAACATAAATTTCCTAGAGAGAGAATCACGAAGTCTATAAATATAGGAGTTTGCTCGAAGAACACGAGAGATGATATATTTTTTCAAAGAGCCAAAACTCTCTGTCTTTAGTTGCGCTTATACTCTGATAAATCACTTGTACAAATAAACTTTCATATCTTGTATTTGACATAGTCTTTCTTTGTACACATTTAGAACCAAGAACTCTCTGAAATTCTCGTTCAAATGATCTTTCTTATCTTAGAAGATTGTAAAGTCTGAAGAGGCTAGTAGAAAAGAATACTTGTAAGTCGTGGTTGAGCTTGAAGAGGCTTGAAGCAAAAGATACTTGTACTCTTTGAAAAGTAGTGAAAAATTAAGTATTGAGTTCATACTGGGACTGGACGTAGCTCAGAATGGTAGTAAGTGAACTAGGATAAATTAGTGTGTTAAGTTCTCTCTACCTTAACTCAATGAATTCAATTTATATTTCTAACAAAGGGGTTAATTAATGCTTTTGAAACGAGCTTGTGAAAATCATTCTTTTGAGAAAAACTCCTATCTGAAATTTCAAATAAGAGAGTCAAACTTCAGACGAGATTCTTTCTCTATCTAAAATTTGTTTTAAGACTAAGTTCTAAATTCCATCCGAAAACTAAAAGTTTTGAAACACAATTAAAACCCCACATTCTTGTGTTTTCATGGGTTTCTACAGTTGGTATTAGAGCTCAGCCTACGGGTTGAGCACCTTACAAGTGATAGAGGAAGATCCACTGTGATAGACAATTTACAAGCACTAGACACTACGCTACAGCGGAGCATCTGGCACTAGACCTCGAGCACTCAATGGTGAAGATTATCAGTACTAGAATGAAAGAATGAAGCTCTTCATTGAATCCAACTAACATAGATCTCTGGGAGATTGTCATTGAAGGAGAGTTGGTGCCTAGAATAGGAAATCATCTTATTCCTCCGGCCTAGAGCAGAATGAACACCAGAATAGAAGGCAAGAGTTTAACTCAATGCCAAAGCAAAACTCTATTTGGTTTGTGGCCTAAGCAAACTAGAGTATGAGAAGATGCATGGGTGTACCACTACCAAGGAAATATAGGATACTCTAGCAAAAACTCATGAAGGAACAAACAACATAAAGAAATCCAAGATCAACATGCTTGTACATCATTGATCAACCAAAACATTAACTTTTGAACAATCTCCATTAATCATGATAATGATTAAAGTCTCGTCAGGGTAACCCGACCGTATTGAGAAAACTTTGGCTTACGGGGGCATAACCCATGCCCTTTAGCGATTTTCCCTGACCTGCAGTCCATACCCTCAAGGCTAAGTGAATGTAACCCACCCGGTAATCACTCACAGTCTTCTCCTCCATTTCACAAGGTACCACTTGTAGCTTCCTATCCTATCATAAGGGCCCACCGCCTTAGTTGCCACTATGCAAATGAGCATGTCAAAAAATTGTTTAACTAAACCACAATACCCTTTGCCTCATCAGCAGAGTAACCCCGAAGCTTACACACAGTCACCACTGTGGTATCACAAAGGATTCGGTCTCAGTTCCTTACAGGAACTCACCCACACCTTGGTCAAGCCATACTCCTCTTTCTAGGCATCACAAGTCTTATGCGTTTCCTAATATAGCCTCACTCATCTTTACTCAAGCATTGTGACATAGTGTCTTATGTTTCATAAGATCTATTTCCTAATATAGTTTAACTATGTAACCTCAAACTTGGGTCATAATATTTTAGGATTAAGGGTATAATTAATTACCATGTATTGGTAAACTTCCTTAGATTTATCTTACCCTAATTGGCTTAATCTCTTTTATTAAGTCTTATCTTAGGTAATCAAAGCTTAATAAGGTCATTATTCATTGAATAAATTTAGGTTTAGTCCTTAATTAATTGTAATTCACTCTTAATTAAGTTTTTAATCTTAACTAGATATTTATTAAGCCTTAATCAATCCTTAATTACATTCTTAATCCTTGATTAGTCTTAATTATATTTGATTAAGGTTAATCATAATTACTTAAGTCTTAATCATCATTAACTCTTAATCAATCATTAGTGTAATCATTAATCACTACTAGCTTAAGTATTTAAGATTAGTCTTAATTAATCACCTTAGTTGATTAACCTAAGTATTAGACTATAGGCTTGTTAATTGGGTTATAGTAAAAAAAATTTTTGTCGAATTGGGTTATAGTCTTAATTACTTATGGTTTGGATTAGGGAAAAGGCCCAAATATGAATCAAGGCCCAATAAGTCATCACGAAACAATCATTTTATTTTACATTTATTTAGGTTTTAAAATGATATTTTATGAGTAAAAAAAGCCCAAAATAGTGGCCCAGTATTATATAACACATATAGGTCCATTTTAGCATGTTACCATCATGTATACTAAGTTTAAAAGTGACTTTTAGGTTGACTCAAGGTTTACCCGAATTTCCAATTGATTTGCACTTTTAACTTTTCAATTTTTACTTTAAACCTTTAACTTTTAACCTTTACCTTTTAACTTTTACCTTTAACCTAATGGGGTCTAAACCCTAAAACACCTTCATACACTTCATTCATCAATCACATGATCAAACACAATCTCAACATGAATATGGTATAAGTTCATCATGACATCCAAGAACCTCAAGAACACCATAAATTTCATGAAAAATCAATAAATTTCCAAAAGTATACTCATACCGAACTTACATATTTTCATACCAAATCATCACTTGCATTTCCAACACATACAAGACTGTAGCTTAAAAAATGACCACAATACTTTTTCTAAAAGCCTAATATCATACACAAATTTTTTAATTCAAAGCAACCATACATTCATGCTTCCAATCAACATTAGAACATATTTCCAATATCAAACCAAATTAAAAATAAACCAAACATACCTATCATGGCCAAGTTAGAATTGGTTCACGATAAATACACATATTCATATTTCAAAATTTTAAACAAAATAAAAAGAAAAGAGGGCCAAGGATCACCTCACTCTAGTCACCAATCCTACTAGAGTTTCAAGGGCTCTCCCTCCTTACCAAGCTTCCTACGCTCTCCAACAATGGTGATTGGCTTTAGGGTTGGTTCTCCAAACTTCACACTCAATCGCTTTTTTTATCCCTCTTGATCTCCTTTCCAACCTTTCCTAAATGACTAGCACTACAAGAAAATCGATTTTTAGTGACGGCTTTTGACCGTCGCTAAAGGGAAAAAAACCGTCGCTATTTCATAATTAGCGATGGCCAACCAGTCGTCTCTAAAAGCCCCGTCGTTAATGCACTTGCTACGACATTTTATTGTTGTCGCTAATTCCATGGCCGTCACTACATAGCGACGACCATGACTGGCTAGCGATACCCATGGTCGTCGCTAAATATTTTTTCAAAAATAATCCTTCCTTCATAGATTATCAATTGTGAGAATCAAACTCACAACCCGCACGATACAAAGAAGGAGCATTACCGTTACGCCAAGTTTGTTTCTTGGAATATATAACGCAAAATATTATATATATATATAGAGTGAAAAAATAACAAAAAATTAGTGACGGCCAGATCGACGCTAACTTTACGAAGGCCGGCGCTAAAAAAAATTTCCTTTAGCGACGACCCAACCGACACTAAATAATTTTTTTTTAAAAAAATTTACTATACCTTTAGCGTCGGCCAGAATCGTCGCTAACATTACTAAGTAGCGACGGCCTAATCGTCACTATATAAAAAAATTAAAAAAAAATATTTTTTTCAACGGTGATGTCTTTAACGTCGGTCGTTGTCGATGGACCGACGTTACCCGTGGCCGTCGCTAACTAGCGAATTTCTTATAGTGTAGGGTGAAATACTTTGAGTTGAAAGCTCAAAAATGGAGTTTCAAACCTTGGTGAAAGAAATGAAAATGGAGGAAGAAGTGTATATATATATATATATATATATATATATATATGAGTATGATAGAAATATATAATAGATGATATGATAATAGGAAAATGATAAAATGAAGATGATCGATGTTGAGTGATTGTATGAAAATCTGAGGCTTTTGTTTATCATTACTCTTTGATTTATAAGAAAGAAAAGAAAAAAAACCTTCAAACTTCCGTTTTATCATGCGAACACACTACTACACCTGTATGTAGAGCTGGCGTGCCTTTTTTTGGTCCAAATATAGTTTTTTTTTTTGGTCAATAGTCTAAATATAGCTGGCATGCTTGATATCACCCAATTTTGAGCTGGGCTGAAATTAATTTGGGCTAATAATTTATTCGGTCCAGGCAAATGTAAATTTAGTTAGTAGAGGTCAAAATAAAATGATAGTGGATTTATGTTTTGGATTTAATAAATGGAATTAATTAGTATACACGGTCAGTATAAAGAAATTCTACACAGACATCCAATGGTGTGTCGCCACATTATTTAATGAATATGATACCTCAGATGTTATTAAATTCAATAAATGATGTGGCAGCACATCATTGAATGTCTGTGTAAAAACTTCTTTACATTAACAGTGTACATATATTAAACTTTAAATAAATATATATTGTTAATAAGTGTAAAATAGTTTTATATACATATTAATCATGTGCTATTACATTATTTAATAAGAGTCAAGATCTGTTGACACCAGGTGTCAAACTTGAAGAGTTACACCTCTTAATAACTCTTTGTATAATGAGAATTTGACCAATCCAATCGTTGAATTGAAAGTTCTTATAGAATAGATCAAGTTTATAAAATTTCATAAAAATCGAAAAACTATTTGATACTTCATCAAACTAATTTATATTAACGTATAATATATTTTAAATATAAGTAAAAGACCATTATTAGATAACTTACCCACAAATGTCCGAATTATCTGAAATTTGATATACAGGATAATGAAGGTAATATAATGTGATTCAACGGTTAGATTGGTCTAATTCTCATTTTACAAAAAATTATTAAGAGGTGTAACTCTTCAAGTTGACACCCGGTGTCAACGGATCTTGACTCATTTAATAAATATGACATCTCATATGTTATTAACTAGTATCCAACCCGTGCGATGCGCGAATTTATTATCCAAATAAATATTTATATTTAAATTTTAATAATATATTTAATTGATTTAATATATGTAAACATAAATCATAAGATTAATTAATTTTTAATATTTAATTTGATACTTGTTAGTAGATTAAGAATATAACAAACTAACAAAGTAAAATGGATTTGGAAACATGAAATAGTCACATCTAATAATTACAAATGAACGCTTTCAGCAATATTGCTTCATTTAAATTTTTTGAAACACTTTCTTGTAGACAATATTTTTGTAACATTACAACACTTAAGGTTATCATCACATATAAGAAAATCTTAAGTCTTTGTTGAGACTTAACCCTAGATACAACAACATATAATTGACCATGAGAGAAAACAGGCCTTGGTAAATATACACCAACATATGACAATGTCTGACCTTGACTTTTATTAATGGTCATAGTAAAGCAAAGAAAAATGGAAACTGTCTTCGTTGAAACTTTAATGGGGTGAGATTTTTAGATGAAATTACATTCATTCGATAAATGAATACCTTTGTTCCCAAATGTGTTCCCGTAATAACGGTTTCTCTCCAATGACATTAGAGCCTAACAAATCAACTATTATCTAGTTCCATTGCAAAGTCTAGCGGATATATCAAGATTCGTAACATAACAATCATTTTAATCTTTAACAAAACACAAAAACTTATGATCTTGGAGCCCATAACACTTAATATCATTTAAGAATTCAGTTGTAAACCAATCAACTTAATTCAATACCAACTTCCTCATCCACCTTCCATATAGTATCAAAACTCAAGTACACCCTTTCTTCTCCTAGAAATAATGCCATGACATACTTATTGATGGAGTAAACAACATTCAATGTAGGAACAAGAATTGTTTTAATCTTGAAACAATTCTATATTTCAAAATTTGGTAGCAAATTAGGATAGGCAAAAAAAAACCTATATATCCAATTATGTTCCCGTAGACTTTATCAGTAAAGCCTCTAATACTTCCTATTAGTTTGACCATCAATAATTCATATCAATATTAATATGACATGTAATATTGTTCAATATAAATTTAATACTACATATATATGTAAAATTAAAGGTTTATTTCATCTATCACATTTTAAAATTATTTTAATTTAAAAATGAAATATTCATCCATTTAGAGTACTTAGAGTTTAATACGATGTCTAAAAGAATAAAAAATTATATTCTAATAATAAATAATTTGATAAAAACAATTGGGAAGTAATCTTTTTGTTAATTTATCATCTAATATGTTTCTTACTTGATATGTATATAAATGATCTTTAATTGTGACCATAATTGTAAAGGTTTGACACTAAATCTAACTCATTCTTTTCAAGGTAAAGCTCGTGCGACATTTATTAATTACAAAATAAAATATGTCATTAGAAGAAAGAAACATTGAAAAGGAAAATCACAAAATCTTATCAAATGAAGAAAAAATAAAAATAGAATGTTGTTACACGATTTACAAATATTAACACAAATATTATTTTTAAATTATATTAACAAATAGATCTATTGACATTTATTGCACGTGTAACACGATTTTTTAATTTTCATATATAATTTAAATATTACAGTAATTATTTTATAAAATAATGAATTTGTAAGAAATATAAATTAAATTAAATATATTTCTATCTTAAAAAATATTATGTTTTTTAATATTAGATAATTATATTTTTCGTTCACGTTTTTTAGTTAACTTTAGACTTTGTCTATGACTTTTACAACCTTTTATTTTAATCTTTATACTTTTAAAATATTGTAATCATAGATTCGTATTGTCTAACATTGGGTTCTGGGTTATATTCATTTTTACATATATTATTACTAAATTTTATAATAAAATTAATTTATGATATAGTCATATACATCAATTAGTAGAATGTGAATATCATATTGTTATCATGTTTATAGAAAATAATAACAAATACATCATTAATATAATAAATTTAAATATATTCACATTTGAGATCTCACAATACAATCATTTCAAAACTATATAAAAGTGTATGAAAAACACCATTATTGGGAGAGCTAACCCCAATATGAAATCGATATTCATGTCCGGAGCAGGACTAACTTCGATGGAGGGTATTTGTAATTTATTAAAAAAATCACTTTAAACCTATGTATAATTGAAAATTTTGCTTAACTTTTAAACGTACTATATTAAATATATAATAAATCAAAATACAATATAATAATTTTATTCAGTAAAAGAAAAGAAAATAATTATAAATTTTATAATTCTAATTTAAAATTTTGTCCATAAAATTATAATCAAGGCATGATAAAAGTAATTATAAATTTAAATTATGTTGGTATTTGAAATCTCTCATCGTAGTCATCTAAAGCCTATATAAAGTGTACGGACAAAATCATTGTTGGAAGAGTTAGTATCATCATTATATGAATGTTCATTGAAGGGACATGACTGCCTCATGTGGAGAGTATTTGGGGTCATAAAAAATCACTTTATTGAAGTGAGAATAAAAAAATATAAAAATAACGAATGTGAGAAAATATGACATATGTGCTGAGCGAAAAAAATTAATATAAAGTAGATAGAATAAATAAGAGAGTAATAAGTGAAAACATTAATGAATAAAATAGAGAGATAATTATTTTAATATTATAAAAAAAGAAAATGAAAATGTGATAAAAAAATAAAAAAGAAAAATAGAAGAAAACAGTTGGAGAATGATTGTCTCACATGGAAGATAGTTTTATGGTTCGTAAAAAAATCACTTTATTATATCGCTAATAAAAAATTAAAGAAACGCAAGTGAGAAAACATGACCATGTTATGAAAAAGCAAAATTAATATAGAATAAATAGATAAAGAATATATAAGTGAAATATAAATGAAAATATTAATGAATAAAATAAAAACATAAATGATATATTAAAATATCATGTTAAATTTAAGGTAAATCAATACATTATGGTATTGCTTAATATGAGTTTTTATGTAACGAAAACAGATAAATAGAAATAAATAATGATAGAAATATTTCAAGATAATAATAATAATAATAAAGAAATTAAAGTGTGATAAAAAACGAAAAATGTAGGAGTAAAACTGTTTCACATGGAGGATAGTGAATACCCATGATTATCAAAATCACTTTTATAAATGAAACCAATTAATATGAACGGATAATGAGAGTAAATGTTTTAATATAATAATAAAAATTAATTTGTGAAAAGAAACAAAAAGAAAAAGAAAAAAAACATGAGCAAAACTTTCTACCGTGAAGGATAAATGTGGTTCATAAAAGTATCACTTTACAGAAAAGAAAATGAAAAACTTGAGAAAACGCAGATGAAAAAATAACACATGTACTGTGGGAATAATTTTAATTTAGAGTGAATGAAAGTAAATTGAAAGATAGAATAAATAAGAGAGATAATAGTGAAATATTAATGAATAAAACAGAGAGATAAATAATATATTGAAAAAAATACATTAAAATTGATGTAAATAAACTCATATTGTATTTCTTTACGTGAGTTTTTATGTAATGAGATAGACAGACATAAATGGATAATGAGAAATCTTATTTCAATATAATAATATAAAAACTAAAAATTAAAATGTGATTAAAAAAGAAAAAGAAAAAAAGACAGGAGCTAGATTGTTTCCTGTGGTTTATAAAATAATTACTTACTAAAATGAGAATAGATATGGATAAATAATGAGAGAAAACTATTTGATATAATAACAATAAAATTAAAGGTGATAAAAAAGAAAAAAAAAAAGAAAATAGTATAAGCAGGAATGTCTCCCGCGATACCCGTGATTTATAAAAAAATCACTTTTGTAATGAAACAAATTAATGAGATCAAATAATGAGAGAAAATATAATAATATAATAACAAAAAACAGAAAATTAAAAGTGAGGTAAATAGGAATTTTAATATAGATTAAATAGATAAATTGAATAGATGAGTGAGATAATAAATGAAAACATTAATGAATAAAATAAAAAGATAAATGATATATTGAAATATCATGTTAAAAGTAACGTAAATCAACACATTTATTGTATTTCTTAATGTGAGTTTTTATATAATGAAACAGATAAACAGGAATAAATAATGAGAGAAATTATTTTAATATAATAATAAAAGAAAATTAAAGTATGAAAATAAAAAGAAAAAAATGTAGGATCAAAACTGCTTCACGTGGAGGATACTCATGATTTATAAAATATCACTTTTATAATAAAAAAAATAATATGAACAATAATGAGAAAAAATGTTCTAACATAATAACAATAAAAATTGAAATTGTGAAAAGAAACAAAAATAAAAACAAAAAGAAAAAAAAAAACAATAGGAGCAAGACTGTCTCCCGTAAGGATAAATATAGTTTATAAAAAAATAACTTTATAAAAAAGAGAATAAAAAATTTTGAAAAAAATGAAAAATGGTACATGTTAATAAGACTATCTCGTAAAAGGTACATGTAATTCATAAAATCATTACCAACAACGTATATGAACCGGTCCAACCTAGACCCAATAAGCCAACCTAACAACCACTATGCTATGAAAGAATGTGAATTGGCCCCCACATGGACTCAACTAAGTCTTTCTAAAGGTCTCCAAAATTTGGGCCGAAAATCCAAAGATAATGGCCCAACAATGACAAAAAAATAACAACTTGAATGAACAGTATTTAAAAAACTTCTACTTTATTATAGTATAGATTTCAATAACATATATCATTACATATTTATGTAAATTTTTTAAACTAATAGTATATATATATATAATTAAACTATTAAACTCTTATATTTTTTAAATAGTGTTTGACTGACTTTATTTCTAGTTTTTTTCTCTCTCTTTCTTTTTAAAAGGAGAAATTGAATCAAATCTTTAAAGGAAAATTCTTTTAAAACAGCTTATTTTTTATAAAAAATTGAAAACAAAACTTATTTAAATACTATTCTCACAAATTTCTATCTTAAAGGTTTATAAATGAAAAAAAAAAATCTCAAATTTTTAATTTATCAAATAATTTAATTTTACATTTGAAAATACTCTTATTTTTAATCGAGCCATAAGCTAATGCAGGCACCACATTTTTCATGTGTAAATTGATAAAGGAAAGACCTCTTTACATTTTGATTTTCATATTTAGGTGCTAACTTTTTGGCTTTTATATTTAGATTTCTTCCATGCAATAAAGAATAATAACAAAATTTAGACATAGGAGGCTACTTTATACAGGAAAGTTAATTTGCATGCGTTTTGCATAGGATTGAGGCATTGAGGAGAAAGGGAATTTGAAGGAGTAAATTAGCAAATTGGTCCCTGATTCTGGGGGACCATGCAATTTTGTTATTGACTTTTTTAAAATAACATTTTAGTACATACTTTATTAAAAAACATCCACTTTAGTCCTTATTTTATTAAAAATCATACCCTTTAGTCTTTCATTTATTAAAAAACATGCACTTTATGAATGTTTTAATAAAGTTAGGGACTAAAGTTCTATTTTAAAAAAGTTAGGGACGAAACTGCATGGTCCCCCAGAGTTAGGGACCGACCGATCGATAAAATAATTGGAGTTTGGTAAGCACACCGATCACATTGTATATTTTCATGAAGAGATAAATTTTCATGATTTACTTCATATGCAACGTTTCATTTTGTTGCTATGTTTCTCTTTGTGAATGCTCTTCTGGAATATATTTGGGCAATCTCATGTTGCTACGTTTTCTGTTTTTGGTCACTTACAATACTGCCCACCAAGTACTTGGTGAATTACCTAGCCTCTTTGGCTTTGATTAAATTTTCTGACTATTAGATAGATATTTTTTTCATGTTAATGGCCTGTGTGCCTTTTCTTTTGGTCGATGTGTTTTTGGCATTTCTCATTGTAAGCTTTGATAAATATTGATATTTGCTTTTGTTCGTGGTTGATGGTTAAGCAATGAAATTTTGTTTACTTCTTTCTTGAGTAGTTAAACATTATGGTTAACTTCTGTTCTTGATTGTTAAGTTGTTAGCTTCTGCCTTATTATGGTGGTTAAGCATTGAATATTTGAGCTTCTGTCTTATGGTAGTTTAAGCATTAAAGATTGAAGATTTGTAGCTTCTACCAAGAGGTTAAGCAAGAATGGTGGTGGCTTCTGCTTGAGTGGTTAAGCTTTTGCCTAAATTTGGCATTGATTTTAGAGCCTATAGAGCCCATTCATGTTATTTGTTATACCATTTTCATTGTAATTGTTCTTTTGAATTTGATTGTATTGTGTGTTTATCCCAAGCTTGAAGTGCTAGCACTTTCAGCTTACGAGGGGTTGTTAGAGATAAAAATGTTAGTTAGAGATTAAATGGTTGGTTAGGAATTAATTAGGAATTAATTGATTACATTGGCTATATAAGCTTATACTCCTATGTGATTAAATTCAACCTTTTCATTTTATTATCAATAATTTTCACTTTTTCATCTTTAATCTATTTCCTTTTCTCTTGAAACCATGAATTTTCAACAAATGGCGCTATTTAATTAATCATGTAGCAATAGAGAGAGTATTCTTACTTGAAATAATTTCTAATAAAATTGAAAATTTTTGTGAAGAGTAATTTAGAGAATATAATTCATTTTTCTGGATGGTGTTAAGAAAAATAAAAGAGGTTAATTTAACGTGGGTTGATTTTTTTTTATTTCATATATTGGAGTATGAAGGAAATATATAATAGGTGAAGTGATGTGATAATAGGAAAAAGATAAAAGAATGATGATGGATACTGAATGATAGTATAAAATCTGAGGCTTTTTGTATATCATTACTCTTTGATTTATAAGAAGGAAAAAAAAAAAAATCAACTTTCTAGTTTTTTTTTTTGGTCGGTAACTTCTGGTTTATCAATGCGAACACACTACTACACTAGTCCTTTTTTTATGTCGATACTACACTAGTCCTTTGTATGATTAACTGGCATGCCGGTTTTTGGTCCAAATATAGCTGGCAGGCTTTTTGTTTGTACAAAGCACCCTATTTTGAGCTGGGCTGAAATTATTTTGGGCTAATAATTATTCGACCTAGGCTGGGGGTTGCTTTTAGAACCCATTTTTGCTATTCACAACCTTCATTCTATAATTCCCCGTGCTGCCCCTACCCCACCCCATGGCCCACCCCCTCCCTGCTGCACCTGCAGCTTCCCCCACTGTCTCCCCTTCCCCACTCCCCCACCCCCTTGATTTTTTTTTATTTGAAGTTTTTGGTTTAGAGACGATTAAATTTTTTCGTCTCTAACCAATTTTTTTTAAATCAACTTCTGAAACTTCCCAAAATTAATTTCCGGATTTAAACCAACTTTCGGAAATTTCTAGAAATTAATTTCCGTCTCTAAACCAAAAATTTCAACAAAAAAAATTTAAGGGGCAGGGGGAACGGGATGGGGGACGAGTGGGGTGGGGGAGTGGAAGAGGGGATGGGGGTGGGGGATTGTTGGGAAGGGAGAGTGGTTAAGGGGGGTGGGGGAGGGGGGAGAAGGTGGGTTTGGGGGGGGGGGGGGGGAGCTACTACAGTAGTTGGGGAGTGGGGCATGGCGTGAGGTTAGGGGTAGGGGTAATATGGGGATTTGGGTATGGGTTGGGGGTGCGAATAGCAAAAGGGGGGGTTTTAAAAGCAATTTCCCCTGATGTAAATTTAGTTAATAGTGGTCAAAATAAAATTATGGTGGATTTATGTTTTGGATTTAATAATATATATTATATTATTTAATAAATATGATACCTCATTTGTTATTAATTTCAATAACCATATATTAATAGATGTTTATGTAACATTAATAGTGTATATCAATTAAATTCTTATATTTTTTAAATGGTGTTTGACTCACTTTATTTATAGTTTCTCTCTCTCTCTCTGTTTTATTTTTTAAAATGAGAAATTGAATTAAATTTTTAAATGAAAATCAAAGAGGTGTGACTCAGTTGACAACACATGCTGAGATTGTGGGAAGAGCTCTCAGGTTCAATCCCTACTAAAAACACTCTTAGGAAGGGGTGAAGAGCCTTATATATGATTAAGCTCCGAATATGATTGTGTTAGGTGATAGGGGATGCTTGTGGTTAACACAAAAAAAAAATCTTTAAAGGAAAATTCTTCTAATTAAAACAACTTATTTTTATAAAAAATTGAAAAAAAATTATTCTCACAAATTTCTATCTTAAAAATATTTTTTTAAATGAAAAAAAAATCTCAAATTGTTAATTTATTAAATAATTTAATTTTACATTTGAATACTCTTATTTTTTAATAGAGCCATTAGCTAATGCAAGCACCACATTTTTCATGTGTAAATTGATAAAGGAGAGACCTCTTTTACATTTTGATTTTCATATTTAGGTGTTAACTTTTTGGCTTTTAATTTAGATTTTTTCCATGCAATAAAGAATAACAACAGAATTTAGACTTAGGAGGTTACTTTATACAGGAAAGTTAATTTGCATGCGTTTTGCGTAGGATTGAGGCATTGAGGAGAAAGGGAATTTGAAGAGACAAAATAGATTAAAATAATTGGAGTTTGGTAAGCATACCAATCACATTGTATATTGGTAGTCCTTCTGCTTCATAGTTGTTAATGTAAAGGAGTCAAAGTCCACTTAACAAGCCTCAAGATTAATCAAGAACACGTCGGAAGCAGTTATAAATAAACGAAATAAGGATTAGTCCTCATGCAATCTTACAGGGCAAAAGACAAATGCAGAATTATATTGCTCTAAATATCCAATCTAATGCATGATGTTATTATATTAAACAAATTTCTCAACGTGCTAGTGAATTTACAATACCTTATAAATTGTCCACTATTTTCTATCCATATACATTACATCAGATCATGAAAAGAAAATTAATTGTTTAATTATTAATTAACTTGAAGAATCTCATTGTAATTTTGATGAGTTTATGATTTTTTATTCTATCATTACCCTATCGTAAGTTATTTGCTAAAAATTTATGATCTTTTAGCTTTCTATTTCTAATTAAATCATTCTTCTTAGTTCGCGAAGAATAATAGCTATGATCAATATATTAACTGTAGTAATTGACAAAAAAAAAAAACTGTAGTAGTTTGCTGACCATAAGTTATATATATTATAAAATGAAAGTTTCTTATAATAGTATATTCAACTATTCTAAAAATAATGTATTTTTTTGCTATCTCAATTTCATGTGTCAAGTGTGTCATTCTCATGATCTAATTTTGCCATAAATTCGAACCTATATTTGTCTGTTTCATAAAAAAAAAAACGATTTTAATAATACTAACTCTTAATTAATGATAAGAATATAAAAAATGAAAAACTCTTATTAAAAAAGTATTTATTACATAAGAAATAGTATAAAAATGTAATAAATAATTTTTTAATAAAAAAAATCATTTTTTTAACATTTTAATCTTAGATCAAAATCAAAGAAAATATTATATAAAGTAAATAATACTAATTATATTTAAAAAATACAAAAAATAGAGAATATGTGAAAACAAAAGAAAAATAAACATTAATTTTTGATTTTTTAATAATATCTCAAATCAATAAATATATGCATATATTTTTATAAAATTAATCTTCAAACCAACTACAGTCACACAAACAAAGTGATATGTAACAAAGTTGGACTTGGCTGGGCACATATTATACGCAAAAATGGAACCAAAAAAAGTTGGACTTGGCATCTGATTAAAGTTTGGAGCTAGTTGAGCAACTAGACAATTGGAAGGAAAATCAATGGAAGAAACAAATTAATGGGGGCAGAAAGAAAGAATACAAAGAAAATTAAGATCACATGCTTTCAATTTCTTGCCCTATTGATGTAAATTACATTTTTAATTAATTATTTAATTGATGGCTCTTATTTATTATTTCTTTAAAGGCTCAATATGACTTCAATTATGCAATATTTCATGGTTCAAAAGCTGTGAATGATAACGGCCAGAATAATAAAGATAAAGGTGCACTGCATACTATTAAACATACTGAAATGGGGCAAATGGTGGCAATCCAAATCCAAAAGGAAAATTTAATTTATAGCTAACCTTTTTCCCAGAAAAGAATGAAAAATATCATCACAATCAGTACAATAACCTTATCTACAGAGTATAATTATAAAAAAAGCTAACCTCCCAACCCCAACACGTACAAATTAACATTTTGTACACGAATTGTTTCTGACTTGTCATAAAACTTTGGATATTTTGTTTTTCACATTTTCTTAGAAAATGGTGGGATCTTTCTTTTGAAACAATTCCTCGATCCCTCCAACCTAACTTCTATCTTATTCATTTTTCAGCACAAATTAAAAAAAGAAAAAAAGCTATACTAATTTCTGTGTACTAATCCTTATGTAATGATCAAATTGGGGGTGTTCTTTGGTGGGCTCAGCTAGCTTCTCAATATTTTACTTATCTTTTTTTTTTTCCTAGTCTCAAAGGTTACTTTTTTGGGTTTTTTTTTTTTTTTTTTTGGATTATCCTTGAAATTGAAGATGAGGACCCAGGAGTAACTGCTGAGTCAACAAAGACTGCTTCATGAGGTAGTTCCATTGTGGGTTCTCAAATTGGGCATTGATGTTAGTTGGGAAGTTGCAAGAAGAACTCATGTATTTCTTTGATGGGTACAAAGTGTCCTCATGATCCATGTTTGAAAGCTGGCGCTTTGGCCTAATGTTTTCCATGTTGGTGACTGAAGGGTTCAATTGGGGATTCTTCTGAAAAATGTGAAAATTGCTGGTGTTAATTTGAGAAGGTTGCTGATCCAAATTGATCCCACTGTTGAATCCTGCACTTGATCCAATTCCAATCCCTGGTGTGTTGGAATGGTTCTCAGATAAGAAGCTACTCAGCATGGAATAGTCCATGGCATCCAATAGGTTGGAAAAGGACACAGATTTCTGAGATATCAGTGTGTTCTGAGGAGGAGGTGTTGGAGATTTTGAGATTGGCCAAAGGGTATCTTTGAATTGGTGTTCTTCTACCTCACCTACCCCTGTAGCTGCCTCTGTTGAAGGTAGAGTGTATTTGGACTTCTTGTAAATCCGGCACAGTACCCAATCATCCAACTGCACAATCACAATAAGATATAAGGAAAATGATCACTAATCAACATGTGATGTTATATATTGGTGTGTGTGGGGACACTCACCCTCATGGAGGAATCTTTGAGCTTAATGGGTTTGTTGTTGTCTACGAGGCGATATTCATGCATGATCCAATTGGTCTTGACACCTTTTGGAGGTTTTCCTTTGTAAAATACCAAAGCCTTCTTCACACCAATGTGCTCTTTGGCCCCTCCTCTTGGTAATGATGTCACTATGGTCTTATCTGTGCCAGTGGCCTTCCAATACCCTGAAGCAGCTGCTCTGTTTGGCCTTGCACCATTTGGGTACTTCCTGTCTCTAGGACTGAAAAAATACCATTCTTTCTCCCCAAATGTAGCCTTTGCTGGTACAATTAAACAAATCACATAAAAACCAAAAAGTAAATCCTCCACATCACATATTAACTTATAAATATAAAGTGGGCTTGAATTATATTGATACACATGACATGGTACCATAATTTTATTACACAAATTAATCACAAACCTGGTAATTCCCATGGATCAAGCTTGTAGATATCAACCTCAGCAATGATGGAAACTGGTAAGGGTATGGAGGCAATTTTTTTTCTGAGGTAATGAAGAATGAGCTCCTCATCAGTTGGGTGGAACCTAAAACCTGGTGGCAAATTGGACTCTGGGGTAGCCATGTGGTGGTTACTAGCTAAATGTTGAGGGTTTGGTGAGGATAAAGACTGAAACTTGGAGCAAAGCATAGAAAAGGGAAAGAGAGGATTGAAATTTTTGGGGTGGGGAGAAGGGAAGGCATTTTATGGTTGTGGGAATTTGTCGCTATGTGGGGAAGAGATTAGGCCAAGAGGGCAAGGGGGTCTGAATGAGAAAGAGATCAGTTTCAATATTTTCCAAAAGTGGGGTCCATGTAAAGCGAGATCAAGCAATGTGAAAACTGAAAACTGGTGTAGTGATGGCTAACCACATCCACGTAGAGAAAGAATGGCCCCATTCACAATGCCTTAGAATAACATTAAAATAATTTTATTAAACACTTTGTTATCTTTCTTATATAGAAAGAAAAAGAGAGTTTTCAAAAAAAAAAAAAAAAGAAAAAGAGAAAACAATAAAAAAAGTAAGAGATGTGATCATTAACCTGATAGAAAATAAATAAAAATAAAAAATATGAAATGAGATATATATTTAAGAAATTAAGAGTGTGAAAAAATTATAATTATTTTTGTATATATTACTATCTCGATTCCTATTTAACTATCCATTTAGACAAACAAAATACATAATTTAAAAAATATAATAATTACTCTTATTTTTATGAAAATAATTTTTAAACTTCTTATCTTATCCTTTATCTCTCTTAATATTTATTGGATTTTATTAGTCGCTAACAATGGGTCATTTATTATTATATTAGAATTAATATAAAGTTAAAATGGGAAAAAATGTAACTATTGTTGTATTAAGTTTGCAAATGGACAATTAAATGGAATCAATTTTTTCTCTAAAAGTAGACACAGCTAAATAGAAATAGAGTAGTATACATAAAACTATTTAATTATTACATTAAAATTAATATAAAGGTAAAAAAAATTATAATTATTATTACATTGAGTTTATAAGCAAATAATCAAATAGAAACATTTTTATCTGAAATTAAACAATTGAATATGAATTAGGAAAGGAAATAGTATATATATATATATATAACTATTTATGTGTTATATGCTTGATTGAGTTTATGGCTTAGACCAAAACCATTTAATGACATTAGTTTTTGGATTATTATTTTATCTATCACTAAGTGGTCTAGAATTTTAGTTTATGCTAAGATATCTTAAACTTTTTGGTGATGACTAGGATGAAGCAGCGTCACGGGTGTTCCATTCTTAAGGCAACGAATATGACCTGGCGTAGCAGGTTTCTTTACTGGATGGTTAAGTTTTATAATTTATGTGGGAGAGGTCTGGAAGTTTCATAAATTGCAATTTAAACCCCTTTTTGTCCGTTATGAAATTAATAACAAATAAGAAATCAAAAATTTCAAAGACGGAGACATTTCAGGCAGAACCCTAGTTTTCTATGGTGAAGGATGCTGCTCCATTCAGTCGCTGTGTTAGACATTTGTGGGTGCAGAAGAATGGTATTTGAAGGACTGATCATGGAAGTCGTTCTAACCATCTCCGTCGTTGTCTGTATGTAGTAGTTTCCGGTGTGAGGATGTCTGTATGTAGTAGTTGCCACAAGTCGGTGTGAGGAACGACGTGAACATATCGTTTCACTAGTGTGATAAATCTTTCACAAAATCCCTTTCACCAATATTTCAATCAAAACAATGTTGTAATAATTAACGATTACAATCAAACAAAGTAGTTTGGTGTTGCCAAGTGGGTTTATGGAGAGAACCAAAGAGAGGGGGTCTGGTGGTGAGGTCGTGGGCCTTGTTAGTGGAGGTGCTGAGTCATGAATCAGTGGGTGGATTTGACTCATTGCAGCTGGAACTCTGTGGTTGTAGTAATGGTTGCGGAAGTGCCAATGATTGCATGGCCATTGTATACGCAAAGCAAAATGTGAATAGGAACTTGATGGTGGAGGAGATGGAGGTGGTTGTTGGGGTGGAACAGAGAGGAGATGTGTTTATGACAGAGGAAGAAATCGAGAGAGTTAATTAATGGAATTACAGAGAGGGAAACGGCACTGTGAGCTCCATCGGTGCTCTGCCCTTTTTATCTCTCCGAAATCCTCGAATACAAAACATCACTGTATTTGCAGTCACCAGAACTGGTTTTCCAGTCATGGAGTCACCGGAACTCGTAGCAAAAGAAGACACTCCCCCATCAACCATCACACGGTTATCGATTTCAGCCATTCTTCTTACAGCACCACCGTCCTCACATATTCAAGCCATACACTGATCCACTGTCCCCCACCACGTGAGAAAACCTCACTTTTTCTATTTCTTTTTCTTCCATCACAAATTAGGGACATGTAATCAATAACCGAAATTTTATTTTCAAAATACGAATAAGTTCATGGACTCATTATTAAATTCTATTAAAATAACCTTGTCAAGTAACCGGTATTGAATCAACACCGACAATTATTTTACTAATATATCCAACAGTACATTCGATTGCCTTAAAAATAAACTATCCGGTCAATGCTTCACCCTAGTCGCGGCCAAACTTTTTAGTTAAGTACTATGTTGATCCAAAACTTACACATTATACAAACAGTTCAAGTTTTGTCGTTTCTTGTAAATTCTGGTCCAGCCAGCATCTCTATTCTCTAGTATTATTTATCGTTGTGTAATGGCGGCTGGTGAGTGATATCATCGTCCTTCAGATAAGATGACGACACGTGTCACGCGGACCCACGAGATAGAATAATTGATGGTATCATTGGGGATAAATTGGGAATTATAGAGCTAGTTTTTTGTGTTTGTGTTTATTATTGGTCCAGTTCCAGTCCTAGGAACTGCAATAAAATAGTGTAGAGAGAGAGAGAGTGGGAAATAGGATCTCATTCTCAACAGAAAATGTATATTTTAATGTTAGTGGCCGTTGTCATCGTCGTGGATTGAGGTGCGACCTGGGATTATTATGCGTGTGGCTTTGACACTTTGACTGGATCCCCCAATGTTTTTATATACTAGGACTAGGATAATCTTTTTGAAGTTTTTTTTTTCATAATGATTTATGGCTGAGTGGATTAATATATTTAGATTTGGATTCTCTAAATTTTGAGAAATATAATTTTAAAGATAAAATATAAAATTATAGTTATTGATATAAAAAAGTCAATTATTAACATTTTAATAATTTTACAATTGATTATATGTATTTTATTATAATTTTAGTTAACATTTTAATCTATAATTATTCTTATATTTTAATTTTTAAAGTCCACTCCCTAAGTTTAGAGAGTTTACGGATAGGAAAAAGTGTAGAGTTAATTATCTTACTGGTCAACTGATTTTATTGTGCATTTGGATAAGTGATGCTCCGGTAAAATTCAGTTTTTATGAAATTGATTTTAAATTAATTTCATTTAACTAAAGTCGGTAAAATGGATGAGTTACGTTGGATTGGTCCACAAAAACTTATTATCAGCAAAAATCTGAAAAAAAATTAGGTACAGTGTGTAAAACTCGTAAAAAAATTGGACTATTCATAAAAAGCCAGCATAAAATATAGGGCTCGGACATTTTATTTTAAAAGCATGAATAATTTTCTGGTTTTTTAGTCCGAGCTATAAAAACTTGTTACCTGTATCAAGTTGGGTAGCCCAAATTGTCAGCTCTACATTTAATGTGCTTTGTAACTTGTGCACGATTCTTTTATAGCTATTGATTTTAAAATCAATTTTACTTACATGTAAACCAAACAGAACTTTGCAGTTAGATAAAATTAATTTAATAGAATTACAAAATCAATGACTAGAAATGAATGTAGCATGATTTATGAAGCATATTGGATGAAAGTAATTTAAAATCAATTATAACATAGTTGCTTATTACTATTACTAACTAAATATCAAACAGACTATTCATCATCTTTTAAACTTTATGTATTTTGTAAGGAAAATGTTACATACACCCCAATAAGTGTAGACACGCCTTGAGTAAAATAGAAATATAAAAAGATATATACGTGATAGCTTATGTGATGTGATAAAGAAAAAAAATAAAGAGATAAAGTGTGTTAAATGGGTGTTTCTAATAAATGAGTATCCATATATCATTTTTTATTTTGTAAATAGGTATTTTTTAAAAATTTAGTTTTATCTAAATTAATTCCTAAACTTTAATTATGATCTCAATAGATCTTAATTTCTCTTAATTTGGATTAATTTCCTTATGGTGAATAAATGTTAGTATTTTATTTTTATTAAATCTAAATCATTAGTTTATTTATTTTATTTTTAAACATATTATGTAATATTGAAGTTTGTTAAATTAAAAAAAGAGAAAGAGACAAAACATGAAAAAGTCTCAAATTTTATGTAATTTCATAAGGTTATATATATGATATACAACTAGAGGTGAAAAAATGACCTGATTCGGGCCTTATAACATGTCAGGCCAAAAAAATTGAATTTAATTCGGACTCATAAAATGGTGGATAAACCCAGAAAAATATGGATTAAGCTCAATATTTTAGTGGGAGTAAACTAGCAAATTGATCCATGACTTTTTAGGGTCATGCGGTTTAGTCCCTAAGATATAGAAAACCTCAATATAGTCCCTGACTTCTTATTTTTTCTTTCACTATAGTCCAACTATGTGTTTTGTAACATCCTAAATTTTATTAAGTAAAATATTAATGAAATTAAATAAATAAGTAGAGGAAATAATTAATTAAATAGATGAATAAATAATAGGATTAATATTATTATTAGTTTTATTCATAAAGCCACTTTATTTAAAAAGGAGATAAGGGGGCTGAGAGTGGACCCAAACCCAATTAGGCATTCTAGTAAGGAGGGGTTACCAGTTACCCTAATCCTTATTCGTATTATCGTCAGAGAGCGAAACGTTAAGGAGGGGAGAAAACGAGTCACAAGAGAGGATTGTTGCAGAGTGAGCATCAAGAACCAAGAAAGGGACTTCCTTGCTGTAATCGATCTTCACTAAAGGTACGGTGGGGGAGAGGGTGCTGCTTGTATATGCATGTAGGGGTGCTTGGGTAGTGATGGCAACCATAAGACCCTCTAAGACTCTAAATTTGAAATTGATATATATATATATATATATTGAGTATTGTATGATGAACAAATTTGGTTAAAAGATTTATCATAGATACATATATGTTTTAATGATCTATCTATGATTTCAGCAAGCCACTATAAGCTTATATAAAGACTATGTGAAGTGCTTTCAACCTGTCTGAAGAGTTAAGCCTTATGAAGGTTCAACCCGTCTGAAGTGTTGAAGCCGTCTGAAGTGCACAACCCGTCTGAAGTATACAACCCGTCTGAAGTGTTGAATTCGTCTGAAGTCTCATTTATGATGTGGCACCATTTTGCTGAAGTTTGTGAAGACTTTTCTGAACCTCTACTGCACGTACCTTTTCAAACACGTTTATAGCAAGGAACACAAAGACCTTTCCTGGTGTTGTTTTGAATTTTATACACCACTGAGGAAATCTCTGCAACGCAGCCTTTGCAGCAACGTTTGTAACAGCTTTATGGCAGGAGCAACCTTGTACCGTGTCAGAAATATCAGAGCTCTCAGGAGCATGTCTCACAACGGATTAAAAAGCATTTAATGCTATCTCTAAACGGTGGTATTTCAACGGATTGAAGATTGGGTATAAATACCCCTCCATGAAGACCATCAAGTGTCAGAAAAATCAATATACAAGAAAGCCAAGAGAAACATCACGTTGCAAGTTTTTACTCTGTAAAAACTTTCTGATAAAATTCGCTGTACACATTTGTATATCCGGAGCATACCTCTGATTTTATTGTACATTGTATTTGTTTGAGCTTCAAACTGGTATAGTTTAAAAGCTTAAACTCTTTTCTCTGTAAACTTTGTTTAGAGCCTGAAGAGGCTTGTTGACAAAAGAATACTTGGTTGTAGAGCCTGGAGAGGCTTGGTTAACAAAAGAATACTTGGTTGTAGAGCCTGGAGAGGCTTGGTTGACAAAAGAATACTTGGTTGTAGAGCCTGGAGAGGCTTGGTTGACAAAAGAATACTTGGTTGTAGAGCCTGAAGAGGCTTGACTGTAAAAGAATACTTGGTTGTAGAGCCTGAAGAGGCTTGATTGTAAAAGAATACTTGTAATCTTGGTGAAGATTAAGAGAAAATCCAAGTGCTAGTTGGCATTGGGACTGGACGTAGCTCACAGTGGTAGTAAGTGAACCAGGATAATTCCTTGGCTAAGTTTTCTTACCCTTATCTCTTGTCAATTTATTTATACTAATCAAAGGGTGTTGAAAAACAATTCTGATATTTTAAAAGCAAGAAAACCTTTTAAAATACATTTTCAGAAGCCGTCTTAAGGAACTTCAGACAGTCTCTCAAAAACCTGTCTGAAATTGTTTTAAACTTGTTGTTTACAAATAAAGCTTTCATAAAATATTAAGAAACACTATTCAACCCCCCTTTCTAGCGTTTCCCTGTGTTTCTACAGTTGGTATCAGAGCTCAACTCAGGGTTGAGCACCTAACAAGTGTTGAGGACTAAAGATCCAGATGGAAGCTTCCAACAACAACAGACAATACATCTCTGAAGGAGCCTCTATCACAAGGCCCCCAACATTCAATGGAGTGGATTACCACTACTGGAGGGATCGTATGAAGTTGTTCATTGAGAGCAACAACATTGATGTCTGGGATGTGGTCACTGATGGAGACTATATGCCTATGCATAATGGAGTGCCCATTCCTAAGGCTGAATGGACCTTGGAGCAGAAGGCTAGAGTACAAATGAATGCCAAAGCCAAACTCTATCTGATATGTTCTTTGAATAAATCAGAGTATAAGAAGGTTCATGGATGTACTTCTTCCAAGGAGATCTGGGATACTCTTGCAGCAGCCCATGAAGGGACAGAAACTGTCAAGCAATCCAAGATCAGCATGCTCATACATCAATATGAGATGTTCAAGATGGAGGAATCTAAAACCATTGACCAGATGTTTGGAAGGTTTCAGACTATAACTAATGGACTCAGGTCCTTAGGTAGAACTTATGAATCTGAAGACAACAATAGAAAGATTCTAAGAAGTTTGCCTAAGTCCTGGAGACACAAAGTTCCTGCCATTCAAGAGGCAAGAGAGTTAAACTCTCTTAGAATGGAAGAACTGTTGAGATCTCTCAAGGTCCATGAGCTTGAGCTTGGAGAAGATGACAACAAGAAGAAGTCTCTAGCACTAAACTCCAAGGCCAAACAGCCTAGGCATGGCAGTATGAAGGCTATGCAAACTGAGGAAACTTCAAAAGCAGATGAAGATTCTGGAGATAGCTCAGAAGATGATGATCTTGCTCTTCTAAGTAGGAAGATCAAGAGAATGCTGCAAAATAGAGGAAAGTTCAGAAAGAACCAACCTTCAACCTCTAAAGCAGGTAAATCAGGTAAAGACTCTCAAAATGACAAAATTACTTGTTTTGAGTGCAAACAACCAGGTCACATGAAGGCAGAATGCCCAAGACTGAAGAAGAACACCTTCAATAAGAAGAAGTTCTTCAAGAAGAAGAAGGGTCTGATGGCAACATGGGAGGATCTTGATGAGTCTACCTCAGAAGAAGAGGAGGACACTTTAGAAGAGGCCAACCTGTGTCTCATGGCCAGCCTGCCCTCATCAGACAGCTCTGAAGCTGAGGTATTTCCCTTAACTCTTTAAGAGATGTATGATGACCTGATGGAAAGCTCCAAGGAACTCTTTCAAGAGTATAAGAATTTGTCCAAAGCCCACACATAAATGTGTAGTAAATATGAGGCTCTTGAGATAGAAAATATTATGCTCAAGGAGAAGATCCTTGTATCTGAAAACAGTAGTTCACAAACTGTGTCTGAAGAAAATCAAAAACTTCAGAAACAGGTTGAGGAACTAACAAGAGACTTAGCCAAATTTGTCAAAGGAACAAAAAATCTTAATATAATACTTGGAAATCAAAGGCATTCCCTTGACAAAAGTGGTTTAGGCTTTTGTGATCACAACATCTCTGAACCTCCTACTGTCTTAAATTTTACTAAAGGCAAAAAGAAGGTTATTGGGTATTCTCATTGTGGCAAGCCTGGACACAATGTGGCTCAATGCAAACACAAGAGAAAAGCAAGGCCCAAAGCTAACAAAAAAGGACCCAAAAGAATATGGGTACCTAAAAACTTGATCATTCCTGTTGCAGATGTGTTTAACAGGACAAAGGAAACCCCACAAATGGTACCTGGACAGTGGGTGCTTGCGACACATGACAGGAGAAAGGTCTTTGTTCCAAAACCTTAGACCCAGAGTAGGAGGTGTGGTCACCTTTGGTGGAAACCAGCAAGGGAAGATCACAGGAATAGGGACTGTAGGTATGTCTCCTCTCTCCCTCATTAAGAATGTTCTTCTGGTAGAGGGACTGCAACACAATTTACTGAGCATAAGTCAATTATGTGACAGTGGATATGTGGTCTCCTTTACTAAAGAAGGATGCATAGTCAAAGACTCTCTTGATCAAATCCTTTTTACTACTAAGAGACACAGTAATGTGTACAAAATTGATCTAGTGGAGCTAGCAACTCAAGATGTAAAATGTTTTATCTCTGTTGAAGATGAAAAACAGATTTGGCATCAAAGACTTGGGCATGCCAGCTTGAGATTAATCTCAAAATTAGCAAAATACAACCTTGTTAAAGGACTTCCCAAGCTTTCTTACAAATTTGACATTTTATGTGAAAGCTGTCTGAAAGGGAAACAAACAAGACACTCTTTTAAGAGTAAGGATGTTGTTTCTACTAGCAGACCTTTAGAACTATTACATATTGACTTGTT
This sequence comes from Sesbania bispinosa, assembly GCA_026901365.1. NCBI lineage: Eukaryota > Viridiplantae > Streptophyta > Magnoliopsida > Fabales > Fabaceae > Sesbania > Sesbania bispinosa. Next base: position 635,691 of record QLOH01000039.1, on the reverse strand, counting down.
TGGTCCTATTAGAACAGAAAACATTAGAGGTAAAAAATATGGTTTGGTCATTGTTGATGACTATTCTAGATACACATGGGTATTATTCCTAAGAAGCAAGGATGAGACTTTCAAGATTTTCACAATATTCTGCAAGAAGGTACATAATGAAAAAGGATTCTGTATATCTGTCATCAGAAGTGATCATGGTGGAGAGTTTGAGAATGCAAACTTTCAACTGTTCTGTGATGAGAATGGGATCTCACACAATTTCTCTGTGGCAAGAACACCTCAGCAAAATGGGGTTGTTGAGAGAAAGAACAGAAGCTTGCAAGAAATGGGTAGAACCATGCTCAACTCATGCAACCTACAAAGATCCTTGTGGGCAGAAGCTATTAACACAGCTTGCTACCTTCAAAACAGAATATTGGTAAGACCAATTCTGAAAAAGACTCCTTATGAATTGTGGAAAGGAAGGAAACCCAGCCTATCATATTTCCATCCCTTTGGATGTGAGTGTTTCATACTCAACACCAAGGATGATCTTGGAAAATTTGATGCAAAGTCTGACAAAGGATTTTTCATAGGTTATTCTGAAACATCTAAAGCTTACAGAGTTTATAACTCTAGAACTTTAATTGTAGAGGAATCAATCCATGTTAAATTCAATGACATGAAAGAGACTGATAGGGAACTATCAGATCTAGAAGATGATTTTGCATGAATGGAGCTGAATACTCATGACAGCAGGAAGGATGAACAGGTGTCTGAAGCACCATCTGAACCTCTTCAGACAAATGTTGAGTCTCAGACTGATTTGATATCACTTCAGAAACCTGACTGGAGATACAAATCACATCATCCAAAAGAGCAAATCATTGGTAGCACTTCAGAAGGAGTTAAGACAAGATCAAAAATCAAGAATCTGAATTCTCTTGCTTTCCTGTTTGAAATTGAGCCAAAGAACATTGATGAAGCTCTGCATGATGAAGGGTGGATCCTAGCCATGCAAGAGGAGCTAAATCAATTTTCTAGGAGTGATGTCTGGACCCTTGTTCCTAAACCCCATGGGAAAACTATTATTGGAACCAAATGGGTGTTCAGAAATAAGGTGTCTGAAGAAGGAAAAGTGGTCAGAAACAAGGCAAGATTGGTGGCTCAAGGGTACAATCAACAAGAAGGTATTGACTTCACTGAAATCTTTGCCCCTATTGCCAGGTTAGAAGCAATTAGAATTCTTCTATCTTATGCTGTTAATAATGGCATCAAACTATATCAAATGGATGTCAAAGGTGCTTTTCTCAATGGATTCATTGAAGAAGAGGTTTTTGTTAGACAACCCCATGGTTTTGAAGATATAGCTTTTCCTGATCATGTTTTCAAACTGAAAAAGCTCTTTATGGTCTGAAACAAGCCCCAAGAGCTTGGTATGACAGATTGAGCAGTTTTCTTATCAAAAATGGTTTTGAAAGAGGAAAAGTATATACAACTCTTTTTAGAAAACAGTCTAACAAAGATCTTATACTTGTCCAGATATATGTTGATGACATTATTTTTGGTTCAACTAATTCTTCTCTGTGCAAGGAGTTTTCTGAGTTGATGTAATAAGAGTTTGAAATGAGTTTAATGGGAGAACTAAAATTTTTTTTAGGACTTCAGATTAAGCAAGATTCTGATTGTATATGCATCCATCAAGAAAAATATACAAAAGAAATGCTCAAGAAGTTTAACTTAAATGAATGCAAACCCATGTCAACTCCTATGCATCCCTCTTCATCTTTAAGCAAGGATGAAAATGAAGAACCAGTGAATCAAACTTTCTATAGAGGAATGATTGGCTCTTTATTGTATCTAACAGCAAGCAGGCCTGACATAATGTTCAGTGTGTGTCTTTGTGCTAGATTTCAATCAGATCCAAGAACTACTCATTACAAAGTTGTTAAGAGAATTTTTAGATATCTTAAAGGCACTACTAATCTTGGTCTATGCTATAAGAAAGACAAGGATTGCAGGTTAATAGGATACTGTAATGCTGACTTTGCTGGAGATATACTTGAAAGAAAGAGCACCAATGGGGGATGTCATTTCTTTGGAAGTAACATGATTAGCTGGTCAAGCAAAAGGAAAAGCACCATTGCATTATCAACAGCAGAAGCAGAATACATCTCAGCAGCTAGTTGTTGTTCACAACTGCTATGGGTGAAGTATCAACTTGAGGACTTTAATATTCTTATTTCTGTTATACCTGTTCTTTGTGATAATACAAGTGCAATTAATTTGTCTAAAAATCCTATCCAACATTCTAGGGCTAAGCATATAGAAATCAAGCATCATTTTATTAGAGACTATGTTCAGAAAGGTGTTTTTGATATTTAGTTCATTGAAACAGAGCATCAATGGCCAGATATATTCACAAAACCCCTGGCTGAAGATAGATTTAAGTTCATACGCAATAATTTGAACATACTTGCATTTTCTAATAATTGATTGTGTATGATGCTATCTAAAATTTTGGTGTGTCTGAAATAGTGGCATGTCTGAAATTTTAGGTCATCTGAAATTTATGTGTGTCTGAAATTTCTCACTTGTTTGAAATGAATCGCTGACGTGGCTATCTGAGACGATTGAATTCCATTTATTTTGTCTCTTCCACTTCGCACGTTACCCAATGTCTGTGCAGCCGGTACAGGCCATCATTGCATCGTCGGGTCTATAAATGCAGGAGTAAGTGTGTCGAGGAAGCCTTACACTTTCTCTCATCATACTGTTTGAACTTCTTCTCTCAGGTAACTGTTTCCTCTCAAGTTTCTCTGCAACTTATCAATGGCACCAAAGAAGTCTTCCAGTTCTGGTGGAAATGTGGTCAGATCAAAAGGTGTGGACTTTGAGGAGCTTCGAAATCTTGGTATGGATTTGGTTGAGGAATTTGATGCTGCTGGATGGACTCCTTTCTTCGACCACATTTACTGTTCATGGCATGAGCAGAGTGTGATAGATTTCTGGTCTTCAGCTCGAGGAATACCTAACTCCAAGGGAGTGTAGAAAAGAATCAAGGCTGATGTGCTAGGAGTCCCTGTTTTTGTTGATATAGGGATTCTCTCCACCATTACCAAGGTCAAGGCTGAAGGAGAAACCTTCACTCCTGGATGGGAGTTGAGGAATGGTGGGCAAAAGAAGTACAAAAAGATGTTGTATGGCACAGAAGAACCCAAGACTCCTGATTCTAAGTTCTTACTGGATAAGGTCAGAGTACTTCACTCCATCTTAGGGTGCTCAATAATCCCTAAGAGTGGAAGCAGAAACCACATGTCTGAACTGGAGAGATTCTGCTTGATTCACCTACTGCAGAAGAAGAAGATGAATCTTCCAAGCATCATCATGTTCCACATGCAAAAGAAGATAAGAGATTCTGGTGCAAATCTTCCTCACAACACCCTCATAACAAAGGTACTCTTGCACTTTAAAGTACCTATTGAAAAACTGTTTGATCACAAGTCACCTGCATTCTTTGGTGAGGCTAATCTGAAGAGCATGAATCTCACTCTCACCCCAAGACCTACATATCCTACTTTGAAGGAGAGTGTTCTCATGGAGAAGGCCTCAAGAAGAGGAAACACAATAGAGATTCTTGAACAAGAGCTTCAAGGGGACATCAGAAAAGGAGAGTTCAAGGCCTCCAAACCATCCCCTCAACCTAAACTGAAGAAGCTCCCTGTGAGGAGTGTAGCAAAGGTATCTTCAGCAGCTTCTACTTTGCACACTCAGGCATTTGAACCTGTTCAGAAGGCTTTGCAAAAGCCGTCTGAAATAGTGGGCCAGGGTTCTGATGGTGCAAAACCTCTTAAGCCTACTTCTAACATAGAAGGAAAGGCTCATGAGGAAGAGATTGCTAACCTTGCTGATCCTGAAGCTGTAACAGCTCCACCTCTGGCAGCTTGCCCCCCTGATCCAGAGTTGATTCAAGTAGCAGCCATGGCTACTGTCTTAGAGCAAGAAGAATTGGATAAGAAGGCTGAGCAAGAGAAAACAGACTATGCTATTGCTGTGGCCTCTCAGCTAGCCTTGGCTGAAGATGAAAGGCAAGCTACCTTGGCTTAAGGTAATAAGAAGAGAAAGAGGTCTAGTGCTCAGCAAAGGAGGAGAACCAAGAGCAAGATTCTTAAGACAACTCCTGAACCTACTACTAGGGTTACAAGGAGCATTGCTAGCCAAATGGAAGCTATGGATGAAGCTAGCAAGTACCAAAACTTTGTAAAGGCCAATCTCTATTTCAAGAAGAGAAGAGAAGAAAAACAAGTTGAAAGGGAGAAGGTGTCTGAACCTGAGAAGGTCAAACCCCCTATGAAAAGACCAAGGGTGAGGTTTGACAATGTGATTCCATCACCTCCTTCCTCACCAGAAAAGAAAGAAGAAAAAGAGAAGGAATTCGTTCAGCAACCTATGGAGACAGAAGAAGAACCAGAACCACCATCTCCATCACCACCATCTTCATCATCATCATCATTTTCAGAGTCAACCCAATCTGAAGAACCTTTTATAGAGATTCAGCAAGGAGGGAGCTCAAAAGTGTGGAAAGGGAGTATGCTGCCTGAACACATTAGGCTAGGACCTAAAAGTAGGGATTTCTTCACAGAACCCACTTTTGATCCTTATGCATTTCCTTTCACTCAACATCAGTATGATGAGGAAGTTGAAGTGCCTCATAAGAGGTATGAAGGACCTTTCTTTGAGAGGGAAAGGGTTCCCAAGTTCCCAAACCTCTATGAAGAACTACAATATTTTCGAGATGCACCCCCTATCTCTCTGCACCATGGGCTAGTCAAGCATACTTCAGATGCTGAAAGAGAGAAGTATCAAGGAAGCTTAGACCAGATGTACTCAGGGCAACTTGAGAAGATCAGAAAGGGTGTGGTATCACCTGCTCACAAGTGGGCTCCACTTAACCCATTCTCTGATAAAGATTGTCTGAAGCTGTCCAATGAAGATTGGTGTTTTGCAAGGCATCTATACATAGAAGGAGAACTGGTAGAGAGGGACTACATCAAGTCTGTTGGCATGAGAGGATACAGGCCCCCTAGAACATTTTCCATCATGCCAACCACCAAGATTCTAGAGCAACCTGATAGAATTATTCCTAGGTACCCTCTGAAGGAAGGTCCTGCTGATAAGTTCAAGGAACCTAAGGCCTATCCTGTTCCCTTCAAGCCTCTGACTCCAAGAGAATGGAAGGAGCTACCAGCAATGGTCAAGAGACAAGGTGGAGGCATGGATCACAGTTTCAGAGACAGAGTTTGGTCATCTTATTGGAAAATCAGAGAGGATGCTGGATCCTCTTCTAGGTCAACTGGACCAGATGCTGATTCTATCATAGGGCATGGGAAATTCATGAATGTGAAGTATCATTACATCAGAGGCCATTTCCCACCTCTGTCTGAATCATTTCATGAAGACTAGGAGATTATGTGTCCCATTGGAACATTCTTCTTTCCAGTGTATCATCCATAGGAGTATGGTTTGCTTCCAGGTTTTGATGTGCTGAGATTTGTGTGCAGACACATCCAGATTATTCTTTATGAAGCACCACATGATCCTGAAGAAGAGAACAAAAAGCTCAGGCTGAAGATAGAGAAGCTAGAGAAGAAGAATGCTGATCTCATTGCTAAACAAGATAAGATTCTTCAAGAGCAACAACAGATTAGAAGTGGCCAAGATGACATGAAGACTGCTCTCATCTCTCAGATTGACAAGGCCAAGGATGAGCTGATTTCCTTCATGAAAGAAGCTTTGTTGAAGAAGGATGGGTAGTCAATGATGTGTAGCCATGTCTCATGTTTATTTCTGCTAAGTGATTAATTTTTTTAAACAGTTTGATTAATACTATAAGTGTTTCACATCATGCTGTGTTTGTGTTGAGTTTGCTGTTTTCTTTCATACCTCATGATTTTGCTATGATTGTTGTTGTTGTTATGCTCTGGAATTCCCTTTTGATTGATGACAAAAGGGGGAGTATTAAAAACTAACAAAATTTGAATCTGAAGTAATCACAGGACTCAGGAGGAGTAAATAAGAAACTGATAAGTATTTTTGATCAAATCAGTTTAAGAGATCACCATCTGGGGGGGAGCTATCTATTCTTTTATCTTTAAAACTCCTTTCAGATTTATGTATTTTAAACAAATTTTTCATCATTAAAAAGGGGGAGAATGGTGAGTCTCAAAAATATCATAAGGAAGATTATGATGATTTAAGACAACTCAATCCCTAAGTTTTAATGTTTAACAAATTTGGTTAAAAGATTTATCATAGATACATATATGTTTTAATGATCTATCTATGATTTCAGCAAGCCACTATAAGCTTATATAAAGACTATGTGAAGTGCTTTCAACCTGTCTGAAGAGTTAAGCCTTCTGAAGGTTCAACCCGTTTGAAGTGCACAACCCGTCTGAAGTGCACAACCCGTCTGAAGTGCACAACCCGTCTGAAGTGTTGAAGTCGTCTGAAGTCTCATTTATGATGTGGCACCCTTTTGCTGAAGTTTGTGAAGACTTTTTTGAACCTCTGCTGCACGTACCTTTTCAAACACGTTTATAGCAAGGAACACAGAGACCTTTCCTGGTGTTGTTTTGAATTTTATATACCACTGAGGAATCTCTGCAACGCAACCTTTGCAGCAACATTTGTAACAACTTTATGGCAGGAGCAACCTTGTACCGTGTCAGAAATATCAGAGCTCTCAGGAGCATTTCTCACAACGGATTAAAAAGCATTTAATGCTATCTCTAAACGGTGGTATTTCAATGGATTGAAGATTGGGTATAAATACCCCTCCATGAAGACCATCAAGTGTCAGAAAAATCAATATACAAGAAAGCCAAGAGAAACATCACGTTGCAAGTTTTACTCTGTAAAAACTTTCTGATAAAATTCGCTGTACACATTTGTATATCCTGAGCATACCTTTGATTTTATTGTACATTGTATTTGTTTGAGCTTCAAACTGGTATAGTTTAAAAGCTTAAACTATTTTCTCTGTAAACTTTGTTTAGAGCCTGAAGAGGCTTGGTTGACAAAAGAATACTTGGTTGTAGAGCCTGGAGAGGCTTGGTTAACAAAAGAATACTTGGTTGTAGAGCCTGGAGAGGCTTGGTTGACAAAAGAATACTTGGTTGTAGAGCCTGGAGAGGCTTGGTTGACAAAAGAATACTTGGTTGTAGAGCCTGAAGAGGCTTGACTGTAAAAGAATACTTGGTTGTAGAGCCTGAAGAGGCTTGATTGTAAAAGAATACTTGTAATCTTGGTGAAGATTAAGAGAAAATCCAAGTGCTAGTTGGCATTGGGACTGGACGTAGCTCACAGTGGTAGTGAGTGAACCAGGATAATTCCCTGGCTAAGTTTTCTTACCCTTATCTCTTATCAATTTATTTATACTAATCAAAGGGTGTTGAAAAGCAATTCTGATATTTTAAAAGCAAGAAAACCTTTTAAAATACATTTTCAGAAGCCGTCTTAAGGAACTTCAGACAGTCTCTAAAAAACCTGTCTGAAATCGTTTTAAACTTGTTGTTTACAAAAAAAGCTTTCATAAAATATTAAGAAACACTATTCAACCCCCTTCTAGTGTTTCCATGTGTTTCTACAGAAAACATGTGGATTGATGATTAATTCTGTGAATCTTTGTGAACTTTGATTGGATTGAATGAGAATAAAGAGAATAGCGAAAAGGGGTTAATGAGGGTTTAATGATTTGGGGTTTTGATGGGAAAACCATGTAAAACTGTTAAAGATTGATGATTTGGATGAGTTTGATGAATATTAATGATTATGAATGGTGTTTGATCGAAAATGATTGAATAGAGATTGAATAGAGTGATGTAGAAGTATTAGAAATTGTGAAATCTGCGATCTATGTCGAGGGTAATCGATTACTGGAGTTGGTAATCGATTACCAGGGTGTTTTGGACAGCCTGGGGTGCTGTTTGCTTGCAGGTAATCGATTACAGCACCTCGATTACAGGGATGCTGTAATCGATTACCAGGTTGATTGCTTGCAGGTAATCGATTACAGGGATGCTGTAATCGATTACCAAGGTGTTTGCTTGTAGGTAATCGATTACAGGGATGCTGTAATCGATTACCAGAGTGTTTGGTTGCAGGTAATCGATTACAAGGTGGTTGTAATCGATTACCAGAGACCTTGTTTGCAGGTAATCGATTACTAGAGGTTGGTAATCGATTACCAGAGTGAATTTTGAGATCCTAAGTGCTTGATGATGATTGATGTTGTTTGTTAATGCTTTATTATGATTATGGTGTTGATGATTAATGATTTTGATGATGATTTGATGTGCATAATGATCGGTGAATATGCAATGTGATTGATGATGATTAGGTGTGCATAATGATTGGTGAATATGCCATGTGATTGATGATGTTTTGGTGTGTATAATATGCAATGTGATTAATGATGATGGTGAATATTATGATGGTGTTTATGATGATAGTGTATATCACATATGATGATGATGTAATGATGATAGTGTATATCACTTTATGATGATGATGTTAATAATGATAGTGTATATCACTTTATGATGAGGATGTTTAATGATGAGCATGATGATGGATAATGATGATGGTGTATATCACCTTTGGATGATGATGTTACCTAAGTTGTGTGGGCCCATATGGGCCCATAGAGGGGGTACAACTTAGGAGAGATGCCTTGAGCATATGTGATGAGACTTGAATTGTGCGGGGCCCATAGAGGGGGTACAATTCAGGAGGTGAACTGAGTTGTGCGGGCCCATAGAGGGGGGTACAAGTCAGGGGATCAAGATGGGGCGTTCGATGCACGGGCCCATAGAGGGGTTAACCTAGGGGTGAATTGTACTGGCCCATAGAGGGGGTGCAACCTAGGGTCGAATGTCGTTGTGCGGGCCCATAGAAGGGGTACAACCTATCGGATGGTGTGTGGTGACACCGGTAGACTATCTTGGTACTAACTAGAGTGATTGACGAGGTGCACCAATTGTGCGGAGTTCCAAGTCATGATCTTTGGGTAGGTGAGGTGATGAGTTTTTGTGCATATGATAATGTATTATACTCGATGATGGTATTGAGTTATATAATGTTGGTGATAAGTTTTGGTGCATATGATAATGTGTTATACTCGATGATGGTATTGAGTTATATAATGTTGTTGATGAGTTTTGATGCATGTGATGATGATTTATACTTAATGATGAATTGAGTTATAATATGATGATGATGAGTTTTGATGTATGCATGATGGGTGTATATATGTGATATATTTGATGATGAAACTGAGTAAATAATGATGTTATGAGTATTAATGATGATTGAGTATTAAGTGTGAAAATAGAGTATGTGATTCCATGGGTGAATAATGGTATGAGATTTATATGATGTTATAGATGAATAGTTATATGCTGATTTATAGATGATTATTATCTGATGGATGATTTGATGTTTGGGTATGTGGGTGATTGATGATGATGTTGTTTATATGTGGGTGAGGATAGGGTAGCCTCCTATGTGTGTGTATGAGTGGTATTCTTTTCCTCACCGTTATACTGTGGATATTTTTACAGGTATTGATGATGACACGACTGGTGTCGAGTTTTGATTAAAGGGAGTGTGCTCTGGTATATGTGACATCAGAGCATAATTTTGGGGGTTCTTTCTTTATGTTTCTTGTTAGGAAGGTTTTTGTAAACTGTTTTGGATTCCTTGCACAACAAGTAGGATATTTAGTTACTTTTATATTTTTGGAGATTCCGCTGCATGAGTATTTTAATACATTTGAGTTTCGTTTTATTTTAATTAAGTTGTTTTCGAACTAATGAGGTTTTTAATAAGAGAGTTATGTGAACCTTTTACCCATTGTGGGATGTTACCTTTTCTACACTTCAATTTACTAAACGTATAAGAGTTTGGGGTAGAAGAGTGTCACATGTTTCACGTTAATTTTTTTACGACGTGTCACGTTTAGTGACATTCTGTCTCACTGTGAGTTTTCAGTTTTTGGTTTTTTAAAATTTTCAATGAAGGTTTTACGATTCAAAACCAAAATTTGAAAACCACTTTTTGTGGTTTTCAAAATGTTTGTTTTGAAAATCACAAAAACAAGTTTTCAGTTTTTGATTTTGAGTTATAAAAATTTAATTAAAAAATTTTTAAAAACAAAAACTGAAAACTCACACTCACCCCGAACGACACTAAAATTCCTCCCATCCCTTGAACTAAACAGGTGAGCTAATTAAAATCTCCTTTTTCTCCTGTATTTTCTTCCAAGTTCCAACTACACATATAGATAAAGAAAAAAAGTTAATAGTTGTAATAAAATATTTGTGAGATTCATATATGAAATATCTTTTCTTTCTAACTACGGTTGCTTATTATCAAATCATCGAAAACTACGTATAGAGCTTAATGAGTGGACCCAACTGATTGGCCCAGATGGCAATCACGAAACTGAAGAATGAAATTAAATGTGATGATCCAAACTTTTGGAGTACTGTATTATCGTCATCTTCATTGGAAAATTGTAGCCATAGCCTCAAAAGAACGGCAAGTGCTTTCTCATGTGGTCTCGAATGGAAAAATATCCTTCGTTGACCACTTGAAAATATACTTAATTATAAAGGAAACTTTTATTGATGGGGGAACCAATATACATCTATATCTATCTATCATATCATATATGAAAGTAAAATTGACTTGAACAATAATATTAAATTTTACATCTAATGTAATAAATAAAATTTTAAAATACATGTTATAATTTAATTATTTATATAATTAATATAATATTTTAAATAATGTGGTGTGGGGATCAATTTACTTTTGAACCAATTCTTATTAAAATTATTCCATTTATAACTTTGTGTAAAATTTAAATTTAATAAAGTTAACAGTTGAATAATGTGATATTAATATGATGATCACATATAAAAAAATATTAGATAAATTATAAATTTATAGGTATATAATCCTACAGTCAATATTTACTATTATTTTAAAAAGTATATCATATATTAAATTAAAGTTATTTAATGAAGTATCAAAATATATAGACTTGGAAGTTTATGAAATTTTTAGATTTAATCTAAATAATAAGTATTTTTAATCTAATGGTTGAATTGATTAAATTCAATATTTATAAAAAAAAATAGTGAATATAAACTATCTTTAAAAAGAGTTACTCCTAGAATTAGTAGATGCCCACCAATAAAAGTTTTATCCATTGAATGTAACATATTATAAATGTTATAGTAAACAATTAATATATATACTTCATAAAATATAATAGAATATAATATATAAGTAACGTTGAATTGAAGAACAATATTAAATGTTATGTTCAATGTAATAAAGAAAATATTAAAGTGTATGTTATGATTTTTTTTTTGCAAAGACCACATGTATCTTTCATGGGAAAAAAATCCGAGATCACTGGTTATGCTATAACAACCCCTTACCAATTGATCAGCTAGCTCGGTGGTGTATATGTTTTAATTTAACCCCCCTCTCTCTTTATTTATATATATATATAATATAATATAATATAATAATATAATTTAACTATTGACACGAGAGTTAAACTCATAACTTTGGCTGTGGGGATTCCCCATCAAAGATCACACACATATAAGTAAAAATGACTTATAGAATAACATTAAATGTTATATTTAATGTAATAAATAAAATGTTAAAATATATGTTATAATTTATTTTATGAAAATCATATGTAGATATCCTCTACAGAAGTTAATCTTACTTAATAACTACATTATGATGGAGTTAACTCTTCCAATGAATTGAGATCAAATATATACCACTTGAACCAATTATCTTATGGTTATAGGTAGTGGTTAAATGGTTATATATTACAATTTAACCATTATATAAAATTAATTACTAATATTGAATGTTTATTTATTGAATGTTATATATTTAATGCTAAAATAAATAATCAATACACTTTATAAACTAATTGGTTTAAATATGTTTTTAGTCTCTATAAATATAACTCATTTTGTTTTTAGTTCCTGTAAATTTTTTTTTCGATTTTTCATCCCTACAAAATTTTCTGTTAGCCTTTTTGATCTCTGTCGTTAACTTTTAGCTGATGTAGCATACGAAGTGCCACATCAGCATGCCACGTGTGTTATTTCTACCCAACTTAAATTTGTTTTTAGTCCCTATAAATATGATCCTTTTGATTTTAGTCCCTATATTTTTTTTTATTTTTTACCTCAATTTCATCCTCATCCAACATTACAGTGTCCTTTTGCTTGCACTGCATTGTTACACTTGAAATTTTGAAACTTTTCGTGGATTTAAAAAAATAAATTCTTTATGTATTCAATTATTTAAAATTTCATAACACTTGGATTCTTTGTATATAGGGGAAAAAATTGTGACGACATTTTTTTCTCTGTAATTCTTTTTTTTTCTTTTTATTGACTAACAAAATTTTCATTTGATTTACAATTACAAGTCTTTTTGTTAGTTAACACAAATCTCATTAAGTTACAGGTTAATAGACATAAATCAAATAAAAATTTTGTCAGTCAATAGACAGAAAAAATTAGTAGAGAAAAAAAGGTCGTTACAGGTTGCCCTTTTATATAGTGAATCCAAGTGCATTGAAATTTCAAATAATTGAATACATAAAGAATTTATTTTATTGAACCCAAAAGGAGTTCAAGAATTTCAAGTGTAACAATGCAGTATAACCAAAAGGACACTGATATTGGATGAGGATGAAATAGAGGTGAAAAATATAAAAAAAATATATAGAGATGGAAAAAAATTATAGGGACTAAAACCAAAAGGATCATATTTATAGGGACTAAAACAAATTTAAGTTGGGCAGAAATAACACACATGGTATGCTGATGTGGCACTCTGTTTGCCACATCAGCTAAAAGTTAACGATAGAGACCAAAAAGGCTAACGGAAAATTTTGTAGGGATGAAAAACCAAAGTTTTTTTACAGGGACTAAAAATAAAATGACCTATATTTATAGGGACTAAAAACATATTTAAACCACTATAATTTAATATCTTTTAGGCATTAAATAATGAAAAATATAATATAATATAAAAAAATAAGTCAAATTGACTCGAATGATAATATTTAATGTAATAAATAAAATATTAAAATGTATGTCACAATTTAACCACTGTTTAATTAAATACTAATATTAAATGTTTCATTTATTAAATAAAATAGGATTTAATTGATATACACCTTTAGTGTATAAAAGTTTTACACAAATATCCAATGACGAGTTGTTATATTATTTAATGAATATGATACCTCATGTGTTATTAAATTTAGTAAATGATGTTACAGGACATCATTAGATGTTCGTGTAAAATTTTTTTACACTGACAATGTATATATTTTAAACTCAGTATAATATACTACATGTTATAATAAAAATTTAATACTCTTCATTAAATGCAATATATAAAATATTTTTTAAAAGATATAAAATGCTTCCTAATAACAGTTAATGATTACTTTAAGATACTAGTAAGGACCAACAATATGAAGTTTTTTTTTTATGTGTGTAGTATTTAATGTTGCTAATGCAATTAATATCGTGATTTCCATCTATTGATTTATTAAATTTGTGCCCTTAGGTCGAATGACAATTATTCTAAATTTTATAAGACAATTCAGACCAAACCACACGTATCGAAAAAAGTAATTATTGTATTGGTTTTCCAAAAATTACTCTACAACATTACAAGTTTGCCCCTACATGAATACACTTGATACACTCTGATAAAGACAGAAAAAGATGAACAACATGTACAACATAAATAATTGAGTTATGGTATAACATTATATTTTGTCTAAAGTTTATAGTGATCAATGCACTAACATAAGCAATTTTGAGGAAAATGGGAGGAAGAAAGGATGAAATATCTTCATCATGTCACTCATTATATTCCACAATTCTCTCTGTCTTTTATGTTATTCTCTTTCGGTATATATTGTATCAGATTGTTGTAAGTATTTAATAAACGAATTAAATTGAAGGAATTTTTTTAATTATTTTTCTTTAATATTAATTTTATGGTCAATTTTGTAAAAGCATTGCATTTTAAATTTTAAATATATAAATTATGTTTGACAAAATTAATTGACAAGTCAGATGAAATCTGCAAAGTTAATCAATAGCTAAAAACTAAAAAATTAACTAAGATAAAATTAGATGTTAAAATAATATAAAATGACACACACATATAAGTTATAAGTTTAAGTTATTTAAGTTTAAGCATATGAAAAAACGCTGTCAGCTAACGAAATAAGTTCATTTACTAAGCACATCTATCTTGCCCAAACAAACTTATAAATTAGTTAAATATATTTTAAATTAATTTAAATATCTTACCAAACAAACTTATAATATAAGTATATTACATAATACGTACACATAAAAATTTTCTTTTGCCCTTCCAAAGCTTTTGTTGAAGCTGCGTCACTGCCCGTATAAATATAAAACAAGTACTTTTAAATATTTTTTCTCCGTCAAAAAAAAAATCTTTATTTTTTTAATAAATCAAATATCCCGTATATGTCATTAAACTAGAAAAAAAAGTATTAAGATATGCATATTTTGCGGTTTCTGTTTCCTCATAATAACATCAACAAACTAATTAACATACGTTATTTTGAGTTAAAAGTGTTTAAATTTCAAAGTTAATTTGTGAGTGACAATTAATGAGCTTGATTTTTTTAAATAGATATTTGATTCGAGTTTTTGTAAGTGAAAAACATATGTAATAAAAAAAAAATTATCCCTTAAATGAATCCACCCAACTCCATTTGAGTTAGTTAAAATCCAATATAGTTTTCGGATATCAAGAGTCTTGTAACAAAAAATGATTGTGATTAGAAATTTTTTTTTTTGGTTTCCCAGAGTATCCTCCCACCCGGTAGGTAAGAGACTAATCTCTCAGGGTACTGTCGGGCGCAACATGTTGGTATTGTGATTCGAATTTGATCCCAAAATATGTGTATGAGAAATATATATATATATATATAATTTGGTCCGAGAGAGATTAATTTTTGCAATCAAATATATAATTAAATCATGCTATTTGCGAATATTCAACTGAGCCGGAGCCGGTCTTCGCCGGTTAGAATTCACATTTATTCTCATGTTCTAATTAATTTTCTCCCCTTTCTGGACTGAGCTATTTTGGATGTTGATATTTTTTAATTTACATGTATCTTTTTTTTTTTTGGTAATTAAAAATTTAGGGTGAGGGGATGTTGTCCCAGTCCAAGGCAGGGAAAGCCTCCGGGCTCTTTGAGGGGACGAGTGGGGGTTCAAACCTGCGACCAGTCAGATACGAAACCCTGTTTTGCTTCACTCGACCAACCCCTTGGGGTTTAATTCACATGTATCTTATATTGCCACTTGGGGCGCCATGATGTTATATATTTTTCCAATTCTCCGTTCCCACAATATTTTAATTGCATTCTTTTATAGTTTAAGTTACATATATTATTATAATTTTTTTTTCACGTGAACACTCAGTGATATATTATATTATTTAAAAATTAAAATTTGTAAATAATAATTGCATTAATAAACTTCTTGTATTTGTTAATCATATATGATTTAATTTGATCATCATACTTAAAGAAGTTTTGCACATATAGTGAATTTTTGTGAAATCATTTTCTTATGCCTATTAAGTTTGTTAAATTAGTTAATTAGTTACACTATAGTTTTTTTTTTCGGTGTACAAGGAAAGCAATAAGGTTTGAACCTAAACCTCATGTTAAACTACCCAAACCCCCAACCACTAGTTACATCATAGTTTGACAGTGAATTAGAATTATTCACATAATCTATTCACACACATATTAATTAATAATGTAAATGACGACATTCCAAACATTTCTTGCGTCATTTTGTATTTAAATAATCTGTAATTATTTTCTAGTATTTTTTTAATTTGGCAATTTCATTTCGCTCCGCCAAAATTTACTCATTCATGAGCAATAAAACACATTTTAAAAAAAGAATATTATCATTGAGTCTTGTAATAAGACTCTGTTAGGAAAATAGTTTTCTGTTATTGAAAGTCAGTTTTCTGTTAAGGTAGTTAAGTAACAATTTTAGTTGTACTATGGCCTATAAAAGGATATCTTGCAATGAGAAAGGAAATTCAATTTACTCTGATATTTTCCCTCTGTCTCATATCTCTCTCTGTATCCTAATATCTGGTATCAGAGCTCCTCACGGGGCCTAATATACAAAGTTGCAGTCTTTGTGACATTTGTGCAAGAGAATCTTGAGAAGTAACATGGCGGAAGGGAACTTTGTGCAAGCTGCAATTCCGAAGTTTGATGGTCATTATGATCATTGGTCAATGTTGATGGAGAATCTTCTTAGATCAAAGGAGTATTGGAGTTTGGTGGAAGAAGGAGTAGCTGCAACACCTATCGGTGCTTCCCAAGAACAGTTGAAGATCCATGAAGAGAGCAAACTAAAGGATTTGAAGGCAAAGAATTACCTCTTTCAAGCAATTGATCGAAGCATCATGGAAACAATTCTTGACAAGAGTTCAGCAAAAGCCATTTGGGACTCTATGAGTGCCCCAATTGTGAAGAAAATTCCAACTATGTTGAGTTTGATGAAGATGAAGAAATGTTACTCATGGCCTTTAGTGATGAGAAGAAAGTTATTGCAGAAAGCAAAACTTGGTTTCTTGATTCAGGATGTAGCAATCATATGTGTGGCTGGAAGGAGTGGTTTTTTGACTTGGATGACAAGTTCACAGAATCTGTAAAATTGGGTGACAACTCTAGAATGATTGTGAAAGGAAAAGGGAGCATTAGACTGAAGATTGATGGGATTATACAAGTAGTTTCTGATGTGTTCTATATCCCAGAATTAAAGAACAACTTACTGAGTATAGGCCAACTCCAGCAAAAGCATCTCACCATTGTTTTCCAAAATGATATATGTAAAATCTTCCACGAACACAGAGGCCTCATCATGTCAAGCAAGATGTCCTCCAATCGAATGTTTGCTGTTGTTGCTCATGTGATATCTCCAACCTGCTTGAAAGTGGAAAGTGAAGAAACTACATACCTATGGCACTACAGGTATGGACATCTCGGGGTGAAAGGGTTAAAAACTCTCAATCAGAAAGAAATGGTTAGGGGGCTACCTCACATTAAAGAATCATCAGTTGTGTGCAAAGATTGTATGATGGGAAAGCAACATAGAGAGACTATTCCAAAAGAAAGTTCATGGAGAGCTTCCAAGCACTTAGAACTCATTCATTTTGACATCTGTGGCCCTATCAAACCAGCCTCAAACACCAACAAAAGGTATTTCATGACCTTTATTGATGATTTTAGTAGAAAAACATGGGTATATTTTCTCTCTGAAAAATCTGAAGCATTTGAAGTGTTTAAGAAATTTAAATCATGGTTGAGAAAGAATCTGGTAATTCTATTTGTTGTTTAAGAACTGATAGAGGGGGAGAGTACAAGTCAGTTGAATTTGACAGATTTTGCAGCAACAATGGCATCAAAAGGCAGCTCACAACATCATATACCCCCCAACAAAATGGAGTGGCAGAGAGAAAAAATAGAACCATCATGAACTTGGTTAGAAGCATGCTGTCAGAAAAGGAGATCCCTAAGGAATTCTGGCCAGAAGCAGTGAACTGGACAATTTATGTGCTAAACAGCAGCCCTACCCTAGCTATGAAAAATGTAACACCTGAAGAAGCATGGAGTGGACTTAAACCTTCAGTGAGACACTTTAGAGTGTTTGGTTGTGTGGCCTATGCTCATGTTCCTGATGTTCAAATGAAGAAGTTAGATGTGAAAAGTACCATGTGTGTTCTATTGGGAGTAAGTGAAGAATCCAAAGCCTACAGACTCTATGATCCTGTCACAAAAAGGATCATTATAAGCAGAGATGTGAAGTTTGCAAAATATGAAAAATGGAAGTGGGGAGAAAAAGAATCAATAACAGAGAAGATTGTGGCTGAAAATGAAGCTGACAACAACAGTGATGACTCGTTGGAGAGTGTTGAGGAAGACAACAGTCATGACACAACACCCATTGAACTAGCAACTGAAGCAACAACCAACAATGCACCAAATCAGGATCAAGGGAGGATTAGAAGACAACCAGACTGGTTAGAAGACTATGTCACAGATGGAGAGCTGCATAATTTTTCCATTTTCAAAGATGCTGCAGACCCTGAGAACTTTGAGGAAGCTATACAACACAATGTTTGGAGAAAGGCTATGGATGCTGAAATAAGTGCTATTGAAAGAAATCAAACCTAGGAGCTTACTTCACTTCCTTCTGGTGCTAAGTCTATAGGAGTAAAGTGGATTTATAAGACCAAGTGTAATGAAGATGGGAAGGCACAAAGCTAGATTGGTTGCAAAAGGGTACTCTCAACAACATGGTATTGATTACAATGAAGTTTTTGCTCCTGTTGCTAGGTGGGATACAATCAGAACCATTTTGGCATTAGCTTCTCTTAAAGGATGGAATGTATTTCAACTTGATGTTAAGAGTGCCTTTCTTCATGGTGAACTAAATGAGGTGGTTTATGTTGATCAACCTTTGGGCTATCAGAAGCAGGGTGAAGAGAGCAAAGTCTACAAGTTGAAAAAGGCCTTGTATGGGCTAAAACAAGCCCCTCAGGCTTGGTACAGTAAAATAGAATCATATTTCAACAGCCAAGGTTTTGAGAAATGCTCACATGAACATACTTTGTTTGTGAAAACTGGACCTGCAGGACAACTATTGTTGGTAAGTCTCTATGTGGATGACCTCATCTACACTGGAAATGATAAGAAGATGTTTGATGAATTTAGAGAGTCTATGCAAAGGGAATTTGATATGACAGATCTTGGAAGAATGAAATACTTCTTAGGCATAGAAGTAACTCAATGTGCAGAAGGGATATTCATATGCCAAAGGAAGTATGCTAAAGAAATTGTTGAAAGATTTGGTATGCAGAACAACAACAATGTGAATAATCCTATGGTACCTGGATCCAAACTGTCCAAAGATGAAAATGGAGTTACAGTGGATGCAACTGTATACAAACAAATGGTGGGAAGCTTGATGTACCTTACAGCCACTAGACCAGACTTGATGTTTGTTGTTTGTCTTGTAAGTAGATACATGGAAAGGCCAACTCCAATGCATTTAGTTGCTGCAAAAAGAATTCTCAGATACTTGAAGGGAACCTTAGAGCTTGGCATCATGTACAGAAGAGGCAAAGAAGAGGAACTAGTAGCCTATTCAGACAATGACTATGCTGGGGATATTGATGACAGGAAAAGCACCTCAGGATATGTTTTCATGCTGGGATCAGGAGCTGTATCATGGTCCTCCTAAAAGCAACCTGTTGTGACTTTATCCACTACCGAGGCCGAATTCATTGCTGTTGCTTCATGTGCCTGTCAAGGTGTATGGCTAAGAAGGATACTTGAGAAGCTTAGATACACACAACAGAAACCTACTGCCATATTTTGTGATAACAGCTCAACAAATAAATTGTCAAAGAATCCTGTTCTTCATGGTAGGAGTAAGCATATTGATGTCGGATTTCACTTTCTAAGAGATCTTAGCAAAGATGGTGTGATTGATTTGGTGTATTGTAAATCTCAAGACCAACTCTCGGATATTATGACTAAGCCATTAAAGACAGATTTGTTTAGTAGCCTTAGAACAAGGCTGGGAATGACTGAAGTATGTAATTAATACTAAGTTGTTTGTTATAAGCTCAGTATTAAGGGAGGATATGTTAGGAAAATAGTTTTCTGTTATTGAAAGTCAGTTTTCTGTTAAGGTAGTTAAGTAACAATTTTAGTTGTACTATGGCCTATAAAAGGATATCTTGCAATGAGAAAGGAAATTCAATTTGCTCTGATATTTTCCCTCTGTCTCATATCTCTCTCTGTATCCTAATAGACTCAATCTATGAATAAATTTAAGAAGATCATTGACAAGTTGTCCAAGAGGCACACACGACATGAGAGAACAAAGCTACTTCACACTTAAAAATTAATGGAATTACTTGGGCAAAAGTGTGGGTGACACACCCCACATATAAGTATAACTGTAGAAAATGAAGTGTAATATATACAATGAGAATGCTTTTTTTAATTGCTGAGATTTAATTTAACATTCATTAAATAATAATTTAAATTTAATTTAACTGTTTATGTAATTATTCAGTCTCACTTATATTTTTATTAAATCAAGAAATTAATTTATATAAATTGTTGAAGTAAAAAAGTTACAGTGGTATTTATTGATATAATCACATCGTATATTAAATTTAGTAATACATATATATAAAATGTCATTATTAATAAATATATAACAACACGTTATTACATACAAATATAAAGTATTCTACACGAACAGTATATATAATTAAATATATTAAAGTCTCTATCATTTAAAAATGGTCTCATTAGTCTCTCACATTCTTTACCATCCATCAATTTAGTCCAACATCACATTTTCTGTTAACGGAGAGCTGAGTTGTCGCGTTAAGTGATGACACGTAGGATCCAAAAAACCTGCAAATTAGTCCCAAACTTTTTTTAACATGAGGCATTTTAGTCCTTGACATTTAAAAATGACTTTATTATGGATTGAACGTTGTAGAAACAAGTGACTCTCTCCTGAACTCTAAAAACCTCTCAAAATACATTCATTTTCATTCAAAAAGTGACCAATTATTCTCTCAATGATCAAATATGTTCATATTAAATCTCTTTCTTTTAACTTTTGGTTTCGTTCATCTCTTCATTGTTTTAACTTATGTTTTTAATTTAATTAATAAATTTATTAAAGGAAATGAACCATCTTAAGAATTAGATTCTATCATCAGATTTATCATTAGAATCTTCACTACGCCAAAATTATGATATAAGAGCACCAGCTTAACGGCGTTCCCGTGATAGTTAGCGCCTAAAATGATCGTTTTAAAATGAGGGCGCTTAAAATTTGGGCGGTAGCGCCCTTACAGGTAAAAGTTCACAGGGAGCGCCCTCTTTACCACCATAATTTTTCTTTTTTTTTTTTAAATTCTGGAATTGAGGGCGCTTTCGTGTTTTTTAATAGGGCGCTCCCTGTGAGCGCCCTCTTTGCCACCATATTTTTTTTTTAAATTCTGGAATTGAGGGCGCTCCTCAGGGCGCTTCCGTGTTTTTTAATAGGGCGCTCCCTCTTTGCTACCATTTGAGCGCCCTCTTTGCTACCATAATTTTTTCTTTTTTTTTTTTTAAATTCTAGAATTGAGGGTGCTCCTGAGGGCGCTTCCGTGTTTTTTAATAGGGCGCTCCCTGTGAGCGCCCTTTTTGCCACCATAATTTTTTCTTTTTTAAAAAAAATTCTGGAATTGAGGGCGCTTCCGTGTTTTTTTAATAGGGCACTCCCTGTGAGCGCCCTCCTTGCTAATTAAAAATCCAATTTTGTTTAAATTTTTCCCTCTCGCGCGCGTCTAAAGCTCCCACACTCTCAGTCTCACTCACACTCTCAACCCTAGCCGCCCCCATCCCCCTTCTCTCTCTGTTTTTCACGATTCCCCTCCCTATTCTCTCATCTCATCCTTCCCCTTTCTCTCTAATTTTTTTTTCTGTTTTTCTAAAGATTGGATTTCTCCCCATTCATCTTCTTCTCTCTCGGTCCACTCGTCTCCTTCTTTCTCCCATATCTCTCCATCTTCCCCTTCCTAGCGCGGTGGCCGCTTCTCCTATCTTCCCTTCGCAGCGTGGTGGTAAAGGCAGTGGCGAGCGAGGCGCGATAGCTGTTTGAGAGTCGCAGTTACATGAGAGTGCTGTCACACGGTTAGTAGTTCATTTTATTTTACTTATTTGTGCTGATTAGTCTTAACGAAACTGTTCCTTCTGTATGCAGTGGCAAGAGTTCTTACGGTGCTTAGTCTGTGGCCCTTTCTGATGAGGACCATGATGAGTGGTGGGAGAGATCTGAGTGGTAACAGAAGGACCAACAAGCAGAGAGAATTGTTTTTTTTTTAATATTTACCATTTTTTTGTTCCCTCCTTTTTTCTCGCTATCTGAAATTCAAAATTTTTGTTTTTTTAGATAATAATAAACTAGGGCGCTCACCTGGAGCGCACTCACTAAGAAATAAAAATAGGATGCTTAGGGCGCTCACCAGGAGCGTCCTTGTTTACAAAAATCAGGGCGCTTCCGTGTTTTTTTAAGCGCCCTGAACTGACTTCCGTCAGGGCGTTTTTAGAAATGCCTTTCTCTCAATGTTCCTATAAGAGCAGTTTCTATTAGTGTGCACGGAAGCGCCCTTTTATGATGTACGGGAGCGCCCTTATTGGTTTTTTTGGCATAGTGCTTATTTGCATTATAAATTCATGGAACAAAATTCCACTTGGAAAACTTTCCTCATAAGAGCACCCCCAAAGCTCTTTCATTATAAAAGCTTATGAAGTAAAGCTTGCACTTGTACTTCTCCATATGAAAATGATTAACACAAAGACAATGGAAGAAAAATATAAATATAAGAAACTTAATCTTTAAGAAGGTTCATTTCCTTTAATAAATGTGTTAATTGAAATAAAAACACAAATTAAAATAGGAAAGAGAATGAATGAATCCAAAAGTTAAAAGGAAGAGATTTAATATGAACATGTTGATCCTTGAGAAAATAATTAATTACTTTTTGAATGGAAATGAATGTATTTTGAGAGTTTTTTAGAGTTCAAAAGAGAGTCACACGTTTCTATAACATTCAATCCCTAATAAAATCATTTTTAAATATCAAGGACTAAATTGCATGATGTTAAAAAAAAGTTAGGGACTAATTGTTGAGTCTCAAAATATTATTAAGTGGTTAATAATGTTTAAGTCTCACAACACTGAGTTTTAATGGATAACAAATTTGGTTAAAATTCCTATGAGAAAGAACAGTTTTCTGCTAAAGGTATAGTTTCTGTGTTTCAGAAGGTATCTGATATAAGCAACCCTCTGAAAATATGCAACCCTCTGATGGGGTGCATCTTGCTGAGGTGGAGGAACCTGCTGAATGATCAAGACCTGCTGAAGCCAGAGAACTTTCTGAAGAAGAGAGACATCGTACTGAGACTTGCACCTTTTTGGGAAAATGCTTCTCTGCTACTTCTCCTTGAAGACTCAAGTCAACCATAACATTTCTCAGTGGCTTGTGCTTCCTTTTCTTCGGGGAAAGTCAGATCAGTTGCTTTTTGGCATAGTTCAAATTTCTAGTCACCAAAAAGGCAAGTCTGCTGTGAAGTACACTATGCTCAGAAAAAGTGGAGTCTGCGCTGCTGACACCTACTACCTGTTGCACCTGCTACTGCAAGCTACCAAGGCTTTGTGTCTTAACGGGAGCATTTGCATTTAATGCTATATCTCAACGGAAATCAAATGAACTTCAACAGACTTCTTCTCCAAAGCTATATATATATATATATATATATGAAGTCTCATGCAGAAGAACAAGAGAGAAGAAACGAACTTGCTGAAACGTGCTCAAAACACTCTAATATTTGCTCATTCATTTGTTTCATTTGTAAAACAAATTCTGATTCTGAGTTTTACTCAGTTATTGTACATCTTACCCAGTTTAGGCTTTAAACTTGTGTAGTTTCAAAGCTTAGACAATATCTTCTCTAAACAGTTTTCTGTTTGAGCCTGGAGAGGCTTGTTGTTTAAAGAATACTTGGGTTTGAGCCTGTAGAGGTTTGTCTGTAAAACAATACTTGGGTTAGAGCCTGAAGAGGCTTGACTGTAAAAGAGTACTTGTAACTGTGATCAGTTAGTGGAAATCCTTTGTTGGTTTGGCATTGGGATTGGACGTAGCTCACGGTGGATGTGAGTGAACCAGGATAAATTCTTGGCTAAGTTTTCTCAACCCTTATCTCTTTACTTTTAGTTTATAACTAACTAAGGAGGGTTTAGAAAAGTGCCTTTATAATTCTGTGCAGCAAAACAACTTTGTTTTTCATGTAAGAACTATTTTATTGGACCTGCTGAAGCACTTCAGCAAGTCTCTGAAAACTCCAGTTTCAACAAGTTGCTCAAAACGTTTATTAAACACTGTTTGTGAAAAGGTTTCCAAGAGAATCTGTTTGAAATTATAAAACACTATTCAACCCCATTCCAGTGTTTCCTGTGGTTTCTACACTAATTTGCGATTTTTTCGGTCCTACGTGTCACTTAATGTGACAACTCAGCTCTCCGTTAACGAAAAATGTGACGTTGGACTAAACTGATGGGAAGTAAAGAATGTCAAGGACTAATGAGGTCATTTTTAAATATTAGAGACTAAATTGTCCGACGCAAAAAGAGTCAGGGTCGACCAATTTGTGGGTTTACTCTAAATTAAACTCTTAAATTAAATACATCTCTTTTAATTCCTAAAAAATAAATATTTTAGTGTGAATCAACACTACTAAACAATTGAATTTAGAGAGGGATTTTAGAGATGGATTACGATCCCTCTCTATTTGTGAGGAATTTTGTGATGGATTTCAAAATTCGTGACTAAAGTTGGAAGTATGAAATTTTGTGACGAATTTAGAGAGGGAAAAAATCCCTCTCTAAAATTCCGTCACTAAATCCCTCCCTAATTTTACATAAAAAGTATAGAGAGAGACTTTGTGACGGATTTAATCCCTCTCTATAAAATCCGTCACAAATTTCCTTACTAAATTAACCACTCTTTAGCGAGGGAAAAAATCTCTCAGGATTTCAAATTCCCTCTCTATTTAGCAAGGGATTCCATATTCCCTCGCTAATTAGCGAGGGAATTCTAAAATCCCTCCCTAAACAAAAATGGTTTTCTTATCCCCTTTAGAGAGGGATTTTTTCCCTTGCTAAATAGAGAGGGATTTTTTGCATCGCTAAATAGAGAGGGATTTTCACTCGCTAAATTTAAAGTTATAAAACATGGATTGATGTTAGTGAGAGAATTGAAAATCCCTTATTAAGGGATTACAAATTCCCTCTTTATTTATCGAAAGATTTCATATTCCCTCGCTAATTAGCGAGGGAATTCTAAATCCCTCCCTAAATAAAGATGGTTTTCTTATCCTTTTTAGAGAGAAATTTTTTCCCTCGCTAAATAGAGAGGGATTTTTCCCTCGCTAAATAAAGAGTTATAAAACATGGATTGATGTTAGTGAGGGAATTAAAAATCCCTCAGGATTTCAAATTCCCTCTCTATTTAGCGAGGGATGTCATATTCCCTCGCTAATGGCCCAACTTAAAAATCAATTCATACTATTGTATCCTCACATTAGATTACATAGGCTATTTTCACTACCTTACTTTTATATATAAAGATAAAGATAAAGATTTTTAAAAATCAATTCATACTAACTATTATTCTAAGAGAGACTCACAGGAAACACTAGGGGATAATGACTCGTCTAGCCATCAATTTGACAACAACATCTTCTTAGATGTTGTTAGGGGTGTGAATAAGAAGGGACGAGTATATGGAATAGGATCTGAGGCTGGGAAATACAAATTTTCTACCTTTGCCTCATCATCATACAGTGTCTCAGCATCTAAATATGAGCAGATGAGGGTTCTAGTTTGACAGTTGAAAACAAGAGCCTTCAAGACCGTTTACAGACTCATGAGGAGAGATTACATTCAAATGAGAGTTGATTCGTTCATCACAGGAGGAGTCACGTCGACTTCGAGATCAGTTATTTAGGTTCATGGAGAGTTTTTCTTTGGGCCATTCATCTATACCGCCTTCACATCCAGATCCACATGAGCCTCCATCTGTTGATCAGGATAATGACGAAGCTGACCATGGATTTGATGATGAGCCTGGGGCTGACGTTTGAAGTATTCAACTTTGTTATATATCTGTATGATTTGGTTGGCCTGGTGTTGTCTTTTGATGTATTTAGGTTTCTTACATATCTGTTTGATTTGGTGAGTTTGGGGCTCAGTTTTGATGTATTTAGCTTTGTTACACACACACACACACACACACACATATATATGTATATGTATGTATGTATGTATATATATATATTTAAGTTTGTATGACTTAGATAATTATGACTTTGGATATATTATGGTTATCAATTTAGTATTTGATGCTTATGTTATTTATTGAGAATTTATAATTATTATTTTTAATTACAGGTTTTTAATTTTTTCTAGTAAAAAAATGTGGTTAGTAATTGTTGGGCTTGTTAGAGAGGCAAAATTCCCTCTCTAAATAGAGTAGGCACCAATTCCTAAACAAATAGTGGGGGAATCAATTCCCTCACAAATAGGGAGGGAATTTATTTCCTCACAAAATAGAGAAGGAACCATATCCCTCACTAAATTGGCGAGAGGACAAAATCCCTCACTAATTAGAGAGGGAATCAAATCCGTCACAACTAGTGACGCAATTTTACCTACGGATTTTTTTAATATTAGCGAGGGAAAATTTCCGTCTCTATTTGTGACGGATTTTTCAATTCCCTTTTTCCAGGATCAAATCCGTCACATTTAGTGACGAAATTTTGCCTTCTTTTTTCAATCTCGTCCGTGACGGATTTTTTAATATTAGCGAGGGGAAATTTCCCTCTCTATTTGTGACGGATTTTTCAATTCACTCACAAAAATTTAGTGACGCCACTTTTAGCGACGAATTTGGAGTCCATCACAAAATTCGTCGCTAAATATTTAGCGAGGGAAAGGGAAGAATTCCCTCGCTAATAATGAATTTTTATGTAGTGCAAGAATTAATATTCCCCAATTAAGGATCAAACCCTTGTCAAGATATTTAAGTGTCTCGGTTATCTCTCAATCGGTTTTTGTTGGTAAAAAAAATTGCTTAAAGCTTAAGACATATCTACATCCTCCAATAATACTTAATTACACGTGGCTCTGTGGGTCAGCATCCGAATTGATTTGCTGAAGATAAGTTAGACCCAATAACGACACGAACAAGAAACAATAATAAGCACAATAAATTTTAAAAAGTGACAATCAGCCAAGAAAGGAGTCACGCCACTTCATCTTATTTCCTCCATGGATCATTAACCAAAATCAACAACGTTATGAACTAATCATTCATTCTTAACCACAGGTTTGGCAGATCAGTAATTATCTTAGATCATGCTTCAACGATGTGTCACTTCCAAAATGACCCAAATGGCGAACACTTGTTCCCATTACCATGTGGTCCAGGTCTTGAGAAGGGTGATATATTGCTCCTATAAGATTGAAAATCAAACTTTTATCTCTTTTTTCTGAAATTGGTATGTACCTAATGCATCTGGCTTTTCTTTCGTGATAGAAAGTAGAGCCAAAAGCAGCAATATGCAGGTTGGAGCCATCTTGGTCAGATATGTCTATCCATTCATGATTGAATTACTTATTGGGTTCTAAATATTGTAGCTAATTGGGTTTATTTGATCATTAATTTGTCAATGATTGTATATAATTACAACATGTGATTAATTAGAACTTGATAATTAGGACTTCATTTGAACATGCACCTTTCTATACTTAATAACTGATCGAGTATCTTAATTTAGTTGATGTACCATTGAAATTGAGTGTGGCAATGTTTTGCTTCTCCAATTAGAAAAATAATATATAGTTTCAAAAAGAGAGTCCCATAAAAAGGGGAAACCTTTAATTCACTAAAGGTACGGTTAGGTTAGGTAGTGTACTACTTCGTGGAGGTCGATCGGTCCTGATTCTATGGACCAAACGGGAGAAGAAAGAGCGAAACTTGGCACATACAGAACACAGCAGACAAAAAGAAAGGTCTTTGAACTTTGAACTGAATCACAATCAATGTTATGCTGCGCATTCTTCATTGTCATAGCCAATCATCAATTTTTATATTCATACATTCAATTTTGCCATACAATGACTTAAATCTCTCTTACTAGTATTTGTACACCCTTAAAATGAATAAATATTCGGTACTCCAGCTATTTCCATTATTTAATATTATCTCTATTTCTATTTAACTGTCTATTCTAAAAGAAAAAAATTATTTTTATTTAACTGTTTATTTATCAAAATAATGCAATAATAATTATATATTTCTTCATTTTACTATGTTAACAAATGAAATACTATTGAAAATTAATAACAACCAATAGTAGTAAGAGAGATAAAGGATAAAATAGAAAGTTTAAAATTTATTTCCTTGAAAATAAGAGTAACAATTGCATTCCTTAATATATAGGAACGAAGGTGATACTTTCTTTTTATATACTGCCTCCATTTCTATTTCACTGTCCATTTGAACAAAAAAACAAACATATTATGGAATGAAATTATAACTTTTGTTTTCATGGAAATAAATTTTAAACTTTCTATTTTATCCTTTATCTCTTTTACTATTGATTTTCATTAATTTTCAATTGTGGGTCATTTACTAACATAAGGGTAAAATAGAGAAAAATGTACTTATTATTCAGGGGCGTAGCCAAGAATTTATTTTTGGGGGGGGGGGGGGGGCGGAAAAAATATTAAAAATTATGATAAAAATACTAAATAATTTTAATTAAGAATAGTAATTTTTCTTTAAATTAAACTTTTCGTTCCTTCATAATACCAAATTTTTCTATTAATGTATATATACTGAACTTTTCACATATTTCTCTCAATATTTACTAATAAGTGGAAATGTCACTATTTTTTCACTTTCAACTAACCCTTGATAAAGCTAAGATAGATTGGACATTTTCACCAAAATAGGATCACGATAAACATTATAATGATAATGTCTTAGTTGAAATGATTAGCCTTCTTTTGCTTTGAAAAACCATATGCATGAAATTTCTCAACAAGCTGGAATTTTTTTAATATCAATGATTTTAAAGAGTTTTTGGGATCTAAAATTGAACTGAGTATAAAATGTTCAATTGCCTTTTCGTTAAATTCTACTTAATTCAGATAATTGCAAATCAAATTTTTAGTTTTTCTTATCATGTAATTCTAAAAAATAAATTCAAATCGTACAAAATCCTAATGTTATATTATGTTACCTAATGATATTTTCTCCCTTCTTTCCTATTCCTTGTAATATATGCTCATATGCTTCCCCTTTTGAATCTTTTATTTTTTATAGACTAATATTTCTAATCAAATATAAACAATATTTCTAATCAAATCTTATATAAAATTTTTAATATCATCTTATTATCTCCAAATAAGAAAAAAATAATTAATATAAAAAGGAAATAATAAAAAGTTAAAACTTTTTTTTTGAAAAAATAAAGATAAATAGCAAAGAGTCATAAAGAAGTACTCAATATTACAAAATCTACAAAATTTTTAGGGGGGGTCGCAGTAATAGTTTATGAAATATATTGTACAGGACTTATATATATAGTTAATAAAAAATTTGAAAATTTTTTTTGGGGGGTGGCGTGGCCCCTGCCAGTCCCCCTTGGCTACGCCCCTGAAAAGATGTAAATGGACAGCTAAATAGGAACACATTTTCTCTCTCAAAATGGACAGTTAAATAGGAGCTGAGGTAGTAATACCCCCTCTATGTTATTTATATGACAATTAAGACCAAATCAAACATATTAAGAAAAATAGTTAATGTATTTAAAAAATTAGTAATATTGTATAACATTCCAAATTTATCCCTATTTAAAATTAAACTCTACTACCATGGTGATTGTGTCAATTTAAAACCTTTAATGATGGTAAACATTAGAAAAACATTAAATGCTTCTCAATTTATGTGGTTTGTTTTATAAATGAGACCATATAAAAAATTTCAAACATTGTTTTATAAATATGAACAGAGATATTTGACAATTTTTTTTTGTCTAAATTCTTTTAAAAGATTTCAATTTAAGAATGTGTAACAACTATTCATCTCAGATATGTGATTTTAAATGGGAGTACATACTTAAGGAATAATGTAGAGACAGAGTTGGTAAAATGGATTAATCTAAATATATTCAATAAAATATAGGGTTTTATCTTTAAATTTTGAGCTCAAATTGAATATAACTTTTTTCAACCAAACCAATTTTATAAATATAATAATAGGTTTAACCTGTAAAATCCCGTTAAACTGGTGAAAAAGCCAATACATAATATTGGGTTTAGACATATATAATTTAAAACTGAATTAAATCTAAGACTTTTTTATCCTACCGATTACGGTCGTAGCTCTCCGGCTTCTATTTTGTTAGCTCTACCTAAAGTGAGGGAAAAGAAATATAAAATAAATTAGAAAAAAATCAGAGATAAAAAGAGAATAAAAATGAGTTATAAAAGATATTGAGTGTATGGATATAAAGATGGAGCCTAGTGTATATCTCATCCCTCAATCATCACATGGTTTAAAGGTAAAAAGAGATGTGGGGAACCGACAATAATGATAATTTTTTTTTCAAAATATATATTCTTATATACAAATATACTGACAAATTATTTTTTAATATGTATTTAAGATTATATAAATAATATTAAGAGTATTTAATGCTAAAAAATAATTTCATATGTAATTTTTTTGGTGTCATATGTAAGATATATTTTAAATGTCTGTAATAAATCATAACCTCTCAATAAATATATATATATATATATAATAAAAATTATTCATAACTTTGAGGAGGCGTAAAATATGAGAAAAATTAATGAGAATTTTCAAGTGAGAAGTTACTTTGTCATGTATGTGATTGGTTAAAAGTCACATGGATCCTATCATCATATTAGGAGTGAGAACCATATAATTTAATAAAATTTATTGAAAAGAATGTGTTAGATAATATGTTGGTAGTACTATTGTGAATGCTAAACATTGAAGTGAGGGATAGTGATGAACCAAAAACGGTGATGATTATCCACAACTCATAGACTTGAATAATTATCCGTCAAAGATGCTTTTATTCCGTGGAGACACCAGCGAAAGTAAGTTGTCTCCATACTGTTTATGGGTTTGCATGCACGAATACGTTTGCTTCGCTTTCGACTATGGTGTCACCTGTGATGTAAGAAAAATTAAAGAATAATAATGTTATATATAATTTAATAAATTATATGACGCGATAACCACGTACTCCTTCTATTTTATTCTGTACACTCATAATATAATTTTGTTACTTATTTAATGACGCCAGCATTTATATATGTGACATGTTACAGGAATGGTGGGTAAAATTATTCAAAAATAAATAACTAATATTTGAATTTCGATATTTTGAAATTTACCTGGCAAATATATTTATATTAGCACGTGAGTTTGGTCAAATTTTGTTAGGTATTGATTATGGCCTTTCATTCACATGAAAGCACCCTCGATCGTTTTTGCACCTTTTAGTATAGATTTTTTTAATTAATCAATAAGTTCATTTTTATTTAATTTGTGTAAAAAGTTTATGTATATGTAAAATTTATACTTAACAAAGATTGTACGTATAAAAAATGGTTATATCTAGGGTGGTCAATGGTTCACGAATATAAAAATATAGTAATTTACACTCATTATTATTATCAAGTTCAAATGCTCATTTTATTAATAACGGATATTAAACTAGTTTTCGGTTACTTTTATGTTAAAAAGAATAAAAATTTAAATCAATAGTATTGTATTTGTAAAAGTTTTCCCTTAAACTTTAAATTGATAGATTCTCACTGAAATTAGCATAGATTGTATTATAAATTCATATTTTTTTCTTAACTTAAATAATCATATAAGAATCATTTAATAAAAAATTAAATCATTCATTTACTTTTAGTAATTAACGAGAAAAATGCATTATGGACTAGGTGGACCAAAATTTATTTGGTCCACCTAGAACCGTCCATAGAAAATATATATCATGTAAACGAAAATGATATGCAAAAGTGTATTTAAAAAAATGGAAATGTTATTATGGTATCCCATACACTAGCTAACTTGTTTATTTAAAATTTGAGTAAATCCTCAATTTAACCATTGTCATCTCTCTTTTAATTATCCTCAAATTAAATTAATTACATAAATAATTATCTATTTTTCATATCATCTATTAAACTTATACTTATCAGGACCAACATCTAAGTATGAGTGTGAGCAGGGGTGGCCTACAAAGACACTCCGACGCCCAAGTTAGAAGGGGTTTTAGAGAGAGTGTGAGCAGGGGAAAAATGAGCGTACCTGACCCTCCATAGAAGGGGGTATTTATAGCATGTGGTCTAGTCAGAGCTAGACTGTGATGTAGCTCAACCTACGCCTGATTGCTTGTGTCAGTAGGTAAGTTGCTCAGTCTATGTGATGGGAAATGCCCTTTACTGGTGTCAGTCCGCGTAGGCATAGGTAAGTGGCAGGGTGAGAAGCTGGTTGGTGGTCCCGGGTTGCACAGTTGTTAAGTGTCCATGCAGCCTAGATGGCTGGTAGGCCAGCCGAGATGACTAGTAGGCCAGCCGAGATGGTTGAGATAAGCCAGCCTAGATGGATGGTAGGCCGGCCTAGATGGCTGGTAGTCCAGCCGAGATGGCTGTGGGATAAGCCAGCCTAGATGGCTGTAAGGTAGACCAGCCGAGATGACTGATAGGTCAGCCAAGATGGCTGTGAGATAGGTCAGTCGAGAAGACTGGTAGGTCGCTAGACCAGCCGAGCTAGTTTTAAGTTAACCTCCGGATCAGATGCCCCCCAGCCTGATGCCATATCTAAGTATATGGGGTCGAGATATCGAATTCGATTTCGACGGCTGGTTTGAGCTAATACCAAGGTATGAAAATCCAAGCAGGTAAAATAAACAGAGTGGGCCGTATAGGCCAAGTAGGACTTCCCAAATGCAAGAGAGGTGTGGCCACATTCTTTATGTGGATAGGTCAAGTGGGCCGAGAATATTGGTCGGTTGGGATACCGTCATAGCCGGTTAGCTGAGTTAATGAGATCCCATCTCGTCTTTTCCATACTCTTTACCCAAAATTTTATTTATCCGAGTTTATAAACTCGGATTTAGAAGTATTTCATGTTGTTCCTATGTGTGCTATCCAGGTTTTCATACCGGGGTGTTCCATGTTTTTTCCCATGAAATTTTATCTGGTTTATGAACCCGAATTTAGAAGTATTCCACGCTCTGCATATGAAAAAATTTATTTGTCCAAGTTTATGAACTCGGATTTAGAGGTACTCCACGTTCTGCACATGAAGAATTTATTTGTCCGAGTTTATGAACTCGGATTTAGAGGTACTCCATGCTCTGCATATGAAAATTTTATTTATCCGAGTTTATGAACCTGGGTTTTGCCAAGTTTTTAGACTTGGTTTCGCCTGTGCGTTTACATAAGCTCTAGCATCTCGTTTTATTGTCCTGTGTTTCTAAACATCGTATTTCACATTTCATCTTCATAACTTTTCCATGCGCGTCATACGAGTTTTCACTTCTCGGACTTAGTAGTATATCATGCTCTCCATATCTACGTTATTAGGGTATTCACACCTCGGATTTAGAAGTATCTCATCATCGCATGTATGTTATCCGGG
The DNA here is from genome assembly GCA_026901365.1 of Sesbania bispinosa. NCBI lineage: Eukaryota > Viridiplantae > Streptophyta > Magnoliopsida > Fabales > Fabaceae > Sesbania > Sesbania bispinosa. The sequence goes on along the minus strand of QLOH01000039.1, from coordinate 602,178 downwards.
TTTTCACACCTCGGATTTAGAAGTATCTTGTCCTCGCAAGTATGCTATCCGAGCTTTCACATCTCGGATTTAGAAGTACCCTCTCATATAAGCTATCCGGGTTTTTACACCTCGGATTTAGAAGTATGTCATCCTCACATGTATGCTATCCGGGTTCTCACACCTTGGATTTAGAAGTATGTTATCCTTGCATGTACGCTATCCGGGGTTTTACACCTAGGATTTAGAAGTATGTCATCCTCACATGTATGCTATCCGGGTTTTCACACCTCGGATTTGGAAGTATGTCATCCTCACATGTACATTGTCCGGGTTTTCACACCTCAGAATTAGAAGTATGTTACCCTCGCTTGTATGTTGTCCGGGTTTTAACACCTCGGATTTAGAAGTATTTCATCCTTGCAAGTACACTATCCGGGTTTTCACACATCGGATTTGGAAGTATGTCATCCTCACATGTATGCTACCTGGGTTTTGAGGGTTCTAGATCTGGAGGTATGTCGTCCTCGCATGTACATTGTCCGAATTTTCACACCTCGGATTTAGAAGTATGTCATCCTTGCAAGTACTCTATCCGGGTTTTCACACCTCAGATTTGGAAGTATGTCATCCTCACATGTATGCTACCCGCGTTTTAAGGGTTTCGGATCTGGAGGTATGTCATCCTCGCATGTACATTGTTCAGGTTTTGACACCTCGGATTTAGAACTATGACGTCCTCACATGTACGCTACCTGGGACTTCACACCTCGGAGTTGGAAGTATGTCATTGATAAGTGCAAATTATATGATATATTCTTGTAGTTTTACTGCACTTATCAAGGTTAAAATAGTAATTTATGCCTCAAAATAATCCCCTTTTAGTAATAATTGTAATAATTGTGATTATTTGATTTGAATTTGAAATTTGATGCTATTTTAATAGAAAATCTGTTAAATTTGCATATCTATGAGAAGATTTGAATGAGGAAAAAAGATAGCATTATTTGAGGAAGGGATCTGCAGATTTGAAGTTTAAATCAGAGCAAATAAAGATAAGATCAGCTGCCAATTAAACAAGGATTCTGCGGATAACTTCCCAATTTAAATTCAAAGAGCAGAATAATCACAGAATCAGATCAAAAAGAGGGAAACAAGGAAATCCAACCAAATAAGGATAAGATCAGGAAGAGATCAAACTGTTAAAAGAGGAAACAGAGCAATCAGTTACGCGTTCCACGCTTCACTCGTGCTTAGCGCAAGTGAAGCGTAGATTCATAATTTGCTTACTGTTTCCTGCGCTGCAGATGCGCTGAGCGCAAATGAAGCGCAACTGCGTGGAATTAGTTTTAGATTTGTTTTCAGATCTATTTTCAAATCAGATTTATTCCAGATTCAAGATAGCTTTCCTTAGTCTATAAATAAAATCATTTGAGGAGGCTTTTGGAGAGTGTCAGTGAGCTTAGAATAGAGTGTGAAGATAGAGGCACACGGATTGAAGAAGGTGACAGATTCTTCATTGGTTTGTAATGGCATCCATGAGTAGCTAAACTCTCCAATTGGATTGGATTTAGTTGATTCAATCCCCAAGTGTATGTGAATTATCGTATTTAATTATAATTCCCTGTTTTTATATATCGATACTTTTATGCTTTTCTTCATGCATAGCTTCCGCACGTGCGCCGGAGTTATAGGCTAGTGTCAGGATACAACGTGATAGAGATTTCCGGCTAGTAGTAGAGTTTGGGAAAGCCTAGACATAGGACACCTAAAATTCCGATTGCTAAAAGTACTCATAGTAGTTACTATAGGGTCATAGGAGAAAGTGATCATTGAAGAAGAAGTAGGCAATCTCTTCATAGATGACACTATAGGTCTATAGGGCGAATTGATAGTGTCAACGAACGGAAAGATAGAGCAATCAAGCCAGGGTAATTTGTCGTTTGGGAGAACCCACATGAATTATTTCTGATTATTTTATCACTGTGGAGACCAGGGTAAAATAACATAGTTTGGCTAAGGTATTATAAAAAATAAATTCATAATTAAAGAAGGGATTCACATATACAAGGGGTGCAATGATACGAAGTCCAATCCTAATCCAAGTAAATTTATCTCTCCCTATTTTATTACTTTATTTACTTTCTGCAATTTAAATTTTTCATATCAATTATCATTCCAAAAATATTTTCTAACTTGATAATTTGATCACTAAAAATATACGAAGTGAACCGTTCCCTGTGGATACGATAACTCATACTTACTATTATACTGCTGAAATTTTGGTACGCTTGCCAGAATCTCATCAAGTATTTTTGGCGCCGTTGCCGGGGAGCGGTGTATCAATTCGTATAGACTTGGGAGGTCTAACTATCAAGTTAAAAAAATATTTTCTTTTATTTTTTAGGAATTTTTATTATTTTTTCTTTTTATATATATATATAATTACTATTATTTTTTGTTATTTTGTTCTTCTCATCCGAGCTAACATTTGTTTGAGCTTCTTGATTATTGCTCTTGAGAGGACAGGTAAGAGAAAAAAAGGGCAAGGATAAGCTTAAGGAGACAATCTCAACGCTCCCTGTTCAAATATCCCAAGTGAAGTAAATGTTGAATAGCTACTCAATGGCAAAATCCATCAAGAAGAACACTTGGAGATTATCAAAATTCACCAAGAAGAACCCTTGCCTTGTGTTTGGATAGAGAAATTTAAAATCACTAGAATTCATGTGTTAAAATAGTAGAAAGAAAGAATTCCAAATGACAAATAGGAGAATTTTTTATGACAAATATAGGGGAATTTCAAATGACAAATATTGAGAGAGAATTTCAACATTTCTCTTTTATGTTCAAACTTTTTAGATTGTCATTGTCAATTCCTCTCATTTTAACAATTCACTCAACATTGTCTATTATAATTTTGAGAATTCTAAAATTCTCCATCCAAACACAAGGTTGGAGATTATGTTAGGCAGCAAGAGCCAAGATATTTCTCTCACACACCAATTCAAGGTAACTTCTCTAATTACAATAATTATTCTAACAATTTTTCATAGGATTGGGGAAGTTACCAGATTCAAAATTTTGGGTGGCAACAAGATGCTGTTTCATCCCACATGCAAACTTCTGCAGAGGAAATCAGGGAAAATAATAAGAGTATAATGCAGCAAATAGAAACACTAAAAAAAGAGATAGCTAAACTTTCTCAACCACTGCAGACAATTCACTCTTATCCTGGCCATTCCCCACAATTAATTTGTGCTTTTTGTGGTGGTAACCATCTCAATGGGTGATGCTCTTATCCAAGAACTCAAAGGGAGCAAGCTAATTATATGGGAAATCAAGGAAGACCAGGAAACTTCTCCAACAGCAATAACTTTGCAAACAATTCACAAAGATGGATAAATAGCCAGAATCAGAACTTTGGGTGGTACCAAGATGATGTTTCATTCCCCATGCAACCTTCTCTCCAACAACACCAAAGTCACTCTTCAGATTAACAAAAGGGACTCAAAACTTTATGAGCGGCTTGAAGAAATCAATCAAAGCTTTATACAATTTCAGAAGGAGAGAGATGATGCAAGAAGAAATATTGATGCTTTGCTGGAGCAGATAGCAGAAGCAAGAGTACCAATAGTCAGAGCAGATCTCAGGAAAGGCACTACCTAACCCCGAAGAACAGTGTGACGACATTGTTCAGCTGATAGGGGAAGAAACCAATGACAATCTGGTTGAGGAAGAAGGGGAAGCTGAAGGAGAGGAACTTGAAAAAGCAAAAGAAAAAGAAGATGCAAAAGAGGAAGCTGCAGAAGAGAAACCAGAAGAAGCAAAAGAAAAAGAGTTAAAAGGAGAAGTCGAAGAAGAAGAATAGGAAGAAGAAGGTGAAGCAGAAGTAGAAGAAGAAAAGGAAAGGATGAAACAAAACATAATGTGCTTAAAGAAGAAATTGACTGTGAAGGGGAGGAGGAGAACATAACATATGAGAGTGTACATGATGAAAAAGATCAAGAAAAGGAGAAAAAGAGTGAACAGAGAGATAGTGAGTCAAAGCCCGAGAAAGGAAGGGAAGTGGTACCAAGACCAAAGACCTTGTCATATCCAGACAATCCTCCAAAGGAAGATGAAGAAAGGCATGGTGAAAGTGTTAAACCTTCCAGACCCCACAAAAGAAAGGCCTGTGAATACACTGACCTGACCAGAGCAAAGAGAGAAGAAATCAGGCCAAGAGAATCAAATTCAAAGCCTAGAGCTAGATTGAAGACAAAATGGTCAGGGGTGTTTCATATCAAAGACCCCTGTGAAGCAAAGAAATGGAGAACAATCAACTGTGAATCATCTAAGCTTCAGGAGAAGACTCATGTACATCAGAGCAAGATAATAAAGAAAAGGAAAGTCAAGCCAAGAGAGTCAGAAGCATGGTCTAATTCCAGAAAGAAGCCCAAATGGTTAAAGTCATTTCACACTACAGATTGTTCCAAGACAAGATTATGGGGAGATCTATTGGCCAAAGAAAGGAAAGGTGCAGCACACAGGATCACCAAAAGATTCTAGTTTCTACCACCTTGAGAGAATAGGCGTCGAGCTAGAAGACGTTAAACATGTGCTTCTTGGGAGGCAACCCGGAGATTTTTAAGTTTTTAATTGTTTTTAGTTTTGTTTTCTTTTGTTTTTGTTTGTTAATTAGGATTTTTCATTTTTTTTAGGATTTAGGAAATTTTCAAAATTGATTGAAATAAGTTTGTGGAAAATTAAATTTTTAAACAGTTGGAAGTAGTAGAAAACTTGACTTAAAATTGCAAAATTTCATTTTGTTTTCTGCGCTTCACTTGCGCTGAGCGCAGGTAAAGCGCAAAAATGCAATTTTAGTCACTGTTTTCTGCGCTTCACCCAGCGGTACGGAATTTCAAAATTTCCCTATTTTCTCCTGTACTGTTTCTCTACTTCCTAAGCTCTTCCTTTCACTTTTTCCACTCACAAACCTCCATCAATTTTGAATCTTTCAAATTATGTTTTAGTTTTAACCATTTGAAATCTTCACTCCCTCTGTTTTTATAGTTTGAACTTTAGGATAGCAACCTTAGGAGTGTGTATGTGTATACTGTTGATAATTGTTATCTTGAATGTGAATTTGGCTGTGTGGAACATGAAGAACAATTTGTTTGATTGGACTGCTCTTTGTTTTGTGAGTTATTGAATTTGAAAGTGTTATGCTATGTTTCTTTCAAAAATTTTAAACTTTCACTTTTCATGGATTGATTGAATGCTTACAAAACAAATGAGTATATTCTGTTTTTAGGAAGCCTTTACCAAGTGCAACTGAAATTTTGTTGTGAAGAGATTGATTCTGAATTTTGCATGCAAATTGGTTAATGATAGGCTTCCATGTTCTTCATGAATTGGTGTTTGAAATAAGGCATCATTGAAATAATTTTTTTAGCAACTAATTGTTGTTATTTGATTTTTCAGATGCCTAGGATCAAATACACTGCTGGCCTTTCTCGTGGCTCTAGCTCACGAAGAAAATGCATGGGGAAGAGGGTCAGAAATGAACATCACTATGATCCCATGAGATTCAAGAGTGCAAAGACTGCACTTACCACCTTCAGAAACATCTGTAACAGACCCACACCCATACATGCTGCTTGAAGAGTTCTGGATATTCTTGCTATGGCCTGGGGACAGGCCTATTCATCAAGGGGGAGGTGAAGCAGCAATTGGAGAGCAGGACAAGGACTTACAGGATACAGAGGATGAAGATTGATACTGGTGTTTTTCTTTCTTTTATTTTCTCTTATGAAATTTATTTTTAATTAGGATTTTTGTTTACATTTCAATTTTTAGGATTTTTTATAAATTTTTAGGAATTAGGAAATTAGGGATTTAAGGGTAAATTTTTCAAAATTCTCTGAAATAGGCAGTTTAACTAACCAGATTAGGAAAGAAGAAAGGGTTTTGTGATTAATTCCATAATCAGTTAGGATTAGGATGCTTCACAGGAGAACTTATCTGGGTAGTTAATTAAAACCAGTAAGTGCTTTATCAGGGAATTTAGCCAAAAAGTCGGTGAGTTGAGAGCCCAAACACTTGAATTGAGAGTTTTTCACCGCTGCTTGTCAATTTTTGTTGATTGAGTTTTTGGATTCTGTTCTGCTTGTGGAAAATATGGAAGTGACAAAGGCAATTTTTGTTTTCAATTTATTTGCTCAGTGGCAAAAAGCCAACCCTTGATAAAATTTTTGGTAACCCATTTGAGCCTTTAATGATTATTCTTGTGCACCCAAGCCATAACTGATATCTATATCCTGTCCCTTACACATTTGGGATAGAGAGTAAGGTGCAAGATGAGATAATGGGAAAAAAAGGTTGGTGAATTGAAAGTCAAGAAATTCAAAGAGCAGGTACATGAAAGCAAAAAGAAGATCATTCCCCCAAAAATCAAAAAGAAAAAAAATGAATAAATTGAATAAGTTGGGGGAGTGCATCTTCAAACAAAGAAAGAGGCCAGCAAAAATGAGACAAATCAAGAATGAGATGGTGGATGGAGAGAAGTTCCAAGTCAAGCAAAAATTAAAAGATGCTCTCTATTCCAGGTGTTCTTTGATTATCCAGAAAAATTATGATTTCTTGATAGCCCAGCCTCATTACAACCATAAAAGACCTTTTGATCCATATTGACCATGAGCATGTTTAGGAACTAGAAACGACTATCAATTTTAGTTGTTCAACTATGGTGGAAAAATTGAGGGAAACAGTTACCCGTGAGCATGAGAGAAATTCCTTGGTTTATCATTTATTGCTTTAATTGCTACTTTGAGAAAGTTTAACTGTTGATTGTGTTCTGTTCTGATTGAGGATAGGTAACATCTCTTAATTCTGATTTTTTTTTTTTATATTTGGAAAGTGACTTCTGCCTAGTAAAGAGATGATGGAAATTTGTCCTTATATCTGTTAATGAGAATTGTACAGGGGGATTGAATTGATTTTTGCTTGCAAAGAGGTCTCTTGCTTGAGGACAAGCAAGAAGTTAAGTTGGGGGGTATTTGATAAGTGCAAATTATATGATATTCTTGTATTTTTACTGCACTTATCAAGGTTAAAATAGTAATTTATACCCCAAAATAATCCCTTTTTAGTAATAATTGTAATAATTGTGATTATTTGATTTGAATTTGAATTTGATGCTATTTTAATAGAAAATCTGTTAAATTTGCAGATTTATGAGAAGATTTGAATGAGGGAAGAAGATAACATTATTTGAGAAAGGGATTTGCAGATTTGAAGTTTAAATTAGAGCAAATAAAGATAAGATCAACTGCCAATTAAACAAGGACTCTGCGGATAACTTCCCAATTTAAATTCAAAGAGCAGAATAATCACAGAATCAGATCAAAAAGAGCGAAACAAGGAAAGCCAAGCAAACAAGGATAAGATCATGAAGAGATCAAACTGATAAAAAAGGAAACAAAACAATTAGTTACGCGTTCCACGCTTCACTCGCGCTTAGCGCAAGTGAAACACAGATTCATAATTTGCTTACTGTTTCCTGCGCTGCAGATGCGCTGAGCGCAGATGAAGCGCAGCTGCGCGAAATTAGTTTTAGATCTATTTTCAGATCTATTTTCAAATCAGATTTCTTCCAGATTCAAGTTAGCTTTCCTTAGTGTATAAATAGAACCCTTTGTGGAGGCTTTTGGAGAGAGTCGGTGAGCTTAGAATCGAGTGTGAAGATAGAGGCACACAGATTGAAGAAGGTGACAGATTCTTCATTGGTTTGTAATGGCTACCATGAGTAGCTAAACTCTCCAAGTGGATTGGATGTAGTTGATTCAATCCCCAAGTGTATGTGAATTCTCATATTTAATTATAATTCCCTGTTTTTATATATCGGTACTTTTATGCTTTTCTTCATGCATAGCTTCCGTGCGTGCGCCGGAGTTATAGGCTAGTGTCAGGATACAACGTGATAGAGATTCCCGACTAGTATTAGAGTTTGGGAAAGCCTAGACATAGGACACCTAAAATTCCGATTGCTAAAAGTACTCATAGTAGTTACTATAGGGTCATAGGAGAAAGTGATCATTGAAGAAGTAGTAGGCAATATCTTCATAGCTGACACTATGGGTCTATAGGGCGAATTGATAGTGTTAACGAACGGACAGATAGAGCAATCAAGCCAGGGTAATTTGTCGCTTGGGATAACCCGCATGAATTATTTCTGAGTATTTTATCACTATGGCGACCAGGGTAAAATAACATAGTTTGGCTAAGGTATTATAAAAAATAAACTCATAATTAAAGAAGGGATTCACATATACAAGGAGTGCGATGATACGAAGTCCAATCCTAATCCAAGTAAATTTATCTCTCCCTATTTTATTGCTTTATCTACTTTCTGCAATTTAATTTCTGCATATCTATTATCATTCCAAAAATATTTTCTAACTTGATAATTTGATCACTAAAAATATACGAAGTGAACCGTTCCCTATGGATACGATAACTCATACTTACTATTATACTGCTGAAATTTTGGTACGCTTGCCAGAATCTCATCAGTCGTCCTCACAAGTACGTTATCCGGGTTTTCACACGTCGGATTTAGAATTATGTCATCCTCACATGTACGCTATCCGGGTTTTCACACCTCAGATTTCGAAGTATGTCATCCTAACATGTACATTGTCCGGGTTTTCACACCTCGGATTTTGAAGTATGTCATCTTCACATGTATGCTATCCGAGTTTTCACACCTCGGATTTGGAAATATCTCGTCCTGGCATGTACGTCATCTAGGTTTTCACACCTCGGATTTAGAAGTATGTGATCCTCGCATGTATGCTATCCGGGTTTTCACACCTCGGATTTAGAAGTATCCTCATATGTAAACTATCCGGGTTTTCACACCTCGGATTTAGGAGTGTCTTCGTAACTTCTCCATCTGGGTTTTCACACCTGGGATTTAGGAGTATCCTCCCATGTAAACTGTCCGGGTTTTCACACCTCGGATTTAGAAGTGTCTTCATAACTTCTCCATCCGGGTTTTCACACCTCGGATTTAGGAGTATCCTCGCATGTAACTAACCGGGTTTTCAGACCTCGGATGTAGGAAAGTCTTCATAACTTCTCCATCTAGGTTTTCACACCTCGGATTTAGGAGTATCCTCGCATGTAACTGTTCGGGTTTTCACACCTCGGATTTAGAAGTGTCTTCATAATTTCTCCATCCGGGTTTTCACACCTCGGATTTTTGGGAGTATCCTCGCATGTAACTATTCGGGTTTTCACACCTCAGATTTAGGAGTATCTTCATAAATTCTCCATCCGGGTTTTCACACCTCGGATTTAGGAGTATCCTCGCATGTAACTATTCGGGTTTTCACACCTCGGATGTAGGAGTGTCTTCATAACTTCTCCATCCGGGTTTTCACACCTCGGATTTAGGAGTATCCTCGCATGTAACTATCTGGGTTTTCACCTCTCGGATTTAGAAGCGTCTTCATGACTTCTCCATCCGGGTTTTCACACCTCGAATTTAGGAGTATCCTCGCATGTAACTATCTGGGTTTTCACACCTCGGATTTTGGAGTGTCTTCATTACTTCTCCATCCGGGTTTTCACACCCCGGATTTAAGAGTATCCTCGTAGCTTTTCCATCCGGGTTTTCACACCTCAGATTTAGGAGTATAACTTTCGCAAGTATCTCCTCCCATATAGTGCAGAAAATAGCCATAGTGCAAAAAATAACCATAAATCAAGAAACGGATTATCAGTACAAACAACCAAGAGACGCTCATTTCCAACTCCTCCACTTTATAGGGTAGATTGATAAGAAATAAGTTGATCAAAAAATGCAGGAAACTGGGCAAGCCCAGATCTAGTATTCATATGCGCCTAGTGTTATGGTTTCTTCAAAGGTTGGGAAAAAGGAAAAGGAGAAGAGGCTTCAACCAGAAAAGTTATTGGTGGGGTTTAATATTTACCTCTCCCCACAGACGGCGCCAAATGATCGTGCCAGACAAATGATCGTGGCGGAGGTGATCTTTCCTGGGTGTTCCAGGGTGGTTCAGGATGTAATCCGAGATGTTCCCAGGCTGTCCGAGATAGGGATCCGAGATGGTCCGAGGTTGAGATGCGGTGGTGGTTGCTCTGAACAGTAGCTCCGATGGTGGAGGAGGGGTGGCCTGCAAAGACACTCCGACGCCCAAGTTAGAAGGGGTTTCAGACAGAGTGTGAGCAGGGGAAAAATGAGCGTATCTGACCCTCCATAGAAGAGGTATTTATAGCATGTGGTCTAGTTAGAGCTAGACAATGATGTAGCCCAACCTACGCCTGATTGCTTGTGTCAGTAGGTAAGTTGCTCAGTCTATGTGCTGGGAAATGCCCTTTACTGGTGTCAGTCCGCGTAGGCATAGGCAAGTGGCAGGGTGAGAAGCTGGTTGGTGGTCCCAGGTTGCACAGTTGTTAAGTGTCCATGCAGTCTAGATGGTTGGTAGGCCAGCCGAGATGACTGGTAGGCCAGTCGAGATGGTTGAGATAAGCCAGCCTAGATGGCTGGTAGGTCGGCCTAGATGGCTGGTAGTCCAGCCGAGATGGCTGTGGGATAAGCCAACCTAGATTGTTGTAAGGTAGGCCAACCGAGATGACTGATAGGTTAGCCGAGATGATTGTGAGATAGGTCAGCCGAGATGACTGGTAGGTCGCTAGACTAGCCGAGCTAGTTTTGAGTTAACCTTCGAATCAGGACTTATATATAGGATGGATGTACCCTAAAAAAGGTGGTCCATGGTGGACCATTTCATCATACCCATTGATTAATTTAATATTAATAAATTGAATGGTTGTGATATTTATTGTATTGAATAAGATAAATTACATTTCATTTAAGAATGATATTTTGACTTTCTCCCCATTATCAATTTTTGCTGAGAGGGTCATTAATTAAGAATTTGTAAGGGCCCTAAGGGAAGAGAGGTAAATCCGAGCCTTAACCGAAATGCACTTCATCTCATCCCGTGAAGACTAATGAACCACTCTTAAGAACCGCGCGCAAAAATACAACACAACCATTATTGATGAACCAATAACCTTTGCACCATCCCAATTGCCATCAAATCCCCTCATTAAAATTCACTCGAAAAAAAAAAAAAAGCATATTTATTTCCAACCAAAACCATCAAACTTGCAAGCCAAAATTGTGACAGCCATAATACAACCCTTCCCCTCTCACAATTAAGAATCATACAAGCCCTTGAGCATCGTCATTGCTTGGAAGAGCCTGATCGACTTACTTCATATGTCAAGTCAAAATATTAATTGTTGCTTAGAAAAGCCTGTACTTGATAAATCATGTGCACATACATTTAACATGTTGGGTTATGAAAATTATTAGAGTGAAATTAATACCCAACTTTACTAATAATTGCTATAGAGTGTGACTAGATGAAATTAAAACTCTTAATTGTCACATATACAGCCTAAGAGGAGAACTCCATCAACGCGATGTGACATGGTTTAGTCTAACAGCGTGAATATCACAAAGGCAATACCCTATGCGATGCTTGTGATTTGCAACCTTGACAACAACCGTTGCTTCAAGATATATTAACTTCTTCGATCCCCATACATTTTTAAGAAAAGAATAAGAACTGTGACTAAATTCTAAACTGCGATTAAATTTCGAATAAGCTAAATTGTCTTTTGATAATAAATGATACATGCATGTAAGTAACACCAAACAAATACATTAACTTCAACATATCAAGCTGTGTCGCTTAAATCCTTAGAGGGACTTGGGGGGTTTTGTTTTTAAGTTTCCCATTACGTTTATTAATTTTTTGCGCAGATTAATCTTGAAATCAATCACATTAAGCTATATTTGTTAAATAAAATAAATTATGTAAGTACTAGCATGTGGTCCTAGCTTTTTAGTTTTTATAAATATTTTTTTATAAATTTTATGGTACGTCTTTTTCAAGGCACTTAATTTATAATTTCAAGAAATCATTTAATTATTACAATTTTTCTTATTTTTTACTGATTTTATGTGTTTTAAACTATTAAATCATAATAGAGTTAATTAATAATATTAAATGAGGATAAAACTAAAAAGTTAAACTATTTTTTAAATGTCTAATAAAATTAATTAACTTTAAACAATAATTAATTCTAAATTAAGTTGACATAACCATAAAAATAAAAGAAGCCTTTAGAGTTAGAGATACAAACCCATCCTATATCTCCAAGTTGGCAATGTTTTTTATTTTGTTGCCAAGAGATTGCAAAACAGCTGGGAAATTTACCCTTAACCTTCCACCACCTCCGAGTCATCTTAAGAAAGGGTTTTCATGTCGTTTTCAACATTGTCGTATAAGCCCTTCTTGATTACCTTATTTGAAATAATTAATATTACATATTTTAGCCTAAGGACCTCTATCTGTCATCATTTATCATTTATTAAACAATTGGCTTGTCTAATTATTTTTATGATAATTAGAATCTTGAATGATCTTCGACATCTCCAAGGTTGAAACCTCATCCTCCTCTATATTGATTCTATTATTTGAGTTGTCACTCATGTGTCACTTTGAAATGACTTTCATCTACTGAAGGGATCAATATGCATGCACACCCAATATCATTACTCAAAGTAGGCCCAAAGCTCTTTTCACAAGCAACAAGTTCGTCTCCAATAATTTGATGTGGGATAATATTTTCGTTAGGCCTAAATTGATTCCTCTAGAAACATGCATGCATATGCTACAACTTCATCAATTCTTACATTTTAACTAAAAGAAACTTTTGTAAACCTCAAAGGAGATTTCCCATTGGTCACCAAATATTAATGGTATTCTCTATTAATTTTATTCTAATCGCATGGGTTGGTTCCAACTTCAAAAACACGATTATTCACACAATTCCACCACCCTTGATCTTCTATAGGCACCAATCTGAAGGAGTTTCTTGGATTACGCTTTAATTTCATCTTTCTTAGAAGATTAATCTTTAAAACTTCCGATCCCCCTCACGATTAAATATTGGCTCCACTAAACTACATATACCTTAGAGTTGTTATGTTGATGATTCTACAAGTTCACAACCTAGCTAGACATTGAAGCCTTTAATTACCTCCTTTTTGACAAGTAAATCCAACCTTCAACCAGATCAGTTCAAGGTATACAAAAGAAAATGGTAGGTTTAGTAGTTGTATCAAAACATACTACCTTGGTTTTAAATTGTGATTCACAACCACAATTGAGACCGTAACCTCAAAATTTTGGAGGTCTTTACTTAACAATCATAATTGCAATTGCAATAACCACATTTATCCATAATTTCAATAATATCAAGAATCACAATATAATCACCGCAATTGCGATTTAAAACCCTGCATTAATTGCATACTATCTATCCCTAACAATCATCAATTTTTCCTTAGATTAATTAGTAGCTTGACTATGCTTGGATAGGAATACTTAAACATTCAATCCATATCTTGGTAAATTCTTCTCCTGGTCTTTTTTTTTCACAACAAAAAGAAATTTATAATATTATAGTGTACAAAGGTAACTCTAACTATATACAACACCTCAAGACCAAAAAAGAGTTTCTCACAATTTCAATCTAATCCACAACCAAGATCTAAAGTTTAATCAAGTCTTACTATTGACATCAATATCAAGTATTGTGTTTTAAAATAACACTATTCTACCTAATCAAATGGACCAAACACTTCCTAACCATAGAGATAATCAATCTGCTTTATTCTTTTTCCTGATAATTAATAAGCCTATATGCTGTTACGAGTGGGAATCTACACAGGTGACCCAACAGATAATCCCAACCAAGAATAGAACTTCATCAAATTAGATGTGACCAATGAGAATTAGAAAACAGAAGATGAGAATATAATTCTACAAATGGACAGGAAATTAAATATCCTGTGGGTTTCTAATTAAATTCCTATGGTCCTTCTTTTTTAATTAGCAAATAATTCTTCCTTTTTACACTTTGTCTCAGCACTTACATTGACATCAATATCTAGTCCTCATTAAAATTTAATTTGAAGCTAAATTAATCATTCTCAATATGGGATATCAACAATTTTACCAACACAATGCTTCTGCATATATAACCAATCCAAATTCTCTCCACATATTGCAACTTGCATAACCTCGGTCTTTTCTGGTTTGCCTTCTGAACTTTGAAATGCTTTTAATACATATCTATCAACACCACACTAGACCTCCATATAATAATCAATATAATCAAAATAAATATATATTTGAATACGCAATAATCAATATATTGCATAAAATCAAAATCGTCATGAAAGAAATTCTCTGTTAAAATAAAAAAAAAATTCATATACACAAATCCAACCACATTCAATTAATTTATATTAAAAAGTAGATTTTTTGCGCTCATGCATACACATAATTAAAATCCAACCACATTCAATTAATTTTCGATAAAGGTCAAAGTCTCACTCTTTTCTCTCCTAAATTAAATTTTCCTTCCCAGGATGGCGTGAGGCTGCTTGAAATGTCACCAACAGATTTTATGGGTATGTAACATGAGTTCGTTAGAAAATTGACTTATTAAAATAATCAATGGAAAATATATATATAACCGCGCGCAGACTAGTCAGGGATATGGTGTGTATAATAAATTAATACACAGTTAGTTAATTCCCAACTACTATTCTGATTGTGACTCCTGTAGTTTTCCACGTGTAGTTCACCTAATCTAAATCTAAGCTAGAAGTATTTATTGAACATATCGACACTTATTTATTGTCAAAGTGGCGATTCAGCTAGAAGTATTTCTGTTTTCTACTTTGGAATTACATAACAATTGACTAGTGCCTGGTGCCTAACGTCGAACCATTCAACTATAATTTCCAGCTTCTTACAATTTGGATAAGAAGCAAGGCTTTTCACGAATGTTCCACTACATATATAGTGAATGATTGAAAAAACTATATTCATAACTAACTAGCATATTCTTCGCATAGCTTATCAGACAAGGGTGACAATTACAACAATATGATTGCACATATCTCGGGTAACGTGTGAAGTGCAAAAGTCTATTTTTTTTTGGAAAAGTTGAATGTAAATCGTCTCAGATGGACACGTCATCAGATGATTGAGACTTCATTCAAACAATCACACAGTTTCAGACACATGCATTCAAACAGGTGCTTCACACGCATGTCAGGCAGTCATGCAATTCACATAGGTTCATTTTTCAAATAATGCATGAATATGTGTTCAGATGACTTCTTATGTAATTAAATCTATCTTCAGCTAGGGGTTTTGGTGAATATATCAGCCCATGATGTTTTGTATCAATGAACTTAATATTAAATACACCTGTCTGAACATAGTCTTTAAATGAAATGATGTTTGATTTAAATATGCTTAAGCCCTAGAATGTTGTATGGGAATTCTTGGATAAGTTTATTGCACTTGTATTATCAACACTAACAGGTATATACAATGCTCAAAGATATTGAAATCTTCAAGTTGATACTTTACCCATAAAAGCTGTGAATATAAACTTGCTGCTGCAATGTATTCTGCTTCTTCTTTAGTAAGATTAAATTGTGCTTTGCCTTTTGCTTGACCAACTTATCATGTTACTTCCTATGAAGTGACATCCACCACGGTACTCTTTCTTTGCATTGTATCTCCAACAAAATTAGTATCACAGTAGACAACTAACCTGCAATCCTTACTTTTCTTATAACAAAGATAAGATTAGTTGTAACCATTTAGATATTTCAAAATTCTCTTTACAGCTTAATTTGTAATGAGTAATTCTTGGATCTGACTGAAATCTTGCACACAAACAAACACTGAACATAATGTCAAGTCTACTTGTTGTAAGATACAATAAAGAACCAATCATTCCTCGATACAAAGTTTGGTCAACAAGTTCTTCTCCTTCATCTTACTTAAGATTGTAGATGGATGCATTGGAGTTGACATAGGCTTGCATTCATTCATATTGAATTTCTTAAGCATTTCATTTGTATATTTTTCTTGATGGATCCATATACAATCAAATTCTTGCTTAATCTAAAGTCCAGGGAAGAATTTTAATTCTCCTATCACGCTCATTTAAATTCAGACTGCATAAGCTTAGAAAACTCTTTGCATAGAGAAGAATTTGTTGAACCAAAGATAATGTCATCAACATTATTTGAACAAGGATGAAGTCTTTATTAAAAGTTTTTCTAAATAAGGTTGTGTCCACCTTTTCTCTTTCAAAACCATTTGTGATGAGAAAACTGCTCAATCTGTCATACCAAGCACTTGGAGCTTGTTTCAAACCATAAAGAGCCTTTTTCAGTTTGAAAACATGATTAGGAAAAGGAGACATCTTGAAACCCACGGGCTGTCTAACAATTACTTCTTCCTCAATGATTCCATTTAGGAATGCACCTTTAACATCCATTTGATATAGTTTGATGCCATTGATTGCTGCATAAGAGAGCAAAATCCTAATGGCTTCAAGCCTAGCTACTGGAGTAAAAGTTTAAGTGAAATCTATACCTTCTTGTTAGTTGTATCCTTGTGCTACAAGTTGACTTTGTTTCTGAGAACTTTTCCATCTTCATCCAACTTGTTTCTAAACACCCACTAAGTTCCAATGATGGTTTTTCCATGGGGTTTAGGAACTAAAGTCAAGACAATCACTACTAGCAAATTGATTTAGCTCCTCTTGCATGTGTAGGATCCACCCTCCATCATACAGAGCTTCGTCAATATTCTTATGGATGGTATTACTTATCCTAATTCTTCTTGTATAAATAATTAAGATTAGATTTAACTTTTAATCATCTTCATTAACTGGGCTATGATTAATCTTAATCCTCCTTAATTAAGTCTTAATCTCTTCCTTAGTTTTGGACTAAGCTTTTAATTACATTTGATTAAGGTATAATCATAGTTAGTTAATTATTAATCATCATTGCTAATTAATTACTTAATACTTTTATTAAGGTTAATTAACTTTAACCTTAATTAATCATCCGTTACTTAATTAACTTAAGTAGATTATGTTAATTTAACTAGGTAATTAGATTAGCTAAGTCTACTAATTAATTTCTAAGTTTTATTTCTAATAACTTGGATTAGAGTTGAAGTCCAACTCCAATCTACTTTTAATTTCATAATCTAATCTTGATTGACTTTTAATGAGTCTTTAACTCCTTTTCTTAAAGGTTTTAAACTTAAATTAAAAGCCTAAAGGTTTTATAACTCTTAGGAACTTATTTTTAGTCATGGTAACCTAAAATATTGACCTTAAGTTGACTTTTACTTGGTTGGAATTGGAAATCCGAATTTGTTTTATTTATTTTTAAAGACTCATTCTTAATTGCACTTTAGTCCTTTTACTTGTAAAATTGCTTCTTAGTCCTTTTGGACCACCAAAGCCCATAAACATGTTTTCAACATACCCTTGACCTTTTAAGATCAAAAAGGTATTCTTGATGAGTTTCATCAAGAACAACTTATGAACATCAAGAACAACTTGAATGTTCATCAAAACTTCAAATTTTTCACAACATCCAATCTTCACCAAAACTTCACACATTCATCAACAAACAATCTAAATGCCAAATATCATACTAATTCACTCAAAATCATCCACATACACATTAAAGTTCTAACTCCATTTTCAAGCTCATAAACACTATTTTTCAAAGATCAATCATCCAAAACAATTGTATACCTATCAAACCAACTTCATGCATGTCTAAGATTCATTATACAAACACATTCCAGGCACCAAAAAAATTTTGAAACACATGCAGCCCCAAAATCCCTCAAGGCCGAGAGCTATTAGAGGAAAAAGGGGAAAATTTTTCCAAATTGTTTCTTGGCTGCATGCACCAACAATCACAATCCAAGCACATTCCAAGCATCAAAATAAACTTAAAACATGTAAACAACCCAGCTCCAAGAATCCAAAACATTTGCTCAAAGAAAAGCTCAAAAAGTGATTTTTTTCAAGGAGAACAAGAGTAAAAACAAGGATTTTAAGGGCAAATCCTTGACTCTAGTTACCAATCCTACTAGAGTTCAGTTCTCCCCCCTTTACCTAAGGAATTTTCTGTAAAAAATAAGGTGCAGTAACAGCCCCAAAAACAGCTCCAAGATCCTCCTCTTGATCACCAACAAGGACTTCTACAAGGTTGGAGGCTAGGTGTTTAAGCTTAGGTTCAAAAAATGGAACCTTAGCTTGAATGTGTTTGGAAGAAAAATGGAAAACTTGAGAGAAAATGGGAAGGAAGCTCACAGCTGCAAGTGGATGAGAATGAGTGAAATGAGAGAAAAAAATTCTGGTTTGCATGTGAAAGGAAAAGGGAAGAAAGTGGAGTTTTGCTTTAGGAAACATAAATGACACATGGCTTATTTGCATTGCACACTTGTCTTGTAAGGAAGGAGAAAATTTACAAGTGTCCTCCCATGCACATTATTCTGCATGCATGGCTGTGTATGATGTGTCAAGGTGAGTCAGTGTAATTTTCTGGCCCGGATCAAGAGTATTCGGGCCCGGTTCAAGGGGACAGGAGGGGCAAAAAGGTAATTTTCACAAAAAACCCCAAAAATTCCCAAAATTCCTAAAAATAGGAAATTTAATTCTAAATTCCAAAAATATAAATTTTGATGATTAAAAATAATTTTAATCACTCAAAATTCAATAAAACACTCAAAACGGCAAAACGGTAAAAACGCGGGTGTTACATCTCTCCCCCTCTTAAAAGAAATTTCGTCCTCGAAATTGTGTGCGTACCTTCTTGAAATAAATGAGGATGGGACTTCTTCATTTGCTCTTTCCAACTCCCAGGTTGCATTCCCCTCATCGGTTGCACTCTAAATAACTTTCACCAACGGAATCTCTTTTCCTCTCAACTGCTTGATCCTTCGGTCTCCGATTCGCACAGGTAATACCTCATAAGTCAAGTTTTCTTTAATTGTATTACGTCGGTTCTATGACGTGCGAAGGGTCAGGAATATACTTTCGGAGTTGTGACACATGGAAGCACATTATGAAGATTAGAAAGAAAAGGTGGCAAAGCAATTTGGTAAGCAACAAGACCAATTCTTTTCAAAATTTGGTAGGGACCAGTGAATTTAGGCGTAAGTTTTCGAGATCGCATTGCCCTACCAACCCCAGTCGTTGGTGTAACTCTCAAAAAGACATGGTCTCCTTCTTTGAATTCAAGGGGTTTCCTCCTCTGATCATAGTAACTTTTTTGCCTGCTCTGTGATATTCTCATCCTTTTCCTGAATCATCTTGATCTTTTCCGTGGTTTGCTGAATCATCTCAGGTCCCAACACTAGGCCATCGCCAGATTCAAACCAACACAAAGGTGTCCTACACTTCCTACCATACAAGGCTTCGTACGGTGCCATTCCAATGCTAGAATGGAAACTATTGTTGTAGGTGAACTCGATCAGTGCCAACAACTGATCCCAACTTCCCTTATGTTCTAACACACACGCTCTCAACAAATCTTCTAGGGATTGGATAGTCCGCTCAGACTGACCATCCGTCTGAGGGTGATAGGCTGAACTAAGCCTCAACTTGGTTTCCTAAAGCTTGTTGCAGACTACCCCAAAATCTGGAGGTAACCTAGGGTCTCTATCTGACACTATGCTAGACGGAACCCATGTAGTCTTATTACTTCCTTAATATACAACTGGGTCAACTTTTCTAGAGAAAACTTAATGTTAATGGGCAGAGAAATGAGCAGTTTTGTCAACCTATCAACAATTACCCATATAGCATCAAACCTGCAGGAGTTCTAGGTAAACCTACCACGAAATCCATAGATATGCTATCCCACTTCCACTCAGGGACATCTAAAGGTTTTAACTCTCCTGATGGTCTCTGATGTTCAATCTTAGCTTCCTGACAAACCAACAAGAAGCCACATACTCAGGCTACTTCCCTTTTCATTCCAGACCACCAAAACATCTTCTTCAGGTCTTGATACATCTTAGTTGCTCCAGGGTGAATACTCAATCCACTCTTATGAGCTTCTTCTAAGATCAAGTTTCCTTATTTCCTTATCACCAGGTACACATATCCTACCCTTGAATCTAATAACCCATCAGTTCCCTTGCAAAACTCAGATTCTCCTTTCTTAGGGACTAGATCCTTCAAAACTTGCAAAGATTGATCCACTTCCTGTGCTACACGAACTTGCTCCAAGAAATCACTTGAAATCCTTAAGGTTCCCAATCTTATACTCTTAGGACCAAATCCAACATCTAGGTTCAGGTCTCTAAATTTTTCTATCAACTCTAGCTCCTTAACCATCATTGCTGACATGTGCAAAGATTTCCTACTCAACGCATCAGCCACTACATTGGCTTCCAGGGTGGTACTGCAGACTAAAATCATAATCCTTCAAAAACTCCATCCATCGTCTCTGCCTCATATTCAACTCCTTCTGATCAAACAAATACTTCAAGCTCTTATGGTCACTAAAGACTTCAAACCTAGCGCCATACAGATGGTGCCTCCAAATCTTCAGAGCAAAAACTATGGCAGCCAACTCTAGATCATGCGTAGGGTATTTACTTCGTGTGTTCGCAGTTGCCTAGAGGCATAAGCCACTACTTTTCCTTTTTGCATCAACACACAGCCCAATCCTTGTTTCGAAGCATCACAATATACTTCAAAACTCTCTTGCGGGTCAGGTAAAACTAAAACAGGCGCAGAAGTCAACCTCTTCTTTAATTCCTGAAAGTTATCCTCACACTTCTGGCTCCACACAAAAGGTTGGTCCTTCCTAATCAAACGGGTCAACGGGGTTGCTATCCTAGAAAAATTCTCAATAAACTTACGATAGTAACCGGCTAACCCCAAAAAGCTTCTTACTTCCGTCACAGTCTTAGGTGTTTCCCACTGTAACACGGTTTCTACCTTAGCTGGGTCTACGCTAATCCCTCCACTAGAGATCACATGACCTAGGAAGTTCACTTCCTTCAACCAGAATTCACACTTTGATAGCTTAGCATACAACTTTCTATCCCTCAGGGTCTGCAAGGCTATTCTAAGATGCTCTTGCATGCTCTTCCTCACTCTTGGAATATATGAGGATGTCGTCTATGAAGACCACAACGAATTTGTCCAAGTAGGGATGGAAAACTCGGTTCATATAATCCATGAAAACTGCGGGCGCATTGGTTACACCAAACGGCATCACTAAATACTCATAATGCCCATAGCGTGTTCTGAAAGCTGTCTTTGGAATATCCTCAGACTTAACACGTATCTGGTGGTAACCTGACTTAAGGTCAATTTTTGAGAATACAGTTGCTCCTCTTAATTGATCCATCAAGTCGTCTATCCTAGGCAAAGGATACCTATTCTTTACCGTCACCTTATTTAGCTGACGATAATCTACACACAGCCTCATGCTACCGTCTTTCTTCTTAACCAACAACACTGGTGCTCCCCAAGGGGACACACTAGGCCTAACGAACTGTTTTTCTAACAACTCTTCTAGCTGCTTCTTCAACTCAACTAACTCTAATGGGGACATCCTATACGGAGCTATAGAAATAGGTCCGGTTCCAGGTACTAACTCTATGTTAAACTCTATCTCTCGCTCTGGCGGCAAACCAGGAATATCTTCAGGAAATACTTCAGGAAATTCTCTCACCACAGGCAGTGTACTGATTTCAGATTCCCGCTCTTCTTCCAAAGAAGAAAATATCATGTAGATTTGAGATCCTTTTCTCAAAGAAGCATTCACTTGGTTGACGGACAAGAATCTCGAACTTACCGAATTAAGAGTAGAGGGAGAAAAAGAGTCAAACACAACAGATTTATTATAACAGTCAAGTGGACTCGATTGGAAGATAACCAGTCCATTCCCAAAACGATATCAAGCTGGGAAAGGGGTAAACAAATCAAATCAGCAGAGAAGATTTTATCACCAATGGTGATTGGGCAGTTCAAACAGGCTAATGAAGTGATCACAGGTTTAGCAGTGGGAGTAGAAACAACAAGATCATAGGGCAATTTAGCAACAGGAAATTTCAATCGTTTCACACACTCCAGAGAAATAAAAGACTGCGTCGCACC
Organism: Sesbania bispinosa; assembly: GCA_026901365.1. Taxonomy (NCBI): domain Eukaryota; kingdom Viridiplantae; phylum Streptophyta; class Magnoliopsida; order Fabales; family Fabaceae; genus Sesbania; species Sesbania bispinosa. The sequence continues at coordinate 580,086 of QLOH01000039.1, read as the reverse complement.
CGAATCATATAATACAATTAAAGGAATTCCACTTATGACACACTTACCTTGGATCAGATCCTCGGATTCAGCAGCTTCAGCACCGCTCATGGTAAACACTCTGCCTCTGGTTCTGGGCCTTCCAACTTGCGCATTCAGATTTGACACAGGTGCACTTGCAACACCGCTACCACTTCCTCTCAGAGCAGGGCAATCCCTCTTGATATGGCCACCTTGTTTGCAATGATAGCAGATTGGTCCCCCGGATGGGTTTGCAGTCTGGTTCTTGACTGGACAGTCCTTCAAAAGATGATTCTTCTTACAACGTGGACAACTGGCATAGTTGTTGTCGGTACTGCTTGCAGGACTTACTCCACTAGCAACCACTGATTGCGGTCTCGCGGCACTCCCAGACGATGAGCCAAAGTTGTTCCTTGGGACGAAATAAGGTTTCCTCCTTTCTTGTGTAACCTTGGGTTTGTTCCTCTGCGGGCCGAAATTCTTCCACTGAGCTTGCCTCGCCTTAGTGTCATCCTCAAAGATGCGACACATGTTGACCATCTTAGAGAACTCGGTGATCTGCTGATAGCCAATGGCTTGCTTGATCTCTGGCCTCAACCCACTTTCAAACTTAGAGCATTTGGATCCTTCATCTACCGTGTTCTGGAAGTATGGGCAGAACTTGGATAATTCCTCAAACTTTGCGGCATACTCTCCAACATTCATGCTCCCTTGTTCCAACTTCAGAAACTCAACCTCCTTGCGCTTCCTCAAATCAGTTGGAAAATACTTCTGAAGAAAAGTCTCCTTGAACAGATTCCAGGTGATCAGTCTCCCAGTAGCTTCTAACTGACGCCTGGCATACTCCCACCAGTGCTGAGCTTCTCCAACCATCATAAACACAGCGAAAGTTACCTTCTGCTCGTCAGGACAACCCATAGCCAAGAAAATCTTCTCTAGTTCTTCTAACCATAGTTGAGATCCATCAGGGTCATGACCTCCTTTGAACTGTGGTGGGTTATTCTTCTTGAAGGTAGACAGCCCACGGTAAGCGTCAGGGATATTGTTCTGGTTTTGATTATGGGATTGATTGATCTCGTCCAATGTTTGCTGCTGGTTCTCTAGAACGTTCACGATCCTTAGAATCAAAGGGTTCTGATGATTTATCTGAAGAGTAACCTAGACCACATTTGTTTTTGGAACCCTCCTAACTCCCAAGAGTTTGTTCATATATATTTTCTGTTCCCTTAACAAAATTGGCCAAATCTAAAGTAAGCCTCATCAACCTTCTTCTGAAGTTTTCAACTTCATCAGATTGGTTACTCTAGTTACTCTTCTTAGAGTTCTCAAGTTCTTCCTTGAGTACAAGGTTTTTCTTTTTCAAGAACTTCACTTTTATTTCACATTTTTGTGTATGCTCTACTAAGTTCCTTGTATTCTTGGAATAGTTCCCTTGAACTCTCAAATAAATCATCACATTTCTCATAATTAAGGTCAGGTTCAGATTTTATCTCAGGTTCAAAATTGTCTGAAGAGGGTAGATTTCCATTGGACAAAGGTTGGATTCTTCAGTAGACTCTTCTTCCTCTTCTGAAGTTGGGTCATCCAGGTCCTCCCACATGGCCATCAACCCCTTCTTGTTCTTGGAGAACTTATTCTTCTTAAAGGTTGGTTTCTTCAGCTTGGGGCACTCTACTTTGATATGACTTGGATGTTTGCATTCATAGAAAAAAATTTGACCTTTTTCTGAAGTAGAAGATTCCTGGCCTGGCCTCTCTTTCTTGTTCCTGAACTGTTGGCCCCTTCTGAACCTCCATTTCTTCTGCAATATCCTTTTAATCTTTCTACTCAACAGAGAAATATCATCATCTTCAGAACTCTCTTTAGATGCTTCTGTGCCATCTAAAGTCTCCTCGGCTTGCAAGACTTACATGGCGCCAAGTCTGAGATGCTTAGTCTTGGTGTTGAGAGCCAATGACTTCTTCTTGGTTACATCCTCTCCAAGTTCAAGCTTATGGACCTTCAAGGATCCCAAGAGTTCCTCTATCTTCAGGAAGTTAAGATCCTTAGTTTCATGAGTAGCGGTTGTAACGTCCAAGACCCTTTGAGCCAAGGTTTTAATGACAACAAAGTTTCACAACAATATTCTAAGTGTTCTAAATACTTTGGTACTAATGTTTTCACTTGAGAATGCTTGAAAGAATACAAGAAAAGTTACAGAAGGAAGGTGCAAAGATCAAAAACATCATTCAACATCAGAACATGTATCCAGAAGCCTATTACATAGAGCATTCATGTCAAAAGTGATGAAACAAGTTCAAGAAGTAGCTTCTTAGCTTCAAGAAGGTGAAGACAGTTCATCTAAGATCCCATGAATATTAAACTGAGTTGTATCAAGCTTCAGAAGGAAAGTTGAAGCTTTAGAAGGATCATTCAAGAACACTAGAAGCATGAGAAGGAGCTTTTCAAAAAACCTAACACCTTCTGAATGTGAAAGATAACTTAAGCAATTCAAGAATATTCATTCCAAAGTGCTACTGATACAAACAAAGTAATTGGAAAAGGTCAATATCACTAGAAACAGAGTTTTGTCCTTTCTGTAGAAGTATCAAATTCACATTTCATGTTGTAAACATGTTCAAAGCATTTTTAGAAGCTTTTAGCAAGTTTCCACACTCCTCAAGCTATTATCCTTGAATATTTCAAGTTGAAGAACACTCAAAGAAGCTTCCATAAGCATAATTACTTCTCTCACAATTCAAATAAAGCAAGGATAAAAGATTGGAAGTTTTACAAGCATATTTGAAGCTTCAGAAGAAGAAACAAAATTTCTGCACGCTTCCAGAAGAAACAGTTTTCTCCAGAATTTCTGCATACTTCCAAAAGGAACAATTTTCTTTAGATGCAGGAAAAAACATCACAAATTTTTTTCAAGGAGCTTATTATTGTTATTTATCAATTTTTTGATGTTTTTTACACGTCCAGAAGAAAGATATTGTGAAAGAACAGAAGAAAACACATCAGAAGGATTGACCGATCAAAGAATGAGAGAGAAAGAAGCTATCCTATGATAGTGATAGCTCCTACAAGGCTAGCTGAGAGCTTGACCACTTCTCCAAGCAACTGCAACGACTAGTTTGACCACCATAACTCTATAAACACAGCCCCATTCAGCTAGGCAAGATTAGGAGAGAAAAAGGGAAGAAATCCAAAGAGCCATAATCTAGAAATTCCCTTCAAGAGTGAGATTCTCCTTCGACCATTCGAAAATGCAGAGCAATTGTTCATAAATTCTTAAAGAGTGTGTCTAGGTTTAGTTTTGTAAAGATTAGTCCACTCCATGAGTGTTTTGTGAGCCATATGTAAAAAAACCATCTCTTGTTGAAGAGTATTTGTGATCTCCCAAGCTAACTAGAGAGAGTTGATGTTGGTTTGAGAGTGTGTAGAGCCTGCAGAGGCTGAGCAAAGAATACTGTTGTAAAAGCCTGCAGAGGCTGCAGAAGAATACTGGGTTGAGCCTGCAGAGGCTGCAAAAGAATACTAGTGGTGAGGAGCACCCAAGAAGTCATTGTATCAAGGTTGATATAGTGGAAAATCCTACTGAGGTAGGTACTAGACGTAGCCCAAGGATTGTGAGGGTGAACCAATATAAAAATCATCTATGCAATGTCTCTTACCCTTACTCTCTTTATTTCTCTGCACTTACATTCATTGATTTGCTAGTTATTGTTCATACTTTGGATATTTAGCAAGCAGTAAACCAGATTTTGATAAACCTATTTTTTAACTTATATTTTCACATAAATCACATCTATATCAGTACAAATACTGATCTTAAAAGTTTCATTAAATTATGAAACTGTTTGGTACTTCAGAAGCACATTTCTTGAAATCTGTTCATTGTTCAACATTGAAACTTGGGGTTCAAACTACAAGATTTTGATAAACCTATTTTTGAACTGATATTTTTTACATAAATCACATCCATATCAATTCAAATACTGATTTGGAAGGTTTCATTAAATTATGAAATTGTTTGGTGCTTCAGAAGCACATTTCTTGAAATCTGTTCATTGTTTAATATTGAAACTTGGGGTTCAAACTACCAGATCTTTACAAACTTGATTTTATCAGATCTAACTTTATATTCTGATTGTTTACTATTTAAATATCTGATCTGGAAAGTTTCATCAAGTTTCAAGTTCATTTGATACTTCAGAAGAAACGTTTATTAGATTTCATTATGTAAGTTGATTTAAAAATATCAGATTGATATAAACTTTCCTCTGAACAAATTTTCTCATATAATCTTATTAGTTATTGGTTAAATAACTATTCTGGAAAGTTTTATTAAAATATAAAATCATTTGACCTTTCAGAAGAATGGTTTAAAGTGACAGATTCACTGTTTTGCTTTTTCATAACTTTAGAAACTTTATATTATTCTTCTGAACCTCATTTGAGTTGTATCTACATTAAATACACTATATGGAAGAATAAAATTTGATTCTATCAGTCGCTATGATATTGCTTACCTTTAAAAAGATAGTTTCAATCAACTTAGTTTGTATTATACACTAACCACTATCGTCTAGAAGTAACTTCTGATAGCCAAGGTATTCCTTGAGCAAAGATCAGTAAGTTTTTCAAAATACTTGTAGGTTAGACCAAAAGTTTGCAAGGGTCACAATTCAATCCCCCTTCTTGTGACTCTCTGATTTACTTCAATTGGTATCAGAACTCAGCCTCTATAGGTTGAGACACTTAACCGTGTGAGAGGAAAATATTAAGGAAGAAGTGATGCCCAACCAAGAAGCATACTCTTAAAATATTGATGCAGAATATTGGAGAATTAAATAATTTCAAGAAGGAGCCAATGATGCTAGAAATTGATACAACACTACATATGGCTCAAAAGGACCTCAAGGTATGTATTGCTAAACTTTTGTCCTCCCTATGATGAGATAGATTTTGCTTATGATGAATTGAATGATGGTTTGATAAACTTTGAAAATAAAAATATAGAATGCTTAAAAAGGATATTCTCTATTGAACTTCAAATTGAAACTTTCAAGGTTGAATATGATATACTTGTAACTTATGAAACCTCAACTATCTTCAAAAATCATGTTAATCTTGAAAATGAAGTTGAAAACTTATTTTTAACATTTGCCAAAACTGAAGTATCTACTTGCTCTAATTCCATGTTTTGTCAATAATGGGAAAAATGCTATTTTACATGGAAAACTAAGTAAAGTAAAGTTTATGACAAACAGATTTCATAATATCATCCCAATACCATGTCCATGTTTTTCAAAATGATCTTCAAATTATAAAGACATCATTCAGTCTCATTATCTGTCATTATTGTGAACATCATGGTCATATCTCTTATTTGTGCAATTTTAGAAGAAATATTTATATGAAAGATAAGATGGTATGGGTTGCTAAATCTCCTAAGACTTCAACCACTAACACTTAAGGACCCAAGATGAAATGGGTACCAAAATGTCTCCTTAGTAATTTTGTTATACAGAAAAGTTCTAAAAAAGATAGAACTATTGGTTAAAGGAAAATACTTCCAAGTCTTAAATGAAAATGTTCCATCCAAAGAAGGAACATGACTATAGCTGAAGCTTCTCAAATGCTTGATGTGAAATCTCCAAGTTTCATGACTTATAGAAAGAATCAATGGGTAAGAAAAGGTATTGTTCAATTGACCAAGAATAAGGTATCAAAGATCTCTATCCCCAATGCATATTCATTTCATAGAGTCAATGAATTTGAAGCACATTCTTCATAGGTTTATGCTAAGGTCTTGTGTTCTTGGTGATTAAATGATCATCATTTATTGACATTTATATGGACATTCTATTCTAATTATTTAATTAGCCTTAAACATAAAAAGAAAACGATTAGAAGATAAAAAATAATGTGCTAGTACTGCTACCTTTAAATGAGCATAACTTGACCTACAGAAATTTGTTTTAGGCGAAACCAATTTTGTTTGAAATATTATTGATGGTAGTATCAAACTAGAAAATTTGAGAATTTTATCTTAATCACAAAAGTCCCAGTGAAATTTTGAATACAGCTGTTCTGTCATAATTTCTGATATAAACTAGTACACTTCAACAGATCATAACTTGAGCTACAGGAATGATTTTAAGTGAAACCAATTTTATTTGAAAGCTTATTAATGGTTGTATTAAACTGGAAAGCTTAAGAATTTTATCTTAAACACAAAAGTCCCATTAAATTCGGAATATAGTTGTTCTGTTATAAATTCTGATATAAAGAAGTCCACTTCATCAGATCATAACTTGAGCTACAAAAGTGATATTTGAATTAAACCAATTTAATTGGAAAACTGATTTATATTATTTTTAGACTGGAAAGTTTCAGAATTTTAGAACATCTAAATATTTCTCAGTAAGTCATTAAGGTAGGCTGTTCTGTTATATGATCATGTTTAAGCCAACTATTTTTGGATGTTTATAACTGGAGCTAGGAAAATCCTTTTCAAGTGAAACCAGTTGAATTTGAAAAATAATACATAATAGTTTAATTCCATTAAGTATCTAAATTTTTGGTTGCATAGATTTGTATCAATGCATAAAAAATAGAACTGTCCCATTTTGCACTTTGTGATAAATGGGTCAACTTAAATGCATCATATCTTGGGATAGGAAAATCCAAATTGCATGATCTTTGTCTTGTTAGAAAGCTTGAGATCTCTAGTTTGTTATGATGAAATCTCAAGTGAGTTGAAAATTCACAGATGCAGTTTGAAGTACATGAGTCAGTGAGATTTTTATGATTTAGAGCCATAACTTGCTGATTAGAACATCTTTGAATATACTATCCTAAATGAGATGATATCTTATGGGCTTAGAAAATCTGTATGATGTTGTTTTTGAGATAAAATATTATCTCTTATTTCAAAAGAATTTTCAAGGTGGGACTCTGATAAACTACTCAAGATTCACATTAGTTTTGTTCTTAATCACAAAGGATGAGTCTTTTAGAAAGTTCTGCAAGAAAGTCTAAACTGAAAATTGATCTAATATTGATTTTGTGAGTTGTGATCATGAAAGGGAGTTTAAGGACTCCTTATTCAAAGCCTTCTTTGATGAGAATGACATTCGTCACAACCTTCCATGCCCTATAACTCCATAACAAAATGAAGTTGTGAAAAGAAAGAATAGGACACTACACGAAATGGCTAGAACCATTTTAAATGACTCTAGTGTTAAAAATATCTTTGGGCTGAAGTTGTAAGCATTTCATGCTATACTTTGAATGTAGTCACTATTAGAAGCATGTGAAACAAACTTTATATAAATTGTGAAAATGTAGAAAACTAAACATTCTTGCATACATTTGGGTATGAATGTTATATTGGTAAGTTTGATTCAAATAAGGCTATCTATCTTGGATATTCTCTAACTTCCAAAAGCCTATAGAAATCAAACTAATTGAGGAAAGTATACATGTTGTTTTCATTGAATCTAATGCTTCTCTTGAGAAAGAAAGAACTACAGGTGTAGAAGTTGAAATAGAAAAACCAAATCTAAACCAGAAGAATAAATCTGACTTCAGAAGAAAAAGTCAGAAATTAGAAGATGATCAGAAGAAGGATTAGAAGCTGATCAGAAGAAGGATCAGAAGCTGATCAGAAACACATGGATGCAGATTCTGATTCTAAATTATGAAACCAGAATGGGGAATATTGAACAAGCTTCCATTGATCCATCCATACCTAGGAGCTGGAAAGCAGAGTTAATGCTCACCCTTATGATCAAATCATTGGAGATATATTAGAAGAAGAACTTGAGCATTTTGAAAAGAACAAAGTGTGGACACTAGTTCCCCTTCTCAAAATCAATCCATCATTGGAACAAGATGAGTTTTCAAAAACAAGATGGATGAGAAAGGTAAAGTGATCAGAAACAAAGAAAGAAAGAAGATGATGAAATCTCCACTCTTCAAGAAAAGTCTACAAAGGATCTTCTTATAAGATTCAAAATGGATAGAGCCAAGCCAATGACAACTCCAATGCATCCATCCACTTTGCTTGATAAAGACAAATGTGGTGAGTTTGTTTCCAAAAGGAATACAGAGGTATGATTGCTTCCTTATTATATTTAAAAAGCAAGTAGGCAAGCTATTGCATTTTCAATTGGATTATGTGCAAGCTTTCTATCTTCTCCTAAAAGAATTTCATATCATATCTGTAAAGTGAATATCTAGATTTTTTTGAGCTACTAATCTTGGCCTTTTGTACAAGAAAGGAACAAGCTTTGATCTTGTAGGATTCTATGATGTTGATTTTACTGGAGTTAGGATTGAGAGAAAAGGCACAAATGGTGAATGTCAATTTCTTGGTTAATCTCTCATATCATGGATGTGCATCAAGAAAATACTATTGCCCTATCCATTGTAGAAGCAAAATATATATCAGCAGTAAGTTATTCACAAACGTTGGGGATTAAGCATTAAATGGAGGATTACTCCCTGAGGTACACTGAAATCCCAATCTTATGTGATAATGAAAGTTCTATAAACCTATCTAAGAATCCCATGAATCACTTTAGATCAAAACATATTGACATCAAGTATTATTTGAGTAGAGATCATGGTCATAAGCGTGACATTAAACTGAAATATGTTGAGACAAAGTCTTAACTTGCTGATATCTTTTCTAAACATATTCCAGAAGAAAGATTAAGCTTCATTAAATATCTAATGCATATGTGTGTGATTAATTGATTGATATATTATGTGTTCTATGTTCAACATGAGCCTTCTTTACCTAATCTAGAACACTTAGAAGGTGAATTTCCCCATCCAGAAGCAACAATCATGCTTCTGAAGAGTTAGAAAAGAGAGATGGAATTCTTTTTATTGGTGTTTGATTTTCTTGATTCTATAACCTTCCTTTTCAGTGAAAAGGTTGAGCTATATTTTTTTTCCCTTCAAAAAGGCAAACCTAGGATATTAAGGTGAAACATTTTTTACCTTTGTTATCAACCATAGCTTTTGTTACCAATCCCCTAGGATCTAACACTCTCATTGTCTCTTTTCCCCATTGTCTCTTTCCCTCTCATTCTTGCATTATTCAATGCCTTATGAGGGAGTTTTTGCTTTCATTTTTACTCACTATAAATAGGAGCTATAACCCAAAGTGATAGATAGTTTGTTTCCTTAATAAATCCAATTCTCTTTCACAACATTACTTGTTTATGCCAATTCCATTTTTCTATATATCATTCCTATTATTGTCATGAGGATCAAAACTATAGGAAGGGAATCAAATATGCAACTATTAAATTAGAATCATCCTCCCATGAAGATACTTATATTCATTAAAGCTTACCAATTAGAGTTGTCCTTGTTACAACTATTCCGATTATAAAATCTCCTTCACCTACTAGAACTCCTAAACCAATCATAGGAGAAGATCATATAGGGTGATGTCTAGTGTTTTGAAGAGCTATAGGAATGAAAAGAAAGGTAAAGGGAAAGTAATAGTAATTGATGAGTCAAAGGTAAAAGCTATTATCCTCTCAAAATGAAAGATGAGAAAGTAAAAAGGAAATGGAAGATTGTAGTAGAAGGGAAAATATATTTGTTTCATAAATTTCAAAAAGATGGTTGGGGTGTAGATTCCTTCTTAGAAAGATAGGATTGCTCAACTTCTTAAAATTTTAAGAGCATTTATATCCAAGATTAGTTAAAGAATTTTTGTTGCAACTTTTATGTTTAGGTGTGATGTTGAATCCATTTTGGTGGAAATCAAGGGAAACTCAATGTTACTCAAACTTTAGTACTTTGATGAATCTATACATGCCTTCCATATGACTTGTTTCTCACCAAGCTTTTTAGAATTCATTAGAAAAAGGTAGAGCCTCCATGGAAACCTTTGGGACTAATATGGTAAATCAGTTTCTTGCCTCTCCTATATTTGATTCTTATGTCTCATCCTCTTATGATAAAGTCCAAGCCCCTATTCTTGATGATTCAACTCAGTTTGGATAAAGGGATCTTGTCTTCAACATATTAGTATTGAGAAAGTGTCTTAAGATTATGTAATATGCAAGAGAAGGAAGTAAGGATTGTGCAGTATCAATTCTGGTTTAACACATTTGTGTTACTAGCAAGTGCTTCTCATGTTCTACCAATGTCTTTAGCTCACTTCTAACCAACTTAAGACATATAGAAGACTGCTACTTGATCTTATTTAGATCATTCCTCACATTCTAAGTAGCCTAGGATAGGAAATGATGAGAACTTATTCTTTCCTATCATTTTCATTCTCATTTTTGATGGATGACAAAAGGGGGAGAAGAATAAGAAAATTCAGTCATAACAAATTTCTATCTGAATGTTATAAATGTCACAAATTTAGGTGGAGATTTAATTCTTTATTGTTAAATAACTTGATTATTATTTCCCTTATTTAGAAAACTTAAAATTTTTTCATGAAAGTTTGTCATCATAAAAAAAGGGGAGATTGTAAGGTCCAAGACCCTTTTGAGCAAAGGTTTTAATGATGACAAACTTTCACAACAATATCCTAACTCTCCTTGGCAGAGTTGCATCCGTGGACCTTTTCATATTCTTGTTTGTTTAGAAAACAAACAAGATAGAGTCTAGCTTTGGTGTTGAGCTGCACACGTGCCCTCTGTTCCCCAATCCATTCAGACTTAGAAATAGGATTTCCCACCAGGCATGGGAATATAGTCACCATCAATCACCACCTCCCATAGATCAATGTTGGATTCAATGAAGATTTTCATGCAATCCCTCCAGTAGTGGTAGTCATCTCCGTTGAAGGTTGGAGGCCTAGTCACATAGGCTCCCTCTGTGATGTGGTGACTGGTGCTTGTTGAGGTTTCCATGTGCTTGGATCTACTCCTCTAACGCTGTTAGGTGCTCAACCAAGAGGCTAAGCTCTGATACCAATTGTAGAACCACAGGAAAATACTAGAAGAGTGGTGAATAGTGTTTTTACAAACTTTTACAATTTTCAGAAACCATTTCAGAAAGCAAGTTTATGTAAAGTTTCAGACAGGGATTTCAGAAGCTGTCTGAAGTTTTATCCCTTATCTGAAGAGGTTGTGATAAAAGGTTTTTCTTAAATACGTGTATTTTACTAAGCTTAGAAAAACGTTTGTAAATTTTAATGTTCAAATTCCCTTTTTGTTAGTGCAAGTATAAATAATAAGAAATAAGGGAAAGAAGCACTTAGCCAAAGATTTATCCTAGTTCACTCTCTACCACTTGTGAGCTACATCTAGTCCAAGTTCCAAACAAGCTACTGGATTAATCCACTAATCCAAGGGATTACAAGTATTATTTTTCAGACAAGCCTTTTTAGGCTCAAATTACAAGTATTATTTTCCCACCTAGCCTCTTTAGGCTACCTAAGTATTGTTTGCACACCTAGCCTCTTAAGGATCTAAAACAAAAAAGTGTTTACAAAAAGCAAAGAACTTAGAACTTCATATGAGTTATTCATCCCAAAGTGTTTGTACCGAAAACTATGTTATACACAGGATATGAAAATTTTGTACAAGAAAAATCAGAGTATAATCTATTCAAGATTTTGCAGCGTTTCAACTTAGTAAACATTGCGTGAATGCTTCTTCTTGTTTCTTCATGAAGGCAGACTTGTATTTATAGGCTTCTAAAGCTTGGCTTGAAAATGTCCGTTGAGAAGTCCGTTGAGAGATAACATTAAATTCTCTTCATCCCATTAAGAAACATCTTTGACACAATACAAGGTTGTAGGCGCTGTTCTGACCACTGCAGGTCTGTTGTGCAACATTTCCTCTTTGGTGCATGTTTTTCAAACCTTAGCCAAAAGCGTTCTTTTGTCTTGCCTTATTTATGTTCTGAGGTTGTGTAAAGGATTGGGTCAGACTTTGACTCTGCATGTCAGATTTTCCTTGGCTTAAGAAAGCTTGACTTCAGATACATCTTCTGACTTCAGATGAATCTTCAGATAGCTTGAGCTTCTGATGCCTTGACCACTGCGGATCGTAGTTTCCTTCAGATGCATGACTGCTTTAGATTGTCTTTGTACTTTAGATTGATGACCTTATTTGAAACATCAGATCTTCATTAAAATAATGCGTGAAGTCTTTCAGAGTTTACTTAAATTTATTATCATCAAAATCTTAAATGTGGGATGTCTTAGACTCTTAAAGTCTTGAGACTCAACATTCTCCCCCTTTTTGATGATGAAAACTTAATTAAACAAAACTTAATTAAGGTCTAAAATTAGGGAAAAATAAATTTTGTGCTCCCCCTATGTCAGATCACTGGTGGTTAGTCCGGTACACTATTAAAACCATTTAATTTTTACCCATGTGAAAGATTTGATATCACATGTCCATGACTAGTGAGACATAGTCATCAATCTACTCTCATAATAGTCTCGACGTATTATTGTGGTCCTTTTTCACAATAATACTTGACTAGGGATGATTTGAGAATGATGTTCTGAAATAGCCTATAGAATCTCACTATCAAATCAAACTTGATATCTTACAGCCATGAACAAGTCATTTTTAAGGAATTTATCATATTAATTAGTTAATATAATAAAGAATGCCTTTTATACTTAAGATGACATATGTTGTATACTAAAAGGGGTCAATATACCGTTGGCCGCTAGAGCCTACACCAACATAATCCTATTTTGTTTGGTAGTTACCAAGTACAACACTCAAACCAATAATGTCCTATTACATTTTGTTTCGTTCTATTACCATTTGGTTCTTTTATTTTGGTCATCTACCAAACGCTACCAAAAACATTAACAATAAAAAAAGAGTAATTAATGATGTCAAATATCATAGATAAAAAGATTAAACATGTTTTTAGTTTCTTTACTTAAATGTAAGGAATAATCATTTGAATGTATTACTTATATAACTTTTTCTTACTACATTATCTATTGTCAAGTCATATAGTTATTATTACTCATTGAATCTAGTTTCTTAGGTTCTACAAGTGCTTGCTTGCACACAAGCGTACTCAATTTCAAACATTGCCTACGTTTATCATATCCACAATGTAGTAAGCACTTGATTAAGTTGACAACACACTCACCATGAATAAAAGGGAGAAAAATCTCAACTCGTGTGCAGTATGTAAACCTTCTCCTTTACAATTTAACTATTTTGAGTCTAACGCTTTTCTAGTGCTATTCATTCAAAAAAACCTTTATGATAAAATAATGATATATAATTTCGTATATCATAATCTCAGTGGAAGAAATACTTATTATAGTAGGAATAAATATTTTTCCTTTAAGGTGAGGTGTGAGAAGGAAAATAATTGAAAATTAAAGGGAAAAATATCATAGTTAAAAAATACTCCAGGCCACTTTCTTAATAATATTAAAAGGGGATGAACCGAATTCTCTAGATAACAAAATAAGGTAAATTCTCCTCAAAATTCATATTGTATGTATTCCCCCTATTACTATTGTTCTAAGTGAATGAGATTTACATAACTAAGAAAGATTTTCTTTTATTAAAGAAGGGGGGGTTGAATTGTGATCTCTTTAAATTTCTGCAATTTTTTTCTAATATTTAATTCTGCTCAAGTTAAATACTTGGCTGATATTAGATGTTAAAAGGTTAATCCTCAAAATATGAGTTATGTTTTATATTATGCAAAAAATATTGTTCCTCTTGTCTTGAACCTTGTTAAAGTATAACTTACTTAAGTATTAGATAGATTAAAAGATTTTCATGAAAATGTTATGTCAGTTATCATACAAATGCACAAACAGTAGTAAATAGTTTAAGGGATGAGAAGATTTCAAACAATATTTATACCGGTTCACCTCTTAACCTTGAGGCTACGTCCAGTCCCTACTCCCAGTAGGATTTTCCACTATATCAACCATGATAAATGACTTCTTGGGTGCTCCTCACCACTAGTATTCTTCTGCAGCCTCTGTAGGCTCAACCGGTATTCTTATGCAGCCTTTGTAGGCTCACCAAGTATTCTTCTGCAGCCTCTACAGGCTCACCAAGTTGATATCTGCCAATAGCAGGGCACACCTCACTCTTGCAGATTTGACCTATCTATCTCTCAAAAGAAATCACCTAATTTTGAGAGTTACAGACTTGTGTGATAAAAATACAAAGAACATAGGCTCAAGGTTTACAATAAATAGTATACAGCTGAAATTCTTAAACCAACACACACTATTCTCACTTTCCTAACTAGATTAACTCAGAATATGAAGATTTGTAGAAAGTGGAAATTCTGCAGAAGGTAGAATTGTAATTTCACAGAATTCTGATGCTTCTTCTGCTTGTTCAACTGTGTGTTAAAATTGGAGAAGGAAACTGCTTTTTATAGCCAAGGGATATGGAGTATAGCCGTTGGACAAGCCCTGGAGAACAAGTCAAATAACCAGCTGGAAGTGCAACAGCTGTCACTGTCATGTGCAACTTTTAGTACTGTTATTGTAACAACACTCTTAGCTTTTTGCTTAATCAGAGATCTTTCTTCTTATCACAGAAATGTCTTTTCGGAAGATGTTCTGTCAATTAATTCAAGTTGTGAGTTTATCTTCTGATGGCTTCTTGTCAAATATCTCTTGAGAACTTGCTGTCAATTTGTTTCTTCTGAAGCTTTGTCAGAAATATCTTCTTCTGATTCTTCTCAACAACTTTCTTGTTGTCACCTTACTTAATTCTTTCTTTTCTTTATTGTAAGATGATATATATTAAGTGGCTGTCTTTTTCTGCTTGAGTTGCTTGTAATTGGACTGCACCTTCTTTGTTTCTTTTGATGTGTTACTGCAGTGGTTCTTCTTTATTCATTTTACCCGTTTCTTCTTAAGACAACACAATTTGAAACATTAGTCCATATACTCAGAATTATAGTAAATATACTTTGATAATTTGTCATTATGAAAACATCTCAAAGGGATTCATGGATCTTACAATCTCCCCATTTTTTGATGATGACAACTTTTCAAAATATAGTTACATAATTCTGACATCTTAAAAATAATCTCCTCCTGAATTTGTGCTTTATTTCTTTTTGGATGATTAATTTCAAATGGATCAGTAATGGACAATAATCAGAGATCTTATAAAAAAGAAATCATGATTCATTTCTCAACTAACAATCATGAAATACACATATAACAATCAATTATACAAATATCATTCATAGCCACAATTAAAATTTTAAACTTGCTACAGCTAGTACAAAACAACAGAATTATGCTATTATGCTACTATATACTACTTCTCCCCCTTTGTTATCATTCAAAAGACAGCAAAACATCAAGATTAAGTATAAAGGAGAAGTAGAATCATCATCTTCTACTTGGAAGGAGAGGAATGATCAGAGGATGATGAAATAGCAGGTTGCTGTATATCAGTTGGAGGCTGGAAAGGTGCAAAAGGCATTAGTGGTGCTTGAGAGGCAATGACTGGTAACATAAAGGTGTTGAACCAGAACTGGTGTTGTGTGAACCTCTCAATCATCTCATTGGCTGTATTTTGGAGAGTGTTGACATTTTTGAAGAGCTTCTTCATATCTACCTTTATTTTCCTAACATGCTTCTCAATGGAAGTGGCATTTTGACCTTGAGAAGTATGTGAAGGTTCTGCTATTTCCTCAGTAATAGGAATCTTTTCAGGTTGAGAAGGATCAATGGAATCCTTTTCATGGCTCAACTGTTGTAGGAAGGTGTTCATTGATGATAGAGAAGCAGAAATGTTAGGAATATCTTCCTTTAAGGGTGCAACAGAAGGAAGCTTGGAATCAAGAATTGGAGTGGCTAAGAATTGGTTCACCATATCAGTGGTGAATGTTCCTACAGAAGGAATAGATTGTGCATCTTCCTTGGGGTCAGCTTCTTCTTCTGAGATGTGAAGCTCCTCTGTCCTAGCAGAAGAATCACTTCTTTGTTCTATTTCTTCTATTCTAGTGGGGGAAGGCTGATAGTGTTCTAAATTTTGATTTTCTGGTTGAAGGAATGGTAGGGAGATGTCAAAGGATGGTGGTTCAGAATAGCTTCTGGCCAACATAGCCAAAGCATATACTGTCATATCTTCTGCACGGTTGCTAACATCAGCAACTTCTTCTCCTGTGGCAGTGACCTCCTTAGAAGCATCTTTTAAGGCTTCTTCTGCACTTGGGATATTAACAGTGGCATCCCTTGGAGGTGAATACTCTAAGGGTTCTTCTCTAGTATCATCATTAGGGATTCCCAAGGATTCAGCAAGATCATGATTCGAGGCATGCAATTCACTGTCTTCTTCTTCACAGGTGAAAGATGCAGAAGGGTCTATGATAGGAGAATCTATTTTCTCAAGGATTGGTTCAGAGGGACTACCTTTAGCCTTCTTGCTAGTTCCTTCTTCTGTACTCCTTTTCCTCTTTCTGCTAAAGGTCTTAAGCTCAACTTCTTGCTTCTTAGACCTTTGGTTAAGAGGACCTACTTCAGCATTATCTTCTTCTTCTTCTGAATCATTGTCCATATACAAAGAGGGGTCTGGTTTTCTAATGTGCATCTTCCTGATGTTTGTTAGACAAGTGGCCTCACTAACTTAAGAGGGGGGTGAATTAAGTTATTCGATATTACCTATTCTTTTCTTTTAATGAATTATCTTTCCCTAATTATGCTTAAAAACCCCTTTTCAAAGATGAAGAATGAATGTTTTACTCTTAATAAAACAAAATTGTAAATGCAATAAGTAAACAAGAGTTAAGGGAAGAGAATTTGCAAACACGATTTATACTGGTTCGGTCAATCCACTTGCCTACGTCCAGTCCCCAAGTATCCACTTGAGATTTCCACTATTTTGTAAAGTCTTTTACAAACAATCAATTCTCCAACACCTTGGAACCCTTCCTAGTGTTGAGAATCAATCCAAACAACAAGAGAGGCACCCTCTCTTTAACCCAACGTACAAGTACAGATAGAATCGATGAAAACAAATGGACTCTCCTTTAGAGTGAATATTACAAGTTGAAAGCCTATAATAATTTCAAAGTGATTTCAAAATATAATAATTTCACATGAGAAAATCTGGTTAAAATTCGAATCTGAGACATATATATAAGGATGAAGATGAAACATTGTAATCCTTGATTAAAAGTCATGTCTTTGCAAGATTTTCAAAAATAGAACACTGGTAATCGATTACAAGGGTTTGGTAATCGATTACACAGTTCAGTTTTGCGAACAGTTGTGCCTGAAATTCAAAATTTGAATTTCCTGCACTCTGGTAATCGATTACAAGAATTGGTAATCGATTACACAGATCAAAATTTTTGAAATTTAAATTCTAGAACATCTGGTAATCGATTACACTTATTGAAGTTTAAATTCCTGAACTGATTTTTACTTTATAAAATTTTTTTCTTTAATTTCTTTTTCAGTGCCAAGTTACTTGCAATTGATAAGAACTCTTTTGACATATTATATCTAACTCAATCAAGCTTAAACTAATAAACCTTTGTGTTGACTTGATATTGATCTTGATCTTCTATTTATTCTTTGATGCTTGAATTGAATTTAGTTCTTTTCTTTGCCATTGCCTTTCTCATTTCTTTCATTCTTATTGGCATCATCAAAACCTGTAATTAAGGCATCTACAATCTCCCCCTTTTTGATGATGACAACCATCAATTTAGGGAAGAATGAAAAATACAGATATTTCAAGTCAATAACGATCACTCCCCTTAGTCTCCCCCTTTATGTTTATCTTTTAGAATGGTTAAGATACTTGGGAAATAGGATTTATCTTTTTGTAAAAAAAAAAAAAATTTACAAGACCAAATAGATTTCTAAAAAGATTTCTAAAATAAATTTCAAAAAACTTGTTTTCATCAAAATTCCATTTTCCCTATTTCCAAAGTTCCATTTTTCATATTTCCCTAATCTCTCCCCCTTTGGCATCATCAAAAGCAATATTAGGCATCCAAAATATATCAACGAACAGAATATGCCAAACAACCACAACAAAGTATACTAAACAGAGTATGCAACATAGTATCAAACTAAAGCATTAAATGGAAATAAAGTGGTCTAAAGTAGCTAAACCAAAGTGGCGAAGAACAATACCAAAACAAGTCTAAAGACAATGCCAAATACAAGGCAATAGAACTAGAAATAAAGCGATCTACTGATCATCGGAGGAATGGGAACCAAGACCGACAGCATCCTCAATGCGATCAAGGCGAGTCTCAATGGCATCAAAGCGCTCTCGCACATACACCTTTAAGCTGCGAATCTCATCATTAGCATCAGTGAGAACATCTAGAGAGGCATCTCGATGTGGAAGAGAGGGAGTGCGCGCATCGACATCCATGTCATCACCTTTACGCACTCATTCCCCATTGTTATTCTTGCGGTAGCCAAAGGAATTAATCTGAGAAGCTCCAAGTGCACTGTTTCGCTTGATTTCAAGTTTGGTCTCATTTGCCAAGGGTACGTTGAAGTGTTCCAAAACTAGGGTGATTAAATGACCATATGGGAGCGGAGCACCAACCTGAAGAGCCTTGGTCATCCGGTAACGGACCAAGTGTGTCCAACTTACTTGTCTACCAGTCAGTAATGCCCACATAATAATGAGGTCTTCCTCTGAGGCCTGGGCTAAGTTGGTAGAACGGGGAAGTAAAATCCTAACGTTGATATAGTGCATAATTCTACAATCAAGGGTAAGAGAACCAGCCAACAAGCATCCAGACATATCAGTGTTCTCATGACATACCATTTGACGAACAATATTATTTTTAAAGAAATCTTCCCATTCATCCAATAGAGTCCCCTCAAACAGTGCCCCATCCCCACTAAGGTGTGTCAGAGCACAAAACAATGATTGGTCTATTACTATAGGAATGCGGTTGACTTCAGTATGCAGAACACCATCTCTAATCTTTAGGTTGCTATAAAATATTTTCACTAATTCAGGATAAATAGGAGCTTTCAACTGCATAAACTCTATCAAACCAAAACTTCTAAATGTCTCATAGCAATCAAACTGTTCTTGCTCAAAGAAATCAGTATTCAGATACTTTGGGTCGATAATGCTACGAGTGAAAAGTGCGAAATGTACCTAAGACGTTGTTTGTTGGTGGAGAAAAGAGCAAGTTGAGGTGAGGGATGAGAGGCCCCTGGAGAATCATCGGAGGTGCCCTCACGAGATTTACGAAAAATGGAACGCTTGAGTCTCTTGGAGGATTCCGCCATTTGAGATAACGATTCAAGAAATTGATCGGTTAGATTGATAGAGAATAAAGAGAGGAAGAATTTGTGAGAAACGGGACTTGATTTGGTGGAGATTTGAGGAAAATATGAGGATTTGAAAGGTGAAAGGGGTTAGGGTTCGCGCAATAGTGAGAGAGAGAAGAGAGACGGTTCTGTTTCGAAATGAACTAGCGTATATATAGTACGCGCAGGTTTGGTAATCGATTACGTATTGTTGTAATCGATTACCATGTTTCCAGGTAAGAGATAACTGATGCAGGTAATCGATTACGTATATACTGTAATCGATTACAGAGGTAACTGCTCTTAGGTAATCGATTACTTCCATATGATAATCGATTACAAGGTTTAAGGCTCTCAGGTAATCGATTACGAGAACTATGTAATCGATTACATACCTTGTTGCTCTCAGGTAATCGATTACGCCTCTTCTGTAATCGATTACACTTATTGAAGCTCTCAGGTAATCGATTACTTCCTATTGGTAATCGATTACCACGAACCCATATTTCACCCCCTTTTTTTTATTCCAAGCTCTTCGGTAATCGATTACACCTATCATGTAATCGATTACACACTTCCCTGAGTTTTTATTTTGGGTTCTAAACCATTTTTATCCCTAAAAACTTTTATGAATCTAAGTTAGAAACATCTAGAATACCTAATTCTCTCCTTATTGTAAAGAAACTGTCCTTAGGTAATGGCTTGGTAAAAATATCTGCAAGTTGTTGTTTAGTCTCAATGAATTCTAGAACACAGTCTGCTTTTTGCACATGATCTCTAAGGAAATGATGTCTTATCTCAATATGTTTGGCTCTAGAATGTAACACATGGTTTTTAGACAAATTAATGGCACTTGTATTATCACAACGAATTGGTATGTGATCTATATTTAAGCTATAGTCTGATAATTGTTGTTTCATCCAAAGAATTTGAACACAACAACTACCAGCAGCAATATACTCTGCTTCCGCAGTGGATAATGCAACACTGTTTTGCTTTTTACTATGCCATGATACTAATGCAGACCCAATAAAATGACAAGTACCACTGGTGCTTTTTCTATCAGTTTTGCATCAAGCAAAATCTGAATCAGAATATCCTACTAGACTAAAAGGCATATTTTTAGGATACCATAAACCTAAGTTAACAGTTCCAAACAAATATCGCATAATTCTTTTTACAACACTCAAATGGGATTCTTTAGGGTTAGATTGATATCTAGCACACAAGCATACACTAAACATAATATCAGGTCTACTTGCTGATAAATAAAGAAGGGATCCAATCATACCTCGATATTGCTTTATATCTACAGACTTCCCATTTTCGTCTTTATCCAAGTAGTAAGCAATGCTCATAGGTGTAGCCATATGTTTAGCGTTTTCCATTCCAAATTTCTTGAGAAGTTCTTTGCAATACTTGTTTTGGTTGATGAAGATACCATTTTTGGTTTGCTTAATTTGCAACCCAAGGAAGAAATTTAACTCCCCCATCATAGACATTTCAAACTCACTTTGCATGTCATTAGAAAAATCCTTGCACAAATTTTTATTAGTAGCACCAAAAATTATATCATCAACATATATTTGAACTAACAGAATGTCATGCATTTTTCTTTTAATAAAAAGTGTTGTATCAACCTTTCCTCTTGAAAATTCTTTTTCTAAAAGAAATTTGCTTAATCTCTCATACCAGGCCCTAGGTGCTTGTTTCAATCCATATAGGGCCTTTTTTAATTTAAAAACATGATTAGGCAATTTTTCATTTTCAAAACCAGGAGGTTGTTCTACATACACTTCTTCTTTAATAAAACCATTGAGAAATGCACTTTTAACATCCATTTGATATAATTTGAAATCCATTATGGAAGCATATGCAAGCAACATTCTTATAGCTTCTAATCTAGCTACAGGTGCATAGGTTTCTTCATAATCTATTCCTTCTTCTTGATTATATCCTTTGGCCACTAACCTAGCTTTGTTTCTCACAACTATACCATGTTCATTTAACTTGTTTCTAAAAACCCATTTCGTTCCTATAATAGGATGATTACTTGGTCTATCAACTAGATCCCAAACTTGGTTTCTTTCAAATTGGTTTAATTCTTCTTGCATAGCAATAATCCAATGTTCATCTTTTAAGGCTTCATCTATATTTTTAACTTCAATTTTAGAAACAAAAGCCATATTATTGCATATGTCTTTAAGAGAATGTCTAGTTGTTACCCCTTTTGATATATCTCCTATGATGTTATCTATAGGAAGAGTTCTCCACTCTTTTGGAAGATCCAAGTTTGTTTGGTTTTCTTCTATTATAGGATTTTCTAAATTTTCTATATCTTTATCTTTGTGAACTTCTTCATTTATGTGGGTATTTTCTAGATTTTCTACAATATCATCAATTATTTCTTTTCTAGGATAAGATGTGCTAGACTCATCAAAAGCTACATGTATAGATTATTCTATTGTCATAGTTCTCTTGTTATATACTCTATATGTTTTACTATTCAATGAGTATCCAAGAAATATCCCTTCATCTGATTTAGCATCAAATTTACCTAAATCTTCTTTTCCATTATTTAGAATAAAACATTTACATCCAAAAATATGAAGATGAGAGATATTTGGTTTTCTACCATTGAATAATTCATAGTGTGTTTTCTTTAAGATTGGTCTAATTATAGCCCTATTCATTGTGTAACAAGCACTAGTTACTGCTTCTGCCCAAAAATATTTTGGAATATTAAAATCATTAAACATTGTTCTTGCTAGTTCTTCTAGTGATCTATTTTTCCTTTCAACTACTCCATTTTGTTGTGGAGTTCTAGGGGCAGAAAAATTATGTTCTATGCCATTTTCATCACAAAACATATCAAAGTTTTTATTTACAAACTCCCCTCCATGATCACTCCTAATGGAAGCTATTTTAATATTTTTCTTATTTTGAATCATTTTTGCAAATTTTCTAAAGGTATGAATGCATCACTCTTATTTGCAAGAAATAAAGTCCATGTAAATCTAGAAAAATCATCTACTATTACAAGAGCATAATAACTACCACCAAAACTCATAGTTCTAGATGGACCAAAGAGATCCATATGTAAAAGCTGTAAAGGCTTAGTGGTTGATACTATGTTCTTAGATTTAAAAGAGACTCTTACTTGTTTACCTTTTTGACAAGCATCACAAAGTTTGTCTTTTTCAAATTTTATTTTAGGTAAATCAATAACTGAGTCTTTTGAAACCAATTTATTTAAATGATCCATGTTTATATGAGCAATTGTTTTATGCCACAACCAAGATTCATCATTTTTACTAATAAGGCACTGGTTATGACTTGTAGTATTATCTAATTTTATCTTATATACATTATTTATTCTATATCCTATATACTTAATGTTTTTGTCATGTTTAGATTCAATATAGCAACATTGTGAATCAAATGATACTAAGAATCCTTTATCACATAATTGACTAACACTAAGTAAGTTATGCTTAAGGCCATCAACAAGTAAGACATTTTCTATGAAGGTTGAATGATTTGTACCTATTTTTCCAATTCCCAATATTTTACCCTTGTTGTTATCTCCATAGGCAACATGTCCACTGTTCTTTGGAGTGATGTCCATAAGCTTTGAGATATCCCCGGTCATGTGCTTGGAGCATCCACTGTCGATGTACCAAGTATGTTTCATGGAATCCTACAAGTCACAACATTGTTTAATTTAGGTACCCAAACTTTCTTTGGGTCCTTAGAGTTAGTGCTAATTAAAGATCCTTTTGGGATCCACATCATATTTTTGAGATTTGTAGAATTCTTTCTAAAATAATAGTTTGATGCATTATGACCCTTCTTTCCACAATAAAAGCATGTTAAGAATGGAGAACTGGTGGATTGAGCATTTACAAAGAAATTTTTATAACTCTTTTGTTGAGTTTGAGGATTGTATCCTAATCCTGCTTTGTCAAATACACACCTTTGATTTCCTAAAATAACATCTAAATTATTTTTACCAAAGGTGAATTTTGCAAGAGTAGTGCTTAATTTATTAATTTCCTCTTTATGCTTTAGACATGATGTGCATGGATGAATTTCTTTGTTGTTTTCTAAATTAATGATAGAACTCAAATTTTCATTTTTAGAGTTTACTGATTTAAATTCATTTCTTAGATTATCTAGTTCTCTATTTAATTTAGAAATTTCTTCCTCAAGCTTTGTAGTGGTTTTCTTATGTGATGAAACTAGTTTTGCTAATTTAAATGATTCTTTATGTAAATCATTAAATGCTTCTTGTAATTCATCAAATGAGATGGATATATCATTGTTAGAAGATGTTACCTCTTCTTCACTTTCGTAGTCTTTGGCCATAAGTCCTAGCTTGACAGTTTCATTTTCTGAGTCACTGGAACTTATGTCATTGTCATCCCATGTGATGTAGGCTTTTTTTGTTTCCTTGTCTTTGAATGTCTTCTTGTTTGATTTTTCCATTCTCTTCTTGTAAATTGGACATTCTAGTCTTAGATGCCCTGGTTGGTTGCATTCGAAGCATTTTTGGATTGATTGAGAGTCTTCTCCTTTCTTCTTTATGTTGGGTGTAGGTCTTCTTCTATTTCCTCTGTTTCTTAGAAACTTGTTGAACCTTTTAACAAAAAGACTGAATTCTTCGTCATCGTCCAAGTCCTCATCTTCGATAATATCTTCTTCTTCATGGACCGTTGATGATGAAGCTTTGAGAGCAATACTTTTCTTACTTCTGTCATTTTCTTCATTTTGATTTAGTCTTGTCAACTCTAACTCATGTTCTTGAAGTTTCCCAAAGAGTGAATGAAGAGACATAGTTCTAAGATCTTTTGATTCTACAATCGCGGTCACCTTTGGCTGCCATTGCCTATTCAAACACCTTAGAACTTTGTTAATTAAATCTTCATTTGGAAAACTTTTTCCTAATGATGCAAGATGATTAACAATATGAGTGAATCTCTTTTGCATTTCTTGTATACTTTCATTTTGATTCATTCTAAATAGTTCATATTCATGTGTGAGGGTGTTTATTCTAGATCTTTTGACATCACTAGTTCCCTCATAAGTCACTTCCAAAGCATCCTACATCTCTTTGGCACTCTTACAATTGGAGACTCTAAAATATTCATCAATGCCTAATGCAGATGTGATTATGTTTTTGGCCTTTAGGTTATATTGGTCTTTTCTTTTATCCTCCTCACTCCATTGATCCCTAGGTGTTATCTTAATTTCATCTCCTAGTTGCATTGAAGGAACAAAAGGTCCATTTTCTATAGCATCCCAAATGTTTAGATCTATTGATTCTATAAAGATTTGCATCCTAGATTTCCAATAGTGAAATCCTTCTCCATTGAACACAGGTGGTCTATTAAAGGAGTTTCCTTCACCAAAAAGAGAGTTGGATGAAGCCATAGTTGATCTTGAGGCTTCTAATCCTTAAACAAGATACAAGCTCTGATACCACTTGTTAGACAAGTGGCCTCACTAACTTAAGAGGGGGGGGGGGGTGAATTAAGTTATTCGATATTACCTATTCTTTTCTTTTAATGAATTATCTTTCCCTAATTATGCTTAAAAACCCCTTTTCAATGATGAAGAATGAATGTTTTACTCTTAATAAAACAAAATTGTAAATGCAATAAGTAAACAAGAGTTAAGGGAAGAGAATTTGCAAACATGATTTATACTGGTTCGGCCAATCCACTTGCCTACGTCCAGTCCCCAAGTATCCACTTGAGATTTCCACTATTTTGTAAAGTCTTTTACAAACAATCAATTCTCCAACACCTTGGAATCCTTCCTAGTGTTGAGAATCAATCCAAACAACAAGAGAGGCACCCTCTCTTTAACCCAACGTACAAGTACAGATAGAATCGATGAAAACAAATGGACTCTCCTTTAGAGTGAATATTACAAGTTGAAAGCCTATAAGAGATCTTAATGATTTGCAAGTGTTTGGCACAAGATCATTCAAAGTGATTTCAAAATATAATAATTTCACATGAGAAAATCTGGTTAAAATTCGAATCTGAGACATATATATATATAAGGATGAAGATGAAACATTGTAATTCTTGATTAAAAGTCGTGTCTCTTCAAGATTTTCAAAAACAGAACACTGGTAATCGATTACAAGGGTTTGGTAATCGATTACACAGTTCAGTTATGCGAACAGTTGTGCCTGAAATTCAAAATTTGAATTTCCTGCACTCTGGTAATCGATTACAAGAATTGGTAATCGATTACACATATCAAAATTTTTGAAATTTAAATTCTGGAACATCTGGTAATCGATTACACATGTTGGTAATCGATTACCAGTTCAAAAATTTTAATCTTTGAACTGATTTTTACTTTATAAAAATATTTTCTTTAATTTCTTTTTCAGTGCCAAGTTACTTGCAATTGATAAGAACTCTTTTGACATATTATATCTAACTCAATCAAGCTTAAACTAATAAACCTTTGTGTTGACTTGATATTGATCTTGATCTTCTATTTATTCTTTGATGCTTGAATTCAATTTAGTTCTTTTCTTTGTCATTGCCTTTCTCATTTCTTTCATTCTTATTGGTATCATCAAAACCTGTAATTAAGGCATCTACAATGTTAGACCTATCAAAATAGGTAAAATCCTCTATTTTCTGCTCTCCCTCCAATGGAACATTATGGTGCTTAAACAGTAAGGTGAGAAGCATACCATATGGGAGGCTAGTGTTTACTTTTACAGGGTTTGCAACATGTATCATGTTCCTAAGGATTAGGTAAGCTAGGGAGAGAGGTTTACCTATTAGGAGATAATAAAGAATAAGCAGATATTGATCAGTTACCTTCTCAAGTGTTCCTCCTCTTGGAAGAATTGAGTAACAACAGATTTTGTGAAGAATTAAGCATAATAGAGATAGTTGACTAGCTATAAGTCTTGAATTTGAAGGACTCAGTACTTTACTGATGACATGTTCCCTGGTTACACCAGCAGCTTCATACCATTGGTTTTCATAAAACTTGTTGTCACAGTAAGGTAGTCCAAGAGCTTCTTCAATTGATTTTGGTGTCAGAATCATGGTGGATCCCTTCAAATCAACCACCAGGGAGTTTCCATCACTCCTGTAGCTGCTGGCAGCTGTGTAAAAAACTTTGACCATTCTAGGATAGACAGATTCTTTGATCAGAAGAAAGTTATCCCAGCCTTGCCTTTTATAAAATGGTCAGTTGTCCATCATTCTTTCTTAACCTCATTTAATAGAAATATCCTTCCAGGAATGACCACCTTCCATTCCCATTTATCATAGAAGGATTTTATCAGCTCCATATCACCCAACAACTTCTCTATAGACTCTTCTTCTACAACTTCTGAAGGGTCTGTCTTTCTTCTTCTTCTTCTTCTTCTTCTTCTTCAGAGGAGTGGATTTCAGATGAAGTATCCTTACTTTCTTTAGCAGAGAGCTCATTTTCTGAAGAGCTGGTGCTAGATGCATCAATCTTGATAGGTTGCTCTTCCTTATTTCCTTTAGATTGCTTCATCTTAACAACTCCTAAATGAATCCTTCCAGACCTTCTGGGTTATATAGACTGGATATTTGAGGGAGTTTTAGATGAAGAGGGTTTTGAGGAGTGGGATTTTGGAGAATGAGGTAATGGTGCTACAGGTTTGGGTGAAACGGGTTTTGGTAAAGGACGTTTAGCTGAGATGAGAGGAATATCTAACACTTTGTTGCTTCAACAATGGATAGGAAGTTTTCTGCTTGCAGTTTGTTTGATTCTCATTTTCTGGTTTTGAAAGGAATGAGTAAAACCAGAGCACGAATTTTTACCATAGAAATGACAATTAGTAATAGAGGAATAGAGAATCTTGTGTTTACTTGAGGTGTTCAAGAAGGAATAGAATGATTTCTGGATACAGTGGGAGCTTCCTCTTTTCTACTACAACTAGCCGTTTGAGAAATAGAGAGAGAAATAGAGCTCATTCACGCGCGTGCAGGTATTTAGGAGTTTTCAGTTTCTTTCTTCAACGGGCAAAAACTCTTCTTTCCTTTTAGTGATAGCTTATGTTTCCTCTATTTGGGAGACAAAAAGGTTCTTTTTGTTTTCTCTGCACAGCCAGTCCTTCCTAAGCAAGGGCTAATCTCCTTAGTTGACTTAGGGATAGGAAAATTATTTTTATAAAAAGAATGATTCCTAGGAAGTCTAGCTTGAAAATGACTTTTCTTAAGTCATAGGAAATGAGGGATCAGAGAGTGTGCTGGTTACACCTTGTCCAATTTTATAAATTTATTCTAAGTTTTTCTTATTCTGATAAGAAGAAACATACTCCTTCCCTTTTCAATGAGGATTATTATGACCAATCTTCTTAAGAGTAAAATATTGCTCAATCTTCTAAATCTTAGAGAATTATTTTAAGAGGATAAAAGAAGAAGTTTTTTTAGATCAGGTAAAGGATCAGAAGATGTCAGTTTCCTTCTTTTCTTTGTTAGAGAAGAATGGATTTTTTATCTTCTTTAGAAGAAGTCTGAGGGTTGTTTCTTAGAAAATACCATACATCATTTAATTTATAACAATCTGCACATATGTAATTTTTCTGTAATAAAATTGAATCTATCTTCTACAAGGGGTTTTGTAAAGATATCAACAACTTGTAACTTTGTTTCAATGAAATTAAGCTCAATATCATTCTTCTGAACATGATCCCTTATAAAATGATGTTTTATATCAATATGTTTTGATCTGGAATGCTGAATAGGATTCTTGGAAAGATTAATAGCACTAGTGTTATCATATAATATAGGGATTTTGGAGTACCTCATGTCATAGTCATCCATTTGGTGCTTAATCCAAAGCATCTAGAGAGCGACAACTTACAGCTGACACATATTCAACTTCTGCAGTTGATAGAGCAATTGTTGGCTGCTTTTTTCAAGACTAGGATATGAGAGATTCTCCAAGAAATTGGCATCCACCACTTGTGATCTTTCTATCAACTCTATCTCCAGCATAATTAGCATCACAATATCCTACAAGATCAAAACTTGTACCTTTCTTGAACCAAACTCCAAGGTCAGTGGTTCCAATAAGATATCTAAAAATTCTTTTGACAGCAGTAACATGAGATTCTTTAAGATTAGCTTAAAACCTATCACATAGTCCTACAGAAATTAATAAGTCAGGTCTACTAGCTGTCAAATATAGAATAGATCCTATCATTCCTCTATATTATTTCTCAGGAACTGATTTTCCATTTTCATTAGTTTCTAGTACTGCAGAAGGATGTATGTGAGTTGCCATGGATCTTGAATCATCCATTTTAAATCTTTTCAGAAGATCCTTAGTGTATTTTTCTTGACAAATAAAAGTTCCTGTATCTACTTGCTTAATTTGCAAACCTAAGAAAAACTTAAGCTCCCCCATTAGACTCATTTCAAACTCCCCTTTCATTAAATCAAAAAATTCTTGACATATCTTTTCATTTGAGGATCCAAACATGATATCATCAACATAAATTTGAACAATTAGAAGAACCTTCTTTGAAGTCTTTTTGAATAAAGTTGTGTCAATTTTCCTCTTGAGAAATTATTTTTTAGTAGAAAATTACTCAACCTTTCATACCAAGCTCTAGGAGCTTGTTTAAGCCCATATAGAGCTTTGGTGAGTTTGAGAACATGATTTGGATGTTTTTCATAAGCAAAACCAGGAGGTTGGTGTACATACACTTCCTCATTTATGAATCCATTTAAAAAACACTTTTAACATCCATCTGGTAAAGTTTAAATTTTTTATAGGCTGCAAATGCAAGAAGAGATTCTAATAGCTTCTAATCTAGCTATAGGAGCAAAGGTTTCATCAAAATCAATACCTTCTTGCTGGTTGTAACCTTGTGCAATCAACCTTGCTTTGTTTCTCACTACTTTACCTTCTTCATTCATCTTGTTTCTGAAAACCCACTTGATTCCTATGATTGAATGATCTTCTGGTGGAGGAACAAGGGTCCAGACTTCATTTTTTCAAATTGATCTAGTTCTTCTTTCATGACATTTATCCATGAATCATAATCAAGGGCTTCATTGATGTTTTTAGGTTCAATTTGAGATAACAGTGTTGTAGCAGTTTCATTTCTTCTGACCTGAGATCTAGTTCTTACACCCTCTGATGTGCTACCAATGATTTGGTCATGAGGATGTGCTGAAACTAGTCTCCAACTTTTTGGATTCTTCTCTATCTTGATGTTTTCAAGTCGTGAGAGGAATTTTCCATTTCACATGGTTCTTCTGCTGGAATTTCTGTCTCAGAAGATATCTTCTTATGTAAGATATCTTGTTCAGGTTCATCATGTGAATCAATTTTAACTTTTCCTTCAAAAGATAGGTTAGAATCATTGAAGATAAGATGCATACTTTATGTTAGGAGCACATAAAACACTAGAAGGGGGGGTTGAATAGTGTTTTATAATCTTTACAGATTTTTGTGGAGACCTTTTCGCAAATAGAGTTTCTCAAAAGATGCAAGCAACTTGCTAAAAAATGAGTTTCTGGAGACTTGCTGAGGCAGTTCAGCAGGGTCCAGTAAAATTCTCTTTTTAAAATGATTTGCGTAATAAATAAAATTGTTTTTGCTGTGCAAATTATAAACTCACTTTTCAAAACCCTCCTCGGTTAGAAATAAATAGATAACAACGGAAAGTAAAGAGTAAAGGGTTGAGAGAACTTAAAAGCAGAGATGTATCCTGGTTCACCCACTAACACAGTGAGCTACGTCCAGTCCTAGGGCAAACATACCACTGGATTTTCCACTAATCCCGCAAGATTACAAGTATTGTTGCACACCTAGCCTTTCCAGGCTCAACACCGAGTATTCTTTGCAACACCTAGCCTCTCCAGGCTCAATACCAAGTATTTTTTGCTCACCTAGCCTCTCCAGGCTCAACACAAGTATTCTTTGAACACACAACCTCTCCAGGCTAAAAACCCAAGTATTCTTTTAACACAGCCTCTTCAGGCTAACCCAGCAATACAGTTTTGAAAGATGAATGCTCAAACACCAAAATTATACAAGTTTAGAGCTCGAACTGGGAAAATTGTATAAAATAACTGAGTAAGACTCAGGATATAGAAGTTGTTTTACAATGAACAAATAATGAACAGATGAGTATAAATTTCTGCAGCGTTTCAGCAAGTTTATTTCTCTGTTCTCAGTTCTCTGTTTCTTTCTTCAAGGAGTCTGGTATTTATATAAAGGAGAGCTTCCATCCGTTGAACTCCAATCGATTTCCCGTTGAGAGATATCATTTAATGCAAATTCTCCCATTGTGACATATAGCCTGAACCCTCAATAGTAACAGGTAGTAGAGTCAACTCATAGACTTCACTTTTCTTAGCCGCATGTAGTTTTCTGCAGACATTGCCTTTTTGGTGAGAGAAATTTGAAATATGCCAAAGAGCACTTTCTCTGACTTTCCAGAAGAATAAGAGGCACAGGTGATCTGAGACTGCTACAAGAGACTTGAGTCTTCAAGGAGAATTTTCTGAGAGTATTATATTGAAGATGAACAGGCATCGGTACGTCATCTCACAACTTCAGGAGGTTCACTACTTTCAGCAGGTTGCATTCTCTCAGCAGGTTTCCTTGCTTCGGAAGGTTCCACTTATTTCAGAGGATATGATTTCTTTAGATTGCAACTTTTGAAATACTGAACAGATACCTTCAGCAGAACTTTTTCGTTCTCAAATTTGTTATCCAAGAAAGATAGGCTTTTCAGACTTGGATCAAATTTATCAAGATTTTCTTTATTATTCAAAATATAACAATCACATCCAAATACATGAAAGTATGAATTGTTAGGTGTTCTTCCTTTCCACAATTCATATGGAGTCTTGTTTAATATGCTTTTGATAGAAACTCTGTTTAGGATATAACATGAGGTGGCAACTGCCTCAGCCCAAAAATATTTTTGAATACCACTGTCACTTAAAAGAGTTCTTTCCATTTCTTGAAGAGTTCTATTTTTTTTCTACAACTCCATTTTGTTGAGGAGTTCTAGGACAAGAAAAGTTGTGAGAAATTCCATTTCTTCAAAAAATATTTTGAAAGATAAATTTTCAAATTCACCTCCATGGTCACTTCTAACAGAAGCAATTTGTTGACTACTTTCATTTTGTATCTTCTTAGAGAAGATTCTGAAAGCATCAAAAGACTCATCCTTAGTGGTGATGAATAATACCCATGTGAATCTAGAGTAATCATCCACAATGACAAGTCCATATCTTTTTCCACCAATACTAGGAGTTTCGGTAGGACCAAATAGATCAATATGTAGAAGTTCTAGTGGTCTTTTGGTGGTTATAGCATTTTTAGGGTGAAAACCTGAGTGTGTTTGTTTTCCCTTAAAACTTGTTTCACATACTTTGTCTTTTTCAAATTTTATCTTAGGCAGTCCCCTGACCAAATCTTATCTTAGTCATTTTGAAATAGTTTCATATTCAAATGTCCTTCTTTTCTATGCCAAGTCCATTTGTCATTTTCAAAAGAGGCAAAACATGTAAAATCAGATAATTCTTCTAACTAAATGCTATAGAGATTTTTATTCCTAATTCCAAGAAAATAGAACTTTCTTAGTGGATGATTCTCTAATCACACATAATGTAGGTCGGAACATAACTTCATAGCCACTGTCACATAGCTGACTTATGCTAAGAAGATTATGCTTTAAACCCTTCACATAATAAACATTATTAATTTGGGTAGAATCTGTCATACCTACCTTCCCAATACCTTTGATATGAGCCTTGTTGTTGTCTCCAAAAGTGACTATTCCACCTTCTATTTTGTGGAGTTGAATGAACTTTGATTTGTCCCCTGTCATATATTTGGAGCAACCACTATCCAGGAACCATTGCTCTTTCTTTTTTATGCCTTTTGTTTTTCCCTGCATCAGTAAAGAAGGATTAGGTACCCAAATTTTGTTGGGTCCTTTCTGGTTAGATACCTTTCTTCTGGTGCTTCTTTTCTTCTTAAAATAGTTTGGACAATGTGCCCAAATTTGTTGTACCAAGAGCATTTTGAAAGTTGCCTTTTGGCTGGAACAAAGTAAGTATTAACTATTCTTTGATCTTGATTATATCCTAATCCAGTTTTATTAAAGAATTATCTTTGGGTTCCTATCAGCTTTTCAAGATTATTTGTTCCTTGAACAAATTTGTCAATCCTAATTTAATTTATTGATTTTCTTCTTTCAACTTGTCATTTTCATTTTGCAAAAGATGATTACTGTTGTTGGCTTCTTCTAAGGATTTCAATCTCAAGGATTTCATCTATTCAGAAGTTTTTAAAGTGAGATTGTTGCAAACATTGATTTTCTTGAACAGTCTCTCATTGAAGCTTTTTAGTTTCTCATTTCTTCTTGTGCTTCTGTAAGTTGTGCTTTCAATAAGCCACATTTTTGTGCAAGTGTGTGGGAGTCAGATAATAAGTTTTCAAAAGCATCTTCTAATTCTTTATAAGAAGGAGAGTTTGAATCAATTACCTCATCATCTTCTTTTCCTGCCATGAGACACAGATTTGTAGTTCTTCTTTTGGATCATCTTCTGATGAACTTTTTGTATCATCCAAGGTGGCCATCATGACTTTCTTTTTTCTATGAAAGTTCTTCTGATCTTTCTTGAGTTGAGGACAATCTGCTTTCATGTGTCCTGGCTCGTTGCATTTAA
This sequence comes from Sesbania bispinosa, assembly GCA_026901365.1. Lineage (NCBI taxonomy): Eukaryota > Viridiplantae > Streptophyta > Magnoliopsida > Fabales > Fabaceae > Sesbania > Sesbania bispinosa. The sequence continues at coordinate 547,122 of QLOH01000039.1, read as the reverse complement.
AGCAAATTATCTATGTTACTTCATTCTTTTGGTCTTCCTTCTTGAACGATAGACTTCTTTTTCCTTTTGCTCTTTTTCTGAGCATTCTCTGAATTGTTTTGGAAATGAATGCAAGTTCATCTTCATTTCCAGAAGTGGATTCTTCTTCTCCTGGCTCATTTCCTTCTGAGGAGCTTACACTTGAGCTTGTTCTTTTTGATGAACTAGCTTTCAGTGCAATTATTTTTCCTTTTCTTCGAAGTATTTCATCCATGAGTTCTTGCTCATGAACTTTTAGAGATCCAAGAAGTTCATCTAATTTCAAGACAACAAGATCCTTTGCTTCTTGAATTGTTGTTACTTTGGGTCTCCAGATTTTGGAAGACTTCTAAGTATTTTTCTGATTAACTCTTGGTTGGTGTAGCTTTTTCCAAGAGATTTTAAGTCATTTATGATGACTGTGAATCTGCTAAACATTTCATCAATAGATTCATGTTCATGCATGTTGAACATTTCATATTGATGAATTAGTATGTTGATTTTTTATTCTTTCACTTTGTCTATACATTCATGTGCTATTTTGAGAGTATCCCAAATTTCTTTGGCAGTGGCACATCCTGCTAACTTATTATACTTACTTCTGCTAAGAGCACATAGGAGATAGAACGTAGCTTTGGAGTTCAGAAGATATCTTTGTTTGTCTTCTGAAGTCCATTCTTCTCTTGATTTTGGCTGTAGAGGTTCTTCTTGAACTTCAGATTCTCCTTCCTTTGGTTGAACCAATATTCTGGTTCTCCTTAGTGTAGGAATGAATTTCCTTTTTCAATGATATCCCAAAGATCAATGTCTTGATATTCAAGGAATAATTTCATTTTGTCTTTCCAATAGTAGTAGTCTCTTCCATCAAATGCAGGGGGTCTATTTGTGGAAGATCCTTATGGGATAAACATCCCAGCTCCATTGTTCACCATCTTCCCTTGATATTTTTCCTCTCACACTGTTGAGTGTGTTAAGCCCTAGAGGCAATATGAGTTATGTTTTATACTATGGAAAAAATATGGTTCCTCTTGTCTTGAACCTTGTTAAAGTAGAACTTACTTAGGTATTAGATAGATTAAAAGATTTTCATGCAAATGTTATGTCAGTTATCATGCAAATGCACAAACAGTAGTAAATAGTTTAAGGGATGAGAAGATTGCAAACGATATTTATACTGGTTCACCTCTTAACCTTGAGGTTATGTCCAGTCCCTACTCCAAGTAGGATTTTCCACCCATATCAACCTTGATACAATGACTTCTTAGGTGCTCCTTGTAACATCCCGGAAATTGGAATCTAGAAAATGCAAGTGGGACCTTAGAATGTGAACCCGACCAAGAGGGGGGAGATTAGAAATAAGATGAGGATTTGGAGGTTGAGAGTTGTTCAAAAAGGGATTAGAAAATCCATTAGGAACCAAGTGTTAAGCCAACCAAACTGTAGATCGAACTTAGAAGAAACCTCACCCTAAGTAAAAGAGAAGTTATAACGGTTAAGAATAAGGAAATGAGTTAAGGTGAAGAAAACTAAGTTGGAAGGGAGTGTTATTAGAAGGAGTTAGGGTGAAGAGCATCATCCTATGTTTTAGCCATCAAGTGTGACAGAATAACAAGAGAATAAGCTTTAGGAACAAGGGAATTGACTTGTCAAGGACAAGAGTGGGAAATGATTCGGATGAGAAGGACTAAGTTAAAAGGAGGATTTAGGGAGAGGGATTAGGCTTAAGAGGGAGAGAATTGAATTGGAATCAAAGAGGGAGAGAAAACCAAATTAAAAGCAGGAAAGAGAAGAGAGAAATTAAGGAAATTCTGACTGGTAATTTCACCTAGGCTCGCTTAAGCGCGCCTGAGCGAGAGTACCAGGTAGAAAAGGGGAATTTCTGTCTGGAAATTTTGCCCAGACTCGCTTGAGCGCGCCTGGGCGAGGGAATCAGAAGAAAAGGGGAAATTCTACTCTGGTTTTCTCGCTCAGGCTCGCTCGGGCGAGGCTGAGCGAGAAAACATATTCGGAATGGGGGTTTCTGTTTGGAAATTTCACCCGTCGAGAAAGGTACTCTCGCCCAGTCTCGCTCGAGCGTGCCTGAGAGAGGGCGCGTTTTCAACATACCTTAAAAACGCGTTTTTAGGGCCTTTTCAGGCATTTCCTTCCGTTCTTCTCCATTTTAGAGAGAAAGAGAATGAGATTTTAGAGGGAGGAAACTCCTTGGGAGCTTGGAGAAGGAAGAGGAAGAAGAACAAGGAGCTTGGTTGAAGCCTCAAATCACCAGAGGAGCTTGAGATCATCACTCTCCATCTCTCTATCATCTCCATTTCCTTCTCCTTGAGGTGAGTGTGGTTCACCCACTCACTTCCTTCATTGGTGAAGCTATTCCATGATCCCTATTCTTCCTCCCCCTTTCTACTTTAATTATTTGTACTTGTTTGAGGATTAATCTAGGTTTATATGTTTATTGGCTTGATTTCTTGAAATTTAATTTAACCTAGGTTGTAGAAGTTAGGGTTTCATGATAAATGTTGATTATGGGAATTGTATGTCACGGAATTTCCTTTAGCATGCATATAACATGTTTTCATGTCACGACTCATGATTTCATGCTTTGAAACCCTAATCTTGTATCATATTTTCATGTGCCTTTGGGCAAGAGGTTAATCAGGCAATCAGGGGTCTTCGGACCATTCAGGCAATCAAGGGTCTTCGGACCAAATCATGTACAAGAGAGGAAAATCTCATTTGCTCCACGGCCAAGGAGTTAAATGGAGTTCCTCAACCAAAAACAGATTTCATGATGGCTGTTAATAAAACTTAATCAGGGTGGCCCTGGATGACGGTCCTTGGTCACATGGCCGGAGCACTCAAGCATGTTAAGAGAAAAGAACCCTTGGGTGTTTGGGTTAAAACACTTCAGACTAACCCTGCATTGGTTGTTTTGCATGTATGACTTATGATCATTACTCTGACTATAATGTGCATTATCTAACTTCTTGCAGCTTATGATGTTTGTACCAAGATGTATCTATGTGTAACTTGCTGCATATGCTATTGTATGTTTATCCCCACACTACAACACACCGTTATCACACTCACTGGGACGTAGTTTCATCCCACGCTGTGGGAAATTACTTTCAGTGTGTAGGTTGCTACCCACAGGCTTGGCAGAAGAATTGAGAAGTTAGTTAAGTAGGATGGTGCCCGAAAGAACTATGATGTATTAGCAGGAATACTTATATACATGTATATGTACTATTTTGGCTGGATTCTTCTGGATTCAGGTTGATTCGAACCCTTTGGAAATGTCCAGTTTTAGGGGAGACTCTAACAGATTTCCGGAAAGGGTTTCCTAGACCTTAATCTCCCAAAGATGTTATAGTTGTAGCCACCAAGTGGCATATTATGTACTTAAGTCTACACGATTTGTCTTTCATTTATGTAAACATTGAATTACCTAAGCATGTATATGTGATTGTTTGTATGTCGATACTGATAATGGCGCAAAATAATTTCATAAACTTAGAAATGCATCTCCAACGAGCACTAGTTCTAGGTTCTTTGAATTAGGACGTTACACTCCTCACCACTAGTATTCTCTCTAGCCTCTTCAGGCTCAACCGGTATTCTTCTACAGCCTCTGCAGGCTCAACCAGTATTCTTCTAACAGTCTCTGCAGGCTCTCCAAGTATTCTTCTGCAGCCTCTATAGGCTCACCAAGTTGATATTTGCCAATAGCAGGGCATACCTCACTCTTGCAGATTTAACCTATATATCTCTCAAAAGAAATCACATTCTTTTTAGAGTTACAGACTTGTGTGATAAAAATACACAGAACAAGAGGCTCAACGTTTGCAATAAATAGTATACAGCTAAAATTCTTGAGGCCAACACACACTATTCTCACTTTCCTAAACTAGATTAACTCAGAATATGAAGATTTGTAAAAAGTGGAAATTCTGCAGAAGGTAGAATTGTAATTTCACCGAATTCTGATGCTTTCTTCTGCTTGTTCAGCTATGTAAAAATTGGAGAAGGAAGCTACTTTTTATAGCCAAGGGATATGGAATACAACCGTTGGACAAGCCTTGGAGAGCAAGTCAAATAAGCAGCTGGAAAGTGCAAGCAGCTGTCACTGGTCATGTGTAGCTTTTTCTCTTCCTTGGTTTGACTGGTCCTATCTTCTGAAGACTCTATCTTTTGAAACTTGTATCTTCTCCAGCAGGAAATACATTCAGTAAAATGTTTCCTTTCCAAATTATATTTTGACTTTGTGAAATAATTACTAGGTTCTTCATGTAATTATGTATGATGAGGAGCATGCCCAGTAATGGTTTTAAGACAGTCTTCTTAAAACAATCTCTGCTTCTTCTGATGAATGTTGTTTGTAAACATCCTAATTTCTAAATTCAGAACTAATGCCTATTGGAAGCACTAATTCCAAATTTCGGAAATAATTTCGCGCATTTCGATATTGATCAGAATTAACATAGTCGCTTACGTAGTCCAACAATTACATAAGCCATAAATACACATAACAGGGATACAATGTAATAACTATACATTAGTAGGCCACTTGGCTCAATATAACCAAAGTAGAGAAAGTACAGGATATAGCTATACATGCGTCCTGAATAACAATAACAAGCTAGAAGATACGCATGTAGTACTCTATCCTGTCCAAAATACCAAATAGTCATGATTACACCAAAGTAAACTAGATACATAGTTCATAGCAAAACGAAAAAATCCAACATAGTGGCATCAAGCCCCCTACTGGCTTCAGTGGCCTGAACGTGGTCCCTGCACATCTGAAATGTAAATTCCCACGGAAGTGGGGTGAGACCAACGTCCCAGTGAGGTAACAAAAGCATGCAAGTGTAGGGATTAACAGGTTCATGACTTGAAATTAGAAAGATAAGCATAATGAATTCTTCAAGCATAATCATAACAACCATGACATTAATAAAAATCATCAAATGCTTAACCCCGTACCAAGGGTTCCCTTTTCCTTAGGATAGACTGAGCTCAGACTAACGGGGACCGTCATCCCTGAAGGTCGGAAGACCTTACCCACCATTACCAGAAGGTCAAAAGACCTCAAAAACCTTTCTATGAACATGATTCAAGTGAGGAATGTAAGACATCATTATTATACATATTGATCATGAGAGAAAACATAATAACAATTCATACTATTCACATTCCATACCCTAACATCAACTAGGGCACCTATTAGGGCAAGATTCATTTCCACAAATACATCACATATACAATCCAATCAATAATCAACATCATGCAAGCAAAAGAAGGGAAAGAGGAAGTGGGATCATTTAAGAGTCATCCTACATAGAAGTGAGTGTGTGGTTACACTCACCTTGAAGTGGTTGATGGAATTGAGTAGGAAGAAGGTTAGGGATGAGGAGAACCAAAGAAAGACTTGATTTTGGGGTTGAGAAACTTCCTTGACCTTCAATGGAGTTCTCTCTCACTAGAATCTCTCACTCTCTCTCTAAAAGGTGGAAGAAGGGAAAGGAAAACGTAATGAAAATGAACCGTAATGAAAGCTTTTAAGAGTTGTAAGTGAACTCTTGCTCAGTGAGTTGTCCTCGCTTGAGCGAGATGCTCGGGGTCTGATTCTTCTCATCATTCTCGCTTGGGCGAGAGACTTCTCGCCTGAGCAAGAAATCGACCGAAAAATGACCCCTCTCTGGAAGATTCTCGCTTAAGCGAGAACCATTTCGCTCAAGCGAAAAAAACATCTAGAGAGCACTCTAAAAATTCCCCCGCATCTCGCTTAGGCGAGACCCTTCTCGCTCAAGCGTGATATGCAGAAACCCATTTTTACTGCATAATTCGCTCAAGCGAGCCCATTCTCGCTTGAGCGAGAACACTGAAATCTGTTTTCTTGCCTATGGTTTTAATCCTCTTCTAATCGAATTCCTTACCTTATTCTTGATTATTAATATGAGAATTTATTGTCCTATAACCTTTCATTAATCATTATTATTAATCATTGGGATGTTTACAACATCTACCCCCCTTAAAGCAATTTTGCCCCCCAAAATGGATAAGAGAAGAGTATTTCAAAAACCTTTTACCTCAACTGAAAAACTCTAGAAATTGATGGTGAAGTTCCTCCTCTTTTTTCCAGTTTTCCTCCTCAGGAGACTGGCCTTCCCAAATCACCTTCACTAACGGATAGCCTTGTTCCTCAGGGTGTTACGCTTCGGTCAATAATCTGAGCAGGCCTCGCGGGGATAGTCAAAATCCTCCCTTAACTGTACTGATTCCGAACTTATGATATGGGAAGGGTCATGGACATACTTTCTGAGCTGAGAACATGGAATACATCATGAATGTTGGCTAAAATGGGGAGGAAGGGCTGATCCGGTATGCCAAGGGGAACCAATCCTTATACAGGATCTGAAAAGGACTAACAAAACGGGGATGTGAGCTTTTTAGCCTTAATAGGCCCTACCAGGTCGGTGATGGAGTAACCTTCAAAAACACATGATCACCCTCCTCAAACTCTAGGTCAATCCTTCTCCTGTCGTATAGCCTTCTGTCGCTTTGGGTAGTTACCAGTTTTCTCCCTAATCCTCTTTATCTTATTTGTGGTCTCCTACACCAACTCCAGACCTAAAGACCTCTCTCACCCACCGCACACCAACACAGGGGTGACCTACATCTCCTACCATACAAGGCGTCATAGGGAGCCATACCTATGCTGCTGTGAAAGCTATTGTTGTACGCAAACTCTATAAGTGGCAAGTGTTTATCCCAACTACCCTTCTCCTCTAAAACACAGGACCTAAGCATGTCCTCTAGGGTCTAGATGGTCCTCGTCAGACTGTCCATCAGTCTGAGGGGTGATAAGTGGTGCTAAACTTGAGTTTAGTACCGAAATCCTAATGTAACGCGTTCCAAACCTAGAGGTGAATCGAGGATCTCTATCTGACACTATGCTGGAGGGTACACCATGGAGCCTCACAACCTCCTTGATGTACAGGTCTGCTAACCTAGTCAAGGAATAGGTTGCCCTAATTGGTAGGAAATGGGCTGACTTGGGTCAGTCCGTCCACTATAACCCAAATGGAATCAAAAACCTGCTGGGACCCTAGGTAGTCCCATGACAAAGTCCATAGCTATGGCCTCCCACTTCCACTCAGGAATTTCCAAGGGTTAGAGTGTACCTGAGGGTTTCTGGTGTTCTATTTTAACCTGCTGACATATAAGGCACCTAGAAACAACTCAGCTATCTCCCTCTTCATTTCGTCCACAAAACATACCCGTCAAGCTGGTACATCTTGTGATACCGGATGCACTGTGAACTTGCTCCTATGAGCTTCCTCTAGAATCTCCTCCCTCAGACTAAACCCCCCTTAGGGACCAGACTCTTCCTTGGAGAGAATCATCCCATCTCCCTACTCATAAAACCCTGGTTGCCCCTTTCGGGACTGGAGCCTAAGTCCGAGGCCTGTGCCTCCTTAATCCTACTACTCAATTCATTGGTTACCTCAAGCCTAAATAGCTTCATACTACCTCCTTCCAACTCACCTCAAGCCTTAAGTTCCTAATTCTTCTATTACTCTAACTTATGCACCATCATGGGTGATGCATGAAGGGACTTCCTACTCAATGCGTCGGCCACTACATTGGCCTTGCCCGGGTGGTACCTAAGCTCGAAATCGTAGTCCTTCAAGAAATCCATCCATCTCCTCTGCCTCATGTTGAGTTCCTTTTGATCAAAGAGGTACTTTAGGCTCTTGTGATCACTAAAGACCTCAAACCGCACTCCGTAAAGGTAGTGTCTCCACACTTAAGGGCAAACAACCACTGCAACCAGCTCTAAATCATGGGTGGGGTAATTCTCCCTCGTGGGGTCTAAGTTGTCTAGAAGCATAGGCCACTACCCTTCTATCCTGCATCAAAACAAAATCCAATCCCATACCTGACGTATCACTATACACTTCAAAAGGTTTGGTCAGATCCGGCAACACCAGTATCGGGATGGTGGTCAGCCTCTCCTTGAGTTCTACAAAACTCTTCTCACACTTCTCCCCCCAAAATAAAACATGCCCCTTTCAGTTAGCCGGGTGAGAGGTAGAGCCAGTTGGGAAAATCCCCTGATGAACCTTCGGTAATAACCGGCTAAACCTAGAAAGCTCCTAACCTCTGTGACGGACTGAGCCTCTGCCAGCCAATCACACCGCTTCTACCTTACTAGGGTCTACTAACACACCCTCCCTAGATATGACATGCCCCAAGAAGTGAACCCTGTCCAACCAAAATTCCACACTTCTCGAGGTTAGCAAAAAGCCTCTTCTCCCTCAACACTCCCAAGACCACTCTAAGGTGCTGCTCGTGATCTTCTAGGGTCTGGGAGTAGATAAGAATGTCATCGATGAATACAACGAAAAGCTTATCCAAGTAGGGGCCTGAAAATACGATTCATTTAATCCATGAACACAGTCGGAGCATTGGTTAAACCAAATGGCATCAACCAAATACTCATAATGCCCATACCTAGTCCTAAAAGTATCTTTGGGATGTCCCCACTCTTAAATCTTGATCTGATGGGTATCCCGACCTTAAGTCTATTTTGGAAAATACCAATGCTCCTCTAAGCTGGTCCAGGAGGTCATATATCCTAGGCAAATGATATTTTTTCTTAATTGTGACCTTATTCAATTGCCTATAATCCACACACATACCTCATGCTAACCATTCTTCTTCTTAACCAGGAGCAACTGGTGCTCCCCAAGGGGACACACTGGGTCTGATGAACTGTTTTATATCAACTTTTCTAGTTGTTTCTTGAGCTCACTCATCTATAAGGGTGACATCCTATAGGGAGCCTTAGAAATAGGCCCTGTGGCCTGGCACAAGGTCTATGGAAAACTCAATCTCTCGGTCCGGAGGCAAGGTTGTCACCTCACTAGGGAAAACATCCTGGAACTCCCTAACTGTGGCTATGCTACCCAGGTCAGGTTTTGACTCTACAGTAGATGAAAGTAACAATATAAAACAATAACTCCCATCAACCAAGCATTCGGAAATTTCGGTGGTGTTGGACAACAAATATGATGGTTTTCTCCTTCGGAGGAAGAGGAAGAGTTGGAAAGACAGTTTCTTATTAAAGCAATCTAGCATGACCTGATTACGAGATAACCAGTTCACGCCCAAAATGAATATCAATACCAGTCAGCGGTAAGCAAATCAAATCGACCATGAAGGCCTCCCCTGAATAACAATAGGGCACTCAAGACATATTGGAAGAGGTGGGGATTGCCTCCTTAGCCCGGGGTGAGGGACATTTAAATGAAGGGTAGATGAGTGGCATGCAAGTTCAACCTTTCCACACAATCATAATCAATAAAAGAATGAGTTGCCCTAGAATCATACAGTACAATTAAAGGAGTTTCATTTAAAGTGACCATACCTCGCATCAGATTATCGGCCTTAGCCACCGCCCTCACCACTGAGGGTAAAGACTCTTCCGGTAGCTTGTGGTTTGGTCGGGTCCTTCTTCCTCTTGGACACTCCCTTGATATGGTGACCTTCCTCGAAACAGTAGTAGCACTTCTATTTTCCCGCCAAGCACTCACCCCGGTGGCCCTTGCCACACTTGGGAAAAGTAGGGGAAACTGAAGTCGGGGGAAAGGCTAGCTGCTTGACCTTCCTTCCCTAAAACCTGGGAAACGGGAGTTCTTTCCTGCTGACGCATCTTCTCTTTTCCTCTTACCCTCCACCCATGGCTTGGTTGTAGCCTTAGGTGATTCCTCCACTAAGCTTTGCTCAATGACCAAAAATTTGGTCACCAAGGCTGAGAAATTCCGAAGTTGGAAACCTACAACGATCTTCTTGATTTCGGGCTTGAGGCCCGCCTCCAAGTGGGAGCATTTCCAACCCTAATTAGGATTGGCCTGAAGAAGTGTGTGTTACTTGGAGAGCTTCTCAAATTTGGCCACATATTGGCCTATTGTCATGTTGCCTTGCTTTAACTGAAGAAACTCCAGCTCCTTTTGCTTCCTAGCCGGTTCGGAAAGTACTTCTCAAGGAACACGTGTTGAAATGTGTCCCAAGGAAGCAAAGCTCCAGGAGTATTCAGACTACCTTCACGCTTTTGCACCAGTTCTCTGCCTCTCCCTGAAGCATGTAGGTTGCAAACCTCACCTTGAAGTCATCAGTACAAGCCATTACTTCGAAAATCTTGTTCATGGCGTTAAGCCATGAGTCTGCTGCAACGGGGGTCATAAGCTCCAAGAAATGCAGGGGGATGATGTTTGCGGAATTTAGGAAGTCCTTGGAGGAACGGATCCATCATCGCCCTGGTGGCGGGATGCCATTGGATTCACTGGAGTTCTCTTTCACTAGAATCTCTCTCTCTCTCTAAAAGGTGGAAGAAGGGAAAGGAAAACGTAATGAAAATGAACCCTAATGAAAGCTTTTAAGAGTTGTAAGTGAACTTTTGCTCAAGCGAGTTGTCCTCGCTTGAGCGAGATGCTCGGGGTCCGATTCTTCTCATCATTCTCGCCTGGGTGAGAAGCCTTCTCACCTGAGCGAGAATCGACCCAAAAATGGACCCCTCTCTGGAAGATTCTCGCTTAAGCGAGAACCATTTCGCTCAAGCGAAAAACATCCAGAGAGAACTCTAAAAATTCCCTTGTGTCTCGCTTGGGTGAGACCTTCTTGCTCAAGCGAGATATGCAGAAACCCATTTTTCCCATTTTTACTGCATAATTTGCTAAAGCGAGCCCATTCTCGCTTGAGCGAGAATACTGAAATCTAATTTTCTTGCCTAAGGTTTTTAATCCTCTTCTAATTGATTCCTTACCTAATTCTTGATTATTAACATGAGAATTTATTGTCCTATAACCTTTCATTAATCATTATTATTAATCATCATGATGTTACATTGTTAAGAGTTATTCTTCTGGTACTGTTACTATAACAACACTCTTAGCTTTTGCTTAATCAGAGATCTTTCTTCTTATCACAGAAATGTCTTTTGGGAAGATGTTATGTGAATTTAATTCAAGTTGTGAGTATATCTTATGATGGCTTCCCTGTCAAATATCTCTTGAGAACTTACTGTCAATTTGTTTCTTCTGAAGCTTTGTCAGAAATATCTTCTTCTGATTCTTCTCAACAACTTTCTTGCTTTTACCTTACTTAATTTTTTCTTTTCTTTATTGTAAGATGACATTTATTAAGTGGCTGTCTTTTCTTCTTGAGTTGCTTATAATTGGATCTGCACCTTCTTTGTTTCTTCTGATGTGTTACTATAGTGGTTCTTCTTTATTCATTTTACCTGTTTCTTCTTAAGACAACTCAATTTGAAACATTAGTCCATATACTCAGAATTATAGTAAATATACTTTGATAATTTTTCATTATGAAAACATCTCAAAGGGATTCATGGATCTTACATTTTTATCTAGAGAAAAATGTTTGTATCGATAAAGAGGAGGCTACTAGGTCTATATTCCAAACTTAGCATTTCTTTATCATATTTAATATCCTTTAAACTACCTTTATACCTTTGCTTTTAAATATAAGTATGTTATATAAGAAGAAGAAATAAATTAAAATTTGTTTTCAATTTTCTTTCACGAATTTCTACAATGGTTCTTGTGATTATAAAACAATAATTTGGATAAAAAAAATTAGAAGTAACTATAAAGCAAGTATACCCCAATAATGAATAAAAATTATTTCTCATTTTTTAAAAAAATTAATAACTTACTATGCTTCTCTCTATCAAGACATGACGATGCAATTTCATTGACAAGAATATTGGTAAATATTTGGGGTCCATATTGTATTTTTTTAGGTGACCAATCAAAATAAAGAGTAGAGAATTAAAATAGTACATAAATTCAACAATCAAGTTGCTTGCGTTGAATCCCTTGAAGATAACCACATTTTGTTTAAGGGTTACATATGTTTTTTCCTTAGGATAATGATTTGTAACCAAATTCCGTAATTGTTAGCTTTTGTTTTCGTTCTTTGGACTAGTTTGCATCTACTAACAACAACAATTTTTGTTTTACAATCCAATCTATATTTAGATCTAAAAGTTTGTTCACGGTGTTAGTGGCCTTTAAGGTTAGTGACATCAATATAAATAGTTCTCTAATGTCGTTTTGTTTCATATCAAGTTGTGAAGAAACATTCAAATAGAAAATACACACATTGTTAATAGATTGGTAGATAATTTGAAGATGGATAAAAAGTTTGTATTAGCACATTTGCCTTGTTCACTTTGTTGGTATCCTCGGCTAAAGCTCTATTCCAAGTTGTGGATGTAACAAAGTATGGTGCAATATCCAAAGGAGATATAACTCAGGTGAGAGCATACTAACGTTGCATAACTAAAAAATGATTAATTTTCGATATAAGTTAATGCAAAAGAAGCATTGGCTTTTTATATCTTGTTAATTCTCCCGTTTCATTTAAAATTTTTGTCATGTTCGTTCTTTAGGCTTTGACAATTGCTTGGAAAGAAGCATGTGCATCAACAAGTCCAAGCAAGGTTTTTATTCCTAATGGTACATACAAGTTAAGACAAGGAGCATACTATGACACAAAATAAAGGTGTTGTTATTCGAAAACCGGAAAAACCTGCAGCAGAATCTTAAGATATTTACATTTTATTCAAGCTTTTTCTTTTAAATTTTTAAAACCCCATTGCCTTAAATATTCTTATTAGTTTGCAGCATGGCTAAAAGATATATCTATATAAAGAAACTTCTTTTAGGAGATCTCAGTAAGACTAAAATTAACTAGCTTGGCAGTATAAAGTATAAACTAAATAACGTGTGTAGATAGTAGTAATAGTTTACTAGAAACCACATAAACATCTTTAAATTTTATTGGCAGTTCTTGTAGTTTATCTCTTTGGAAGTTGGAATTAGAGATTAGTAGTTGAATTTTTAGCTTATGACATGGTACAAACAAAAGCTTTTAGTATCATGGGCTAAGAAAGTTCCACTATAACTTATTGGTTTATAATTTTTGAGATGTGACTTTCTGCTTTGATACGTACATACTAAGGTGTGGTTAAACTATTAAGGCAGATTGTCTGCATAATATTGGTAACTAACTATATCATTTTATTTAACTGGAGGGATTTGTCATAAAGCTTTAACAGTGTTTCTCTCTCCACAATTAGGAGACCTAAGAAAGCTAAATATATTATAAGATTCAAGAAAACTAAATAAATTACTAATATCATTTCAAGAAACCCGGTTTAATTGAATCACTAAATGCCATTAAAATGGAGTTGGTGGATGTTGCATTCCCTCTTCTTAAAGGTTTGAGTTTCCTCTTTATTAAATGTTGCATAAACTTCATGGATAACTATCTTATATTTAGACTTGAACCACCTTTAGGATCTTATGAAAATCCTTTTTAAATTTATCTTTGTATTATAAACATTCTAAATTGACTTTCTAAATTGATTGGTAAGATTGAAGGACCCAAGGAAACAATGAATTAAACAGAATGCAATCTTGACAAGTTACTTATTAGTTGAGCTATAAATCTCAAATATCTCTGTTTTTCATTTTCCGTAAGACATTTTTTATCAGTTTGATTGGACATGGAAAATATTAACATAATCCAACATGAATATGGTCTTGATTGTATAACTTTGCCAATTAGAAGATTCGTATTGTTTTGGCTGCTTTGACAGTTCCAATTTTTTTTTGTTATTTCAATTAGTCAGGTCCTAATATTTTATATTTAAATTTATAGAAATTGGTACATTGTTTATTATGGTATTTTCACTTGATTGGAGCCTTAGACTTCTTTTCTTTTACACCATTTCCAATGATTTAACACATGCTGCAATAGAGTAATGTTGTGGACTTTACCATTTTCTTTGGGTGTTTGTTTGTAACTTACATAACAAGTGTTTCTTCAAATAGGATATGAATATTATTTGATAATATGGTTGATTTGTTTGTTAAGATATATTTTTTGATATATGAAAACTGAAATTAATATATGAAAACTATTTTTTAATTGGAATTTTAATGTAGCAGCTACGAATTAACCGTGAAATAGATAGGAAATTTTGTAGTAAGTCCATAGTTAACCCGCAACTATCCCGAAAAAAGCTATCTAAATATATACCTAGATAGTGTTTTTTAAATTGAAACGCTATCTAAATACTTCATAGATAACGCTTGTGAACCGATATTCGGGAGGTCATAGATAACGCTTAAAAATTGCTATTAAAATTCTTTTTTGACATAGGAAAGAAGAGATCATCGCAAGACAATTCAATGTTGGTAGAGTTATAGAAATCTGGGAAACTCAACTAGTCATCTCGAATGTGAGCCATTCCATCAAGTGAGCAGCATGTGGAGAGGCGACCTTAAAGTTGATGGCAGCCTGAATTAATTGCTTCACCCCATGCATGGAGAACAAGGTCGGAATTAATTTTATCAATGAACTCATATATGTTGCACTGGTTATGTGAATAATCAAACTCTTTCTATATATGATGATCAATTTTCTTTGTCAAACATGTTTTTATATCTATTGAAACCTTTTACATGTATTTCCATTTATGCCTTTTTTGTATTTGCAAGTGCTGCCAATACTAGTGATGAATTATTCTTTAAAATTGATTTTGATAGATTTATAGAATCAATGATAGAAAATGAATGATGCAAGATTTACAACGTTAGATGTAAATGATTTAAAATCAATTTCAACGAAATTGATTCTAACTATTCCTAACCGGTAACCAAACGGATACTTCAAGTTCAAAATTTGTTCAAAACCAATTTTAAACTAGTATTTTTTCTTAAATCAATTTATTTTATCTAAATCAATTTTAAAATTGGGTGAAAATATTTTTAAACTTAAAAATAGTGCAAATTGGTTTGGACACTGGTTTTTTTAAACCAATTCAAGGCTAGAAAAGAAATCAGTTTAAATCTCGTTCAAAATTAAAATCCAATTTAAAATTAATTTTGAACTGATTTTAAACTAGTTGAACCGAGGATTTCTAAATATATATAAACTGTTTAGGTTAAAAAATTAATCCATAAAATGGATTAAATGTGGTTTAGTCCGGTTTTTTATACAAAACAAAAGCATGTCCACCCTTATAAGCAAGAAGGGAAAGAAAGGGTTATAAATATTTTTTTTATAATAAAAGTAGCCTTATCCCAACATCTATAGAAGCTTAAATAAAAGGCTTTGTCTAGGGTGAAATACCCCATGGGTGATTCACCGGTGACACACCATGTTTTAACCATCAGATATATGAATTTTTTAATTAACGGTCTTGATTTATAACTTATGACCGGAGGAAGTGGTTTAATTAGATTTGTAATTAGATCCCTCCATGTTTTTTTGAATGAGTCATGAAATTCTCCCGGCAGTCCTTGGCTTCATACCCATTCTTGCAGTAATTTAAAAAGCTTGAATTCTCGATTTGATTACATGTATCCCTGTCTTGCTATGGAATCATATGTAGTTAGCAATCCTACACGTTCTGCAGCAAAAAATTACGAGAATTTTACGAAGTTAATTGGTTAAAAATTATTATAATGGAAAAGAGTGTAGCCATGAAAAGATGGGCTAAAATCATTTTTGTTGGAATCGCACTGGTAACAACTCTGATGGTTCTATCTTGTTCTACGTCCAGCGGTTCTACGTTAACGGATTCTCATGGTGTTACTCTAGTGCTTCCGTCGATTTCTGCGTCCAACGAGTTCTACATCAAGTTGTTACTCCTGCAATTTTTCGCGCCACCATGGGCTTTTGCTATTAAGGGATTCAGCGTTCCTGTTGCGACTTCCGACGCCACCCACCGGCTTCTCCGTTTCTGTTACAACTCTGGCGTGTCCACCAGCTTTGGTCGCGAAATTCTCCCACTTCACACCTCAATGCCTTGCAATGACTGCATTCAGGATATAAATTTTTTCGGGATAAATTGTAATCTTCCCCCTTTTGATTTTTTTTAACTCCAAATCTCTTTCATCAATAGAGGCTATTTATTATTTGTGTGTCCATTGCGCGTCACAAACAACCCGTTTAAGAATTCGAGCTCAATCGGTGTCAATCTCCGACCTGCATTTACCCCTGTTTGGTGTTGTAGAAATA
Organism: Sesbania bispinosa; assembly: GCA_026901365.1. Taxonomy (NCBI): domain Eukaryota; kingdom Viridiplantae; phylum Streptophyta; class Magnoliopsida; order Fabales; family Fabaceae; genus Sesbania; species Sesbania bispinosa. The sequence goes on along the minus strand of QLOH01000039.1, from coordinate 530,988 downwards.
GGGAAAAGAGAAATGAGATGGGTGGAAGTGGAGGGAAATAGACCCTATTTCCCCTGTTTTGGTGGCACAGTGGAAATGAGGAGAAATGTACTTTTTCGGTGGGTCCCAAGGCTTTTTGTATTTCTCTCCAAAGTTTGTGGAGAAATGCAGAGAGAATGGAGTTGTGGTCACGCAATAATCGATTATTTTGTATCAATAATCGATATTTTGTGGTGATTTGATACAAATAATCGATTATGTTGTCAAAATAATCGATTATTTTGTATCAAAATCGATTATTTTGGTTCTATTTTTCACCTATTTCACTCACCAAACAACCTACTTTCACAATTTCGCTTCTATTTCTCACTCATTTCACTCACACCAAACAACCCTTATTTCACCTCTATTTCACCTCTTATTCTCTTCTTCCCACTTCTCTTCTATTCATTTCTTTTCTCTCCATTTCTCTACTCCCATCAAACAAAGCCTTAATTGTTCGAACTTCTTCTCCGTGCTAATCATGAGTTGTATTAATTATCCCCTATTCATAGTTCAAACTATCTTAAACAGTGATTTTATTCAATCGGTATTTATCTGCAATTTTAAAAACTTTAATATTTTATTCAAACCGATCAAGTGACCGACTAGTCTAGGTAAAATGTGTGCTCCACCGGTGTGTCACCCATAAAGGTGAAACACCCTAGAAGCACCCTAAATAAAATACATTAATAGCTTAAATGTAGACAATGATGATATGGCTTCTATTGCATTGCCCATAGGCCATGCTGCATCCACAACAGCACCCTCATATTCAATTTCCTTTGTCACTGTAATCTTTTGCAATGGATCTAGGCCTGTGAAAGCAAGCAATTGGAAGCAGTTAATGCAATGCTGGAAAATAATAATTAATTTCGTGTTTAGTTTCTATAAAAATTATGTTATAAATGTGGGTCCAAATTAATGTTACTGCATTAACTAATAGCCGAATCTATGTTTCGAATGATTTTGTATAAAATTAAATAGCCACCGCATTTATCAAAACTTTTTGGAGAGAAAATATAAAGAGTACATACCAAATCCATCAACATACAACGTATACTGATAGGTAAGATCCATGCATATATAAGGAAGACTCGACTCATCAAAAAGTGGATAAGTGGAGTTTGCATCCTCAAATTTTATTTGACAAGCTCGCTCAGCTTCACTCTTCAGATCCTTAATACGAATTTTGGAGTTGGGTTTGTCAGAATCAACAATACCAGCCTATATATATGAGAAAACAAAATAACATAATTAGTAAGGCTTGAGGAATATCTTAATTTGAAAAAAGTAATAAAATATAAAATTAGAAAAAAATTCTTTAAGAAAATAAAATTAAAGTAATAGATATATACATCCATGGGCACGTAATAGAAAGACGAAGTGACATAAAGCTTTTTCTGTCCATTTCCTCCTCCACCTTTCCATATCCCACCAAAAGTGCAATTTGAATAGGGACATGGCTCATTCACTTTGAGAGCCTTAAGAACTATCTCTCTGCATTCTTCAAAGTTGGAGCCTGATGCAGGGGATGAGGCCTTATACTCCACCTTGGAATATGTATAGGTACCTTTGAAGAACAAGAAAAGGTCCACTCATTATTAGCTTACTCTGTGCTCTATTGGTGAAATTTTCAATAATCGGAACAAAATTACTTTCATTAAAATGTACATCATTCATGCATGATTTTTCCCCTCTAAAACAATTGAGTTTTGATTTTTAATTTTTTCTTTTCATTTATATCCTTTTAAAATTATAAATTTTAAAATAGTACTTATTGGTGATGTGACATGTGACAAGTTAAAAAATTGTCACAATAGAAACTCTGTTTATGTGACAAGGTTTTAGTTTACTGCTACAAACGTCTTTCAAAATTTTAGATTTTGTGAAGATTAAAAATGAAAGTAAATTTTATAAAAATCAAAACTAAAATTTATTTATTTCAGAAGGATAAAAAACATATTTACTTCTAATTTTAAAATCAATTCTTTATAATACTAAACCAAATGGGCAGTTTGTCTTAAAAAAGACTTTAATTACTCAAGGTCATTTTAAGCTTATAATGTTTAGCATCAAAGCAACGTTTGGTGTGTGTAGAGAAATGAATAAGCTATATAATGTTTAATTACCATCATAGCCACCTAAAATGCAAGGGTTAGCAGAACCATTAGTGACCTTCAACATCTCTGCACGAGATGCTTCTTTGCCAAAGTGCAAGTAACTGAAAGAAACAAGTTAAGACCTACACATTAGCCATGGCATGGACCATATGTATCAAAGAATATCTATCTAGACTTTAAATTAATGGTTTATTCTAAGAACTTTAATTGGTTTGTGAGTTTAATTTATGCTCTCCTCTAAAGCCTTATATATATCTTAATTAACACTAGTAATAATATTTATATCAAGAATGAAGGAAACCTGTGAACATAGAGATTATATTGCTTTCCCTTGAGTACAACTTTCTTTATGTATGGATCCTCTCCATCTGGAACAATTGGAGCATTTTTAGCTGTGTTTCTTGAGACAGCATATGTCATTTGAACTGATCCACCTCCAAGATCAACTACTCCCACTGTCTGTGAATAGCTTTTTCCCAACTTCCCCAAAAGATAATTAATTGTCACCTACAGAAAAGTAACAAGGTTAATTAGAAAACTACTACTACAAAATATCTATAGCTTATCCACTTAGATATATCGTGCACATGCAGAATACCGAATAACCGAAAATTCCTATTAAACAAGTCACATCGTCACATTGATGTTATTTTTACATTTTATTTTAATGTATTATACTACTCTCAAATTTTGTTTCAATAATTTCAAACTCTTACTCGTATTTTGCATCTGTCTTGCCTGATTTTTCGGCCGACTGAGCAATGCATTAAGAAATAAAGGCCGGGCCCAAAGGGAAAAGCTGGGCGGGGCCCAAATTCAACTGAGTAAGTGGGCAAATGATCCATCATAACTGGATGGCCCATGTAGCCCAAATGCCCAATAAACTGGATGGGTTGGGCCACTAAGGCTTCATGGCTAAGAAAATCAAACAAGCATAACAAATCCCACATTATAGGGATATGACGAACTCGACCAAAAAACAAAAAATATATGACGAACAAAGAATCAGGGAGATTCTCCATTATTAGAGGGGTTTGATAGTTAATCCTATCAATTTAATAAGAGTGTCATGTTAATAGAGAATACTCGTGTTAATACAAACAATTACGCATCTTCACATCACATACCCATTCCTAAGGTGTTGAGACCCTTCAGAAAAATAATATTAATAAATTGAGATTTGTGTCATGTTTTATTTCAAAAAATATGACAGAAAATTTGTCATTTAATTTTATATATATATATATATATATATATATATATATATATAAAACATTGTAAGGTTTCATTTTGAGAGTGATACAAAATATTTAAAGAAACACACATACACATGGGAGAGAGAGAGAGAGTCATTTTAAAAGTGATACAAAATATTTCAAACCCACATACAGACCACAGAAAAATTTCTTGTGTCTTCTTAAATAGAGGATTTCTCCATCCATTTCTGTAGTGTGCTGTGAAGTGTTGGAGCGGTGCTTAAAACGAATGGCTAGTATTCCAGCAAGAAATTAATATTATTAGATTTGGGAATTTTTCTGGGATAGAGATGTCTAATCAAATGAACAAATATGAGAAAATTAAGAGAAATTTCACAAAACAAACCGTTAAGTTTCGTAAATCATACCCACAGATAAGAACCTTCTTGGGTTCCATCAAGAATAGATACTGCATCAGATTGAACGTTGAATGTACTTCTGTTGCTGAGCATATCCCTAACCTAAAGTAAGAAAACGAAATAATTAATTTAAACATTGAAAGGCAAGTGCTAAAACATTGAACAAGCATAAGAAGTGAAGCTCAATTAAGGTTACCGCTTGCAGTATCAGTTCAGAAGCATTCCCATCCAAAAGCCTTAATCCTGCAGTTGCCTACATTAGAATATAAAATTGTTAAAGATATTATGTATAATTAAGTTGTTTAAAATCCAATAGTAAGTGACAATTACTTTAACTTTTTTTATATTAAGGCTATTAATTTGAACATTTTGAAATTTTGGTTTCAATTTTTTGTAAAACTAACCAAGCCTCTTTAATTTTAAAATTAGGTAAATTTGTTTCTATTTAGAGTGGGCAATTCGGGTTATCTGGTCCGACCTGGTCCAAATCGATCAAAGTAGAGGGATTTGAGCATGTTTGGTTTAGGTAAACTCATATTTTCAACATTAGAAATAGCTACGCTGGGAAATCTATACTTGAATTTGAACATTTTTAACGCTAAACCCAAACACATACTTTATCGAGGGCTAACAAACCCACAAATTATTTGGGTTTCTAAAATAAATACCCAAACCATATATTTTTATAAGCTTTTTGCGGGTAGTCCAATTTTTTGTTGGTTTTAGGAACTATCCGGCCTTTTTTGCAGTTAAATGACTTTATCAAGATGAGCCAAAAAGCTTGAGAGTTATTCGGATTTTTAAAATAAATATACCTTTTTTTTTTCCAACTAAAATAAAGAGACCTGAACCCATTATGGGGGCTGTCAAAAATTCATCAAGTAGATAATGCATAGTGTATGTCCACCTAGGGATGGCAATATCTAACCGAGTTTGGGGATATCCGTGGGGACTGGCCCATCTGGGGACTTGAGAGTGGAGAATTTTCCCCGCGGGGATGGAGATGAAGATCATTCCCCCCCACCCTGTGAGGTCCCTGTCCCACCCTAACACATAAAATAATTAATACATATGTAAGATTGACAATTTTCCCTATGATTTTAAGTTTATTATATGGCCTACCTCATTTAGAATTTTGTGTTTGGAGATTTTTCCTTTATAAGTATAGGGCTGAGCATGGAAAATCGTTCTCCTTGTCTCATAAGATTCATAATAATTAAAATAACAAAATTATCCTTAATTGTGTGTGTATATATATATATATATATATAAAATTGACTTTTAGTTTTTTCTTTAATAATTAACCTAGTTATAGGGATCCTCATAGGGACCTGTGGGAATATGGGGAATGAAGATGAAGAAATATTGCCCCGAAACAGTGAATAGGAATGAGGATGGGGAGATAATTGAGAGGTGGGGACGGAGAGTGGGGAGCTACTCCCCGCCCCGGGGAGGTGTCATCACTATGTCCACCCAAACACTCAAAAATAACAAATTGTAACAAACAACAAAAACACCCACCCCAAGCCTAACGGGTGTCTTGGAGTACATGTCGTCAGGGACCACATTTTCTGCTTCCTCTAAAAGAGGAATAAGAGACTCTGCGGCTTCTTCAGGATTATCTGCGTATGAACTCAAACCGGGTGTGACCTGTACAATTAATAGAAAACAATAATGAAGATAGTATATATAAGAATTAAGAAACAAAGATATAGTGATCATTGACTAAAATGAATATATATATAACTGTAACTTATGAAGCAAAAAGTTAAGCAATTAAAGCCATCAAAGAGTAATCTCACCTTATCATAAAACTCAAGATCTTCGCCAATTTGAAGGAGATCTAAGTTCTGGTCAAAATGGAAGACATGCACACGACTGCCAGTGCTACCCGCATCAAATATCACAGCGTAAGAGGTAATATTGTTTTCCTGTTTGGGTAATATCTTACGGTTACTGAGTAGTATGTTGTTCCTAAGATACTGGGAAGAAGAGATTGCAGGCATTAACAAGAGTGCAAAAGTGATGAGTGTTAAGAAGTCCATGGTCTTAGTGTGTGGCCACAGCAAAACCATTTTTGAAACCGGCCAGTCAAAGCTCAACTAGCTCAAGCTGTGAAGCTGCACTTTCATACACACAATTAATATATAGTTGGACACTGACAGTGTTACTTGAACGGAATTTTGGGGCTTTTCAAAGGTGGGTTTTTAAAAGTAATTCTTTAATGATTTCTGACGAACGTGCATCTAAAGTGTTCCAAAGGTAAGCTTCATTAAGGGCATGACACTATTACCCATGGCTTAATATTTTTTAAAAAACAAAAAAGATAAAAGTCATGATTTAGAGCTGCCAAATTCTAACCAATTTAAAAATGACACACAGACAGACAAAAGTCATGATTTAGAACCGCCAAATTCTAATCAATTTTAAAAATCTCTCTCAAGTCTCTACACACAGGTACACATAAAACCGGAAATTTAGAATATTAAAAATAATTGCTGCTTTTGAACCATGACTTCATAAAAATAAAAATGGTTAAATATATTTTTAGTCCTTTAAAATATAGAAAAATTTGGTTTTGGTCCCTTATTTATTTTTTCATTGGTTTTGGTCATCCATTTTTTAAAATCGCATGATTTTAGTCCTCGTCGTTAGCTAAGTGATGACGTAGTAATATTTCTTATAGATTTTTCTATGGAATTTCCTTCAAATTTTCTACAGATTTCAAAATTGAAAGAAAAATTGTTTAAATTCTAAAATTTGCGGAAAATTTACTGTAGATTTTTTTACAACAAAGCAAATAAATTTTATAGCGTATTTTTATTTAAAAAATTTTTATTTTTTTGGAATTTTACTACACATAAATTTTCTAGAGAACAAGTCGCAAGAAATTTCCTGTAAATTTTTACCCGGGAAAAGTTGTAGTGGAGGTGCGAAAGTGACTTAACAAAGTACAGTTAATAAGGAGGACTAAAAACATGTGATTTTAAAAATAGAGGACTAAAACCAATGAAAAAATAAATGAGGGACCAAAATCAAATTTCATCATATTTTGAGGGGTCAAAAACACATTTAACCCAAATAAAAATAATTAACTACGAATTTTTAAAAAATTATTGTTCGTGTATGAATGTCGAACCCAGATCCAAAATGATATCTCGAATGTGGATCAGGGGATGGATGTCAAACACGGGTCTGGATAGGGTTTGTATCTCGAACCTCGGGTCACGCCGACGATAGGGGTGCCTGCAAAGGCACTCCGACGCTCAAGTCAATGTGGGTCCGAGATAGGGCAATAAATGTGTAATTAATGTGTACCTGACATATGACGTCTACAGTATTTATAGGAGAATATCTTGGGTTTTGGGTCGTGGGCCCTGATCCATAGGATTATATTCCGTGGGATGAGGTGCAGGGGATGTTCCAGTGCTCCTCGTATGATAGCCACACGATGAGGATTAGTGTGCTGGAGCGTAGCCGACATGTAAGCCGATTCGAGTCGACTTGCTCCCAATGGGTTGGACCTTACGGGTAATGGGCCTCTTGGCCCGGTACGTAACAATTATGTTACTCCAAATATTATTTGAAAGTCATATGATAAAAGTAAATTAAAAATAGAAATTACACTAGTAAATTAACAATTATGTTACTCCAAATATTATTTGTATCAAATTTCATAAAATTTTAACACTAATAACTTGATAATCAAATTGTTTTTATTTTCATATATTTAAAAAGTAAATACAACGTTAATATTGACATATCTTGAAGATATACTAAATAATTTTGGATGAATATAAAATTTTGTAGGTGTGATATGTATGATAATAACATTGAATCCAATGGTAAATTTTGAAATATAATTATCTAAAAAACAGTTATTAAATCGTATAACACATGGTGTGTGTATATATGCACACATTTGTGATAATAGTACATATGAAAACTAAGGTGTGACATCTGATTCAAGATTAAAGCTACACATTTTGAATAAAACATAGTTAAACAAGTATATATTTAATAAATTGTGCATCATTAATTCATTATTTGCTATAAAATCAATTCTAGCTACTTAACATTAAATCAAATGGCATGGACATGATATGAATTTTGATTTGTTTACGTTCCACATGTCCCTTTATATATATTTTTTTCTTTTTTTTTCAATCACATCACTTTTTTTGTTACTCCTTACATTTACCTCATTTTTTTTGTCAATCAATTATCCTAATAAATATATATATATATCTTTAAAAGAAATGTAGTATGTGGTTGCCTTAGGAATAAACCTTCCCGCTTAAAAGAATGGTATAATTGTACTTTGAATATTTAATTCTTTTTAAAATTTATTATTTATAAATCATTATATCTTTATATGTAATCTTTTCATATGTCTTATTAATTTTTCATAAATAATGACTTTTAGTTGATTTTATTTTTTTCCTGCCGTTTCAAAAATTGGTTCAACGGAACATAGTGCATTACTATGAATGTATTTTAATTTCTTTGTAAAGCACCATTTCTAATACCAATATGTCCTTGCCTTCATATATAATTTGCAAAGGGATGATACTATAATAAACCAAGCTATATATTATTTACAATTTATCTACATCCGTCTATACTCTATATACCTTTGTTATATTTTAAATGTATGAAAAAAATTACACAAAAAGTTTTTTTTTTTTGATTAAATAATAAAGTAACGCTATGTTTTAAAAATAGATTTAATAAATTTACCTAATTTGATGCGGAGCTACAACACTACTTTAAATATGCAGGGGATACGACTTTCCAATCTTTATTGGGTCTTCCTTACGAGAATAAGGATTGTGCACTGAAAGTGTAAAAAGTTTTTCATAGACAGTTAATCACAATTCTTGATTTATGGTAAGTTTGTTGACTTTACTAATTAATATTTTAAAAGTCACATAAATGAAGAATCATGATTAAACGTCAATGTAAAACTCTTTTACACTGTCAATGCATACTAATTAAACTCCTTACTTTAATAGTTTATTATGAATTTTTAAAATCACTTTCATTCCATGATTTGTAAATAGTAAACCATTCTTTTTTAGTTATTAATATGTGGATGTCATGGCAATGAGTAAGTAACCATTAACTTCTCAGGCCCGAAAAATTTTCAATCATGGACACCAATAAATACGATCCACGACAAAGGAACGGGACGCATTTATTTAATCAATATATATATATATATATGGTTGTGAACAGGACAACACAGGATTCCCTATCTGGTCCTGCATGCACCACCATTTTCTGACCCTACTCATCTTCATATATATATATATATATATATATATATATATATATATATATATATATGGTTGTGAACAGGACAACACAGGATTCCCTATCTGGTCCTGCATGCACCACCATTTTCTGACCCTACTCATCTTCAATTTTCCAATGACAAGAAATCCATGTTAACCTCGTGGGTGTAATATTTTACCTTTATCACCATAGAACGATTCCCTTTCATTATCATCCAGCTGGGTCGATCGTACAGAGATATTTATGTATAAAAAAAAACGCAAATTAGCGATTGCATGGTAGAAACGGCCATAATGCATCACTAATAGCAACGGTCTGGTAGTGACGACCAGGCCTCGCTACCATCAAATTTTTTTAATTTGTTTCTGAAAAAAAATAAAAAAATGAAGTGACGGCAGACTGTCGCTACATTAAAAATAAAATTTTTATTTCGCGTGCTGATTTTTTTTAAAACGTAGCGACGGCTTGAATGACGGCATAGCCGTCGCTATGTTAAAAAGTTGTACGCATAAAAACCTTTCCCCCTCCCCTCTTCCTCAATTTTCAACTTCTTCCTCCAAACTCCGTTTTTCTCTCATACTGCCACTCCCTCTTTCTGTCCCCTCTCTCTTTTCATTCTAAAAAACTACACTATTAAAAAGTTCCCCTCCTTCATAAGATCGTTTTGAACCGATCAGTTTCCAAAATATTTGCCTGTAGGTGACTCTAGAGCTCATTTCATATTTGTTCCTTCTGCGGAGTCACAACAAGCAAGTTTTTTTATAGCTTTAATTAATTTATTTGTAATAATAGTTTATTTGTTTTATTAGTTTATTAATGTGATATAGGAATTAGGTTAGTAGTTTTAAACATTGCTTTAGTAATTAGTATATTAGTAATTATTTAATTTATTAGTATATTAGTAATAATTAATTAGTAATTTTAATTTATATAATTATTTAATTTTATATAATGTATATAGTAATTAGTAATTAGTTTTATTAGTTTTATTAGTATATTAGTAAAGTAATTAGTAATTAGTAATTAGTATATTAGTAATTATATAATTTATTAGTAATTAGTAATTAGTAATTAGTTTGAGGGGCGAGTGTAACTCAGGGAGAGGTGATTGTACTTGAGGTGCACAAGCCTAGTTAGAGGCTAGTGTAACTCAGGGAGGTGTTGTACTCGAGATGCACAAGCCTAGAGAGGGGCGACGTGCAACTCGGGGAGGTGAACTGCATGGACCCATTAGAGGGGGGTGCAGAGACCATGATGGGATCCATCATTGGTGACAACTAGGGAGATTGATGAGGAACACCCATTGTGCGGAGGTTCTAAGTCATGACCCTTGGGATGATGAGTATGATGATTATGATGAGTATGATGACTATGATGATATTTTAATATGCATGATGATTGATGAACATACGTTGAATTTGATGATGATATTAAATTACATTAGGATGTTATGAGATGTATTGTTGAGATGACTATTATATATTGAGAATGAGATTGATGACTTATAAAGTGTGATTCGTGTATTTATATTGAGATAAGATGTTTGATAATTAAGATGTAAGATGAAATGAGTATGTGATTATTGATGATAATGAGGATTATATGTGGGTGAGGATAAGGTAGCCTTCTATGTGTATGTATGAGTGGTATTCTTTTCCTCACCGTTACACTGTGGTTAATTTTACAGGTGATGATGATGACACAACTTGTGACGAGTATTAATTGAAGGGAGAGTCGCTCTGATATATGTGACATCAGGGTATACTGTTGGGGATTTTTAATTTGTGTTCTCTATTTTAGGAAAGAATTTTATAAACTGTTTAAGTTCCTTACATGGCCAGTAGGTTATTTTGATGTTGATTCCGCTGCTTAAGTATTTTTTAAAACAGTTGACTTCTCTTTCTATTTTGAATTAGTTGACTTTGAAATAAATGACGTTTTGAATGATGAGAAATGTGAATCTTTTTACCCGTTGTGGGACGTTATCTTTCTAAATCTCGAATTATTTAATGTGTAAGAGTTTGGGGTAGAAGGGTGTCACATTAGTTGGTATCAGAGCCTGGTTGGTTCACCGGCCTTGAGTTATGAGTTTACTATGCTTCTGTGGTGTTATTGTGATGATTGATTGAATTGTACTGTTTGACTTGATTGAATTAATTGTGTGACTTATTTACTTTTCTGTGAATAAAAATAGTAATGGTTGGGGTAGGAATGATCGAGCGATGGCCGACGCCTTAATGGCTATGGCGCAAGCTGTTGGCAACCTAAACCAACATCACAAGGTGGATTTGTTAGAACCACAGGAAACACTAGAAGGGGGGTTTGAATAGTGTTTTAAGCTTTCTGATTGATTTTGGAAATCTTTAAATTAATTCATGAAGATGAACAATGTTCAAAACAAGTCTTAAGATCGGAGATAATTAAAACGTGCGGAAGATAAGAAAAATAGAGTTTCTTCTAAAGCTTAAGATTGTTTTAAACAGAGGCTTCTCAAAGTATCTTCTGAAGATTATTACAAAGAGTATTTTCAGAACGGTTTCAAAACGGTTTCTGAAATACTTCAGATGACTAGATGTTGTCTGAAGTCTTTTTCTGATTTCTGAACTGAGTTCTTTCCAGACTCACTTAAGATAATTATTTCAAAAGTTCTTCAAGGTACATTCTTTGTAATGCTTCAAATGATATGAGATACATTTCATGTTTTGTTCATATGAAAGATCATTTTATTAAAATAGTTGTGTTAAGTTTATTATGAAAAATACTTTTCAATCCCCAATATAAATATGAAAACTGTAAATAAAGAGATTAAGGGAAAGAGAACATAGGCACAAAATTTATCCTGGTTCACCCACAAACCCGTGTGCTACATCCAGTCCCAGAGGCAAACCAACACTGGATTTTCCATTATCTGAATCCACAGATATAAGTATTATTCACAGCCTCTTCAGGCCAACACAAGTATTACTTTGTTTTCAACTGCTTCTCTAGGCAACTCATTGCAGTATTCTCTTACAGACAAGCCTCTCTAGGCTCAACAAGTATTCTTTGTTTTCAACTGCCTCTCCAGGCAACTCTTGCAGTATTCTTTTACAGACAAGCCTCTCCAGGCTCAACAAGTACAGTCTCTTCAGACACAACGAGTACAGTCTCTCCAGACACAACGAGTACAGTCTCTCCATACACCACGAGTACAGTCTCTCCAGACACCACGAGTACAGTCTCTCCAGACACCATGAGTACAGTCTCTCCAGAAACTTATCCAAGTGTAGAGTATTCTTTCTTCCACCAAGCCTGTCCAGGCTCTCAGACACTTATCCAAGTGTAGAGTATTCTTTCTTCCACCAAGCCTCTCTAGGCTCTCAGACACTTATCCAAGTGTAGAGTATTCTTTCTTCCACCAAGCCTCTCCAGGCTCTCAGACACTTATCCAAGTGTAGAGTATTCTTTCTTCCACCAAGCCTCTCCAGGCTCTTAGACACTTATCCAAGTGTAGAGTATTCTTTCTTCCACCAAGCCTCTCCAGGCTCTCAGACACATAAAGTGTTTACAAATTAAACTAAGTTTAAGTTTCCACGAAACATAAACTTAATCTTTTCCTGTACTAGAGGTTAACTGATTACTACTCAAGATACAATGGATAAATCTAAGTACAAGGGTAAGACAGTGATACAAGTATATAAGTTTAAGTACAATCCCTGTCTCTGATATGAGGAATAACATCCTCTGAGAACTTGCTAGGTAGATACTGACTTTAAGCTCCAGCCTTGTTCCCCAACCATTGGTTTCCATGTGCTACATTCTCACCCTTATCATTGGAAAAACCAAGGCATACTTGCGGCTTCAAACCATTCTTGGTTCATTTGAGATTAAGCACAGCCTGGTTGGTTGTTCAACTGAACAACTACAACTTTGACTAACTGATCAATAGATCAGCAGCATGGTTGATTCTTTTTCTACTTTCTCAACTTGGTTGATTGAATTAAGCACGGTCAACAACCAATAAGGTTTTTCTGATACATCTTGATCAACAGATTGAACCAAGTGAATGAGTTCAACATCTTCAAATTCTTCCTTGAGGCTATTTATATGTTCTGTTGGAATATAGCCGTTTGAAGATGATTCATAATACCGTTGAGATGTTGATGATGTGGCTCATATAGCCGTTATGTAATAGTGTCTCAAACGATTGCTTCTTCTTAAGCAAATAAGTGTTCAGACAGTCCTGTTCTGACACTTCTATAGATGAGCTCTTTAGAGAGATTTTCTTGATATTATTTTGCATGTTCTCTCTCTTGATATCCTTTTGCTTTTCTTCAGCTGTCTTGTGATTTCTTCTGCGTTCCTTAGCTGACTTCTAATTTCCTCTGCTTTTCTTAGGAGTGTATATGAGGAGGTATCCGTTGGATTTGTTCTTTTGCTTACTTTGTATACGCTCCTTTTCTGTTTGCTTCCCGACACCATTTCTTCTTTCTTCTTTGAATGAGGTGTCTTGTCGAATAGCAGTTGTTGTAGTTTCTTCTTTGAATAAAGACATATGATATTATAGTCGTTGAATCATATAGTCTTAGCTTCTGTATTGATTTCTTCAATGTTGAAATCTGTTCCATGCACTTAGAGAGTTCACATATACTCAAATTCTTGCTTTTATCTCATTGTAATTTTATCAGCTTCAATATGTGTTCATCTTGTATAATTGTTTCAAGCTTATGTTAATTCTCCAGCTTGAGATGCTTTCAATAAGCTCTTTTCTTCAGATAATATATTTCTTCTTTTCTTCAGAAGATTGCTACTCTGTTCTTCTTTACATTTTCTTCTTCTGAGATATAGATGAATAAAGATGTTGAATCAATTGTATTTTATTCAAACATCTTTCTGGTTGCTTTTTCTCAGTCTTCTGATCAGTTCTGGGCAGCCAGCAGGTGCAGGTTCAGGTGCAGTAGGTCTGCGCACACAAAAATGCCTTTTGTTGCAGGTGCACCACGCTTTGCAGAAAGTCTTTGCAGTGTTTCTTTATTTGTGCAAGACTTTGATCGAGGCATAAAAGCATGTTTAGCTTTTATACTGAAATAAGTGTACTCCATTTTGGTAGAGTGTGCTTTACACTTTAGCAATGTCTTCAAGAGATAAATTCTTGATTCTGTTTGTAGGCTTCTTCAGATAGTCTTCACGTCATCATACAGTCTTCACGTCTTCAGATGGTCTTCACATCTTTAGATGGTCTTCACGTCTTCAGATGGTCTTCACGTCTTCATACGGTCTTCACATCTTCATACGGTCTTCACGTCTTCAGATGGTCTTCACGTCTTCAGACGGCTTGCGTACTTCAGACAACTTCAACACTTCAGACGGCTTGCGCACTTCAGACAGCTTCAGCACTTCAGACGGCCTGCGCACTTCAGACAGCTTGAGCACTTCAGATGGCTTGCGCACTTCAGACACCTTCTACGCTTCAGACGAGTTGCTTTACTTCAGACAGCCTTTATATTAAATCCTGAATTTGTTCTTCTGATCCTGATCTTCTGATTCTGATTCTATTCATCAGATCTTCTTCTTCTTCTAATGAATATTTAAACCTGAAACACAATCAACAAACCAATACCTTTCTCAGTAGAATTTGTTTATATAATCTTATTTGTTCTTTATATACTCTTATATACTCTTATTTGTTAATCATTAAAACTAAAGACATTAGGTCTTTGAGTCAAGTTTGAATGCTCAAATTGATTAATAGACTTCACAGGATTGGCTTGCACAGTTCCAAAGGAACCATCCACTTACTTTTCGTGGGGGCTACGATCCCGATGGAGCTGCTGACTGGATATTCGAGATCGAGAAGATGTTTAGAGAGATGGACTGCCCGATGATACAAAAGGTGACGTTAACCGCGTTTATGCTATCTGGGGAGCGCCTGTGTTGTTAGTGAAGAAGAAGGATGGTAGCATGAGGTTATGTACAGATCACCGCCAGTTGAACAAGGTAACCATTAAGAATAGACATCCTTTGCCTAGGATAGATGATCTAATGGATCAGTTAGTGGGGGCATATGTGTTTAGCAAGATCGATCTTAGGTCGGGCTATCATCAGATTAGAGTTAAGGAAGAGGATATACCTAAGACTGCTTTTAGAACCAGGTATGGGCACTATGAGTATCTGGTAATGCCTTTCGGTGTGACTAATGCTCCTGCAATTCTTATGGATTACATGAACAAAAATTTTCACCCTTATTTGGATAAATTCGTAGTTGTCTTCATAGAAGATATACTAATTTATTCCAAAACTAAGGAGGAGCATGAGGAACATTTAAAGGTAGTACTTTAGATTCTTAAGGATAAACAGCTATACGCTAAGATGTCCAAATGTGAGTTCTGGTTAGAAGAAGTGAGTTTCTTAGGTCATGTAATTTCTAAAGGAGGTATAGGTGTTGACCCTTCTAAGGTAGAGGCGGGTGTTTAAGTGGGAGGCTCCTAAGTGGGTAAGTGAGATTAGAAGTTTCCTTGGGTTAGCTGGATACTATAGAAGATTCATAGAGGGGTTTTCTAAGTTAGCTTTGTCTTTGACTGAGTTGACTAGGAAGGGAGTTGCCTTTGTGTGGAATAGTAAGTGTGAGTCCAGCTTCCAAACTCTTAAGGAAAAATTGACTAGTGCACCAGTGTTAGTGTTGCCTGATCTTAGGAAATCCTTTGTAGTGTACTGTGATGCCTCTAAGATGGGTTTAGGTGGGGCGTTAATGCAAGAGGGTAAAGTAGTAGCATATGCTTCTAGGCAATTGAAAATCCATGAGAGAAACTACCCTACCCATGACCTAGAGTTAGCGGCTGTAGTGTTTGCGTTGAAGATGTGGAGGCATTACTTGTATGGTTCCAAATTTGAGGTGTTTAGTGACCATAAGAGCCTTAGATACTTATTTGATCAGAAAGAGTTGAACATGAGGCAGAGGAGGTGGTTAGAGTTTCTTAAGGACTATGAATTTAAGTTGAGTTACCATCCCGGTAAGGCTAATGTAGTGGTTGATGTTTTGAGTAGGAAATCCATTCATGTTAGTTCCATAACGATTAAGGAAATGGATCTTTTAATCCAGTTTAGGGATTTGAGTTTAGCTTGTGAGGTGACTTCTGATAGTGTGAGGCTAGGGATGACTAAAGTAAGTAATGATCTGTTGAAGGATATTAGCAAAGCTCAATTGGAGGATTCGTTTTTAGTGCTTAGAAGAGAAGCTATAGAAGGAGGTAATGGTGGAGAGTTTGTGATAGGTACTGATGGGGTAGTGAGGTTTGGTGGTCGTGTGTGTGTGCCTAGTGAACCTACCATTAAGCGTTCAGTGCTTGAAGAGGGGCATAGGAGTAAGCATAGTTTTCACCCAGGATCGACTAAGATGTATCAAGACTTGAAGAAAGTGTTTTGGTGGCCTAGGATGAAGAGAGACATAGAAGAGTTTGTGAGTGCTTGCTTAGTTTGCCAAAAGTCTAAGGTAGAACATCAGAAGCCTTCAGGATTACTTCAACCCTTAAGTATACCTGAGTGGAAGTGGGATAGCATTTCTATGGACTTTGTAGTTACTTTGCCTAAGACTGTAATGGGGCATGATTCTATTTGGATCATTGTGGATAGGTTAACTAAGAGTGCTCATTTCCTTCCCATTAACATTAAGTACTCCTTAGAGAAGCTAGCTCAGATTTACATCAGTGAGATTGTGAGGTTGCATGGCATACCATCTAGCATAGTTTCTGATAGGGATCCCAGGTTTACTTCTAGATTTTGGGAGAGTTTGCAACAGGCTTCGGGAACCCAACTTAGGCTTAGTTCAGCTTATCACCCTCAAACCGATGGTCAGACCAAGAGAACCATTCAATCCTTAGAGGATTTGCTTAGAGCTTGTGTGTTAGACCAATGGGGTAGTTGGGATAGCTTCTTACCTTTGATAAAGTTTACTTATAATAATAGTTTTCACTCTAGCTTAGGTATGACACCTTATTAGGCATTATATGGTAGGAGGTGTAGAACACCCTTGTGTTGGTGTGAGCCGGGAGAGGGCCTTGCTTTAGGACCGGAGATAGTGCAGCAAACCACTGATAAGGTTAGGGTAATTCAGGAGAGGATGAGGACAGCTAAGAGTAGGCAGAAGAGCTATGTTGATAAGAGGAGGAAGGAGTTAGAATTCAAAGAAGGGATCATATATTCCTGAAAGTCACTCCGTGGACTGGGGTTGGTAGGGCATTAAAGTCTAGAAAGCTTACACCTCGATTCATTGGTCCCTACCAAATTCTCAAAAGAGTCAGCAATGTTGCCTATCGGATTGCTTTACCTCCACACTTGTCAAACCTTCATAATGTTTTTCATGTTTCTCAACTCCGGAAATACATTCATGATCCTTCGCATGTGATTGAGTCGGATCACCTTGAGATTAAGGAAAACCTGATGGTGGAAACCATGCCGGTGAGAGTTGAGGATCGGAGGGTGAAACAACATCGAGGTAAAGAAATTCCTTTAGTCAAGGTAATTTGGGGAGGACCTACACCCGAGAGTGCTACTTGGGAACTTGAAGAGAAGATGAAGGAGTCCTATCCAGAGTTAGTCGCTTCAGGTAAAATTCGAGGTCGAATTTTCTTTTAGGAGGGGAGAGTTGTAACATCCTAAATTTTATTAAGTAAAACTAAATTAAATTAAATTAATAAAGTAGAAGAAATAACTAAATAATAATAGAATTAATATTATGAGTAGTTTTATCCATAAAGCTAGTTCAAATTTAAAAAGAGGATAAGGGGTTGAGAGTGGGCCAAGCCCATATAGGCATTTTAGTAAGGAAGGGTTATCAGTTCACCCTAATCCTTATTCGTCAAATCGTCAGAGAGCGAAACGCTAAGGAGAGGAGAAACCAAGTCTCAAGAGGAGGTTGCTGCAGAGTGATCACCAAGAATCAAGAAAGAGTCTTCCTTGTTGTTCGATCTTCACTTCAAGGTACGGTGGGGGAGAGGGTGTTGCTTGTACATGCACGTGGGAGTGTTTGGGTAGTAAGGGCAACCATAAGACCCTCTAAGGTTTTAAATTCGACTTAATATATGTATATGTTGAGTATGGTATGATGAAAACTGTTGATTGATGACTGATTTTATGAATCTTGATGAATTCTTGAATGAGATTGAAGAGGACGGCGAAAATAGCGAAAGGGGTAAATAAAGGTTTGATGATTTGGTGTTTTGATTGAATAAATGTATAATCTGTGTAAAGATTGGTGTTTTTACTGAGTTTAGTTGATATAAACATATATGATTGAAGTATAAACAATGAGGATTGAGTAGGGATTGAAGAAGGGGAGCAAAAGGGGCAAAAATGCAGTACAGTCGCGTTCTGCGATACTTGCGCTGTAGCGCAAGTGAAGCGTGGCTGTTTGGAATCTGCGCTGCAACTTGCGCTGTAGCGTACGGAGAGGGAGAGGGTATTGCCTGTATATGCATGTAGGGGGTACTTGGATAGTAACCTAAGATGTATAATTCGAATTTATGAATGAATAACTGAGAATGATGATATAATCTGGTGATTGATGATTTATTGTTTGTGTATTGATGAATTATTGATTGAGAGTAAAGATGATATTGAAGATAATTGAAAAAGGGGTGATTAAGGATTGAGAAATTGGGGTTTTGATGAATTGATGGTATAATCTGTAATAGATTGATGATTTATTGAGTATTTGATGTTATTAATGAGTATGAATGATGTTTAGACGAAAAAGACTGATTAGGGATTGATTGGATGGATTTAGAGAGGTGAGAAATCGTGAAATTTGCGATCTGCGATTTGCGTCGCGGGTAATCGATTACCAGATGTGATAATCGATTACCAGAGTGTTCTGGGCAACCAGAAGCACTGTTTGCTTGCGGGTAATCGATTACACGGGTTCTGTAATCGAATACCAGAGAGTTTTTCTGTGGGTAATCGATTACAGGGGTGCTGTAATCAATTACCAGAGAGTTTGCTTGCGGGTAATCGATTACAGGGGTGTTGTAATCGATTACCAGAGACCTTGTTTGCGGGTAATCGATTACTAGAGGTTGGTAATCGATCACCAAAGTGGATTTTGAGATCCTAACTGTTTGATGATGATTGATGTTGTTTGAGAGTACTTTATAATGAGTATTATGTTGATGATTAATGATGTTTGATGATGATTGAGATGCTTATGATGATGAATAATGATGATATTTGATGATGTATGTGATGATGTATTATGATGATATTTGATGATGAGTGTGATGATGTATTATGATGATGATTGATGATGAGTGTGATGATGATAATTATTTCGGTGTATATCACCTTATTATGATGATGTTTAATGATGAGCATATTGATGTATGATGATGATGATAAGTGTATATCACTTTATAATGATGATGTTTGATTATGAGCATCTTAATGCATGATAATGATGATTTATGATGATGGTGTATATCACCTTTTGATGATGATGTTATATAAGTTGTGCGGGCCCATAGAGGGGGTACAACTTAGGAGAGATGCCTTGAGCATATGTGATGAGACCTGAATTGTGCGGGCCCATAGAGGGGGTACAATTCGGGAGGTGAACTGAGTTGTGCGGGCCCATAGAGGGGGTACAACTCAGGGGACTAAGATGGGGCGTTCGATGCACGGGCCCATAGAGGGGGTGCAACCTAGGAGTGATTGTACAGGCCCATAGAGGGGGTACAACCTAGGGTTGAATGTCGTTGTGCGGGCCCATAGAGGGGGTACAACCTATCGGACAGTGTGTGGTAACACCGGTAGACCACCTTGGTACTAACTAGAGTGATTGACGAGGTGCGCCCATTGTGTGGAGTTCCAAGTCATGATCTTTGGGTAGACGATGAGAGGAGTATTGATGTGTTATATTTCATGATGAAATGGTGTTATTAAATGATGTTATGAATATTGATGATGATGAGTATTATGTGTGAGAATAGAATATATGATTATTTGGGTGAATGATGGTATGAGAGCTATATGATGATATATGAATGAGATTATGATGATGATGAGCTTGATGAATGTATAAAGGATATGTTTATGTGTTGTGAATAGGAATTATGGCATGACATGTATATGTTGATATAGATGATTGATTATATGTTGAGTTTTAGATGAATGTTATTCATTGGTGATTTAATGTATTGATGGAATGATGTAATGATGTTGTGGGTGAGGATGGGTATTCTCTATGTGTATGTATGGGTAGTATTCCTCTTCCTCACCGTATTCTGTGGATATATTTTACAGGTGTTGATGAGGACACAACTGGTGTCGATTATGAATAAAAAGGTATGCTCTGATAGATGTGACATCAGGGTGTGCTTGGGGGTTTTACCATGTTCCTAGATTAGGAGTATTTTTATGAACTTCTGGATGCCTTGTATGGCAGGAGATTATTAATTGTTTTTATTCCTATGGAGATTTCCGCTGTTTATAATTGATTTATATTTGGAGTTTGAGTTCATTTAATAAAGTCATTTTCAAACTATGAGATTTATTATAAGAGTGATTGTGAACCTTTTTACCTAACGTGGGACTTTCCCTTTTCTAAACTGCAATTTCTTTAATATATAAGAGTATGGGGTAGAAGGGTGTCACATTAGTTGGTATCAGAGCAGGTCGGTTCATCGACCTTAAGTTATGAGTTTAATATGCTTTTGATGTGCTAATCTGATTGATTGGTTGAGTAATTGATTGGTTGCTTGAGTGAATTGTATGCTTGGTTGATTTTTGTTTGTTTGATTTCCTTGCTTTTCTGCCTTACTTAGTATGTGTGCTTACCTTTTCTTTAATAAGAAAGAGTAATGGTTGGGGGTAGGAACGATCGAGAGATGGTAGATGCCTTGATGGCTATGGCACAGGCGGTTGGCAACCTTAACCAACAATCACGAGACGGATTGGCTTGCACGGTTCCAGAGGAACCATCCACCTACGTTCCGAGGGGGTTAAGACCCTGATGGTGCTGCTGACTGGATTTACGAGATTGAGAAGATCTTCAGAGCAATGGAATGCCCTATGCTTCAGAAGGTGACCTTAGAAGCCTTCATGTTATCTGGAGATGCTGGTTTCTGGTGGCAGAGCACCTGCCAAAGGATGACTGATGAGGGCACCGCTTTGAGCTGGGACAACTTCAAAAGGTTATTTCTGGAGAAGTACTTTCCACATGACGTGTGCAACAAGAAACTGATAGAGTTCTTGGATCTGAAGCAAGGAGACGGCACCGTGGCAGATTACGCATCAAGGTTCGAAGCTTTAGCACGATTCTGCCCGACATATGAGGGAGCAACCAATGAAGAAGCCAAGTGTGTCAAGTTTCTCACGGTCTTCGTCCCGAGATTAAACAAGTGTTCAACTAGCAAGGGATCACACACTTTCACGAGCTGGTGAACAAGTGCAGGATCTATGATGAAGACAACCGGGCAAGGACAACACATTATAAGAGTGGAGGGCCTTTGAGGAGTCAGAACAAGTTCCAAGCAACTAGTAAGGGCAACCCATACTCTCGAGCAACCGGAAACCCCAAGATTGGAGGTGGCAGTGAAGGCACAGTGCAAAAGAAGAGTTATGTTACAGCAGCTGGTCGAGCGTCAAAGGGTGGGAGTGTTGGTTCTACCACTCCTATTACATGCTTCAAGTGTGGAAATGAGGGTTACCGAGCAAACCAATGCGGAGACAGAGAGATCACTTGATATACCTGTCAGGAGAAGGGACACATCGCTCGTGATTGTCCTCAAAAGACGCAGGGAGCGGTAGCGGCAAGCGGGAATGCCAATGGGAGCGCCAGTAAACCTAAGGCTACGGGAAGGGTCTTTGCCTTGAGTGGTACTGAAGCTGCTCAATCCGAGGACTTGATCCACGGTATGGGTTTCATTGCTGGTAATCCTTTAGTGATTTTATTTGACTCCGGTGCGACTCATTCTTTCATATCACATGCTTGCGTATCTAAACTTAAATTGCCTGTTTCTTCCTTGCCTTTTGTATTGAGTGTGGAGATGCCAGCTAGTGGGTAAGTTTCTACTTCTGATGTTTGCTTAAACCGTTCTATATCTGTTAATGATAGAAACTTCCTAGTTGATTTGATTTGTTTGTCTCTAAGCCAACTAGATGTCATCCTTGGTATGGACTGGTTATCGTCCAACCATGTCCTTCTAAACTGTGCTGACAAGTCTGTTGTTTTTGGTCACCCTGTCGAGTGTAAGAGTAAGGATTTTATGACTGCCAATCAGGTAAAGGCGTCTCTAAGCGAAGATGCCCAGGTTTACATGCTTTTAGCTTCTTTGAAATCTGATAGTAGCGCTGTGGTGAGTGAGATACCTGTAGTGTGTAAGTACCCTGAAGGATTTGCTGATAATGTGTCCAGTTTACCACCTGAGAGAGAGAGATAGAGTTTTCCATAGACTTAGTGCCAGGTATAGGACCGATTTCAGCTACACCTTATAGGATGTCACTTATAGAGCTAGCGGAACTTAAGAAGCAACTAGAAGACCTGTTAGAGAAGAAGTTCATTAGGCCAAGTGCGTTACCCTGGGGAGCGTCTGTATTGTTTGTTAAGAAGAAGGATGGTAGCATAAGGTTGTGTACTGATTACCGCCAGTTAAATAAGGTAACCATTAAGAATAGGTATCCTTTGCCTAGGATAGATGACTTGATGGATCAGTTAGTGGGGGCATGTGTGTTTAGTAAGATAGATCTTATATCAGGCTATCATCAGATTAGAGTTAAGGAGGAGGATATACCTAAGACCGCTTTTAGGACTAGGTATGAACATTATGAGTATCTGGTAATGCCTTTCGGTGTGACGAATGCTCCTGCCATTTTTATGGATTATATGAACGGGATTTTTCACCCTTATTTGGATAAATTCGTAGTTGTCTTTATAGATGATATACTAATTTATTCCAAAACTAAGGAGGAGCATGAGGAACATCTAAAGATAGTGCTTCAGGTTCTTAAGGATAATCAGCTGTATGCTAAGATGTCCAAGTGTGAGTTCTGGTTAGAGCAAGTGAGTTTCTTGGGTCATGTAATTTCTAAGGGAGGCATAGGTGTAGATCCTTCTAAGGTGGAAGTCGTGCTTAAGTGGGAGTCCCCTAAGTCAGTGAGTGAGATTAGAAGTTTCCTTGGGTTGGCTGGGTACTATAGGAGGTTCATAAAAGGGTTCTCTAAGTTAGCTTTGCCTTTGATCGAGTTGACTAGGAAAGGAGTTGCCTATGTGTGGAATAATAAGTGCGAGATTAGCTTCCAAACCCTTAAGGAGAAGTTGACTAGTGCACCAGTGTTAGTGTTGCCTGACCTTAGTAAATCCTTTGTGGTGTACTGTGATGCCACTAAGATGGGTCTAGGTGGGGTGTTGACGCAAGAGGGTAAAGTAGTAGCCTATGCTTCTAGGCAATTGAAAACCCAAGAGAGGAACTACCCTACCCATGACCTAGAGTTAGCAGCTGTAGTGTTTGCGTTGAAGATTTGGAGACATTATCTGTATGGTTCCCGGTTTGAGGTTTTTAGTGACCATAAGAGCCTTAGATATTTGTTTGACCAGAAAGAGCTGAATATGAGACAGAGGAGGTGGTTAGAGTTCCTTAAGGATTATGATTTTGAGTTAAGTTACCATCCCGGTAAGGCCAATGTGGTGGTTGATGCCTTGAGTAGGAAGTATATCCATGTTAGTTCCTTAATGATTAAGGAGATGGATCTTTTAACCCAGTTTAGGGATCTGAGTTTAGCTTGTGAGATGACCTCTGAGAGCTTGAAGCTAGGAATGACCCAGGTAAGTAATGACTTGCTGAAGGATATTAGTAAAGCCCAGTTAGAGGATCCATTTCTGGTTAGTAGGCGAAAGGCTATAGAAGGAGGTAATGGTGGAGATTTTTGTGATAGGTTCTGATGGGGTAGTAAGATTTGGAGACCGGTGTGTGTGCCTAGTGAACCTACCATTAAGCGTTTAGTGCTAGAGGAAGGTCATAGAAGTAAGTTTAGTTTCCACCCAGGATCAACTAAGATGTATCAGGATTTGAAGAAAGTATTTTGGTGGCCTAGGATGAAGAGAGACATAGAGGAGTTTGTGAGTGCCTGTTTAGTATGCCAAAAGTCTAAGGTAGAACATCAAAAGCCTTCAAGATTGCTTCAACCCTTAAGTATACCTGAGTGGAAGTGGGATAGTATATCCATGGATTTTATAGTTACCTTGCCTAAGACCGTGAAGGGACATGACTCAATATGGGTTATTATGGATAGGTTAACTAAGAGTGGGCATTTCCTTCCCATTAACATTAGGTACCCCTTGGAGAGACTAGCTCAGTTGTACATCAGTGAGATTGTGAGGATGCATGGCATACCATCTAGCATTGTTTCAGATAGAGATCCCAGGTTTACCTCTAGATTTTGGGAGAGTTTACAGCAGGCCTTGGGGACCCAGCTTAGGCTTAGCTCAGCTTATAACCCCCAGACTGATGGTCAGACCGAGAGAACCATCCAATCCTTAGAGGATTTGCTTAGAGCCTGTGTGTTAGACCAAGGGGGTAGTTGGGATAGCTTTTACCTTTGATAGTGTTCACCTATAACAATAGCTTTCGCTCTAGCATAGGTATGGCGCCTTGTGAAGCATTATATGGTAGGAGGTGTAGAACCCCTTTGTGTTGGTGTGAGCCGGGTGAGGGTCTTGCATTAGGTCCTGAGATAGTGCAGCAGACCACTGATAAGGTTAGGGTAATTCAGGAGAGGATGAGGACAGCAAAGAGTAGGCAGAAGAGCTATGTTGATAAGAGGAGGAAGGAGTTAGAATTCAAAGAAGAGGATCATATATTCCTGAAAGTCACTCCGTGGACTGGGGTTGGTAGGGCATTAAAGTCTAGAAAGCTTACACCTCGATTCATTGGTCCTTACCAAATCCTTAAAAGAGTCGGCAATGTTGCCTACCAAATCGCTTTGCCTCCACACTTGTCTAATCTTCATAACGTTTTCCACGTTTCTCAACTCCGAAAATACGTTCACGATCCTTCGCATGTGATTGAGTCGGATCATCTTGAGGTTAAGGAAAACCTAACAGTGGAAACCATGCCGGTGAGAGTTGAGGATCGGAGGGTGAAACAACTTCGAGGTAAAGAGATTCCTTTAGTTAAGGTGATTTGGGGAGGACCTACACCCGAGAGTGCCACTTGGGAACTCGAAGAGAAGGTGAAGGAGTCTTATCTAGAATTGTTCGCTTCAGGTAAAATTCGAGGACGAATTTTCTTTTTAGGAGGGGAGAGTTGTAACATCCTAAATTTTATTAGGATAAATATTAATTAAATTAAAGAGATTAATTAAGAAAATAATTAATTTAATGGGAAATAAATAATAGGAGTGTCATTATTATTAGTTTTGTTTCGTAAAGGTAATTTTAATTGAAAATAGAATAAGGGGGTGAGAGTGGGCCCAAGCCCAATTAGTATTTCTATAAGGAGGGGTAACAGAGCACCCTAATCCTTATTCGTATCATTCGTCAGTAAGCGAAACGCTAAGGAGGGGAGAAACGGAGTCTCAAGAGAGAGATGTTGTGGAGTGAACGCCAAGAATTCAAGAAAGGACTTCCTTGCTGTGATCAAGCTTCGCTTAAGGTACGGTGGGGGAGAGGGTATTGCCTGTATATGCATGTAGGGGGTACTTGGGTAGTAACCTAAGATGTATAATTCGAATTTATGAATGAATAACTGAGAATGATGATATAATCTGGTGATTGATGATTTATTGTTTGTGTATTGACGAATTATTGATTGAGAGTAAAGATGATATTGAAGATAATTGAAAAAAGGGTGATTAAGGATTGAGAAATTGGGGTTTTGATGAATTGATGGTATAATCTGTAATAGATTGATGATTTATTGAGTATTTGATGTTATTAATGAGTATGAATGATGTTTAGACGAAAAAGACTGATTAGGGATTGATTGGATGAGTTTAGAGAGGTGAGAAATCGTGAAATCTGCGATCTGCGATCTGCGTCGCGGGTAATCGATTACCAGAGTGTTCTGGGCAACCAGAAGCACTGTTTGCTTGCGGGTAATCGATTACAGGGGTGCTGTAATCGATTACCTGAGAGTTTGTCTGTGGGTAATCGATTACAGGGGTGCTGTAATCGATTACCAGAGAGTTTGCTTGCGGGTAATCGATTATAGGGGTGTTGTAATCGATTACCAGAGACCTTGTTTACGGGTAATCGATTACTAGAGGTTGGTAATCGATTACTAGAGGTTGGTAATCGATTACCAGAGTGGATTTTGAGATCCTAACTGTTTGATGAAGATTGATGTTGTTTGAGTGTACTTTATAATGAGTATTGTGTTGATGATTAATGATGTTTGATGAGGATTGAGATGCTTATGATATTGAATAATGATGATATTTGATGATGAGTGTGATGATGTATTATGATGATATTTGATGATGAGTGTGATGATGTATTATGATGATGATTGATGATGAGTGTGATGATGATAATGATGTCGGTGTATATCACCTTATTATGATGATGTTTAATGATGAGCATATTGATGTATGATGATGATGATAAGTGTATATCACTTTATAATGATGATGTTTGATGATGAGCATGTTAATGCATGATAATGATGATTTATGATGATGGTGTATATCACCTTTTGATGATGATGTTATCTAAGTTGTGCGGGCCCATAGAGGGGGTACAACTTAGGAGAGATGCCTTGAGCATATGTGATGAGACCTGAATTGTGCGGGCCCATAGAGGGGGTACAATTCGGGAGGTGAACTGAGTTGTGCGGGCTCATAGAGGGGGTACAACTCAGGGGACTAAGATGGGGCGTTCGATGCACGGGCCCATAGAGGGGGTGCAACCTAGGAGTGATTGTACGTGCCCATAGAGGGGGTACAACCTAGGGTCGAATGTCGTTGTGCGGGCCCATAGAGGGGGTACAACCTATCGGATAGTGTGTGGTAACACCGGTAGACCACCTTGGTACTAACCAGAGTGATTGACGAGGTGCGCCCATTGTGTGGAGTTCCAAGTCACGATCTTTGGGTAGACGATGAGAGGAGTATTGATGTGTGATATTTCATGATGAAATGGTTTTATTAAATGATGTTATGAATATTGATGATGATGAGTATTATGTGTGAGAATAGAATATATGATTATTTGGGTGAATGATGGTATGAGAGCTAAATGATGATATATGAATGAGATTATGATGATAATGAGCTTGATGAATGTATAAAGGATATGTTTATGTGTTGTGAATAGGAATGATGGCATCACATGTATATGTTGATATAGATGATTGATTATATGTTGAGTTTTAGATGAATGTTATTCATTGGTGATTTAATGTATTGATGGCATGATGTAATAATGTTGTGGGTGAGGATGGGTATTCTCTATGTGTATGTATGGGTAGTATTCCTCTTCCTCACCGTATTCTGTGGATATATTTTACAGGTGTTGATGAGGACACAACTGGTGTCGATTATGAATAAAAGGGTATGCTATGATAGATGTGACACCAGGGTGTGCTTGGGGGTTTTACCATGTTCCTAGATTAGGAGTATTTTTATGAACTTCTGGATGCCTTGTATGGCAGGAGATTATTAATTGTTTTTATTCCTATGGAGATTTCCGCTGTTTATAATTGATTTATATTTAGAGTTTGAGTTCATTTAATAAAGTCATTTTCAAACTATGAGATTTATTATAAGAGTGATTGTGAACCTTTTTACCTAACGTGAGACTTTCCCTTTTCTAAACTGCAATTTCTTTAATATATAAGAGTATGAGGTAGAAGGGTGTCACATATGATGATGATGTAATGAGTATATGAGGTGTGTATATATGATGATATACTGAGGCATTGAGTTATGATGTGTGTTATGATGATGATGATATATTGATAAATTGAGCATACGATGTGTGTTATGATGTTTTATGATGATGATGAATAATGATGTTTATGATGATTTATGATGAGGAAGATTAATGATGATGTTATGATGATAATAATGATGATGATGATGATGTAATTGATCTTACGATGTTGATGATGCGTGAGTATATATGATGTTGTACTTGAGGTACACAAGCCTAGTGAGAGGCGAGTGTAACTCAAGGAGGTGATTGTACTTGAGGTGCACAAGCCTAGTGAGAGGCGAGTGTAACTCAGGGAGGTGATTGTACTTGAGGTGCACAAGCCTAGTGAGAGGCGAGCGTAACTCAGGGAGGTGGTTGTACTTGGGGTGCACAAGCCTAGTGAGAGGCGAGTGTAACTCAGGGAGGTGGTTGTATTTGGGGTGCACAAGCCTAGTGAGAGGCGAGTGTAACTCAGGGAGGTGTTGTACTCGAGATGCACAAACCTAAAGAGGGGCGACGTGCAACTCGGGGAGGTGAACTGCACGGACCCATTAGAGGGGGATGCAGAGACCATGATGGGATCCATCATTGGTGACAACTAGGGAGATTGATGAGGAACGCCCATTGTGCGGAGTTCTAAGTCATGACCCTTGGGATGATGATTATGATGATTAATTATGATGATTATGATGAGTATGATGATTATGATGTTTATGATGAGTATGATGATATTGATGATATTTTAATATGCATGATGATTGATGAACATACGTTGAATTTGATGATAATATTAAATTACATTAGGATGTTATGAGATGTATTGTTGAGGTGACTATTATATATTGAGAATGAGATTGATGACTTATAAAGTGTGATTCGTGTATTTTTGCTGAGATAAGATGTTTGATAATTAAGATGTAAGATGAAATGAGTGTGTGATTACTTGATGATAATGAGGATTATATGTGGGTGAGGATAGGGTAGCCTTCTATGTGTATCTATGAGTGGTATTCTTTTCCTCACTGTTACACTGTGGTTAATTTTACAGGTGATGATGATGACACAACTGGTGTCGAGTATTAATTGAAGGGAGAGTCTCTCTGATATATGTGACATCAGGGTATACTGTTGGGGATTTTTAATTTGTGTTCTCTATTTTAGGAAAGGATTTTATAAACTGTTTAAGTTCCTTACATGGCCAGTAGGTTATTTTGATGTTGATTCCGCTGCTTAAGTATTTTTGAAAACAGTTGACTTCTCTTTCTATTTTGAATTAGTTGACTTTGAAATAAATGACGTTTTGAATGATGAGAAATGTGAACCTTTTTACCCGTTGTGAGACGTTATCTTTCTAAATCTCGAATTATTTAATGTGTAAGAGTTTGGGGTAGAAGGGTGTCATAAGCAGCGCTTCAGCAGGTTGGTTCGTTCTCTCTTTTTCTTCTGCATGAGACTTCATATATATATATATATAGCTTTGGAAATGAAATCCGTTGAAGTCCAAAAAAACATTATGCTAGTTTCTTTCTGTATCTCTTTTTCTTTTAATTTGTTTTAGCTTTTCCTTTCTTTCTCTATGGTACCAAAAAAAAGATATAAAGTATATGTAAAATTATGCTCATCACTAACCAACTCAATTAATCAAACTAACACACATTATTAATCACTCATCAAGAAAAACAATCATCTCACATTTGAATTACACTACAACACCACTCACGTCCAACCTCCGGTTAAGTTCAATGTACCTATATTTAACTAGTGTTAACATCGTGCTATGCACGAGTTCTAAATAAATTAATTTAATGACAATAATTGATGCATTGATATTTTATTAGATTAATTAACAATTATCATGGTTCCATGAATTTACTGTGGACTATATAAGATCTATATCTTGTTAAAGACTTCTGTATATACAATGTTATCAGTTATGGATGCCAAACCTAAACTATCATCAACAATAAGAACCCTTAGACCGCCTATGACTATCACCCTAGATATTGCCACATATAATTGACCATGTTTCTCAACCAAAAAAAAAAAAAAATTGACCATGTTTGAATACAGGCCGTGGCAAATAGAAACTCACATGAGACAAATTTTGGCTCTGGCTCTTATTAATGGTCATTGCAATGCAAACACAAATAAGGAACTGACATCGCTGAAACTTTACTAAAGACATGCTACCGGTTGGAATTAGGTTCATGTGAGGAATATATACCTTATCCCCTTGCCCATTAGCGTCAACAACAAATGCTCCATTGACATTGACGACAAGCTCAGTAACTATTAATCGCGCACCATTGCATAGTCCAGCAAATAGTGAGATAAATGAGAAATTAAAAAATTACATTAAATTTAATGTAAATCACTAAATCAATACAATTATTACATTTCTTAATTTGTGTTTCTACGTAATAAAAAACTTAAATGGATGATGACAATAATTGTTCTAATATTATAATAATAATAATAATAATAATAATAATAATAATAATAATAAAAGAAAGCTAATGTGTGAGAAAGAAAAATGGTAGTAGCAATATTGCCCTAGTGTACTGTGGGAACAATTTTAATATAGAGTAAATAGAATAAATAAATCAAATAAATAAGAGGGATAATAAGTTAAAACATTAATAAATAAAATAGAGAGATAAATGAAAAATTAAAAAATCACATTAAACTTAATATAAATCAAAAAATTTATTATATTTTTTAATATATGCTTTTTATGTAATGAAAATCAGGAATAGATGAAGAAACAAATTGTTTTAATATAATAATAGTAGAACAATAAAATTAATGTGAGAAAAAAAAAAGAAAACGGTAGGAGCACAACTGCCTCCCGTGGAGGATACCCCCGGTTCATAAAAAATTACTTTTAAAATGAAACATATTAATAGAAACGAATAATGAGAGAAAATATTTTAATATAATAAAAAAGAAAATGAAAGTGTGATAAAAAAACAAAAGAAAAAAATGGTAAGAGTAAGACTACCTCCCGTGGAGGATACTTATGATTAAAAAAATCACTTTACTAAAGTGAGAATAATGTAACTAAAAAATTAAAAAACCCTAAACCCTAAACCCTAAACCCTAAACCCTATGGAAGTTTGAACACATGAAACATGTATTGTGGAAACAATTATAATATAGAGAAAATATATATAATAAATAAATCAAATAAAAAATTACTTTTATAATGAAACATATTAATAAAAATAAATGATGAGAGAAAATATTTTAATATAATAATAAAAAAAGAAAATGAAAGTGTGATAAAAACAAAAGAAAAAAAAGAAAACTGTAAGAGTAAGACTACCTCCCGTGGAAGATACCTGTGATTAAAAAAAATCACTTTACTAAAGTGAGAATTATGTAAAAAAAATGGAAGTTTGAACACACGAAACATGTATTGTGGAAACAATTACAGTATAGAGCAAATATAATAAAGAAATCAAATATAACGGTTGGTAAGAGCACAACTACCCCCGTGGAGGATACTCGTGATTTATAAAAACAACACTCTTGTAATTAAACATATTAATAGGAACGAATAATGAGAGGAAATTCTTTAATATAAGAATGATAAAAAGAAAACGAATATGTGATAAGAAAGCAAAAAAAGAAAGAAAACTGTAGAAGGAGGATTGTGTCCCGTGGAATATATACATGTGGTTAATAAAAAAATCACTTTATTAAAATGATAATGAAAAAACTAAAAGAATATAAGTGAGAAAACATGACAAATGAGAAATAATTTTAATATAGATTGAATAAATAAAAGAGATAATAGATTAAATTATTAATGAATAAAATAATGAGATTAATAATATCTTAAAAAATAAAAAAATTAATATTTTAAATAATAAAAGAATTTAAAAAATAAGTAAAAAAAAACTTTTGTTAAAAAAAAAAGTTTAAAAAGAAAAAAGAAAGAAAGAAAAGGGAACACTTGTTCCCGTGTAAGAAAAAAGAAAGAACGGATGAACAGTGAAAAGTAGAAAAAACGTCTTCCACGAGTCAGAATCGTCAGATATAATATATTCGAATCATTCGATCACCAATAAGTCAATAACTATAACTCTACACCACATTAAACGCATGGGGTTTATTTTATTATTATTCTAATGACAAAAAGGACTCCGCCCGTCATTCCCGTACTACATATGTACAGGGATTTTTACTTTCTGGTAAATATCTTCTGTTGCTCTTTCAAGTTACTATGTTAACCTGCAGAGAGTGTTTAGTAAGCGATTTCACCTGCTTAAAGCATAAATTATTTAGGGTGTGTTTAGTAAGGAATTTTTTGGGTTGTTACTAATTTTTTTAAAAAAATATTTGAAGTAGCATTTTTAAAAAAGTTTTAATTTTTAATTACTAATTAAAAATTAATTATAAGTTTATTCCTCAATCACCTTCATTTATTATTATTTAATAATTAATGATGTTTTTATATGTTATTTTAATATTTTCAGCTAATTTTGCCAAACACATTCAATCAAATTAGCTTATTTTTTTAATTTTTAGCTAGTTTTAAGTTTTCAGCTAATTTTATCAAACACTCCCTGAGTTTGATATATATTAAAGAATTTATTAAAAGTGAAAAGAGAATTAATGCTTTTATATCTGAACGAAATTGGATTCCGTTTCAATTTCAATATTACCAAGTTAGTTCGGATATTAAAAAAAAAAAAAGTTTGCTAGTCGAATACTCAGCCTATTGGACACACTGTTCCCTTGCCACACCCGTTCTTTTGCTCTCATTTTCAAACTCCTTATTTTACAATTTTAATTTATACCACGCTGCTGTTATTATATTTTTATAAAATAGTAATAATTGTTTTATGACTGTAACGTTTTTTATTTGATTGCAAGAATTGATTAGATTGATTGTGTTGTAAAAATCAATGTGCATATAAATATCTATTTATTACTCCAGCTAATCAGAATCAATTTGAAACATTCAAATTGATACTATAACAATCAATCAAATTTATATACATTAAATAGAAACGTTGAAAACATAAAACGGAAAGTATCTGTGTACTATCATTTACGTTTTTAATTCCAAAAATAATTTAATATTATTATCAAATTTTAATTTCTTAAACTGTTATAATTTTATAATAATAATAATTCTATTATATATTATAGCTAGTCAGGTAATAGAGCGTATATCTTAATCTTCCTTTTACATTCTAAATTATCTCTAAAAAATTCTGGGCAATAGAAAGGTGTTGGGGTGGAACTCTGTCTCTATTCTGTGCAGGAAAAAGAGACTAAATCAGTGATAGCTGGGTTGTTGTATCCTGAAGGTGAACGCGTCAAGATCTACTGCACCGTTGGAGGAAGAACATCTCCCGTGGTGGCGTGAATCACCTTAAAGAGAGCGAAAACGCACCTCATCCCACTATCATTGTCAATTTTATTTTTATTGTAATTTCTTAATTTATCTTCTTTTGCTGTAATTTATTCCAACGGCTGCAACTCTGCAAGTGTGTAAAAAGTTGCTAAAAATAAAATGATAAATTATTCTTATCTAATAATAGACTATTTTTAAAAAATTATTGCATACCCAAATTTTAGAATGTGGGTGTAGAAAAGAGAATAATAGAAAAAAAAGTCAACTGGTGAATAGGATATGTGCCCGGTTCAAATAAATCACAAAGCAAGTCATGCAAAAAATTGATTAAAATCATCTGGTCAACCCAGTCAAAAACCGATAAAAAATCGATGTCTGAAAATCGGTTGAATTGGTCTTTTATTTTTTATTTAGTTTAAAATACTTATAAGATAAATAAAAACCTATGTTTGAGAATTATACATAAATATTTATTAATTTACTAATTACTATTAATTTTTTAATTTTATACACTTTATAATAAGATAATTTAAACGAAATTACAACTTGATATATCCCAATTTCTTATAGTTGTGTTATTTTATTAATTAAAATATTATATAAGATTTAAAATATATATTTAATTAGTATCAGTTCAATCACAATTTAATCATTGAACCTTGAATCAGTGTCTTTATCAATTCAATTATCGATCGGTTTGATTTTTAAAACAGTATAAAAAAAGTGAGGGGGGGGGGGGGGAAATGAACTCTTATCTTAGCTCTAAGAAAAGTACTTCATCCTTTTCGGCTGTGTTTGAAAAAATAAATAAATAAATTGCCTTCTAATTTATAAATTATGTTTGATCAATATAAAAATATTTGAAAAATTAATTTATTTTAGTAATTTATAATTTATAATTTATAAAACTGCTTCACCAACTTTTAATTTATAACTTATATATTTTCATCCTTGATATTTTAATGTTTTTATTTATCCTTATTTTTTATCCTTTTAAAAGTATAAATGAAAGCATATCACACATCATATGAAGGAAAATATATATTAACAACATTATTCTTTTTAACATAAAAAATATTATCACTTAATTATATATTATCTAAATTCAATTTAATTTATTATAATATATATATATATATAAAGGAACGAAGTCTAGGGGTATTTTTCCCGCCTAAATGAGGTTAGTAATGTAATTATCCATTGTTATAAATGTGTAGCCTATTATGGAGAGAAAGAAAGTCAATTAAAATAAACTCTCAAAATTTATATATATAATATTTATTTAGATTTTAACCGTTTGTTTTAATTAATCAATGTAATTTCTTATATAAAGTGAATCACTAACTTTTAGACCCGTTAAACAAAGCAATTTTATTTAACCATTTTTTGGTGTTTTGTAAGTTAGTGAACAAAGTTTTAATGATATATATATATATATATATATATTGACATAGCTTTTCAAAATTAACACAAATGTAATGGGAGAAAGAATGTAATTGAAATTAGATAAAGAAGTAAAAGAGAAAGTTAATGATTAAATTAATTAATTATAATATAACTTTTATTTGTATGTTGCAAATGACCAACATAGTCATCTTTATTATGAAAACATGCAAAAAAAAAAAAGATGAGAAAATTATTTTTCAAAACATAAATCAGTAATTAATACAAGAAATATTAATTTAAAACGCACTTACCAAATATAAAAATATCATATTTTCAGTTTCACATCACATGCTTGTAAAATTAAAACAATCTTTAAACAATGCACTCATCAGAAAATAGAGATCCATATGAAATGAAATCAATGAAAAAAAGAAATAAAGGGAAAGAGTTTTATTTTATTAATAAAAGTAGCCATAAGCGGTTAAATATCCCAGCTTCTCTAGAAGCTTAAATAAAATACATTAGTCGGTTAAATTTAGGCAATGCTGATATGGCTTCTATGGCAGTGCCTAGAGGCCATGCTGCATCCACCACAGAATCTTGATATTCAATTTCCTTCCCCACTGTAACCACTTGGAATGGATCAAGCCCTGTAATAATTAAGCAAATGGAAATAATTAATATATAGCTAAGTTAATTTGAATTGCCAACACTTTAATTAATTAGTGAAAAATATCAACTTTCTCATAGCGCAAATAAAACCTACCAAATCCATCAACCAACAACGTGTACGAATATGTAAGATCCATGCATACATATGGAAGTCTTGACTCTGCAAGAAGTGGATAAGTGGAATTGGCATCCTCAAATTTTGTTTGACAAGCTCTCTTAGCTTCAGTCTTCAGATCCTCTATGAGAATATCGGAATTGGGCTTATTTGGATCAATAATGCCAACCTATAAGAATAAACAACATAATTAGTAATGCTCGATATAATTAATAACATTCATAAAATATTTTCTACTTTTACTTTTATTAATAATTATATAAAATACCATTTTTATGTAAATTTTATATAAATTATTTTATTTTATCATATTGAATGATAGTGTAAAAATGATTTATTAAATTAATAAAATAATATGCTTACAATTATTAATAAAAAATGAAATATATAAATAAATAGATAGTTACGTCGGCAGGCAGGTAATAGAAAGATGAAGCAAGGAAGAGGTTTCTCTGACCACTGCCACCTCCACCGTTCCATATTCCCCCAAAAGTGCAGTTCTTATGGGGACATGGCGCATTCACTTTGAGAGCCTTAAGCACTGTTTCTCTGCATTCGTCAAAACTGGAGCTAAAAGTAGGGCCAATGGCTTTATATTCCTCTCCTGCATATGTGTAGGTCCCTGTGTGAAGAATGAAAAAGGTCACTTATTATTAGCATGTGCTATGTATTGGAAAAAACAGGACATAAAAATGAAAAATACATTTGTACCACTGTTTGTGAAAGGAATAAAAAGAAAATAAAAAAACAAGAAAAAAAAGAAAAGGGGTGGGATAAGCTGTGCCACAAAAAGTGGTACATATCAGTTTAACTTTTTTTCCAGTGTGTTTGGTAGAAAAAACATGAGATAACAAAATTTATATAACAAAAACATATAATAAATTCATACAACACACTTTTTCTCTTTATACCTCTCCATCACATCTCACAATTTTCTCTCTTCTTCCTCTTTTCTCTCTTTATCTTTCCTTATTGTATGTTGTATAATTGTACAAGTTTCATTATTTCTCAAAAAAATTGAAGAGAAATATGTGAGAGAATTGGAGTATAGAGAAATCATATAAAAATTTGGAGGGTAAAATAACATTTTAGTCCCTATAAAATACCTCAGTTGATTTTCGTCCCTAGAAAGTTTTTCTTTTTTATTTCATCCTTATAAAATATTTATGCTATTTTTTTAGTCCCTGATGTTGATTCTACTGTTAATTGTGGATGTGTCGAATGCCTATAATAGTCAACAATACTTCAGAAGTACCCTAACACATTATATAAGAGTGTGAGCTTCCTTAAACTCATTTAGAGAGTCAAATTTCATGGTCAATTTGAACTGAAATTCTTTGTACATTTCCTCCTTCACATATATCACAAATAGTCTTTGAATGTGTTTAAGGAGGCTAAAACTATTGTATAATGTGCCAGGGTACAATACATATGATTATTAATTGTGATGGACGTTCTACACATTCGTAATTAATAGTGGAATCAACAGCAGGGACTAAAAAAATAACTTAAATATTTTATAAGGATCAAATAAAAGAGAAAAAATTTCCAGGGACGAAAATCAAAACTCAGGTATTTTATAGGGACTAAAATATTATTTTACCCAAATTTAGATTATTTGGTGGAGAAAAATAAAAGAGAAATAAAGTGTTATTTCTCTCTTGTCTTGATTGGAGAGAGAAATAGAATGTAAGTTGATTTCTATTATATTTCAGCTTGCTTGAGAAGATTTTTTTTTTGTAGGATTCATATTTTTAAATATTTTTTGTTTCTAATTCTGTGTTCCACTCTATTTTTTCTCTCTCCTACCAAATAGAGGGTTTGAAGTGTAGGGTGTTGGAAATAAAGGGAAAATTTAATTAACATGAGGTTTGTTATATATAGAAATTCAGAAGCAATATATGTTTACCTTTAAAGCCAGCTAGAAGGCAAGGGCTAGCAGAACCAGCAGTGACATTCAAAATCTGAACACGAGATGCTTCTCTGCCATAGCGCAAGTAACTGAAACAAAGATGTTAATTAATTAAGACCAATATATTAGCCATTGAATATATAGGTGAAGTTTAATTCTCTCAAGTTTGGTTTGTGAGTTTATTTGCTCACACTGATATATATATATATATATATATATATATATATATATATATATATATATATACACCAAATTTTCATTAAGTATAAGAAGGAAATTAACCTGTGAACATAGAGGTCATATTTCTTTCCCTTGAGCACAAGCTTCTTTATGTATGGATCCTCTCCATCAGGTGCAATTGGAGCGTTTTTAGCTGTGTTTCTTGAGACAGCATATGCCATTTGAACAGATCCACCTCCAAGATCAACTACTCCCACTGTCTTTTGAAACCTTTTTCCTAACTTCCCCAGAAGGTAGTTAACTGTCACCTACACAAAATAACTAATTAACTACTCCAAAATACACAGATCTAATAGAAACATGAATTTCATAAACAAAACTAATTCTACTTAATTTATTAATTAGTTAATTAAAAGTCATACCCACATATAAGAACCTTCTTCGGTTCCATCAATAATATCCACTGATTGAACATTCAGAGTACTTCTGTTGTTGAACATATCCCGAACCTGAGGTAAGAAAATCAAAGCTTTAAACATTAATTGAAAGCGTAGGTGCAGATTTGAACGAGATAACAAACGAAGTTCATGGTTAATTAATTACCGCTTGCAATATCTCTTCAGAAGCATCCCCATCCAAAAGCCTTAAACCTGCAGTTGCCTGCATTACCATAAAAAATGGAAACACATTATTAATTAACATTTTTAAATTCTCACTTTCTTTCTTCCTAACATTTTCATTTAAATCATTTAAAGCTTTCATAAATTTAATTCTGGCCAATTAACATCTCAAATTTTTACTATTTTTAACTCGATCTCACATTATGCTAAAATGATCCTTTAATTTTTTTTTTAAATAAAAAATTAATTTACTATAATTAGAAAAAGTAAATGACTAAATTTTCAAGTAATCCATCCTAAAAAAAGAAAAAGTGTATTTAAGTCTAGTTAATTTTATTTTTCTTCATACTTAACAGTTCATCAAATAGATCATGCTTGTTGTCCCCAAAACACTACATAGTAACTAAAAAAGTGAGATCAGAAACACCCACTCCAAGCTTAAGGGGTGTCTTAGGATGCATGTCCTCAGGGACCACACTTTGTGCTTCTTCTAAAAGTGGAATCAGAGATTCTGCGGCTCCTTCAGGATCATCCGCGTATGCACTCAAACCTGGCTTGATCTACATCACAACACAATATTACTGTAAGAATATAAGTTAAGGACAGTGAGTTTTTAGTTTTTTTATTTTTAAAAGATTTTAATTAAATTTTTATAATTTAAAATTGAAAATTAAAAATAATTTTTTGTGATTTTTAAAATTAAGTGATTTTTAATTTTTCATTTTGAGTTATAAAAAATTAATTAAAATATTTTGAAAATAAAAAACTAAAAATTAGTAACCTTAATTCCGAAATAAGGCCTAAGAAAATGAAATTGACAAAACCGGAACTTAAATATGATGCAAAATTAAAGATAATTAAAAAGATATCACCTACCTTATTATTAAACTCAAGGTCTGTGCCAATGTGAAGAAGATCTAAGTTCTGATCAAAATGGTAAACATGCACACGACTGCCAGTGCTACCAGCATCAAAGATGACAGCGTAAGAGGTAATGGATTCTTGTTTGGGTAATATCTTACGGTGAGTGAGTAGTATATTGTTGCCAAGAAACTGGGAAGAAGAGATTCCACTAGGCATTAACAAGAGTACTAGAAAAGTTATGAGAGTAAGGAAGTCCATGCTCTTAGTTCGTGGACAGAGCAAAACCATTTTTGAATCGCTCACAACTCAACTAGCTCTAGTTGAGGAGGAATTGGAGGAGATGTTGTACTATATAATAAATGGG
Organism: Sesbania bispinosa; assembly: GCA_026901365.1. Classification (NCBI taxonomy): domain Eukaryota; kingdom Viridiplantae; phylum Streptophyta; class Magnoliopsida; order Fabales; family Fabaceae; genus Sesbania; species Sesbania bispinosa. Next base: position 491,573 of record QLOH01000039.1, on the reverse strand, counting down.
AGTAAACCAACACTTTAGCCCTTGAAAATGTGGTCAATTGTCAATTTATTCCCTGAATTGAAAAAACAGTCAATTTAATCCCGGAAAGTGTTAAACGTTGGTCAGATCAGATTAATCCTTTTATTACTGTGCGTTAGTTAACAAAATGTGAAACAAAATGACTAAACTGATCGACGTTTAAAACTTTTAGGGACTAAATTGACAGTTTTTTTAATTCAGAGACTAAATTGACAGTTGACTACACTTTCAGAGACTAAAGTGGTAGTTTAATCTAATAAATGGAGAAAATTAATTAAGTACTAAAGTTACTAATTGTCTATCGGGTATTTCCTTTACCCTTATATTTTTTAATAAAGAAAATATATAAACACGCATCTATTTAAGTCGTACAGTCATCTAGCTAGCACGTGAACCTCATTTTTTTTTATTTTATTCTTTTCAAATCACATCATATTATTTGGTTGTCTTTTTTATTTTTATCACTCTTACACGTTGATTGATAGTGCAGAAAGAAATAAGATAGGGAGAAATATAAAAGAGAAAAAAAATGGGGTGAAAAGAAAATATATGAGAAATAGAGAAGAAATTGAGTTGTTTGATAGAAAATGAATAAAGATGAAATAGGGTAAAAAGAAATAATATTTTTATTTAGTAAAAGAGAAATAAAAAGGAAAGAAATTGAATTATAATATATAAAGATAAAAATACCCTTAAATATATTCTTGAGTTAAATTTATAAAATTTAAAATATTTAACTTTATAAATAATATAATAGTAATTTATATAAAATATTAATATATACATATAATATATATTAAAATATTTAAATTTCTAAACTAATAAATTCAATTAATTTTAAAATAAGTATATCATAATGATAATAATACATTGTTAACTATTAACGAAAATTATATTATTTGATAAACTAAAATGTAAAAACAACAAATGTTGATAACAAATAAGTGAGAAAGCAAAAATTATCAATGTTAATTGAAAAAATAATTGCAATCCCTGGGATCAAAACGAATAAAAAAACATAATACAGTAAGAAAGGATGCAGGAGGCTACGTAATTGAAATCCAACATAAAATGTTGAATAAAAAGAAAGGGGTATAGTGGTCCAAATAGTTTTCAGACTTATTCTGTCTCCATGGTCTGACTAATTTCTCCCCATCTCTCTTCACTTTGGTGAAGAAATTATAGATAGTGGATCCCATACCTTTTTAATTCTCTCTTCCCACATTTTATCCTAAACTCATAAACACATTTCTCTTCCACCTATTTCTTCTCTTTCCCCCTAATTTCTTCTATACCAAACCGACCATTAATCAAGGCATGACAATGGACATCCACTCCACAAATTACTATAACGTTCGTCCTTGTACTTACATTTAAAAGAAAAGATTTTGTATCTCAGTGTGTACCGTATGAGTAGTAACTTAAATGCCCATATTTATATATTCATACTCGAGACCATTACCCATAACATTAATTGAAAAAAACCATAATTCAATTAAAAAATTAACCTAAAATCATGCAAACATAATTATTAAACATCGCAAACACAACTATTTAATTAGATCAAGATGCAATATAAAAAATTATGAAGTTAATATATAAAAAAATATAAGTCTTGCTAATGAGTGTCCTAAAGTCACTTATTAAGGAATCGATATAAATATTTTTATTGGAATACCACAACATTTTACAGTACTAAATTTTACGCAATATAATAAAAATTTTCATTTTTGATTCCATCATTAATGGTCTTTTGACATTCATTAGCATTTCTCTAAATTTATATGTTATTATTTATTAAATAATTTAAAAATATATATATATATATTTGCAGGTATAGCTCGAGTTAGACATTATAATGTCCGTACCCGTATCAATTCTTATTAAAATTTGCCAATAATTATCCTTACCCGAGCTCGGATCATTTAGCCGGTTTTTATATCATATTCATTACGGGTGTCCATTGCGCTTGGTCCATCCCAAAAATGAAATGTGAATATATTATTTTTTTTCTATTTTTTATATCAGTTATGTTTATAAGACAAATGGCAAAAGAGTGCTTCAAACTAGAGGTGTAAACGGGTCCAATCCAACCCGCGAACCCGACGAATCCAACCAAATTCGAAGATATTTAACGGTTTGGTTCGGGTATTCGATTCGGTTAGGACATTTTCTTTCAAACCCGATCTGGTTCAGTTCGAGTCTCGAGTTTGCTTATGTTGAACCTGATAGACCCAACCCGAACCAAATCAGAAAAGAAGTCCTAATCTTATTTCATTTTCATGCAAGGAGAGAACAAAAATAGGCGTAGTGACAACACAAGCAAATGTGGTTCCCCAAATCCTATTTCATATGCTCCTCTCAATTTATTTTTCTCTATTTCTTTTTTATTTTTCATTTTATATTTTAATTTAATTTCATCTTCCACATTTTAAAAAAAAATGCTCATAACCCAACTGATCCGGAGGTTAACTCGGAACTAGCTCGGCTGGTCTAGCGGCCTACATGCTACCACGGATTTAGGCTTATCATACAGCCACCTCGGCTGGCCTACCAGCCATCTCGGTTGGCCTACCTCAGCTATCTCGGATTTAGTACCAGCCATCTCGGCTAGCCTACCACAGCCACCTTGGATGGTCTACCACAGCCACCTCGGCTGGCCTACCAGCCATCTCGGATGGCCTACCACAGCCACCTCGGATGGCCTACCACAGCCACCTCGGCTGGCCTACCACAGCCATCTCGGATGGCCTACCACAGCCACCTCGGATGGCCTACCACAGCCAGCTCGGCTGGCCTACCAGCCATCTCGGATGGCCTACCACAGCCACCTCGGGATGGCCTACCACAGCCACCTCGGATGGCCTACCACAGCCAGCTCGGCTGGCCTACCAGCCACCTCGGATGGCCTACCACAGCCACCTCGGATGGCCTACCACAGCCACCTTGGCTGGCCTACCAGCCATCTCGGATGGCCTACCACTGCCACCTCGGATGGTCTACCACAGCCAGCTCGGCTGGCCTACCAGCCATCTCGGATGGCCTACCACTGCCACCTCGGATGGCCTACCACAGCCACCTCGGATGGCCTACCACAGCCACCTCGGCTGGCCTACCACAGCCATCTCGGCTGGCCTACCACAGCCACCTTGGATGGCCTACCACAGCCACCTCGGCTGGCCTACCACAGCCAGCTCGGCTGGCCTACCAGCCATCTCGGATGGCCTACCACAGCCACCTCGGATGGCCTACCACAGCCACCTCGTCTGGCCTACCAGCCATCTCGGATGGCCTACCACAGCCACCTCGGATGGCCTACCACAGCCACCTCGGCTGGCCTACCACAGCCACCTCGGCTGGCCTACCAGCCATCTCGGCCGGCCTACCACAGCCACCTCGGCTGGCCTACCACAGCCACCTCGGCTGGCCTACCAGCCATCTCGGCCGGCCTAACTCAGCCATCTAGGCTGCATGGACACTTAACAACTGTGCAGCCCGGGGACCACCAACTAGCTCCTCACCCTACCACTTGCCTATGCCTACACAGACTGACACCAATAAAGGGCACTTCCCATCACATAGACTGAGCAACTTACCCACTGACACAAGCAATCAGGCGTAGGTTGGGCTACACCACAGGCTAGCTCTGGCTAGACCCCATGCTATAAATACCCCCTCCCTTGGAGGGTCAGGTACGCTCATTCTCCCCTGCTCACACTCTGTCTCAAACCCATTCTAACTTGGGCGTTGGAGTGTCTTCGCAGGTCACCCCCTCCTCCTCCACCGGAGCTACTGTTCAAGGCAACAACCACTGCATCTCAACCTCGGACCATCGCGGATCCCTATCTCGGACAACATGGAACATCTCGGTTTACACCCAGAACCACCCTGGAACATCCAGGGATGATCACCTCCGCCACGAACATTTGTCTGGCACGATCATTTGGCGCCGTCTGTGGGAAGAGGTAAATAGTAAACCCCAACAATAGCTCTTCTGGTTGAAAACCTCTTCTCCTTTTTCTTTTTTCCCACTCTCAGAAGAAACCATCACCCTGAGCGTATATGAATATTCAGATCTGGGCTTGCCCAGTTTCCTGCATTTTTGGATCAACTTATTTCTTACGAATCTTATAAAGTGGAGGAGGGGGAAACGAGCGTCTCTTGGATTTTTGCATCGATAATCCGTTTCTCGATTTATGGTTGTTTTCTGCACTGTATGGGAGGAGATACCTGCAAAAGTTATACTCCTCAAAATCCGAGGTGTGAAAACCCGGATGGAGAAGTCAGGAAGATGTTCTAAAAAGCGAGGTGTGAAAGCCCGGATGAAGAAGTTATGAGGATACTCCTAAATCCGAGGTGTGAAAACCCGGATGGAGAAGTTACGAGGATGCTCTAAAATCCGAGATGTGAAAAACCGGATGAAGAAGTTGAGGATACTCCTAAAATCCGAGGTGTGAAAACCCGGATGAAGAAGTCATGAAGATGCTCTAAAATCCGAGGTGTGAAAGCCCGGATGAAGAAGTTATGAGGATACTCCTAAATCCGAGGTATGAAAACCCGGATGGAGAAGTTACGAGGATGCTCTAAAATCCGAGGTGTGAAAACCCGGATGAAGAAGTTGAGGATACTCCTAAATCCGAGGTGTGAAAACCGGATGAAGAAGTTGAGGATACTCCTAAAATCCGAGGTGTGAAAACCCGGATGAAGAAGTCATGAAGATGCTCTAAAATCCGAGGTGTGAAAGCCCGGATGAAGAAGTTATGAGGATACTCCTAAATCCGAGGTATGAAAACCCGGATGGAGAAGTTACGAGGATGCTCTAAAATCCGAGGTGTGAAAACCCGGATGAAGAAGTTGAGGATACTCCTAAATCCGAGGTGTGAAAACCCGGATGGAGAAGTTACGAGGATGCTCTAAAATCCGAGGTGAAGAAGCTACGAGGATGCCCTAAAATCTGAGGTGTGAAAACCCGGATGGCTTACATATGAAGATACCCTAAATCCGAGGTGTGAAAACCCGGGTGGAGAAGTTATGAAGATGCTTCTAAACCCGAGGTGTGAAAACCCGGGTGGCTTACATGTCAGGATGACATGCTTCTAAATCCGAGGGGTAAAAACTCGGATAGCTTACAAGTCAAGATGATATGATTTTAAATCCGAGGTGTGAAAACCCGGATAGCTTACATGCAAGGACAACATGCTGCTAAATCCGAGGTGTGAAAACCTCGATGCCATACATGCGGGGATCATATACTTTTAAATCTGAGGTGTGAAAACCCAGATAACTTACATGCGAGGATGAGATAATTCTATGTCCGAGGTGTGAAAACCCGGATAGTGTATATGCGAGGATGACATGATTCTAAATCCGAGGTATGAAAACCCGGATGAGATGATTCTAAATTCGAGGTATGAAAAAACCTGGATGAGATACTTATAAATCCGAGGTGTGAAAACTTAGGCGGATAACGTACATATGGAGAGCATGATATACTCCTAAGTCCGAGGAGTTAGAACCCGTATGGCGCACATGGAAAAGTTATGAAGATGCAATATGAAAGACGATGTTTTAGAAACACAGGACAATAAAAACGAGATGGTAGAGCTGATGTAAACGCACAGGCGAAACCAAGTCTAAAACTTGGCAAAATCTGAGTTCATAAACTCGGATAAATAAATTCTTCATGTGCAGAGCATGGAATACCCATAAATCCGAGTTCATAAACTCGAAGAAATAAAATTCTTCATATACAGAGCGTGGAGTACTTCTAATTCCGAGTTCATAAACTCGGATAAATAAAATTTTGGGTAAAGAGTATGAAAAATACGAGATCTCATTAACTCAGCTCACCGGGTATGATGATATCCCAGCCGACCAATCTTCTCGTCCCATATGTCCCACACCCAGTTTTACCTGCTTGGATCTTCACCCCACAAAAGGTCAGACCAGCCGTTAAAATCACATTCAACATCTCGACCCCATATACTTAGACATGGCATCGAGCTGGGGGGCATCTGATCCGGAGGTTAACTCGGAACTAGCTCGGCTGGTCTAGCGGCCTACATGCTACCTCGGATTTAGGCTTATCATACAACCACCTCGGCTGGCCTACCAGCCATCTCGGTTGGCCTACCTCAGCTATCTCGGATTTAGTACCAGCCATCTCGGCTGGCCTACCACAGCCACCTTGGATAGTCTACCACAGCCACCTCGACTGGCCTACCAGCCATCTCGGATGGCCTACCACAGCCACCTCGGATGGCCTACCACAGCCACCTCGGCTGGCCTACCACAGCCATCTCGGATGGCCTACCACAGCCACCTCGGATGGCCTACCACAGCCACCTCGGCTGGCCTACCAGCCATCTCGGATGGCCTACCACAGCCACCTCGGATGGCCTACCACAGCCACCTCGGATGGCCTAATCACAGCCACCTCGGATGGCCTACCACAGCCACCTTGGATGGCCTACCACAGCCAGCTCGGCTGGCCTACCAGCCATCTCGGATGCCTACGCCTACCACAGCCAGCTCGGCTGGCCTACACAGCCACCTCGGATGGCCTACCACAGCCACCTCGGATGGCCTACCACAGCCACCTCGGATGGCCTACCACAGCCACCTCGGATGGCCTACCACAGCCACCTCGGATGGCCTACCACAGCCACCTCGGATGGCCTACCACAGCCACCTCGGCTGGCCTACCACAGCCATCTCGGCTGGCCTACCACAGCCACCTCGGATGGCCTACCACAGCCACCTCGGCTGGCCTACCACAGCCAGCTCGGCTGGCCTACCAGCCATCTCGGATGGCCTACCACAGCCACCTCGGATGGCCTACCACAGCCACCTCGGCTGGCCTACCAGCCATCTCGGATGGCCTACCACAGCCACCTCGGCTGGCCTACCACAGCCACCTCGGCTGGCCTACCAGCCAACTCGGCTGACCTACCACAGCCACCTCGGCTGGCCTACCACAGCCACCTCGGCTGGCCTACCAGCCATCTCGGCCGGCCTAACTCAGCCATCTAGGCTGCATGGACACTTAACAACTGTGCAGCCCGGGGACCACCAACTAGCTCCTCACCCTACCACTTGCCTATGCCTACACAGACTGACACCAATAAAGGGCACTTCCCATCACATAGACTGAGCAACTTACCCACTGACACAAGCAATTAGGCGTAGGTTGGGCTACACCACAGGCTAGCTCTGGCTAGACCCCATGCTATAAATACCCCCTCCCTTGGAGGGTCAGGTACGCTCATTCTCCCCTGCTCACACTCTGTCTCAAACCCATTCTAACTTGGGCGTTGGAGTGTCTTCGCAGGTCACCCCCTCCTCCTCCACCGGAGCTACTGTTCAAGGCAACAACCACTGCATCTCAACCTCGGACCATCGCGGATCCCTATCTCGGACAGCATGGAACATCTCGGTTTACACCCAGAACCACCCTGGAACATCCAGGGATGATCACCTCCGCCACGAACATTTGTCTGACACGATCACCAACCCAACCCAACCCGAACATATTCGGGTTGGTTCGGTTCGGGTTACTCACCCAAAAATACAAAACCTGAACCAACCCAACCCACCACCATTCTACCGGTTCGGACTTGGTGTCACCCCAAACCCAATCCAACCCAACCTGATTACACCCCAACTTCAAACTTCAATGATTCAATATCCATATCCGTCTTTTCGCGTTCTTGTCTTCAATGTGCTTAGACAAATTGAGTAATATATGATTTGTTTTAATAGACAACAATGACTTACCAATTTTATTGAAAGAGTATTGGAAGTACTCTAAAAAGAGTTTCAACAAAATCGGAAAAGATTAAAAAAAATTAATACTAAGAGTCTATTTGATTAAAATTAATACCAATTTTAAAACAGTTTTATAAATGTATTTTGAACACTGTTTTTTGAGAAGAAAATTATAAAAAAAATTATTTGGTAATTCTATTTTGAAAATTATTTTTAAAAATAAAAAACAAAAAAACTTGCTTGGTAAATTTGTTTTTTAAAACTGTTTTTGAAAATTAAAAAACAGAAAACTCGTTCGAAACTATATTTTTTAAAAATTGTTTCTGATATCTATAAATATTTGTTGAAAATTTTTTTTAATACATTTTTAAATTTATTAAAGAACTTATATTTTTTTTACTTAAAATGTATTTTTAGTGTCTATATATTTTTTTTTACTTTATACGTATTTTTTTATTTATAGAAGAATTTATCTTAATTTTAGTACTCACATTATAAAAATATGAGTAAGAATAAAAATACAATTACTTTAAAAAGTATAAGTAAGATTAAAATGAATTATATCATAGTCATCTGTTGTTTCTAATAAGAACAAGAGCAACAAAACAAATTAACAATCTAATATTTATTTAATCTAACATTTTAGAATTTATATTATTAAAATAAACTAAAATCAACAAAACAAATGAATCTAGATGCACTTAGGATTCAAAGGAAAGAGAGCCTTGGCGTTAGAGTTTAAAAGATTACAAATTCAATTCTGAGTTATGAAATCAACCTTTAAACCGTGCAAGATAAAACTACCTAAAATTATAGACCCACGACAGGTAAAACTTTTGCTTGGACCCCACTATCAACCTTCATTGTCATCACCCACATATAGCCTAACTTGTAAGGGAATTTCGAAACTAGAATTCCAATTTTCATATTTGCCAGCTAGCAAAGCAATTTATTGAATTTGTAAGAATGATTCAGTTCACTTTGTTCAAACCAAATTTATCTTAATAAGTTTCCTTGGTTCACCTAAATGAGATTGTGTTAGGACCACAGGAAACACTAGAAGAGGGGTTGAATAATGTTTTATAATCTTTATAGATTTTCGAAAACCTTTTAAAATAAGCAAACTGAGTTTGAAAATATTTGAGCAATCTTCTGAAACTGGAAGTTCAGCAACTTGCTGATGCAACTCAGAAGGTTGGATAAAAACAATTTTAAAGTATTTTCATGTGAAGAAAAGATTGTTTTCTGCGTGGATTTATAAAACAACTTTTCTTAAACCCTCCTTGGTTAAATAAAACAGATAACAACGGAAAGTAAAAGATTTAAAGGTAGAGAGAATTCAGGCACAAAAATTTATCCTGGTTCACCCACTAACCCAGTGAGCTACGTCCAGTCCCAGGGCCAACCACCACTGGATTTTCCACTAATCTCGCAAGATTACAAGTACTATTTGAACCCAGCCTCTTCAGGCTAAACACCAAGTATTCTTTGGACCCAGCCTCTCCAGGCTAAACAAGTATTCTTTGGACATAGCCTCTCCAGGCTAAACATGTAACGTCCTAATTTCTAAATTCAGAAACATTGCCTGTTGGGAGCACTATTTCCAAACTCGTGAAATTAATTCGTTCATTTTGCGTATCGACATACAACAAATATTCGCTTAAGTAATCCAACACTTACTAAAGCTCCAAAGGCATTACATATGTAAATCAAAATAACATCAATAACATATTTGCCATAAGGGCTCCAATTCAATAAAATAAACTAATATAATAAAATCCTCATGGGAATCCTAGTCACTAACAGTAATTTATCTAAACAGTTCTAAATACATCAAGGCATGACAAATCAAACAACTATCAATGTCCATAAGTCTCCTACTGATCATCGCTTTCCTGCTGAAAATCCTGCACATCTGAAATGTATTCCCACGGAGTGGGGTGAGACCAACGTCCTAGTGAGCGTGACAAGTGTGTGTAGTGTGAGGAGATACCAAGAACCATCATATATATATTCATTCGGAGCATCACAAATAGAGGCAAATAAACATGACTCATCATCATCAAAACAATGCTTATGATGCAATGCATGACTGTGAGGTGTTGTTACCCGACACCCGGGGTCTTTTCTCTGTAATGTGACTGTGGTTGAGCGCTCGACCTGAGAATCCAAGGACCGTCGTCTAGGGAATCTTATGATTAAGTGATGACAACCTGTCAGTGGACTTCTGAACTGACAGCTGATGGCTAGGATCAACTTGGAGCTGCTTGAAGTGCTTGGGGCTAAACCAAGCATGAGTCTTCCTTCATGAAAGTCAACCCTTGATCAAACCTTGATCATTGACCAAGAAGTCAAAGTCAACATGCAAGACTCAACTTAATTAGGAATCAATATAATTAGGATTTATGATGTAATTAGGATTTGTGATGTAATTAGGATATACTTGTCTTTTCTTAATTAGGGGCGCCCACATGTATGGGTTTATTGGCTAGTAGGTTGCCTTGCTACAAGACTTAGGAGGTCATGGGTTCTAATCCAAACTAGGATAGGAAATTTACTCATCCTTTTATTTTCCTTGTAAGTGGGGCGCTAATTAGGAGGTTTATTGGCTTAATGCTTGGCTTAGCCATAAACCTTGGGGGCATGGGTTCAAATCCCACTAGGGATGGGTTTGCACCCATCTTTTTATTTTCCCCCTTTATTCCACTTAAGTGGCCGCCCCCTTCCCCCTTTTTTTCCTATAAATAGGAGTCCTCTCCTCTTGTAATGACACATTGAATTTTGAAGTAAAGGCATTATGCCAAAATTTCTCCTCCCTTGTGAGTTGAGTGAGGCTTGGTGGTTCTTGCTCAAACCATACTGAGACTTATCTAATTCTCCTGAATTAGTGGCGTTTGGCATTGGACTTATCTGCTGCAAGTGGATTCTTGCTTCAGTGGCGTCCTTCCCATTTCTTCCTCTCCACTTTTTCTTTCATTTTCTCTCATTTTCTTGCACTTTCTTGCGCATTATAGCTGCTGTTCCAGCCACTATAATTCGCAATTTTGGTGCCTTTAATTGATTCTAATCGGTTGATTTTTCTCAATTCTAGATCCTACACCTATCCGGCTATCATTAAGTCTTAATTATTATCATTCATAATTCATTCTTGGTTGGGGACCCCATCTCCCTCTTGGCCATGAGTTCGATGTGGTTACCCCGTTTTTCTTAAGTAATTTGCCCGAAGGCCTGTGACGGTCAATGACCCTGTGATATTTAAATTCATGATGTATGACTGTGATGGCCAAAGGCCCATGATTAATCTTTAGGTGAGACAAAAATTCAGTAATACAAATGTTCCCCAAATTCTCTACCCTAGGGTTTACCATTCAACTCATGAAATCATTATAATGCAATAATATATTCCACATTCATCAAATCATAATTAAACTCAACAATATTAGCAAGGGAAGAAAGAATAGGGAGCATAAATAGGAGAACATTCAAGAAAACAAGTGAGTGAGAATCACACTCACCTTAGAGTTGAGAAAACGGAGGAAGAATGGAAATAGGGAACGTTGAGGGTGAAGAGAATGATGGAGAACTTGATCTTGGGGATGAAAAACCTTCCTTGATCTTCAATGGGACTTCCTCTCACTAAAAACCTCTCTTTCTCTCTCTGGAATGAAGTAAAAACGGCAAGGAATGAGGAAAAGAACCCTAACTTTGTGTTTTTAAAGAACTAGATGCGTTCCTGCGCTCAGGGTGCGCTCAGCGCAGCTGGAGTGCATGTCTCCGCAATTCCTCTCTGTTTTCTGCGCTTCAGTTGCGCTCAGCGCAGCTTGGAGCGCAGGAAACGATTTGAATTCCTTTGTGCCTTGACAACTTTCTCACCTGAGCAATAATGCGTCGGTTTGGGGTGCAAACGAACTCGGAATACTATCGTATAGCATATCAAACTGAAGCCTCGAATCTTAGCTTTCTAATCCAAGTAGAATCACCTCAATTGGACATCTTTAACTATAGATATTTGCAATTTAGTGCACCAAGGTCATTAGGCTTAAACCTGAAATCAAGCAACAACCTTAGTTTTTGCCCCTCTTTGGTTTCCAATTCAATTCTCTCCCTCTCAAACCTAATTGCTCTCCTCCAAAACCTTCTTCTAACTTAGTTCTTCTCATCCAAACCCTTCCTCACTCTAATTCTTGATAAATCAATTCCCTTGACCATAAAGCTTATTCTTCCACACTTAATGGCTAAGATCTCGGGTGTTGCTCTTCTCCTTAACTCTTTCTCCTGACCCTTCCTATCAACTTAATTCTTCTTTACCCAACCTCATCTCTTGACTCTTAACCACTATATTTTCTCTGACTCTGGGTGTGATTCCGTCTAGTTTTGACCTACCGTTGATTGGCTTAACTCTTGGTCCCTCTTCTAAACTCTTTTAAAACACATAGTTCCAGATTGATTTCCCTAATATCTTGTCTGAAATCACACTTAACCTCTGAATTCTCACTCTACTTCTAACTCCCCTTTCTTGGCTAGGTTCACCACCTAAGGCTTCTCTTAGGTTTCCTAGGTTCCGGTTTCCGGGATGTTACAATTCTACCCCCCTTAAATAAATTTTGTCCTCAAAATTTGCTCCGAGTGCCTCAACACAAGGTCACCCTCCTATTCTTTACTATATTTGTTTACTTGGAATCCTGCCCCAATGTCGCTTGATAACCAATATCTCTATTTCTCAAGGAAGCAAAAAGGAAATCAAAAGTGAGTTGTACCTCATAATTCATCTTATTGGTTTTACTCTAATAGGTTACGTCTCTAATATTACTATCCTCTAACTATCTCATGCCTATCTTCCGCTAACATCATTCAATTCTATCTAGTGTACATATTCTGAAGTGTTTCACTTTCCCCAGCTATGTTTGAGCACTGGAATCTTTTCCGAACCATTGCCTAGTAACTAATACTTCTTTTCCTCAAGGTCTCTAAACGGGATTAAGGGTCATTTCACTACTAATCTTGTCTCCTAGGCTCTTACCCCATAGGCTACTCCTAGGATAACGTCACCTTCCTTGTTGGTTCTATTCCTATCTTACGTTGAAATCTGTCAATCTTTCGTTTCTCTCCTCACGACTATGACATGGATTCCTAGGGGTCACAAGTTGGCTTCCCTCACCCTCGGAGGGTCTAACTACCCAGTATCATCATCCTTCCTAATCAAGTCGAAACATTCTACTCATGATTCCTAATAGAAATGAAAATGGTGGTTGCCTCTCCCTTATCCTATCTTATATGCAATTTCCCACACTACCGACAAGGTCGTAGCATAGGAAAGTCCAAAAACTTTGATTATAACTTCTAACTTGATTCCTAACACATCCCCTACTACTAGGGCTATCTAGAGGTCACACAATGTGTGGGGAAAACTAAAATTTGGGTGCTGCTAACAACCTAGTTGTGCTCCAAGTATTTCTGATTGGTCTTTTAAGTTATACTGTCGGTACTTATATCTTCCCCTACCAGGCTACCCCCCTTTAAGGACTCGGGCCCTTCCTAACAACCCTCTAGGTTTTTATTCCACCTTATGAAACTATCCTGCGTTCCCAAGGAGCTGGCTAGCCTGAAACATAATCATCTAACAGCATCACGTTATCACTAGTTTCTAGGACAACACACAGATCTCGAGAAAAGAATATAGATTGCAACCAAGTGAAAACAACACGTCAGAGTAACAAAAAAAATAGTAGTGGAGTTTCTCTGATACATATATGATAAAGAATGGACAAGCTTTTGTAGCTCATCCGAAAAAACGTCAATCTAATCTGACAGAACATGATAGTGTGTAGGCCTGCTTGTACCTATCACTCCATCACGTGCACATCAGTGGAAATCATGATTTTGGGGATGACAAATTTTATTATCAATCATGGTTCTAGGGGAAAACATTGCCAGGAGATCTAGATTGGAAAAAGGTTTACATAATGTTTCTTTTGAACAACAATCACTAAAAATATTTGGGGTCCCATGTTTCTTCAAGAAACTATGTCACACAATTTACATCTTTAACCAGTGGTACGCCTCTCAAGTTAAACATATCACATTCCTTACCTTTGATATAACATGTTAGAACCACAGGAAACACTAGAGGGGGGGGGGGTTGAATAGTGTTTTAAGCTTTTTAAATAGTTTTGGAAATCTTTAATTTAAATCATGAAGATGAACAATGTTCAAAACAAGTCTTAAGATCAGAGATAATTAAAACGTGCGGAAGGTAAGAAAAATAGAGTTTCTTCTAAAGCTTAAGATTGTTTTAAACAGAGGCTTCTCAAAGTATCTTCTGAATATTATTACAAAGAGTATTTTCAGAACGGTTTCTGAAATACTTCAGATGACTAGAGGTTGTCTGAAGTCTGTTTCTGATTTCTGAACTGAGCTCTTTCCAGACTCACTTCAGATAATTATTTCAGAAGTTCTTCAAGGTACATTCTTTGTAATGCTTCAAATGATATAAGAGACATTTCATGTTTTGTTCATATGAAAGATCATTTTATTGAAATAGCTGTGTTAAGTTTAGTATGAAAAATACTTTTCAATCCCCAACATAAATATGAAAACTGTAAATAAAGAGATTAAGGGAAAGAAAACTTAGGCACAAAATTTATCCTGGTTCACTCACAAACCCGTGAGCTACATCCAGTCCCAGAGGCAAACAACCACTGGATTTTCCACTATCTGAACTCAGATACAAGTATTCTTTTACCACAGCCTCTTCAGGCTAAACAACAAGTATTCCTTTGTTTTCAACTGCCTCTCCAGGAAACTCATGCAGTATTCTTTTACAGACAAGCCTCTCCAGGCTCAACAAGTATTCATTTGTTTTCAACTGCCTCTCCAGGCAACTCATGCAGTATTCTTTTACAGACAAGCCTCTCCAGGCTCAACCACGAGTATTCTTTCTTCCACCAAGCCTCTTCAAGCTCTCAGACACTTAACCAAGTGTAGAGTATTCTTTCTTTTACCAAGCCTCTCCAGGCTCTCAGACACATAAAGTGTTTACACATTAAACTAAGTTTAAGTTTCCACGAAACATAAACTTAATCTTTTCCTATACTAGAGGTTAACTGAGTACTACTCAGGATACAATGAATGAATTCTAAGTACAAGGGTAAGACAGTGATACAAGTATATAAGGTTAAGTACAATCCCTATCTCTGATATGAGGAATAACATCCTCTGAGAATTGGCTAGGTAGATACTGACTTTAAGCTCCAGCCTTGTTCTCCAACCATTGGTTTCCATGGGCTACATTCTCACCCGTATCATTGGAATAACCAAGGTACATTTGTGGCTTCGAACCATTATTGGTTAATTGTCATTTTGGCCAACTTGGTTGGTTGTTCTTCCGAACAACAATCTTTGACTAACTGACCAGTAGGTCGGCAGCTTCTTCAATTTCAATCTTGAGGCTATTTATATGTTTTGTTGAAATATAGCCGTTTGAAGATGTTTGAAAATACCGTTGAGATGTTGATGATGTGGCTCATATAGTCGTTATGTAATAGTGTCTCAAACGGTTGCTTCTTCTTAAGCAAATAAGTGTTCAGAAGACCCTGTTCTGACACTTCTATAGATGAGCTCTTTTGAGAGATTTTCTCGATATATCTCTGCTAATTCTCTCTCTTAAATTTTCTTATGCTTTTTTCAGCTTTTCTCTGATTTCCTTTGGAGTGTATATGAGGAGATATCCGTTGGATTTGTCCTTTTGCTTATTTTGTATATGCTCCATTTTTATTTGCTTCCTGACACCATTTCTTCTTATTTCTTTGAATGAGCTGTTTAGTCCAAAAGCTGTTGCTACAGTTTATTCTTTGACTATATGATAATATAAACATTTAATCATATAATCTTTGCTTCTATGTTGAGAGTTGTTTCATGCATTCAGAGTGTTGATATGTTCAGATGATTGATCTCTCCAATCTTCACATATACTCTGATGCTTGCTTTTATCATATTGTAATTTTATCAACTTCAACAAGTGCTCATGGATGCTTCATTCTTCTTCTTCTTCTTCTTCTTCTTATAAAATATTTCTTCCGATGTTCAGATGATTGTAGCTTCATTCTTCTTCTTCTGAGATTTAGGTAAAGATGTTGAATTAAATGTATTTTATTCAAACATCTTTCTTGTTGCTTTTACTTAGTCTTTTATCCCGTTCTGGACAACCAGCAGGTGCAAGTGCAGGTGCAGTAGGTCTGCGCACACAAAAATGCCTTTTGTTGCAGGTGCATCGGTCATTGGAGAAAGTCATTGCAGAGTTTCCTTATTTGTGAAAGACTTTGATCGAGGTACAAAAGTATGTTTAGCTTTTATACTGAAATGCCTTTTGTTGCAGGTGCAGCAGTCATTAGAGAAAGTCATTGCAGAGTTTCCTTATTTGTGCAAGACTTTGGTTGAGGTATAAAAGTATGTTTAGCTTTTATACTGGAATAAGTGTACTCCATTTTGGTAGGGTGTGCTTTACACTTTAGCAACGTCTTCAAGAGATCAATTCTTGATTCTGTTTGTAGACTTCTTCAGATAGTCTTCACGTCTTCAGACGGTCTTCACGTCTTCAGACGGGTTGCGCACTTCAGACAGCTTCAGCACTTCAGACGAGTTACGTTCTTCAGACAGCTTCAACACTTCAGACAACCTTTGTATTAAATCCTGCATTTGTTCTTCTGATCCTTATTTTGTTCATCAAGTCTTATAAATATTCCAACCTGGAACACAATCAACAAACCAATGCCTTTCTCAGTAGAATTTGTTTATATAATCTTATTTGTTCTTATTATGTTCTTATATAATCTTATTTGTTAATCATTATGTTCTTTATAATCTTATTTGTTAATCATTATGTTCTTATATAATCTTATTTGTTAATCATTAAAACTAAATGATATTAAGTCTTTGAGTCAGGTTTGAATGCTCAAACTGATTAATAGACTTCACAATCTCCCCCTTTTTAATGATGACAAATAAGATATGTATAACTTACAAAATTTTTTAAGGAAAGATGGTTAAGTATATAGAGGGATCCCCCTATCGATAATACTCCCCCTGAGAAGAACATTTATTCTTTAGTTTGTTAAGTGTTGCCAATTGTTAATATTCTAAATACTAACAAGATTAGATACATTTTGTTAACTTATCCTTTAGAAACTAGATGTTAATCTTTAGATTCCAATTATTATTACTTCTTAGAAACTAGATGTTAATCTTTTAGATACCAATTATTAGTTGTTTGTTAATCATTGAGAACTTATAATACCATATATTATTAACTTATCTCAGATACCAATTGTTATATAATTACACTATTATGACATATATCAATTGTTATCATAAGTTATTCTTACTGTTATACTTTTAGTTATGACAGTTGTTATTTTCTAAGTTTCTAGTTACCTGTTACATACATCATTTTGTTAGTTTTTATATTTCTCCTCCTTTTATATTTCTCCCCTTTTTACATACTTTTAGTAGTACATACAATATTTCCAGCAT
Organism: Sesbania bispinosa; assembly: GCA_026901365.1. Taxonomy (NCBI): domain Eukaryota; kingdom Viridiplantae; phylum Streptophyta; class Magnoliopsida; order Fabales; family Fabaceae; genus Sesbania; species Sesbania bispinosa. The sequence goes on along the minus strand of QLOH01000039.1, from coordinate 474,260 downwards.
TTTGTTAGTTGTATATTTCTCCCCCTTTTGTCATTAATTAAAAAGGTTCATTATGTTGAATTTCATATCTTTCTTCCTATTTTAAGTTCACTTACTTTTACTATTATTGCTTAGCTGTATTTCTTTACTGTTTATATTTCTCCCCCTGTTTATCTTACATTAAAGTTCTCATTAGCATTGATGGAGAATGTTTTGGAAAACGTTTTTGATAGACCACAAAAATAAATAAATAATTTTGAAAATACTTTTTCAAAATATCTTTTTAGAAATAGAATAGAAAATAGAAAACAGAGGAGAAGGTGTGAGAAAACATTTTAAAAAGGAAAACTTTTAAAACAGACTTTTCAGACAAAGCAAAGAGATTTTATGATTATTATTATCTGAGAAGCTTTTAACATTTTGAGTCTTTTAAGTCTTTTCTTAAAATTTTATTTGTTGATTAAAATCTTTACTAGAGGACAAATTTTTCACAGATATTTAAGTTTTAAGATGAAGTGATGTTACCATTAGATTTTCTCGTTATTCTCTGGATGGAAGAATGCTTTTCTTACATTGCACCTTCCTTTAGAGACTTTTCCTTTTTCTAAGGTTGCTTGATATCTGCAAGTTCCAGTATGTGCTCCAAGAGATTCTTTGAACAATCATCTTGACCTATCACTCAAGGATTGAGATAGACTTTAATGGCTTGAGTATTAATCACCTTAACATTCCTGACCCACAATTTCAGCAGGTTCATAGAGAGCCTTCTGAACAGGTTCAGAGAATAGGGATGTTACTAAGTCAAAATTATCTTCTCAAGTATTGAGGTAGGATTATTGCATGGTGTCAACCATCTTAACATTTCTGACCCACAATTTCAGTAAGTTTATTTATGAATACTCTGAACAGGTTCAGACAATGGAGATGATATCACACTAGCCATTCTTTTAGATGATGTTGCTTTAATCAGCCTTTTCCGAATATGGTCCTTTTTTTTTAAACCTATCTTCAAAACCTGTTTTCTGAAACATACACAAACTAAAAATACCTTTCAATAGCATCTGATATTACTTAATAGAATTAGTTAATCATTAAAACAAATGTCTTAGGTTAATAATTTCAATTTTATTATATTTCAGCAAGAACTTGTCTTAATATATAAATTTTAATTTTGTTCTTATCTTATTAAGTTAATTGATTTTATCTTTTAGTTGTACCATTTAAAGAAGTGTGTTAAGTTAAAGATTCATTTAAGCATACAAAGTTACAAGAGAAACAGTATAAACAGTCATAGACCACATAGGATGTATCAAGGATGGAACAGAGCAGAAGACTAAATATTACTATTATAAAGAAATGATAACAAAAAAAATTAAGAGAAATGAAAAGACACAAGAGAAACATTGATCATCAGATGGGTTCTCAGTAATCATCAACATTCTTCTTTTCAGCTCTGAGCTTTTTAAGCTCCTTCTCAGCGGCTCTCAATCTTCTTGCAAGCCTGGAAATTCTGCCATTCACCTTCTTCAGATGATATGCACCCAACATCATCCTTTTCCTTTTTCGAGACTTTAAGTGGGTATCTTCAGTTCCTTCTTCATTGCGTGTAGCAAAAAGATGAGGAATAACCACTTGATTTTCAGGAGCTTCTTCTCTTTCAATAAGAGTCCGGTCTAACTAAGCATATGTAGCCGGAGTGAAGAAGTTAGGAGGCGGTTGGTCAAAGTGACTTTCCACTGGAAAGCCCTTGTGCATCAGAATTTTCATTATCAAGGTGTTGTGAGGGTAGAAATTCTCATTATCCATCTCATTCCTAAAAGACATCTGAAACAACAGCACCCAAGGGAGACTGATCTTCTTCTTTGTCAGCAAATGTCCCAGCACAAACCTTTCCATCAAATTGATCACCAACTTGTTGTTTCTTCGGGGAAGGATATAGCAGTTTAGCACAACAAGAAGTGCTCTAGGAGCGCTCAGAAGTTGTGAAGGTCTGTATTGGGCTAACCGTCTTCCTCCAAAGAGATGTTCATCAAATACGAAAGTTCCACCATGCTGGGATTCCCACTTCTGAAAATATTGTTCTCCTCTAGCAGGCACACCAATCACCTCAGCAATCAGTTTGGTGTCCACGAACAATAATCTTCCCATCACCTTCATCTCAATTCCAGTCCTACCAGGTCTAGATACCCTTGTGGAGTTGTTCCAGAACTCCAACACACTTTCCTCATGCCATGGTGAGGAAATGTTGCTGAAGAAGGGAGTCCACCCCATGACGTCAAAGTACTATGAGATTTTATAATCAGCCTCATCAAAGTCAGAGAGATTGACCAATTTAGAAGGTATGATTCTCTCATCAAACATGGGATGGTTTGAGTCATTTGATGATGCAGACATGTTGGCCATTGAGTACAATTGATCTTAAGAGATTAAGGTGCTTGAAGAATTCTGGCTCTTGAGGATAAGTTGATTGAAGTGTAGTTCCCATGATGATCTTCCAATTCTTAAATAGGCAATCAAGCATTGCTTCATTCAATGAAGAATAACAGTTACATGCACCAAGCAATTATTGAGAGTTGTGCATCGTGCCAATTATGAGAAACCGGTTGATGATACATTGATCCACGTTGCGCCGTATCACATTTAATAATAATCATGATAAACATACATGACTCTTCATTTACTAAAATAAATATACACATATATTCACACATACGATGCAAATAATATGCACACAAAGCAAGTAATATGCATCAGGTAATTTTTATGCATAATTAAATACATACATAAAGGACAGTTAGCATGCAATCATTTATTTTCACACAAATACACTTATACGTTAACAATTTCAATAACACACAAAACATGCAGCAACCAACAATTATATTAAGACCAGGATAGCAAAGATGTTACCCGTATATGATCTTGAGATAGATGTACTTTTCTTTTCCAGTTTCATCCTTCTGAATGATGCCTTGTATGAATAATGAGTTTTAAGAAAATGATTTTCTTTTATCATTATCATTCTTCAGAGTTGCTTCAGCTTGGTGAGATTTCCATTTACTGAGGATCTACTCCTTCTGCATTTGTTAGATGCTCAACCCGAAGGTGAGCTCTTATACCAATTGTTAGAACCACAGGAAACACTAGAAGGGGGGTTGAATAGTGTTTTAAGCTTTTTGAATGGTTTTGGAAATCTTTAATTTAAATCATGAAGATGAACAATGTTCAAAACAAGTCTTATGATCAGAGATAATGAAAACGTGCGGAAGGTAAGAAAAATAGAGTTTCTTCTAAAGCTTAAGATTGTTTTAAACAGAGGCTTCTCAAAGTATCTTCTGAAGATTATTACAAAGAGTATTTTTAGAACGGTTTCTGAAATACTTCAGATGACTAGAGGTTGTCTAAAGTCTGTTTCTGATTTCTGAACTGAGCTCTTTCCAGACTCACTTCAGATAATTATTTCAGAAGTTCTTCAAGGTACATTCTTTGTAATGCTTCAAATGATATGAGAGACATTTCATGTTTTGTTCATATGAAAGATCATTTTATTGAAATAGTTGTATTAAGTTTAGTATGAAAAATACTTTTCAATCCCCAACATAAATATGAAAACTGTAAATAAAGAGATTAAGGGAAAGAAAACTTAGGCACAAAATTTATCCTGGTTCACTCACAAACCCGTGAGCTACATCCAGTCCCAGAGGCAAACAACCACTGGATTTTCCACTATCTGAACTCAGATACAAGTATTCTTTTACCACAGCCTCTTCAGGCTAAACAACAAGTATTCCTTTGTTTTTAACTGCCCCTCCAGGCAACTCATGCAATATTCTTTTACAGACAAGCCTCTCCAGGCTCAACAAGTATTCATTTGTTTTCAACTGCCTCTCCAGGCAACTCATGCAGTATTCTTTTACAGACAAGCCTCTCCAGGCACAACCATGAGTATTCTTTCTTCCACCAAGCCTCTCCAGGCTCTCAGACACTTAACCAAGTGTAGAGTATTCTTTCTTCCACCAAGCCTCTCCAGGCTCTCAGACACATAAAGTGTTTACACATTAAACTAAGTTTAAGTTTCCACGAAACATAAACTTAATCTTTTCCTGTACTAGAGGTTAACTGAGTACTACTCAGGATACAATGAATGAATTCTAAGTACAAGGGTAAGACAGTGATACAAGTATATAAGTTTAAGTACAATCCCTATCTCTGATATGAGGAATAACATCCTCTGAGAATTGGCTAGGTAGATACTGACTTTAAGCTCCAGCCTTGTTCTCCAACCATTGGTTTCCATGGGCTACATTCTCACCCGTATCATTGGAATAACCAAGGTACATTTGTGGCTTCGAACCATTATTGGTTAATTGTCATTTTGGCCAACTTGGTTGGTTGTTCTTCCGAACAACAATCTTTGACTAACTGACCAGTAGGTCGGCAGCTTCTTCAATTTCAATCTTGAGGCTATTTATATGTTCTGATGAAATATAGTCGTTTGAAGATGTTTGATAATACCGTTGAGATGTTGATGATGTGGCTCATATAGCCGTTATGTAATAGTGTCTCAAACGGTTGCTTCTTCTTAAGCAAATAAGTGTTCAGAAGACCCTGTTCTGACACTTCTATAGATGAGCTCTTTTGAGAGATTTTCTCGATATATCTCTGCTAATTCTCTCTCTTAAATTTTCTTATGCTTTCTTTAGCTTTTCTCTGATTTCCTTTGGAGTGTATATGAGGAGATATCCGTTGGATTTGTCCTTTTGCTTATTTTGTATATGCTCCCTTTTTATTTGCTTCCTGACACCATTTCTTCTTACTTCTTTGAATGAGTTGTTTAGTCCAAAAGTTGTTGCTGCAGTTTCTTCTTTGACTATATGATAATATAAACATTTAATCATATAATCTTTGCTTCTATGTTGAGAGCTGTTTCATGCATTCAGAGTGTTGATATGTTTAGATGATTGATCTCTCCAATCTTCACATATACTCTGATGCTTGCTTTTATCATATTGTAATTTTATCAGCTTCAACAAGTGCTCATGGATGCTTCATTCTTCTTCTTCTTCTTCTTATAAAATATTTCTTCCGATGTTCAGATGATTGTAGCTTCATTCTTCTTCTTCTGAGATTTAGGTAAAGATGTTGAATTAAATGTATTTTATTCAAACATCTTTCTTGTTGCTTTTACTTAGTCTTTTATCCCGTTCTGGACAACCAGCAGGTGCAAGTGCAGGTGCAGTAGGTCTGCGCACACAAAAATGCCTTTTGTTGCAGGTGCATCGGTCATTGGAGAAAGTCATTGCAGAGTTTCCTTATTTGTGAAAGACTTTGATCGAGGTACAAAAGTATGTTTAGCTTTTATACTGAAATGCCTTTTGTTGCAGGTGCAACGGTCATTAGAGAAAGTCATTGCAGAGTTTCCTTATTTGTTCAAGACTTTGGTCGAGGTATAAAAGTATGTTTAGCTTTTATACTGGAATAAGTGTACTCCATTTTGGTAGGGTGTGCTTTACACTTTAGCAACGTTTTCAAGAGATCAATTCTTGATTCTGGTTGTAGACTTCTTCAGATAGTCTTCACGTCTTCAGACGGTCTTCACGTCTTCAGACGGGTTGCGCACTTCAAACAGCTTCAGCACTTCAGACGAGTTGCATTCTTCAGACAGCTTCAGCACTTCAGACGAGTTGCGTTCTTCAGACAGCTTCAACACTTCAGACAACCTTTATATTAAATCCTGCATTTGTTCTTCTGATCCTTATTTTGTTCATCAAGTCTTCTTATGAATATTCCAACCTGAAACACAATCAACAAACCAATATATCTTTCTCAGTAGAATCTGTTTATATAATCTTATTTGTTCTTATTATGTTCTTATATAATCTTATTTGTTAATCATTATGTTCTTTATAATCTTATTTGTTAATCATTATGTTCTTATATAATCTTATTTGTTAGTCATTAAAACTAAAGGATATTAAGTTTTTGAGTCAGGTTTGAATGCTCAAACTGATTAATAGATTTCACATAACCCACTCACCATTCTCAGATTACAACACCCCCTAACTAAACTAAGTTACGAATAATTCCCCCTTAACTTCCCTAACCAACAACCAATCGAAAGGGTTAGATTTATCCTTAACAACTATGGTCCAAATTCCATTCATGTTCGAGTCGTGGGTTCTAATCGCTCTTAAATCGCTAGACCAGTCTAATGGAGCTAAGGAAAACATTAACAATCAGTTCAAACACTATTATCAGGTCCTATCATAACACAAGTACATTCTAAGGATTAAATGGATCTAAGGTTACCAACTCACCCATACCAAATTGAAAGAATAAGGGAAGGCTACAACCCCAATTCCTTTGCAAGACCTACTACTCCCATGAGATAAAATTTCCAAATAATCCCTTGAAAGGGTATACTAACCACCACCTGATCGATAATTTGAGTCATAGGTTGACGAGGTACAATGGATCCCAACTTGGTTCCTAAACCAGGAAACCCTCCCTTAGTTCATGTCGTACAACTACACTAAATAACTAGATGATTAACATGTAACTATGAGAACCGAAATTACATCTAATGACCCATTAAGGGCTCTAGGAGTATTAGTCTAATATCTTAGGGGACAAAGGATTGCACTTACTTCTTGCATAATAAAAACCAAATCACCGATCATAAGACTTAAATAATCTAATCACCATCAAATTAAAATCACTGACCACCTAATTTGATATCTAATTGGATCCATAGAATGACTAGGTAACTAATAATGAGATTAGAATTGAAATAACAACAACCATCAACACCAGCATACACCAGTAGGGAAATAAGGAAAGGAGGCAAGAATATGAGATTAAGGGCCCTAATTCAATTCCTCGAATTATCCTTAAGAGTACACCTACCCCATGGTAAACATCTTAACCAAAGAACTAGGGCTACTCCCTCTCATTAATGGCATTAGGTTTCTCTAACCTCCCACGAGTCCCAAACTTCTCTTCTAACCTCTACCTGTCATGGAAAAACCCAAATCCTAGAAATTTACCATCACCTCCACATGCAAGACATTCCAACAATGCAAACAAAAAGATATATCAATCAATTATTCAAGCAGAAACAAGCATCACGTTTAATCAAATAAATCACACACTTAAGGTGTAAACACAAGCAACCGGCATTATCCTCCCTTACTAGGGAGCCTACTCCTCATGTTCCCTGTAAACCTCTCTCAAAAACTTCTACTTTACCTTTCCTTCTAAGGGTGCCTCATAACCACCTAGGATTCAGGGTGACATTCTATAAGGTTCCTAAGGTGTAGGTCTTATTCTTGCAAGTGAACCTATGTCATTCTCTCTCTATCTACAAGTGGGTGGCTCTATCCTTGCTAGGGAAGCGCCCCTAATTTCCTTAACAAGGTATCCCGTTCATGTCACTAACCATAATCCCGTGTACAACGCACCCAATAGAGGGGTGATTAGTCCCTATACTGGTTATGGGGTTTAGTTGGATCATAGTGAGTCACGGACAACTAACTTAACCACAGTCCAATTGGATTAAACTGCTCTAATACCAAAATATAACGTCCTAATTTCTAAATTCAGAAACATTGCCTGTTGAGAGCACTATTTCCAAACTCGTGAAATTAATTTGTTCATTTCGCGTATCGACATACAACAAATATTCGCTTAAGTAATCCAACACTTACTAAAGCTCCAAAGGCATTACATATGTAAATCAAAATAACATCAATAACATATTTGCCATAAGGGCTCCAATTCAATAAAATAAACTAATATAATAAAATCCTCATGGGAATCCTAGTCACTAACAGTAATTTATCTAAACAGTTCTAAATACATCAAGGCATGACAAAACAACCAGCTATCAATGTCCATAAGTCTCCTACTGATCATCACTTTCCTGCTGAAAATCCTACACATCTGAAATGTATTCCCACGGAGTGGGGTGAGACCAATGTCCCAGTGAGCGTGACAAGTGTGTGCAGTGTGGGGAGATAACCAAGAACCATCATATATATATATATATTCATTCGGAGCATCACAAATAAAGGCAAATAAACATGACTCATCATCATAAAAAACAATGCTTATGATGCAATGCATGACTGTGAGGTGCTGTTACCCGACACCCAGGGTCTTTTCTCTGTAATGTGACTGTGGTTGAGCGCTCGGCCTGAGAATCCAAGGATCGTCGTCCAGGGAATCCTATGATTAAGTCTTAATTATTATCATTCATAATTCATTCTTGGTATGGACCCCATCTCCCTCTTGGCCATGAGTTCGATGTGGTTACCCCATCTTTCTTAAGTAATTTGCTCGAAGGCCTGTGACGGTCAATGACCCTGTGATATTTAAACTCATGATGTATGACTGTGATGGCCAAAGGCCCATGATTAATCATTAGGTGAGACAAAAATTAAGTAATACAAATGTTCCCCAAATTCTCTACCCGAGGGTTTACCATTCAACTCATGAAATCATTATAATGCAATAATATATTCCACATTCATCAAATCATAATTAAAATCAACAATATTAGCAAGGGAAGAAAGAATAGGGAGCATACATAGGAGAACATTCAAGAAAACAAGTGAGTGAGAATCACACTCACCTTAGAGTTGAGAAAACGGAGGAAGAATGGAAATAGGGAACGTTGAGGGTGAAGAAAATGATGGAGAACTAGATCTTGGGGATGAAAAACTTTCTTTGATCTTCAATGGGACTTCCTCTCACTAAAAACCTCTCTTTCTCTCTCTGGAATGAAGTAAGAACGGCAAGGAATGAGGAAAAGAACCCTAACTTTGTGTTTTTAAAGAACCAGACGCGTTCCTGCGCTCAGGGTGCGCTCAGCGCAGCTGGAGCGCAGGTCTCCGCAATTCCTCTCTGTTTTCTGCGCTTCAGTTGTGCTCAGCGCAGCTTGGAGCGCAGGAAACGATTTGAATTCCTTTGTGCCTTGACAATTTTCTCGCCTGAGCAAGAATGCGTCTGTTTGGGGTGCAAACGAGCTCGGAATACTATCGTATAGCATATCAAACTGAAGCCCCGAATCTTAGCTTTCTAATACAAGTGGAATTACGTCAATTGGACATCTTCAACTTTAGATATTTTCAATTTAGTGCATCAAGGTCATTAGGCTTAAACCTGAAATCAAGCAACAACCTTAGTTTTTGCCCCTCTTTGGTTTCCAATTCAATTCTCTCCCTCTCAAACCTAATTGCTCTCCTCCAAAACCTTCTTCTAACTTAGTTCTTCTCATCCAAACCCTTCCCCACTCTAATTCTTGATAAATCAATTCCCTTGACCATAAAGCTTATTCTTCCACACTTAATGGCTAAGATCTCGGGTGTTGCTCTTCTTCTTAACTCTTTCTCCTGACCCTTCCTATCAACTTAATTCCTCTTTACCCAACCTCATCTCTTAACTCTTAACCACTATATTTTCTCTAACTCAGGGTGTGATTCCATCTAGTTTTGACCTACCGTTGATTGGCTTAACTCTTGGTCCCTCTTCTAAACTCTTTTAAAACACATAGTTCCAGATTGATTTCCCTAATTTCTTGTCTGAAATCACACTTAACCTCTGAATTCTCACTCTACTTCTAACTTCCCTCTCTTGGCTAGGTTCACCACCTAAGGCTTCTCTTAGGTTTCCTAGGTTCTGGTTTCCGGGATTTTACAAAACACAAGTTTTCTTTGGACACAGCCTCTCCAGGCTAAACTGAGTATTCTTTATTTCTCCAAGCCTTTCAAGGCTCTCAGACACTTAACAATGTTTACAATAAAAGATAAGTTTAAGTTTCTGAGAAACTTAAACACAGGTTCTCTTGTACAAAGGAATGACTGAGTATAACTCAGGATACAGAAGATAAATTCTGAGTACAAGGAAATGAACTACAATAGTGTGTTTTGGCTAGAAGGATTTTTTGATGAATCTTGGCCATTCTCTCTTGGGAGTTTCTGTTTGCCTATCTTGGGCTTCATTGTTGCCAATCTTTATAGTCTTTCATGAAGGTATATTTATATGATCTGAAAATGTAGCCGTTGAAGATTGCTCAGCATACCGTTGAGGAGGAATGATTAATGCTCTTAGATCAATTGTGAAACAGCTTCTCTTTTGTTAGCTTTTGTCTTGAGCAGAGTAGGTGTGCAACTATGATTCAACAGTTTTGGCTCTTGAATTTGTTTGAGAGATTTTCTAGCGTTTCAGCAGGTTGATGTTCTTTTTTTTTTCTCTCTCTTTCTTCTTTGCATGAGTCTCATTTGTATAGGGAAACTGAATCTATAGATCGACTAGAAATTCTTCAAAGTCCCATTGTCTAGTAGCTTTATTTCTATTGAGGTGCATGCTTCCGATAACGTATCATAGAGACAGGGAAGGGTAGGGATAGGTGTGCAGCAACGCTGACTTTAACTCCGACCTTTATTTGCTTTTCTGCAGTAGGGTTCCTCTTTTGTGTCAGGAAATGAAACTGTTCCAGAAAGCTTTTAATTCGTCTTGCACCCGGTTCAGCTTAACCAACAAGGCTTTGCGGAGACTTGAGTCTTTTAATGCTTTTAACAGGTTGACTCAATGACGTCTCAGACTTCAGAAGGTTCTATTTGCTTCAGCATATTCTGATCTTTCCAAACCCCTCAGAAGGTTGTCATACTTCAGCAAGTCTTCATACTTCAGCAGGAATACACTTCTTTATCTTTTCAGTAGGAAGACGCTTTCAGTGAGTTCTCTCTTCAGTAGATTGCATTTCTTTTAGCAGGTTGCTTTCTTCAGCAGATTGCTTCTTTTCGGCAGGTTCAACAAATCAGTAGATTACTGCAAGACAAAGAACAACAACTTGAGTAGTGTCTGTTTCTTAATCAAATTATATAATGACCAAATTTGTTACTCATTAAAACTAAGGGTAATGAGTTTTAATTAAATTGAATACTTAATTTATTCTGAGACTCAACAGATTGTACTCTGTCCTGATCCCTACCAAAAATTAGGGTTCACTCTGTATGCTTTAAGAAAGAGGCCCCTGATAATCATTCTCCTCATTCTCCATGCCTAATCTATATCCTTTCACATATTTCCCCTTCCCTCTCCTTCATACCATTGTCTAGGAGCTTACTTAAGTCCATAAAGGGCTTTCTTTAGCTTGTAGACATGATGAGGAAACTTATGATCAACAAAACTAGGCGGTTGAGAAACAAACACTTCTTCATCAACGAAACCATTCAAAAAGGCAGTTTTCACATTCATTTGGTATAGTTTAAAATCATTCACACATGCAAATGCAAGAAGGAGCCTAACAGCTTCTAATCTAGAAACTGGAGCATATGTTCCACCAAAGTCTATACCCTCCTGTTGATTATAACCCTTAGCTACTAATCTAGCCTTGTTTCTAGTTGCGGTTCCACTTTCATCAAGTTTGTTCCTAAACACCCATTTTGTTCCTATGACATTCATACTTGATTTATAAGGCACTAGTTCCCAAACATCATTTCTTTTAAACTGATTTAACTCATCATGCATGGCCATCATCCAATATTCATCATTTAAAGTATCATCCACACAAGATGGTTCATTTTGAGAGACAAATTCTATATGTTCACAAAAGAGATTAAGAGAATGTCTAGTTGTAACCCCCCTTTTTTTATGTCACCAAGAATATTATCTAAGGAGAGATCCCTAGGCTTCCTCCATTGTTTGGGTAATGGTTGTACTTCTTTTGGAGCTTCAACTTGTTCATCATGAATTAGAGGAATGTTTGACGTACCTGCATCTTCTTCATCATAGAGAGAACTTCCCTTCTTATGGGTGTTAGATTCATCAAATGCCACATGAATAAATTCTTCTATTGTCAAAGATTTTTTATTAAAGACTCTATATGCCTTACTTGATGCAGAGTATCCTAAAAACACACCTTCATCATCTTTAGCATCAAATTTGCCATTGTTGTCTTTACCATTATTTAGTATGAAACATTTGCATCCAAAGACTTTTAAATGAGAGATATTAGGTTTCTTACCCTTGAAAAGTTCATATGAATTTATTTTTAGAAATGGACGAATTAAGATTTTATTTAAAACATAGCAAGCAGTGCTCACGGTGCTAGCCGAAAAATATTTAGGTAAATCATTTTCATTGAACATTGTTCTTGCTAGTTCAATAAGTGATCTGTTTTTCCTCTCCACAACTCCATTTTGTTGAGGGGTTCTTGGGGCAGAAAAATTATGATCAATACCATTTTCATCACAAAACTTCTCAAATTCGTCATTTTGAAATTCTCCTCCATGATCACTTCTCAATGTCTTAATTTTCAAATCTTTCTCATTTTGAATTCTTTTGGCAATTTTGACAAAGGCTTTGAAAGCATTGCTTTTGGCATATAGAAATGCAATCCAAGTAAATCTAGAGTAATCATCAATTATTACCAAGGCATATACACTACCACCTAGGCTTATAGTTTTAGAAGGAACAAAGAGATCCATATGCAAAAGTTCAAGAGGTTTAGATATAGAAACTGAATTTATTGATTTAAAAGAAATTTTAGACTGCTTTTCCTTTTGACATGCATCACATATACGTTCCTCAGAGAACTTAAGATTAGGTAGGCCTTTAACAAGTTTCTTTGATGCAAGTCTATTCAATTGTGCAAGATTAATATGAGCAATACGTCTATGCCAAAGCCAAGACATATCATCTCTAGATGTCAAATATGTAATGTTTGATGAGGAAAGATCAATGTCAAGCGCATAGATGTTATTCATTCTCCTACCAACAAACATTATATTTTCAAATGCATCACATGTGGGACAACATTCATGATTAAATGAAATCTTATAATTTTTATCACATAGTTGACTAATGCTCAACAAGTTATACTTTAGATCACCAACATATAGAACATCATCAATTATAATAGAGGAATTGTTACCAAAACTCTCAATGCCAAGAATGTGACCTTTATTATTGTCACCATAAGTTACATAGCCTCCATCCTTTGCTTGTAGAGAGACAAATTTGCTCTTGTCCCCTGTCATGTGCCTTGAGCATCCACTGTCCAAATACCACAAGGACTGTTTTGCCTTTAGGCACATCTACAAAACAAACAATGACTTATTTTGGTACCCAAATGGAGTTGGGTCCATTTGGATTAGTAATAACTTTTGTTCCCTTGGGAATCCATATGTATTTCCCACTAGGAACTCCAAACTTTTTAATCATGCAATTATTGGATGTGTGACCTTTGTGAAAACAGTAATTGCAAGTGATAAAAGGTGTATTAGAAGATTTTCTGAAATTGAAGAAATTCTTAAGAGATCTTTGCTTCTTACTGCAACTATGGCCAATTCCAACTTTATCAATCATGTATTTTTGTTTACCTAAGAGAGCATCAAGATTGGCTCTTCCTATTGTGAATCTAGACAATGCTTTAGTGAGATAGGTAATTTTAGATTCAAGCATTGAACAAATTTCAAAATTGGAAGGGGAAGCTATGTTACAAGAGGAAATGTTTTTCAAATTTTCATTCTCATTTTTCAAAACATCCATTTCCTTTTGTAAGTCACTTACTCTAGCTTCAAACCATTTGATTTACTTTTTGTAAACATTATTGAAGAGACTCAATTTCTTAGCTTCTTCATGTAGCTCAATAAAAGCATCATGCAATTGGTCATAGTTAGTATCAATGGAAGAGTCAGAATCACTTACCTCAGTTTCAGAGTCATTCTTTGTCATAAGGCAAAGATTTGCTTCATGATCAATTTCACTTTCGCTTGATGTGGTGAAGACAGTTTCTTCCCATGCAACGTAAGCCTTTTTCTTTCTATTTCTGAATTTTGATTTTGACTCATCATTGTTTTGCTTCTGTGCTAAGCTTGGACAGTCTGCCTTCATATGACTGGTTTTGCCACATTCAAAGCAAGTGAACTTTGGTGAGGAAGTTTCAGCTTTCTTTGACTGCTTCCTTGCTTGGAATTGCTTGCCTTTTCCATTTTTCTTCTTCAAAAACTTCCTAAATTTTCTCACCATCAAATTCATATTTTCTGACTCAGAAGCTTCATTTTCAGTACTATCATCATTGCTTGACTGCTCATTGGTCTTTAGGGCCAATCCTTTCACTTTCTTATCTTTCTGCTCTTCTTCTGCCATTCTAGTCATATCCATCTCATATTCTCTTAATTTTCCAAATAATTCTGCACTTGTCATGACTGCCAGATTTTTTGACTTAGTAATTGTTGTTACATTTGGCTGCCATTTTCTGTTTAGAGACTTGAGGATCTGCACATTCAGCTCTTCTTCATAAAAAATCTTTCTAAGACCCTTAAGATGGTTGACAATGTGAGTTAGTCTTTCCTGTACATCCATAATGGTTTCTCCTTGTGCCATCCGAAACATTTCATATTCCTGAATCAATGTATTCTTTCTAGCTCTTCTGACTTCAGGGGTTCCTTCATGTGTCACTTGTTTTTAATCCCATGCCTCTTTGGCTGTTGTGCATGCCTAGATCCTGAGTAATTTATCACTATTCAAAGCAGAATGTATGGTATTTAAAGCTTTAGAATCATTTTCAGCACGCTTAATTTCTTCTTGATTCCATTGTTCAAAAGGTTTCTCAGATATTGAATCATTCAATGCTTGAGTAGGAATCTTGTAATTGGTTACCACAACTTGCCAAATACCTCGACTAACAGACTCCATAAAAATTTTCATTCTAACTTTCCAAAATGGATAGTTATCTCCACAAAATAAAGGAGGTCTGTTAATTGAAGCACCTTCACCAAAAGGCAATTCATTCCCAACCATTATCGCAAAACAATTTGCTAAAATCTTGAATACCTCTAAAGATTCCAGCTCTGATGCCAATTGTTGGTCCCAGAGGAAATCTAGAAGCGGGGTTGAATAGATTCACTAAAATATATAACTTTTTCAAAAACATGAATTTCATTAACCCCTTTCGTTTTGCCTTCAAGATTCTCTCAAATGTATTTTTCAAAAGGGTTAAATATGTTTTTAGCCCCTCAAAATATAGTGAAATTTGGTTTTGCTTCCTCATTTATTTTTTCATTGGTTTTGATCCTCCATTTTTTAAAATCACATGATTTTAGACCTCATTGTTAGTTATATTTCGCTAAGTGATGACATAGTAATATTTCTTGTAGATATTTCTATGGATTTTCCTATAGATTTCAAAATTCAAAGGAAATTTTGTTTATATTCTAAAATTTACGAAAATTTTACTATAAATTTTTTACAACAAAACAAAGAAATTTTATAGCAGCACTTTTATGTAAAAAAGATTGTAGTTTTCTTGGAAATTTACTAAACATGAATTTTATAAAGAAAAAATTACGAAAAAAATTCCTGTAAATTTTTACCCAGGAAAATTTGTAGTGGAGCTGTGAAAGTGACTTAACATAGTACATTTAATAAGAAGGACTAAAAGCATGTGATTTTAAAAAATGGAGGACAAAAACCAATGAAAAAATAAATGAGGGACCAAAACCAAATCTTATCATATTTTGAGGGACCAAAAACACATTTAACCCTTTTCAAAATGAATTTTCAGAGTTCGCAAATTAAATGTAATTTGCATCAGATCAATTTATTTGAAAGAACAAGCTAATTAACAAAATTGATTCCTCAAGCATGGCAACTCAATATTCTTACAATCCCAATTTATATAGTATCAAGAACAAATTTTGCATTCTTATTTCAAGCCAATTATACAGTACAGTAAATTCAAGTTTAACAAATTGAAATAGAGTTTAGGGATAGAGAATTTGACACGGTTATTTATACAGGTTCAGCCGTAAAAGGCCTACATATCAAGGGTAGATTCAGCACCCCACTAAACCTACTTTGACTAAAGAATTGATTACAAACACTATGCACATGCAATTCTAAAGAAAGACTTACAGGCAACATACAAAGTTTAAACTCTTGCACCCCACAAGAGCATGTTCTTCATTGACACCCTGTCATATGAACACTAACCTCATTTATGACACCCCGTCACAAGATTTCAATGAATCTCTATAAAAACATCTTTCAAGAGATTTCCCAATTACAGAAATTATAACAGAATAGGGTTTAGAACAATAACACCTTGATTGCGTAGATAACCCAACAATTAAGATCAACAACGTTCTTCCATGTTATATCTTCTTTTGTGCAGAGTTCTTGATTCACATCAACATTCTGGGTTTTTCTCTTGTTTTCTTGAAATTTTCTCTCAAAGATTCAATTCTCTTTTGGAAAAATCTGATTCTCTATTTTTTGATTTCGAAAATCTTATTGTTTAAATCAATTAGGAGTTAGTTATAACTAAAGTAGTCTACTACCTTTCGTATGTAGTTGATTACCAAGTTTTAAGATAACAACCCAGAATAAGTGCAATCTCTGTGGTAATCGATTACTTACTTAGGTAATCGATTAAGTCAGAGAGGATTCTTAATGAAATCTTCTCAGGTTTTGCAGGTAATCGATTACCAATATCAGGTAATCGATTAAATCGATCCTGATCTTGAATTCAAGTAGTTTTCCAGCTTCAATCAGCTTGTGGTCCATTACCAACTTACGTAATCGATTAACACAGAGGTAAATCATTACTAGGTTCAGTAATTTTGATACCAATATTTCCAAACTTAAAAACCTTGAAGTGAATTCAATATTCACAAAGAAATATCAACAAAGAGAACACAATTAAACCACATACACATGCCTAATTCTAGAAATAATCAATACAAGTGCCACACCTATAGAAATGTGTTGGCGCTGCTAAATAAATTGAAGCACCAAGCTAAAACAACAAAACCAAAACCTTCACTTGATAAGTGACTTGAGGAGTGACTTGATCAAATGATGAGTTAATGATATAATAATGAATAGTAATTACTTTTCTTTACAATGAATGCAATTACTTTTCTTTACAATTTTGTTGTTTTTTACTTGTTTAATCTTTATTTCCCTTAATTTAATTTTGCTACTTGTTTATCATTTATCTTTCCTTGTTGAATATTCTTCTTTTAATTCTGTTGTTTATCTATTTATTTCTTCTTTTTTGCGCATTGTTTCGATTTTCTTACTGGGTAAACAACAAGTGAAATTTGTTACAATTTTCAGAATCATTATACCTTAGTTTTAAAAGTTAAAACACTATAAACATACTCTTTTGAGGACTGGATTCTAAGTCCCAGATTGCTCTTAGAATCAAAAGGTTAAAATTGATCTTTTTTCAAGATCTATTTTTATACCACAAACAAATTGGCACGCCCAGTGGGACATATTTCCAGAAGTAGTGTGTGTTATAATATTTCCAAAGGACTGATCTTGTATGCATTTGAGGAGTGGTAGAACAATCTTTGTTCAAATGGTTAATAATTCAAGACCAGTAGGAAATGGAAATGGGAGTAGGAATACGAATAGAAATATTGGAAGTCTAGGGCCTCATGCAAATGAGTCAGTAAACAATAATGATAATAATGGTGTTAATGGTAACAGTAGTGTCAACAGAGACCAAATTGTTTCTACAACCTTAACAGAACACCCTATCGTAAGTCAAATTGTTTCTAGTATTCCTTCTTCAATTAGTACTTCAATGATACAGAGTGGAGATCCAGTTTATGGTTTACCTTATGGTTTCGGCCCAAGTACTGGGATGGCTCCACCAACAATGTCAACAGTTGGTCCAACAATGATTCCTTTCGCAAGTCGTGGACCAATTTTTAATCCTTTTGTAGGAAGTTCGTCTTTGTCCATTACTATTTCTACTTTGCAATCATTAAGACAATAAATGGATGAGAGTAACCACGAAATGGTAAACATGTTGACACAACAGATGGCAACTGTGTTTAACCCGTTGGTTCAGACAACTAATACCAATTACAATACTTTGGCAAGGCAGATGGCTAGAATAGCCGATGTGTTTGGGGCTCCTGCTAACCCAATTGTTCAACAAGTAGCTAGTGTTAATAATAATCCTCCACTAAATCAAGAGGATCATAACAATTGAGTCCCTGACCCAGTCTTACAAATGGAAAATAGGGATGATAATGGCCCCAAAGTCATTCTGAGTTGGAATCAGAATGCTGACGAAATCCTAAAAAGGATAAGATTGAACAATATTGGGGGAATCAAAATGTTGCTGGAATTGTTAAACAAGTTTTGAATAGGCATGAGATCAATGTAGGTTGCGCAAATCACCCCTATGTGGTGTCTTCTTTTTCTCAACTTGTTCTACAAACTGAATTACCTAGAGGATAGAAATGTTGGTCCCCGAGGGAATCTAGAAGGGGGGTTGAATAGATTCTCAAAAACTTTTTCCTTTTTCCAAAATAAAAAAAAATTCCCCTTTCTAATTTTCCTTCAAGATTCTTTCAAATTGGGTTTTCAAAATATCAATTTTTCAGAGTTTAAAATCAAATGTTGCAGCGGATCAATGAATTTGCAGAAGGTAATTGATTACCAATTATGATAGAGTGCGTAATTGATTACCAATTTGGATACAGTGAGTAATTGATTACCAAGATTGATTACTCAGGGTTCATGATTCAATTTTCAATATTCAATTCAATATTTCAGCAACAATCAATTGCACTTAACAATTCATAGATATTATGTAGATCATGATTCAAGTTTATATGCAAAGAAACTTAATTCAAAATAGAATAGGGATAGAGAAGATAACACAATCGTTTATACCGGTTCAGCCACAAAAGGGGCCTACATCCAGTTTAGAATTAGCACACCACTAAATCTGCTTTCACTATAGAATTGATTACAAACACCATGCACATTCAATCCTAAAGAAAGACTTTCTAATCAAACAAAGGTTTGACTCTTGCAGCCCACAAAAGCATGTTCATCAATGACACCCTGTCATACGAACATCAACCTTACTCATGACACCCCGTCACAAGATTTCAAACAAATCTCTATGAACACCCTATTTAAGAGATAACACAAATCAAAACAGTTAATAAGAACTATGTTTAGAACGATAACACCTTGATTGTACAGATAAACTCCATGAGTATATAAAAAGCTTTCTTCCAATTGCGTAATCATCTTGGATTAAGAGTTCTTGAAAACTGCAAATTTTCTGGACCTTGAGTAGCTTTCTTGGAGAGAATTTCTAAAAAGAATCTTGCATACTTTTTCACAATTCAGCTCTTCTCTCTTGTCCTCCCTTAATTGATTTCGAAAATCACTTGTTAAAATAGTTTCTGATTAGTTAGATATTCAAAAGTTTGTTAAAAATCAGTTAAAAACAGTTTTAAAAACATCCAGTATTATGCAGACTCTGTGGTAATCGATTACTAGCTTGGGTAATCGATTAAGCCGGAGCGTATTGTTAAAGAACTCAAATATGATTATGCAGGTAATCGATTACCTACATCAGGTAATCGATTAAATCGATCTTGATCATGAATTCAGACAGTTTTCAGTTTTGGGTCAACTTGGGGTCCATTACCAACTGAAGTAATCGATTAAACCAGTGGCAAATCAATACTTAGTTGAGTAATTAGCTACCAAGCTATCCAAACTTGAAAACTCAATCATGAACTCAATTTGCATAATCATAAACCAATCAAGGAAGAATTATCAAACACACATATTGATTAAGACTAAAAACAAACAATACAAGTGTCACATCTATTGAAACTTGTTTGGCACTGCAAAATGAACTGAAACATTAATCATCTACTTTCTACACCAAAACCAAAACAACTAATACATGAGAGACTTGAGGAACAACTTGTGTGTTCCAATGTAGCTTAAGTACAATAGGAAAGTCCCCAAATTCACTAAGTTTGCTGGGGAAGTAGGTGAATCTACAGCTGAACATATTGCTCGATATCAAATTGAAGCAGGAGATTTATCAAATAATGAAAACTTGAAAATGAAATATTTCCCAAGTTCGTTGAGAAAGAATGCTTTTACATGGTTTACGACCTTACCTCCGAATTCGATTCATACTTGGAATCAATTGGAGACAATTTTTTTATAAGTGTTAAATTTACGTAAAATTCCTATATAATTACAACACTTATTGATGACAAAATGCTGAATTTATAACCCAATTTACCCCTTTTTGGCTTAAAATGCAATTCTTGTATTTATTTAAGTCAAATTTGAATTTGATGTTATTTTGATAGAAAATTTGCTGATTTTGTAGGTAAAAAAACAAAGTTATAAATAAAGCATCAAGTGAGCAAGGAATAATAGAGGAATCAATATCAAATCTCTTAGGATTATATTTATATATTTTAGGATTATATCTAGAATTAAGTATATTTAATTTAGGACTGTATCTTTTAGATATTTTATTCTAGGAAATTAAGTCTGTATCTTTTAGATATTTTATTTTAGGAAATTCCTTTGCTATAAATATTAGCATTGAGAATGAGTTGATTCATTCAGAGAGTTACAGAGTTTTTGAGTAGATACGGAGTTAGGAGGAAAGTGTGACGGTGTCTGGAGGTAATGGCTACCATGAGTAGCTAATTCTCTCTTTAGGATTGAATGTAGTCGATTCAATCCCAAATTGTATTATGGTTTTTCTTTGTTATTTAGGAATCTCTGTTTTTATAATATTGGTGTTTGTATTCTACTCTTAATGCTTAACTTCTGTCTTTGTACCGGAGTTATGATGTGATTTCCTAAATACGCTAGGAATAGGGTTTATGAAATCTGATTGGTGAAAACACTCAATTCATCACCGTAGGAACCGGGATGAATTGATAGCTTTAACAACTGATCTTCAAGCGGGGCAATTTGTGACAGTGGGAATTTGCATGAATTGTTTCTGAGTATTTTATATTTGTGGGAACCTTTTATGAAATAATATTTATTTGTGCTTCAATATTTATGATTACATATTCCTAAATATTATTGATTTCCAAAATACAAGAGGGGTGCGATAGACGAAGTTCAATCCTAGTTTCTCTTTATTTGCTCAATCTTATCTTTATCTATTTGTTTCATATTTTATTTTATTATTATAAATCTATCCCAAATCTTTTATTTTATTTTATTTTTTAATCTTTATTTAATATTCAATCCTAGTTTCCATTTATATCTTCTTTAAATATTTCCTTTTGATTTAATTTCTTACTACATTATTTCCTTAATTATCATAATAATAAATTCCACAGTTTCTCTTTATAAACTCAATTAGATTGGATACTAAGAATTTATTTTGTACCGTTCCTCGTGGGTACGACAACCCTTACTTTAAAACTATTATACTGTTACGATATTCGTACGCTTGCCAAGATCCCAACAAGTATTTTTGGCACCGTTGTCGGGGAACGGTGTCTCAATTTAAATTCTTAATTCCTTCTATTGAGTTGTAAAGAGATTCTTCTTATTTTCTTTAATTAGGATCTATTTTTATTTAACCCTGCTACGCTAATTCTTGCTCTAGTTCTTTGTGATTTATGATCTTGTGAGGTCAGGTACATCAAGAGACAACCAGAAGGGAGCTGGGCAAAAAAAAATGAAAAAAAAAATTGAAAAAAGGGCAAGCCCAAGGAGACGATTTCAACTCTCTCTCTCATCAACCATCCCAAGAGAGATAAAAGCTGCAAGAGAAGAAAAAGAAAAAGGGGCAAGGACAAGCTCAAGGAGACAATCTCAACACTCTCTGTTCAACCACCCCAAATGAAGTAAAACTTGAAGATATGGCTGAGGAGAGACAATATTCCCCTGCACCAAGAAGAACACTTGGAGATTATGTTATGCATCAAGAACCAAAATATTCTTCCAGCATACCGATTCCTGGTAACTTCTCTAATTACAACAATTATTCTAACAATTTTTCGCAAGATTGGGGAAGTAACCAGAATCAAAGCTTTGGGTGGCAACAAGATGCTATTTCATTCCACATGCAAACTTCTACAGATGTGATTTTGGCTCAGCAAAAGATTGCACTCTTGGCTCAACGCAATATTATCATCCAGCAATTAGAAGCACTCACCCAGCAAATGGCTAAGCTTCCTCAGCAATGGCAGGCAGTGCAATCCTATCCTGGCCAGTCTCCACAATTGTTTTGTGATTTTTGTGGAGGTAACCATCCCAATGGTTACTGCTCTTATCCAGGCACTCAAGAAATTTGTGATTTTTGTGAAGGTGACCATCCCAATGGTTACTGCTCTTATCCATGCTCTCAAGAAGAGCAAGTTAATTACATGGACAATCAAGGAAGACCAGGCAACTTCTCCAACAACAACAACTTTGCAAACAATTATTCACAAGTTTGGAGAAATAACCAGAACGATAATTTTGGTTGGAGCCAAGATACATGGCCTTCTAACATGCAACCTTCTTTCCAACAGCAGCAAAGTTACTCTTCAGTTCAACAAGAAGGGTCAAGATCGGATGCTCTTCTAGAAGAATACTTGCAATCCTTTGTGACATTGCAGAAAGATAGCGAAGAAGCAGGAAGAACTATTGACCCTCTGATAGCACAGATGGTAGAAAATTTAGTTAAATATCAGTCAGAACGGATCTCAGCAAATGCTCAACCTAACCCCGAAGAACAGTGTGACGACATGACCACCATAAGTGTTCAACCGATAAGGGAAGGAACCAATGACAATCTGGATGATGTTGAAAGAGGAAAATTCATGGTCAACACGTAGAATGATGAGGTGACATCCAATGTGCTCAGGACAATTCCACAACAGAAAGAATCACTAGATAACCTGCCGATAGACTCTATTGAAGGAGTCTCATATGCCAACACTGAACCACCACTGCAAGGGGTCAAGAGAGAGGAAGCTGATCATCAAAGCATTCACAAGCTGCGGAAGAAAAAGATAAGAGTTCTTAATAAGAAATTGAAAAGAAGAAGAAAGCTGCCATTGAAATCACTTGTGGGATCCATCTTTAGAAGAAGGAAACAAAAACTAGCCTCAGTTGCTGAAAGAGATGCTTGTGGAACAAAAGAAAGTGTTTATGAGGAAGAAGACATGAAATGTGAGAGTGTAACTGAGAAAAATAGTGAAAGGGGAGATAGGGAGAAAAGGCCAGAGAAAGGAGGAGAAGTGGTACCAACACTGACTACCTTGCCATATCCAGAAAGCTATCCAAAGGAAGATCAAGAAAAGCAGTATGCAAGTGTTAAACCTTCCAAGATCCCCAAAAGAAAGACTTGTGAATACACTGACATGCGCATAGCAAAGAGAAGAAGAATCAGGCCAAGAAAGTCCAATTCAGGGCCTAAAGCCATATTGAAGGCAAAGCGGTCAGGCGTGTTTCATATCAAAGACCCTTGTGAAGCAAAGAAATTGAGAGCAATCAACTGTGAATCATCCAAGCTTAAGAAGAAGACTTATGCATGTCCGATCAAGACTCCGAAGAAAAAAAAAAGTCAAGCCAAGGGAGTCAGGAGCATGGTCTAATTCCAGAAAGAAGCCCAATTGGTTAAAGTCAAATCACACTACAGATTGTTCCAAGGCAATGGTATGGGGAGGTTCACTAGCCAAAGAAAGGAAGGGTGCAGCACAAAAGCTCACCAAAAGATTCCAGTTTCAGCCACCATGAAAGAAACAAGCGTCAAGCTATATGACGTTAAAAGTGTGCTTCCTGGGAGGCAACCCAGTGTTTTAGTAATTTTTACAGTTTTGATTTTGTTTATTTTGTGGTTTGTATATATTTCGTGATAGTTAGGTTTTTGTGTTTGTTTAGAATTATTAGGAACTGGATGAATGAGTGTGAAGGAAAGAAAAATAGATATCTTGATCATAGGGAGATAAAAGAAAATTTGACTAAGTGTTGCAGCAATTTAATTTTGTTTTCTGCGCTTCACCTACGCTTAGCGCAGGCAAAGCGCATAAATGCACCAAAACTTTCTGTTTTAGGTGCTTCACCTGCGCTCAGCGCAGCAGGACGCCAACTGTGTTTCTGTTTGACTTTTTCTGCAGTTCCCAACATATCTACATTCAACCTCTCAAGAATTTACTGATGAGATTTACTGATGAGACAGTGGAGCTAGAGGCAGGATGCAGTGCCATAATTCAGAAGTCATTGCCCCCAGAAATCAAAAGACCCTAGAAGCTTCACTATACCAGTCACGATTGGGGCACTACTAGTGGAGAAGGCACTATTTGACTTAGGTTCCAGTATTAATTTGATACCCTTATCCATGTTGAAGAGAATGGGAGATCTAGAAGTGAAACCTAGAAGGATGACTCTATAGCTAACTGATCGATCAAAGAAATATCTCTATGGGGTAACAGAAGATGTGTTGGTGAAGCAACGCAACATCCCAAGGATAGGTAGCAATGCCTCAGAATGGATGAAATGGATGATATTTTCTCAAGGGGGAGTGGAGCTGGAGCTGAACCAGCTCATGATTCTGCAGCTGCAACCAGGAATTGTTTTACACAGTGTTTTCTTTCTTTTACTCTTTTATCTTTTCTTTTCTTTTCTTTTCTTATGCAACGTAGGATTTAGGAATTAGAACTTAAGGAATTAAATTAAATATCTCAAAGCTAGCAACCAAACTAACTGATTTAGGAGAGAAAAAGGAATTTAGTGATTGAATCCATAATCAATTAGGATTAGGATATTGTGCAGGAAAATGTATCAAGGTAGTTAATTAATTTCAATAATGATTTTATCAAGGAAATAGCCATAAGCCGGTGAATTTGTGAGACTAAACACTTTGAGAGTTTTCACCGTTGCTTGTCAACTGCTATTGCTTGAGTTTCTAGATTTTATTCTGCACATGAAAAATATGGAAGTGATTAAGGCATCTTGTAAATATATAAATTGCTCAGTGTCAAATAGCCAACCTGTGAATAAATTTTTCTTATTTTTGATAGCCCATTTGAGCCTGAATTTTTATTTTCTTGATGCACCCCAACCTTGTAAATGATTATATCTTGTCCCTACACACTTAGGGATAGAGAGCATAGGTGCAATTTAATCAATAAGAATGGGTATGAATTGGCTGATTGAAATTGCAACAAGTAGGCATACTGAGTACTGAAATTCACTCCCTAAAAAACAAAAATGAAAATAAAATGATGAAAAAAGACTGTATGTTTATATTTAAAGTTAAATAAAAGGGAGTGAATTACCAAAAGGAGGTCGATTGTGTATAAATGCTTAAAGTCAAGAATGATATGGTGGATTGAGAGTGACTTAGAACATTGGTTAAAATTGTAGATATGCTCTCTTTTCTTAAAGTTGTGTATTTTGAATTATCCAGAAAAACCATGAATTCTTGATAGCCTAGCCTCATTACAACCTGAGAAAGACCTTTTGATCCATGTTGACCATGTGCATGATTATTAACTGGAAATGACTTTCAATTTTAGTTATTTAACTGTAATGAAAAATTTGAATGCATTTTTATCCTATTTGGATTGAGGACTGGAGTCACCACTTGGTTCTGATTATTAATCTGAAATTTGGAAGGTGACAGCTGTCTAGCAAGAGATACTGAATTTGTTTCCTTATTAGTCAGGACCATGACTGGGGATTGAAGTTAACTGTTTGTAGGAGATTCTCTTACTTAAGGACAAGGAAGAAGCTAAGTTGGGGGGAATTTGATAAGTGTTAAATTTACGTAAAATTCCAATATAATTACAACACTTATTGATGACAAAATGCTGAATTTATAACCAAATTTACCCCCTTTTGGCTTAAAATGCAATTCTTGTATAGTCAAATTTGAATTTGATGCTTGATAAGTGAAAATTATATGATAATTTATAGCACTTTTTAGTTCACTTATCAAGGATAAAATGATATTTTTGTCCCAAATTAATCCCTTTTTATTTAATATCAGATAAATTGTATTTATTAATCTTGGATTTGAATTTGATGCTATTTTGATAGAAATATTGCTGATTTTTGCAGGATATTGCAAAGATTTGATTTGAAGGAAAGATAGCATTAAATGAGGGAGATATCTACAAGATTTGAGTTTGATTGAAGACATTTAATAAAGATTTGAAGAAGATTTGAGGCAATCAATGAGGAGATCACTGCCAATCAAACAAGGATTCTGCAGACAACCTTCCCAATTAAATCCAATATGCTCAATAAATGCAAGATTTCATCAAGAAAAGGGAAACAAGGAAAGACAAATCAACCAAAACCAGTCTCGGGGAGAGATCAAGTTAAAAAGAGAAAGTTTGGAGCTGCACGATGCATTATGCGTTTCAACCTGCGCTGTAGCGCAGGGTGAAGCGCAACTCTCTGGAACCTTTGCTGCAGTCTGCGCTGTTGCGTAGCTTGAAGCACAAGTCACGCATATTTGTTCCCTGTTGCCATTTTTTAGATAGATTTCTCTCCAATTTCGTTTGTCTTTCCTTAGCCTATAAATAGGACCTCATTGCACCAGATCAAAGTGTGCACGATTATTGTAATTCAGTGATAATGCACCAAAGCTAATTTTAGAGTAGGAGAGGAGGAGCGCTTCACAAGGATTGAAGATGGTGACAACATCTTCGGTGATTTGTATGGCTACCTTGTGTAGTTAACTCTCCATTAGGATTGGATGTAATTGATTCTATCCCCAAGTGTATGTAAACTCTATTTTATTATTTCATGAGCACTCTGTCTATAATATTGGTAATCTTATTTTGTGCTTAATTCCTAACTTCAGCGCTTGCGCCGGAGTTATAGGCTAGTTTCAACTAGGATTGAGGATGGGGGAGCGGATTCTGAACAAACCCATTCTCTGAGTGAATAAGAGGACTCGGTAGCCAGTGAACCGAAACATGGGCGTTGCTAGTGATTGATGGGTAGTGTGAGTTCTCTAATGAAGGGCGTCTACAGGATAGGCATGGTTATTAAATTACCGATAACAAAGAATTAGTTGATTGTCAATCCAGGAAGCGATAACGTGGATGTATTCTAATGAGTGATGGGTAGTGACAGTACTCTAGCGAAGGTGCGTCCAGAGGAGTAGGCCTCGTTTATCAATTAATTCTTTTACAAATGGA
This sequence comes from Sesbania bispinosa, assembly GCA_026901365.1. NCBI lineage: Eukaryota > Viridiplantae > Streptophyta > Magnoliopsida > Fabales > Fabaceae > Sesbania > Sesbania bispinosa. The sequence continues at coordinate 447,312 of QLOH01000039.1, read as the reverse complement.
ATAAAAAAAAGTAAAATAAGCCGAGGGTAAGTCTGTCGCCTGGGAGAGCCCGCATGGATTACCTTTGAGTGTGTGAGGCCGCTGGTAACTCGGGGTCTTAGCAATATAGTTTGTCTACAGTATTATAGAGTAAACCTAAAATAATAGATAGTTTTTACATGCACGAAGGGTGTGATGATATGAAGTCCAATCCTAATCCAAGTAAAGTGTCTCTAACTCTTCCTTTCTATTTCCTTTGATTATTAGTCTGCAATTTATAATTTCCCGCATAACATATTTTCATAAATCCGCTATTTTCCCTTGATAAATAGATCACGACAACACGCAAGTTGACCGTTACCTGTGGATACGATACTCTACTTACTATTATACTGCTGGATTTTTGGTTCACTTGCCAGAAACCAATCAATGCTATTTTAATAGAAAATCTGCTGATTTTACAGGTTAAAAAATAAAGTTATAAATAAAGCATCAAGTGAGCAAGGAATAATAGAGGAAACAGTGGAAGTAAAGCCCGGAAGATTCTGTTGCCTGCGCTTCAGCTGCGCTGAGCACAGGCTGAGCGTAGAACGCGTCCTTTTACAACTTAGCCTCTACAAAGCCACAGAGCCCAACTTCACAAGAGCTTATTTTGGGAAATTTGTATTTAATTAAGATTGTAATTTATTTATTTAGGATTATATTTACATATTTTAGGATTATATCTAGAATTAAGTCTATTTAATTTAGGACTGTATCTTTTAGATATTTTATTCTAGGAAATTAGGTCTGTATCTTTTAGATATTTTATTTTAGGAAATTCCTTTGCTATAAATATTAGCATTGAGAATGAATTGATTCATTCATAGAGTTACAGAGTTTTTGAGTAGATACGGAGTTAGGAGAAAAGTGTGACAGTCTCTAGAGGTAATGGCTACAATGAGTAGCTAATTCTCTCTTTACGATTGAATGTAGTCGATTCAATCCCCAATTATATTATGGTTTTTATTTGTTATTTAGGAATATCTATTTTTATAATATTGGTGTTTTTATTCTACTCTTAATGCTTAACTTCCGTATTTGTATCGAAGTTATGATGCGATTTCTTAAATACGCTACGAATAAGGTTTATGGAATCTGATTGGTAAAAACACTTAATTCGTCACTGTGGGAACCAGGATGAATTGATAGCTTTGACAACTGATCTTCAAGAGGGGCAATTTGTGACAGTGGGAACATGTATGAATTGTTTCTGAGTATTTCATATTTGTGGGAACCTTTTATAAAATAATATTTATTTGTGCTTCAATATTTATGATTACAAATTCCTAAATATTATTGATTTCCAAAATACAAGAAGGGTGCGATAGACGAAGTTCAATTCTAGTTTCTCTTTATTTGCTCAATCTTATCTTTATCTCTTTGTTTCATATTTTATTTTATTATTATAAATCTATCCCAAATCTTTTATTTTATTTTATTTTCTTTTTGTAATCTTTATTTAATATTCAATCTTAGTTTCCATTTATATCTTCTTTAAATATTTCATTTTGATTTAATTTCTTACTGCATTATTCCCTTAATTATCATAATAATAAATTCCATAGTTTCTCTTTATAAACTCAATTAGATTGGATATTAATAATTTATTTTGCACCGTTCCTCGTGGGTACGACAACCCTTACTTTAAAACTATTATACTGCTGCAATATTGGTATGCTTGCCAAGATCCCAACAATTTTCATGAGCAATTCTTTCGTGGAGAAACTAAAGTTAGTCTCATGGATTTGGTCAATATTAAAAGAACACAAAGTGAATCGATTAATGATTACCTAAATAGATTCAAGCAAATGAAGGCTAGATGTTTCACTCATATTCTTGAGTATTAATTAGTTTAGATGGCCGCATGAGGTTTAGATTATTCGATTTGTAAAAAGTTAGTCAATCAATAGCTTAGAGATTTGGCTCCATTGGCTGATAAAGTGAGGCAAGTAGAACACCTTAAAAAAGAAAAAGAAAGATTCAAGAATTCTGATTAGATTATGAGAAAAGATAAGATAACATATTTAGAGGTTTCTAATGGAATCGACAATGACGTCGACTTAGAGGATAATGATGTTCATGTTGCAGAACTCAAGCTAGGGCCTCCTTACGTTTGTTCATTCTTAAAACCATATAGTAATTTTAATAATAATACTGGTAATAATTCGAAAAATAAGTTTGCTAAGAAAACTTATGATTTTGATATTTCGAAAGTTGACCAGATCTTTGATATATTGGTTAAGGATAAACAAATTACTCTAAGTGATGATCACAAGATTCCTTCTCAGGAACAGAGAAGAGGTCGAAAATATTGCAAATACCATCATACTTATAGTCATTGGACTAATAGTTTTGTTCGTTTAAGGGATATTATCCAGGAAGTTATCCAACAAGGTCGTTTGAAATTTGAAGACTAGTATACCATGTCAATGAAGATTGACTCAGATCATCTTCAAGTGAATGCTAACTACGTTGAATCGGTCAACATCAACAAGGTCGAAGTTCAAGATTCGAACTTCGTAAAAGAGGCCACAGAAATGGCCATTAAGGAAGTTCAGAAGGAAGTTCGAGATGTTTATCCAAAGGGAGGAGAGTCTCTCATTGACTTTCTAAATAGGAAAAAACAAGAAGATGCATCGATTGAACTTTGTCCAAGGTGTCAAGCAGTGTTTGATAAATTTGTTGCAAAGATGTTTCAGGATTCTAAAATGAAAAGACACTATCAATCTGTGGCCTCGAAGGGTTTTACTAAAGATGGGAAACAAGTCATGGCTGATTCTGCTAATGGGGGTAGATGGACTCAAAAATCGAGTATCACGTTAGAAGAGAGAAAGTCACAAGGCGTGAGTTCAGCTAATAAAGGGAAACAAACCATGTATCCTAATCATGCAATGACAGGAAAACCCCTAACCTTTTTACCACCTTTGACAATTACTCCGAACAAATGGGTTCGTGTTGTTAACTCCAATTGGCAAGGACAAAAGAACTATCAAGGGTTTCAGCAAAGGCCTTATTTCATGAATAGGCCACCCATGACTAAGACCCATTGGAGGAGGGCACAAAGGATTAGAAAGGCAGCCTTCGAGGAGAAAGAAAAACAGAGCAAGATAGCCCAAAATGAAAGTTTACAGCCTAAACAAGTTCAAGTTAATAATGCGCAGGTCTTTCAGGTCCATGGAACTTCAAATCACCCCTCGTATGCTCAAGTTGTGAAGAGAAAGACTTTTTAGGTAAAAGGAGGTTTCATCAAAGAAGAAGATGATCTCTTTACTAAAAATTTTGAGACTGGGTTCGTAGATTGTATGGAAGATATCTATGGGGTGGTATCAATTCTGCCAGCAGAATATGCAGAAGAGCTTGAGAAGGGTTTGGAAGATGATGATTATGAAGATAATGTTATTGGTGACGGACCAATATGTAATTCTTATGTTGGGAGGAAAATTTGGCAAAATGATTCAACAGTCTTTGAAAGGCCCACAAAAGTGATGCAATTACACGTGAAGCCTTTGTTTATCAGTGCTTTAATTAATGAAGTAAGTGTGGCCAAGGTGCTTGTAGATTCTGGTGATGCTGTTAATCTGATGCCTAAGTTCATGATGAGAAGGTTAATGAAATCGAAAGCAGACCCGATGCCTCATGAAATTGTCATTACGGATTTTAGTGGTAAAACATCGAAGTTAGAAGGAGTATTGTGTTTAGAACTAACTACGGGAACAATTATGAGACCAACTATGTTTGTGGTCATGGATTCGAAAGCCAACTATAATCTATTATTGGGCAGAGAATGGATACATGGAGTTGGTGCAGTGCCTTCTTCGATGCATCAGAAACTTTGCTTGTGGAATAAGGAAGGTGTGCCCATCTATGTTGATGGAGATAAAATTCATTTCAATGTTGAAGAGGATGTCGTTGACATTTGAAGTCTGGAAAAGAAAGCAATGAAGATAAGGCATTATGAGGTAATTGATAGATCATGTTGCAATGTGATGTTGGCCTCGAGGAGGCCATGGGAATTTTGGAATGGATAAATCAAGAATAAATTCAAGCTTTTGGGCTCGAATTTCGGTCTGTATGGCCAAAAAAAGGGTAGAAATGGCCTACGAGGCCATGAACAAACCGAATAATTATGATAGTGAAATGACGGCCTCAGGGGCCGAATGGCAGGAAGGGAGGTTGGTTATATAAGAAATAGAAGAGCAAGAAACTTTGCCAGATCAAGAAATTATATTTCTTGAGAATGTTAAGATTTCTGGAAAAAAATGCCTTGACGAAATGATTAGAAAGGTCACAACCTATGTTCAAGATCAAGAGAGGGATAAGTTTGATAGATTGGATTGTATATATGAGGATTCCTTTAGGTTTTGAAGGATCGTTGTCACAAGGCATAAAAAAGATGGAGGCGCAAGACCCCTTAGAAGAGGTTAATTGGGAAAAGACAACAAAAAAGACCAACCTTCATAAGCAAGTATCTCGAAGGAAAAAATGATCGATTTGTTGAGAGAATACAAAGACCATTTTGCATGGGATTATCACGAAATGTTTGGTTTGAGTCGAGAAATGGTCGAACATAAACTGCCAATCTATCCAAACAAATGACCAGTAAAGCAAGCTCCTAGAAGATTCGCTCCAGAAATCATATTAAAGATCAAAGAGGAGATCGAGAGACTTCTAAGAGCTATGTTCATTCGAACAACCGGGTAATTTTTTGGGCTTTTTAGTCCATAAGAAAGGTGTTGAGATTGATAAAAACAAGACTAAGGCAATCTCAGAAGCATCTCCACCTTCGACTAAAAAGCAGTTGCAGTCTTTTCTCGGGAAAGTGAACTTTCTTCGAAGGTTTAGCTCAAATCTATCTAGAAAGACACAAGTGTTTTCACCTTTACTGAAGTTAAAGAAAGAAGAAAACTTCAAATGGGAAGAAGAGCATCAAAGGGTATTCGAGGAAATCAAGAAATATTTAATAACTCCTCCAATTATGACTCCTCCTATGCAAGGGAAACCACTTAATATATTTCTGCTTCAGAAGCCATGATAGGGAGTATGTTGGCTCAAGAGGATAAAAATGGTGTCAAAAGAGCCATTTATTATTTGAGTAGGGTCCTCAATGATGCAGAAACCAGATATTGTGCTATTGAAAAATTATGTTTGTGCTTGTATTTTTCATGTGCTAAGTTAAAGTACTATATTAAACCTTGTGATGTAATTGTAATTTCTCATTTTGACATAATAAAGCACATGTTATTAAAACCTATTCTTCATAGTAGAGTTAGAAAATGGGCCTTAGCTTTGACTGAGTTTTCTTTAAAATTTGTTCCTTTGAAAGCAATGAAAGGACAAGTCATTGTTGATTTTTTGGTGGATCATCCTATGATTCAAATTGAAAATAAAATATATGTAGGTTTAGAACCTTGGAAATTATACTTTGATGGTTCTAAACACAAAATCGGAACAGGGTTTGGAGCACTAATAATTTCACCAAAAGTATTTTCAACTCAAATTATGTTTGAAATTAAATATCAATGCTCCAATGTAACATCCTAGAAATTAGAATCTAGAAATACCGTGGAAGCCTTAAGCTGTGAATCCCACCGCAAGAAGGGAAGATTGAAGTGAGCTAAGAACTTAGGGGTTGGAAGGGAAAATAAGATGAGAGTTAGGGAATCGATTAAGAGTTATGAGTTGTAAGTGAACCGAGAAGAGAAAAACTAAGTATTAAGCCAAACCTGACTGAAGAGTTAGCATAGGAGGAGTCACACCTGGTGGTAAAAAGGCTAGCATGGTGAAGAGGTGAGGAAGGAAGTAGAGGCATTGGAACAAGGGAATTAGATTAAGACGGAAGGAACTAAGCTTAAACGAATTGACGAGAAGGAAGAGGAGAGGCGTAGACTCAAGGAACCGAGGTAGAAGGTGATTTTATGGAAAGGAACATGGGAATAAAGGAGCATAGTCTCATGGACACTTAGAACCCTTAACGATAGCCTTATTGGATTGAGTGGAGGAGTTATAACATGATTCATGTAAAATACGCCCCATTAGGCTACAACAAAGATTATTGCGTAATTTTGGGTTTTAAGCCTAATGACCTTGGTGCATTGATGAAATTCTGGCAAGCATACCAAAAGTTCAGCAGTATAATATTAAGTATAAAGTATCGTATCCACAGGGAGCGGTTCACTTTGCAAGATTTTAGTGATCGAATTACCAAGTGAACAACTTTTTAAGAGAATGATTAATGTGCAGAATTTAAATGGCAAAAAGAAAAGTAAGCAATAAAATAAGGGAAGATAGATTTACTTGGAGTAGGATTGGACTTCGCTTCTTCGCACCCCTTATGTATGTGAATCCCTTCTTTTAATTATAAATTTGTTATTAGTTATACCTTAGCCAAACTGAATTGATAAAACCCCGAGTTACCAGTAGCCTACCACTCAAAGATAATCCATGCGGGCTCTCCCAAGCGACAAATTACCCTCGGCTCATTAAGCTCTTAATTAATTAATTATTGTTCCGTTTGTTTGAATCGTCCATTAATTGTACTTCCCTATAAACGCTCTTCATTCAAGGGCTGTCACTACCCCATCAATCACAAGATCCCGTTTATCCCTCACATACAATTAACTTTGAATTATGTTACTATCAATTAACTATATGTTCCTATAGATACTCCTATGAACGGGCTGTCACTCACCAAAACAATTCAATCATCAGATTCCACCTATATTTCCATATAATTGACGAGTACTTTTAGCAATCGGAGGTTAGGTTTCCTATGTCTAGGCTCCCCTAAACTCTAATACTAGCCGGAAATCTCATTCTGTGTTATCCTGATCTCTAGCCCATGACTCCGACACACACGTGGAAGTAATGCATTAAGAACAACATAAAAGTACCGATATAATTAAAAACAGGGATTTATAATTAAAAATAAGAGAATTCACATACACTTGGGGATTGAATCCACTACATCCAATCCTACTGGAGAACTTAGCTACTCATGGTAGCCATCACAAACCACTGAAGAATCTGTCACCTTCTTCAATCCTTGTGCGTCTATCTTTCTATTCTATGTCTCTCTCCTCTGTACTCTCTAAAAACCTCCTTTAGATCTGTGCAAAAGGTACTATTTGTAGACTAAGGAAAACCCTAATTTAAATTTGGAAAAGATCAATCTGTATTTGAATTTAAAAAGTTGGTGCGTGACTTGCGCTTCACCTGCGCTAAGCGCCGATGAAGCGTGTCCCTCTGTAAGTTGCGCTCCATCTGCGCTAAGCGCAAGTGAAGCGTGAAACACGCTGTAGACTTTCTTCAATTCCTCATTTATCCACTTGATCTCTTTCTGATCTTGCCTTTGCTTGATTGGTTTTCCTTGTTTCCCTTTTCTGGCGTGATTTTGTATTTACTTGAACTTGAATTCAAATTGGGGAAAGTTATCCACAGGATCCTTTGTTTAAATGGTTGCTGATCTCATCTTTATTTTGTCCTCATTTAAACTTCAAATCTGCAAACAATCTCCCCATTTAAGGCTATTTTCTCTTCTATTTCAAATCTTCCATAAATCTGCAAAAAATAATAGATTTCTAATTAAAATAGCATCAAATTCAAATTCAAACCAAATAATTACAATTATTACAATTATTCATAAAAAGGGATTATTTTGGGGCATAAATCATTATTTTAGCCTTGATAAATGTAATAAAAACATAGGAAAGTATCACATAATTTACACTTATCATGCATTAAATTCGATAGTATCTAGAGTTGTGGGTGTCTAATTAAGGTGATTCCACTTGCATTAGAAAGCTAAGATCCGGGGCTTTAGTTTGATATGTTATACGATAACATTCCGATCTCATTTGAACCTCCAAACAACAAGTTTGGCCGCTCAAGCGCGCTGATGCGCGCTTGATCGCGTGCAACTCAGAGAGTCTGCGCACTTGAGCGCGCTAATGCACGCTTAAGCGCACGAAACTCATAAAGTTTATGTGCTTGAGCGCACTGATGCGCGCTTGAGCGCGCACGTGCAATTTTTGTTGAGCAACTTTGAGAATTGCGCGCTTGAGCATGCAAGTGATAAGTTTTAAAATTACGTAAATTTCCATATAAATTACAGCACTTATTGATAATGAATTGTTGAATTTATAACCCAATTCCACCCTTTTTAGCTTAATTTATGGTTTTTGTATTTATTAAAGCTAAATCTGAATTTGATGCTATTTTAATGGAAAATCTGTTGATTTTTACAGATAAAAAGCTAAGGTACAAGTGAAGCATCAAAACGACAGTGAGCAAGGACAAGAACAGTGTAGAACAAGCTCCACAAGATGAAAATTTAGAGGAAGTTGTTGTTGTTTCCTACGCTCCACCAGCACTAAGCGCAGACAGAGCATAAGAATGACTGTCCAGATACTGTTTCCTGCGCTGAGCGCAGGCAGAGCGGAGGAAACGTAACCTTATTTGTAATGGGCCACAAATAAGGCTCCAACGGGCCTTCAGACAATATTTATAGGAATTTTAGCAGTTAATTTTATTCATTCAGAGAGTTACAGAGTTTTTGAGTAGATATGGAGTTAGGAGAAAAGTGTGACAGTCTCTAGAGTGTGATGGCTACCATGAGTAGCTAAATCTCTCTTTAGGATTGAATGTAGTTGATTCAATCCCCAACGGTATTTTGGTTTTTCTTTGTTATTTAGGAATCTCCGTTTTTATAATATTGGTTTTTTTATTCTGTTCTTAATGCTTAGCTTCCGTCTTTGTACCGGAGTTATGATGTGATTTATTGAATACGCTGGGAAGCGGTTTACTAAATCAAGTGCGAGTTCCTGAATGCCTAGGAATAGGGTTCTTGAATTCAGATTGGTAAAAAATACTCAATTTGTGACTGTGGGAACCAACATGAATTGATAGCTTTAACAACTGATCTTCAAGCGGGGCAATTTGTGACTGTGGGAACCAACATGAATTGTTTCTGAGTATTTCATAGTTGTGGGAACCTTTATGAAATAATATTTATTTGCACTTCAATATTTATGATTACAAATTCCTAAATATCATTGATTTCCAAAATACAAGTGGGGTGCGATAGATGAAGTTCAATCCCAGTTTCTCTTTATTTACTCAATGTTATCCTTGTTTATCTTTGTCTCATATTTTATTTTATTTTATTTTCTTATCATAATCTTTATTAAATTTTCATATCAATCCTAGTTTCCATTTAAATCTTCCTTAAATATTACTTTTTGATTTAATTTCTTACTGCACTATTTCCTTAATTATCACAATAATAAATTTCATAGTTTCTCTCTATATACTAAATTAGATTGGTTACTAAAAATTTATTTTGTACGCTCCTCGTGGGTACGACAACCCTTTCTTACTATTATATTGTTGCGATATTGGTACGCTTGCCAAGATTTCAACAAGTATTTTTGGTGCCGTTGCCGGAGAACGGTGTCTCAATTTAAATTCTTAGTTCCTTCTATTGAGTTGTAAAGAGATTCTTCTTATTTTCTTTAATTTTTCTATAGTATTTTTTTATTTTTATTTAACCCTGCTTCGCTAATTCTTGCTCTAGTTCTTTGTGATTTATGATCTTGTGAGGACAGGTAAATCAAGAGCAATTGTAATTTGATCCTGAGATCGAAAAGACAATCAGAAGGGACCCGAGCAAGAAAAAAAATAATTAAAAAAATCCAAAAAAGGGGGGATAGCTCAAGGAGACAATCTCAACACTCTCCCATCACCCATCCAGAGGAAGAAGAAGAAGCAGGGAAGGTTGAAGGAGACAATTCCAACACTCTCTCATCACCCATCCCAAGTGAGATAATAGTTGCAAAAGAAGAAGCAGGGACAAGCTCAAGGAGACAATTTCAACACTCTTTATTCAATCACCTCAAATGAAGTAAAAGCTGAAGATATGGCTGAAGAGAGACAATATGCCCTTGCACCAAGAAGAACACTTGGAGATTATGTTATACAACAAGATTCACTAAGAAGAACACTTGGAGATTATGTTATGCAACCAGAACTAGATTATTCTTCCAGCATACCGATTCACGGTAACTTCTCTAATTACAACAATTATTCTAACAATTTTTCGTAGGATTGGGGAAGTAATCGGAATCAGAGCTTTGGATGGCAACAAGATGCTATTTCATTCCACATGCAAACTTCTATAGATGAGATCGTGGCTTAGAGGAAGATTCTCATCCAGCAATTAGAAGCACTCACCAAGCAGATGGTTAAGCTTCCTCAGCAATTGCAAGCAGTGCAATCATATCCTGACCAATCGCCACAATTAACTTGTGATTTTTGTGGAGGTGATCATCCCTATGATTACTGCTCTTATCAAGACACTCAAGAAGAGCAAGTTGATTACATGGGAAATCAAGGAAGACCAGGCAACTTCTCCAACAGCAACAACTTTGCAAACAATTATTCACAAGTCTGGAGAAATAACCAGAACGATAATTCTAGTTAGAGCCAAGATGCCTGGCCTTCTAACATGCAACCTTCTTTCCAACAGCAGCAAAGTTACTCTTCAGTTCAACACGGAGGATCAAGATTGGATGCTCTTCTTGAAGAATACTTGCAATCCTTTGTGACATTGCAGAAAGATAGCGAAGAAGCAGGAAGAACTATTGACCCCCTGATAGCACAAATAGTAGAAAATTTAGCTAAATATTAGTCAGAACGGATCTCAGCAAATGCTCAACCCAACCCCGAAGAACAGTGTGACGACATGACCATCATAAGTGTTCAACTGATAGGGGAGGGAACCAATGACAATCTGGCTGATGAAGAGAAGGAAGCTGAAGAAGAGGAACCGGAAGAAGCAAAAGAAAGAGAAGAAGCAGAAGATGCAGCAGAAGTAGAAGAAGAGAAAGAAGAAGATTAAATAGCATAGGTCATAGTTGACGTTGATAGAGGAAAATTCACGGTCAACATGCAGGATGATGAGGTGACATTCAATGTGCTCAGGATAATTTCACAACAGAAAAAACCATCAGATTTCCTGCAGATAGACTCTACCGAAGAAGTCTCATATGCCAACACCGAACCACCACTGCAAGGGGTCAAGAGAGAGGAAGCTGATCATCAAAGCATTCACAAGCTGCAGAAGAAAAAGATTAGAGTTCTTAATAAGAAGTTGAAAAGAAGAAGAAAGCAGCTACTGAAATCACTTGTGGGATCCAGCTTTAGAAGAAGGGAAAAAAACTAGCCTTAGTTGCTGATAGAGATGCTGGTGGAACAAAAGAATGTGTTTGTGAAAGGGAGGAAGAAGACACTAAATGTGAGAGTGTAACTGATAAAAAGAGTCAAAAGGGAGATAGTGAGAAAAGGCCAGTGAAAGGAGGGGAAGTGGTCCTAAGACTGAAGACCTTGCCATATCCAGAAAGCCCTCTAAAGGAAGATCAAGAAAGGCAGTATGCAAGTGTTAAACCTTCCAAGCGCCACAAAAGAAAGACATGTGAATACACTGACCTAAGAAGAGCAAAGAGAGGAATAATCAGGCTGAGAAAACAGACTTCAGTGCCTAAAGCCAGATTAAAGACAAAGTGGTCAGGTGTGTTTCCTTCCAAAGACCCATGTGAAGCCAAGGAATTAAGAGCGGGCAACTGTGAATCTTCCAAGCTTCAGGATAAGAAAACCCATGAAAAGCATAACAAGACACCAAAGAAAAGAAAAATCAGGCCAAAGGAGTTAGAAGCATGATCTAATTCCAGAAAGAAGCCTAAAGTCAGACTGAGGAAAAAGTGGCCAGGTGTATTTCCATTCAAGGACCCTTGTGAAGCAAGAGGATTAAGAGTAGCTAACTGTGAATCTTCCAAGCTTCAGGAGAAGAAGACTCGTGTATATCAGATCAAGACAGTAAAGAAAAGAAAAGTCAAGCCAAATGAGTCCGAAGAATGGTCTAATTTCATAAAGAAGCCCAAATGGTTAGACTCAAGTTACACTCAAAATTGGTCCGAGGCGAGAGTATGGGGATGTTCGCTGACCAAAGAAAGGAAGGGTGCAACATAAAAGCTCACCAAAAGATTCAAGTTTCAGCCACCATGAAAGAAACAGGCGTCAAGCTATATGACGTTAAACGAACGCTTACTGGGAGGCAACCCAATGTTTTATTTATCATTTTTGCATTTTTAATTTCAAATTTTGTGTGTTATTTTGTTTAGTTAGGATTGTGTGTTTTTAATTTAGGAATTTTAGGAATTGGTTGAGTGAGTATGAGGGAGAGAAAAGTGGAAATATTGATCATTGGAGACAGTAGAAAATTGACTAAGTGTTAGGGACAGTAGGCCTCTGTTCCCTGCGCTTCACCTGTGCTAAGCGCAAGCAAAGCGCAGGAAGTACATTTTGGTTCTGTTTGTTGCGCTTCACCTACGCTGAGCGCAGGCTGAGTGCAGCAACGTGTTCAAGCAAAAATTCAAAATCTGAACCGAGGGAAGGTCACTTCAACCATTCCCATGTTTTCTAGACATTTTGGAGCGCAAAGTTTTCTGCAATAGAACCTTCCTTCTCCCCTTTTCACCATTTAAACCTCTTCTTTTCATAGTTAATTTGCTGTATAAGGTATATTCTTGCGTTTCTTATTCTATTTCTCCGTTCACATTCCTCTCTTTTTGTGTTTTGTCAGCTAACATGCCACACCAGCCATCGGAGGGGCAGATCAAGCGACTTCAACTGCCCATGGACCACACCCAGACAGGCCACCAGAGTAATTCCGGACTTACTTGCAGTGGCCTGGGGACAGGCCTCTCTTTCAGGGGGGGAGTGGAGCAGCTGGAGCTGGACCACCTGATGATTCAATAGCTGCAACAGATATTGGAATTTTTTAAGCAATGGTGTTTCTCTTTCTTTTTATTTCTTTATTTGATAATCTTGAACCTTATGCAGATTATTCAATTAGGATTAGTATTTTAACTTAGGATTCAGGAATTAGAAATTTGGGAATTCAATTTAATGTCTCAAAATTAGTCAGCCAAACTAACTGAATTAAGAGGAGAAAAAGGAATTAAGTGGTTGAATTCATAATCAGTTAGGATTAGGATTTTGTGCAGGAAAGTTAATTAAGATAGCTAATTGTGTAACAGGTAATTTAATCAAGGAAAAATAGCCATAAGCCTGTGAGTGTGTGCAACCAAACACTTTGAGTGTTTTCCCTGTTGCTTGTCAATTGCTATTGCTTGAGTTTTTTTATTTTATTACTGCATATGAGAAAAACATGGAAGTGACTGAGGCAATTTGTTTAATATGTAAATTACTTATTGCCAAATAGCCAACCTGTAAATAATATTTTCTATTTTTGATAGCCCATTTGAGCCTGAAATTTTTCTTGGATTTTGCACCCTAGCCTTGTTAATCATTATAATCCTTGTCCCTTACACATTTAGGGATAGAGAGCGTAGGTGCATTTTATTCAATAAAAATGGGTATTGGTTGGTTGATGGATACTGGAAAAAGGGCAAAGTGAGTAATGGAATTCACTCCTTTATAAAAAAATTAAATAATAAAATAATATACATATATATAAATATGCAAAAAGGAGTGAATTCCCAAAAAAAAAAACAGGCAAAAACATTGTGCTGAGATGTTTGAATTCAAGAAAAAAATGGTGATTATGTGTTGTATGTTAACTGAAAACGACTAGCAATTTTAATTGTTCAACTGCGGTGGAAAAATTGAGGGAAACACTTACCTGTGAGAATTGAGAGAATTTCCTTGACATTATCATTTGTTGTTGCAATTTCTATTCTTGAGATACTGAATGCATTTTTATCTTGTTCTGATTGATGATTGATGTCAGCATTTATTCCTGATTTTAAATCTGAAATTTGGAAAGTGAAAGTTGTCTAGCAAGAGATATTGAAATTGTTTTTCTTATTAGTTAGAGTCATAGTTAGTCATTGTAAATAACTGTCTGAATTTGATTTTCTTGCTTGAGGGCAAGCAAGAAACTAAGTTGGGGGGAGTTGAGAAGTGTTAAAATTACGTAAATTTCCATATAAAATACAACACTTATTGATAATGAATTGTTGAATTTATAACCCAATTTCACCCTTTTTAGCTTAATTTGTGGTTTTTGTATTTATTAAAGCTAAATCTGATTTTGATGCTATTTTAATGGAAAATCTGTTTATTTTTACAGATAAAAAGCTAAGGTACAAGTGAAGTATCAAAAGGACAGTGAGCAAGGACAGGAACAGTGTAGAACAAGCTCCACAAGATGAAAATTCAGAGGAAGTTGCTGCTGTTTCCTGCGCTCCACCAGCACTGAGCGCAGGAAACGTAACCTAATTTGTAATGGGCCACAAATAGGGTTCCAACGGGCCTTCAGACATTATTTATAGGACTTTTAGCAGTCAGTTTTATTCATTCAGAGAGTTACAAAGTTTTTGAGTATATACGGAGTTAGGAGAAAAGTGTGACAGTTTCTAGAGTGTGATGACTACCATGAGTAGCTAAATCTCTCTTTAGGATTGAATGTAGTTTATTCAATCCCCAACAGTATTTTGGTTTTTCTTTGTTATTTAGGAATCTTTGTTTTTATAATATTGGTGTTTTTATTATGTTCTTAATGCTTAGCTTCCATCTTTGTACCGGAGTTATGATAAGATTTATTGAATACGCTGGGAAGCAGTTTACTAAATCAGGTGCAAGTTCCTGAATGCCTAGGAATATGGTTCTTTAATTCTGATTGGTAAAAACACTCAATTTGTGACTGTGGGAACCAACATGAATTGATAGCTTTAACAACTGATCTTCAAGCGGGGCAATTTGTGACTGTGGGAACCAACATGAATTGTTTCTGAGTATTTCATAGTTGTGGGAACCTTTATGAAATAATATTTATTTGTACTTCAATATTTATGATTACAAATTCCTAAATATCATTGATTTCCAAAATACAAGAGGGGTGCGATAGACGAAATTCAATCCTAGTTTCTCTTTATTTACTCAATGTTATCCTTGTTTCTCTTTGTCTCATATTTTATTTTATTTTATTTTCTTATCGTAATCTTTATTAAATTTTCATATCAATCCTAGTTTCCATTTAAATCTTCCTTAAATATTTCTTTTTCATTTAATTTCTTACTGCACTATTTTCTTAATTATCACAATAATAAATTCCATAGTTTCTTTTTATATACTCAATTATATTAGTTACTAAGAATTTATTTTGTACCATTCCTCATGGGTACGACAACCCTTTCTTACTATTATACTGCTGCGATATTGGTACGCTTGCCAAGATCTCAACAGCGAGCACATCCCTGTCTTCTTTAAACGAGCAGAACCACCCCTTCTTCTTCATTTTTATTGTTCCCTTAGGGTTTTAGAGAGAGAGGGGGGAGAATTTTAGAGAGAGATAAAGTGAGAGGGAGAGAAGCAAAGCTAGCTTGGAGACTTCCCCACCTCTTGGAGTTTGGAGATCATCTTCCTCTTCTCCCCATTTTTCATTAGTTTCTTCCATTAAGGTGAGTGTGGTTCTCCCCTCACTCAATGCTTGTGTATGTGCTTCCTTTTACATAATTCGCTTCCTCTATTTCCTTTCTCTATTGATTGTTATTCTTGGAAATGGTATGCATATGTTTGGATTGATTGAATGTTTCGATTAATTAATGTTTTGCCTCTAAGGCACAAACCCTAGGGTAGGAGATTAGGGATTTTTGGGGAAAATACTTATATCGGTAATGGGGATTAGAAATGCTTGGAGTTTGAGATATTTCTCTTCTAGATGATTGAATGAACATGTAGGGTTTGAGATAGTTTGGGTTTGAGGGAAAGGATGAATATTGTGAAACCCCCTATCCTTACCCCTATGTGGTAAAGATTATGTGATATGCTTGATTCTGGATAATCCTATTTTATGAATTTAACTTATGAAAATTTATGAATGTTTAATGAAAACAAAAGGGGACTTCGAGTCAAAGAGGAAAATGGGGGGTCTTGTACCCCAGAGGATTAAGAATGTTAAATGTAAATGAGAATGTGAATGTGAATGTTAATTAAGACAGAAGGTTAAATTGGCCTCAAGGGAGACATTCCTTGAATGGTATTCAGCTCAGTCCAGGTCAGAGGTTCAAGTGATAAGACCCCACTGGTGTTGGGTAATACACCAAATGTTGAATGTGAATGTTAATTAAGACAGAAGGTTAAATTGGCCTCAAGGGAGACTTTCCT
Source organism: Sesbania bispinosa (assembly GCA_026901365.1). Lineage (NCBI taxonomy): Eukaryota > Viridiplantae > Streptophyta > Magnoliopsida > Fabales > Fabaceae > Sesbania > Sesbania bispinosa. The sequence continues at coordinate 431,109 of QLOH01000039.1, read as the reverse complement.
TGAACGGTATTGAGCTCAGTACAAGTCAGAGGTTCAAGTGCTAAGACCCCACTGGTGTTGGGTAATACACCAAAAGGTTAAAAGTAAAGGTTAATGAAATAAGTGTTATGAATTGAATGTAAAGTTTGATGTATGAATTACTATGAGCTAAGTCTATGAATTTCCGTTGTGCATATATGTATTGTCCGTACACCTACACTTTTGCACGATCACACTCACTAGGACGTAAGTCTCACCACACGTTTTGTGGCAAATTTTAGATATGCAGGATGTTCAGCTAGAAGCCTAGAAGGAAAGACTTGATGTTTAAGGATGGGCGATTCCTTTGAAAAGTTATATGTATTATAATAGCTAGATTCTGGTGTATATGAATGATGATAGTAACTGTATTAGCTGTTTCTGTTGAAGTGTAGCTAGCTAATGGCAATTATTGTATAGCATAATTAGTAAATTCCACTTAAGTAAACGTTGGTTACTTAAGCTTTATATGTATTTTATGTCTCTGATATCGGTAATGTCGTGAAATTAATTTCAGAAATTTAGGAAGGTGCTTCCAACGGGCCCTATTCCTAGGTTTCCGGAATTATGACGTTACACTCCAATAATGCTGCAGAATATGAGGCTTTAATTGCTGGTCTCGAAGCCTTAGTTTCTCTAGGCTCAAGGAGCGTACTGATTAGAGGAGATTCTCAGTTGGTTATAAAACAAATAACGAGAGAATATAAATGCTTAGATTCAAAGTTGGCTAAGTATTTAGTTCGAGTGAATGAACTCTTAGGGATGTTTGATGAGGTAAAAATTGAATATATATCACGAGTTCAGAATTATGAAGCTAATGAATTAGCCCAAATAGCTTCAGTATGTAGAATTTTGATTGGAACTCTGAGGAAAGTCATAGATTTTCAGAAAAAGATTGCTGATGAAAGATTCTGATGTCTTTAGTATAAACATTCTTGATCCAAATGATTGGAGAAAAGAAATTATAGATCTTCTTCAAAATCCTACACTTCTAGTAGGTAAAAGGTTATCCTTCACTTGCGCTGAGCGTCGGTGAAGCGCAGCTACGCGAATTTGTTTTTAGATTTGTTTTCAAAATAGATTCCTTCCAGATTTAAGATAGTTTTCCTTGGTCTATAATGAAATAAGTAAACATGAATAAATAATGAGAGAAATTATTTTAATATAATAATAAAAAGAAAATTAAAGTATGAAAAAAAAGAAAAAATTGTAGGATCAAAACTGCTTCACGTGGAGGATACTCATGATTTATAAAAATATCACCTTTTTAATGAAACAAAATAATATGAACGAATAATGAGAGAAAATGTTTTAATATAATAGCAATAAAAAATGAAATTGTGAAAAGAAAAAAAAAGAAAAAAAAATAGGAGCAAGACGGTCTCCCGTAACGGATAAATGTGTTTCATAAAAAATAACTTTACAAAATAGAGAATAAAAAATTTTGAAAAAATGCAAATAGGTACTTGTAAAGGGTACATGTTAATAGGACTGTCTCCCGTAAATGATACATATTAATTCATAAAGCCATTACTTACAACGTATATGAATCGATCAAACCTAAATGTACAACCCGATAAAAAAACTCAATATTGAAAATGTCAATGACCCACAATTGGCTTCGACCCAACAAAAAAATAAAGCTCCCAATGAATAGTATAAAAACTACTCGCATCGCGGACAGTAAAAGTCACTGCTGTTTAAAAACAAATGGGCCCAAAATGATAACCCAAAGGCCCACATTGCTGACCAAAAAATTTAAGGGGTGAATGAATAGTGCCCAAAAAATTTAATGATGTCCTTGTATGTCATTTTACCATTTTCAGCTAGTCTTTCCAAACACATTCAATCAAATCATCTAGCTTTTCAGTTTTCAACTAGTTTTAAGTTTTCAGTTAGTTTTTTAGCTTTCTCAGCTAGCTTTAAGTTTTCAGCTAGTTTTACCAAACACACTCTATGTTTAAATTAAGTAAAGAATTAAGGAAGAGAGAAATAAGAGAAAGAGAAATTGATAATAAATAAAATAGATTTATACGTTGTTTTGGTTTAATAGAAAAGAAAGAGAAATAGAAGAGAGAGATTGGTGCAATTTTCTCTCTTGTTTGATTGAATAAAAAGTGAGAAGAGATAAAATTAAAATAAATAAAGTTTGACAAAAATACCTTTAATAGTGAAAATTAAAAATTTTATATAAGGATGTTTGAGTAATTACATTAGAATTTCTCTTTTCTCCCTCTCATCTCCACTCATGGATAGATTATAACTTTTAATTTTCTCATCTCTAAATCTACCGTAACCACAAACACGGTTAATTTTTGTTTTCCATTTCTCTTCCTCTTATATTTCTCAATAGTACAGATGTTAGGCTCTTAGCTAGGCCATCTATTTTGGTTGGATTTTGATGGATCTTAAATCTAAGCATAAGTGTTTAACAATTATACATCGATGTGGAGTGGTTTTTTTTTTATGCTTAAAGTTACCATCGGCTCTTATTTAAGAATTGGTATTATATTATTTTTTATGGATTCTAATATCTATATAAGAGTATTATGAGATTAATTATGGAATCCATTTAATTGAATTTTCAGAGATATTTATATGGAAATTAAGGTGGAATGCTTAAATTATAAAAATAAAAATTGATAATAATTCACTATAATTGAAAAGGCGGAATGCTTAAATAATGAAAAAAATAAAGTACTTGGGTGAACAGGTTCTTAACCTCTTTTACAGGGGAATTTTAGAAGATTAGCCACTACATTTTAAGTTTACGATAAATCTTTATTATAAGTCGTATAAATTTTATATTAAAATAATTAATGATATATTTTATTGGTATGATGTGAAAACACCCCTTTATCCTTGCACAAATTTTCGTACAGATATTTTCATTATTATTCAGACAACTTTAAAGAAAAGTTACCAGTTATTCTGATCACAAAATGTTCACCTTTCATTGTCATAACAGACATGTTTAATATTCTGACAAATGAATAAAATGATAGCTATCATTTTTTGTTTTCACTATAGCTGAGAATCCCCTGTTATTAGGATAATCCTATTCGAGACTTAATTAGTTAAGATTTTTCATTTTTCCTTAAGAATGTGTTTTGTAGGGATTAAATCCGAGAACTCTTCCTATAAACTCAACTTGTGTTACTAATTGAGTCAGAACTCTTTAATAAATTATTATAAATAATAGCTATAAATGATAGCTATCATTTGAACAATATTATTCACAATAATAAATCCTACGCCTCTTTCTATATAATAAAATATATTGTTCAAATCGTATGATTTATTATTGTGAATAATACTGTTCAAACATATATATATATATATACGAATACATTAAAGGATAAAAAGAGTTTCATCATAGAAAACACATTAGGCCCATAAAAATGTTGGAGCATCTTAGATTAGAGTTTATCCATGATTTTGGTGTTTTTTTTTTTAATTTTAATCTCCTCAAAATTTCTAATCTCGAATGACTCTCAAAATCTTGGTCTTTTATACTCCAAGTATGTATAAGAGAGATCACCAATTCAAAATTAAGAAATTTAGGAGAATCAAAATCACCAAAAAAAATAAATTAAAAGACTAATCATAGATAAACTATAATAATGGGGTTAAAAGTACAATTAAATATTTTTTATTTGATTAAGAAAAAAAAGGAAAGAAAGAAAAAATTGCACTAAATTTAATATAATTTTTTCATCCAATTTTTCTGTACTATTTCTTTTAATTTGTCTAATTTTAAACAATTTAAAAAGTTATATTTTTTTCTCCCTTTTTTTCTTTTTATTTTCTTTGCTTCCCGTTTTCTCCTAAATTTGAGTAAACTAAAATAAGGACTAAAGTGCATGTTTTTTAATAAAGTATGGATTAAGGTGTTATTTTAGAAAAGTTATGGACAAAACTGCATGGTTCTCATAGAGTCGGGAACGGGAACTGATTTGTTAGTTTACTCAAATGAAATTGCTTGCACTCTCCTTCAAAACCAAATAAAGCAATAGGTAATATTCAACTCCAATAAATGTTCTCTAATTCTCTTCCTATAATTAACATACGTTATCGAATTTAATAAATTAAAAAAAGAAAAACTGGGTGTATTTTATCCTAATTCTGAGCAGCATAGGATTCCCGTTCTTTATCTTGTCATCTATCGCACAGGCGTGCAGCATCATTTACCTTTTTAGACTACCCATTCATCTATTAACATACTTTTTTTTACCATATTTATTAATATATTGATATAACAAAAAATATACATTATTATTTATATTGCATTTTTTTCTATCATTTCACTCGTCACTCTCTTTTATCTGCATCTCTCTCACTCTTTGTTGTAAATATTATTATTATACAAACATCATTTCTCTTCACAAAAAATCCACGTTTAAGTCATGGCTGTATTTCGACCCAAAAAAAAGTCATGGCTGTATTTTACAATTATTTTGATTGCAAATGTTCCGTTTAAATGTAAAAAAAAAAAAAGCAACTTTCAAATATTATTTAGATAAAATAAAATATAAATAAGTAATATGATATTATTACTATTACTAATTAAAAAGAGAAAAATTAACTAAATCTCGTTTTGGAATTTTTTTAGTACAAGAGATTCTTACTATTTCGAAGTTATACTAAACCCATTGATCAAATTAAGTTGAGTTGATGCACTTATTTCATGGGACAAAGTTCTTCCATTAGTTTTTTTTATTCACAAAATTCCCACAACTATTTTTTTTTTTTTTTGGAAGTTTGCTACTTTTAAGTTTTGCTATTTTTTGTTTAAAAATTAAAAGTAGTTTTAGTTTTATAATTTTAATAATTTTTTGTGATTTCTAGTTTTATAAATATGTGTGAAATTTGTCATTTGGTGGCTAAGGATATATGATAGGATAAATTACCCTAAGTCATGCTCTGGTGGTGGAGGTTGTCAAGCAGCAAAAGTGGTAGAGGGTTTCAGGCAATAATGATGGAGGTTAAGGGTGTTGAGCAAAACATGATAGTAGTGGAGAATATATGGTAAGTGATAATGGTAGCAATATGGAGGATGATGAGCAATAATTATAACCTCCTAATTCTATAAACTTAAAAATAATGTTTGTTAGAGACACATTTCACTTCAAGAAATAAGGCCACTCGCAATAGGTAATTTGCAGCGCCTAATAACAAACCGACTTCGGTTTAACTTTTTTAGCGTTTCTCACGTCGGTTTTGTTAGTGGCCGTAATTTATCGGCAAATTGTTTTTAAAATTAAGAAAGAATATTAAACCCAAGAAGTCAAGAATTGATACACACAGGTAAAGAAACCTTTAACCCCAAAATCGTTTTCCTCTCATTCTATCCAATCCCCAAAATCGTTTTCTTCTTATCCTTTTCCCAAAACCCTCATCGATTTGCCACTGTCTTTCACCCTCATCGTTTTTGCTTTCTCTTTTCCTTTACTTCTCATTCGTCAATGTTCGTTGCCTTAACATGCTTCGCATGCTATTGCCCTTCTACCAAGTTGAGGCATTGGTTTTGGGTACATTTTCTACATTTGTCACTAGAGGTAAAGGTTTTTGTTCTTTCTTCCTTAAGATTCTTTCTATTTGCTCTTGAGCTCTTTACTAACTTCTTCATCTCTTTGTTAAGCATCTCATTCCTTTGATCTTTTGTAAATCAACTTATTGAGGTCTCTCTCTGTCCACGAGATTGTCAACATCAAGGTAATTTGTTTATCCCTCTGTTCTTGCTTGAGGTTTTGATTTGGTTCACTTTGATTTAGTTTAATTTAAAATCAGGTGAATTTTGTTTGGTATATACCCTTTCTCTATGTTTAAATGTTTGGCCTATTGTAACAAAAAAATGTTTGGCCTCTCTTATTCTTTTCTTATATATATATACATATATAAATAAGCGAAGAAATGTGAGAAACATTAACCGTTATGTATTTACCACCAAATGCAAATTGCTTGATTTTACTTACCTGAATTGATATGTATTGGGAAGTTTAGAATTCTTTGACTTGGGAGCCACATAGTTGAAAAGGAAAGGATATAGATATTTTGGAAGCTTCAGCCTCCTTTTCTTTATTGCAACCACTATAACTTGCACTATATTAGATATAGGACTACCACTTGGCTTAACTTTCACATACATTTTGGCCCCCAAGAAGAAAATTACAGAAGATAACAACATCAACGCTGCAGTAATTCCTAAACCCACTACCCAGCTCACATTTGACTGTATATATACAATTATATTAAGGATACTAATTAGGCAATAGTGAAGCAGGAAAAGTACCAAGTGAAATTATATTTCTTCTATTGGTGGTGATGTCAATGTAGAAACCACAGGAAACACTAGAAGAGGGGTTAAATAGTGTTTTATAATTTCAAACAGATTTTATGAAAACATTTTCACAAGCAAAGTGATTTACAAAAGTTTTAAGTAACTTGCTGAAACTGGAATTTTCAAAGACTTGCTGAAGTGCTTCAGCAGGTCCAAAACGCAGTTTTATAAACTTATTTTATAAAGCGTTAGAGATTGTTTTAAGTTCAAACTTATAAAACAGAATATTCTGAACCCTCAAGTTAGTCAAAATAATAGATATAATGAGATAAGGGTTGAGAAGACTTATCCAAGAATTTATCCTGGTTCACTCACATCCACCGTGAGCTACGTCCAGTCCCAATGCCAAACCAGCAAAGGATTTCCACTAACTGAGCATAGTTACAAGTATTCTTTTACAGTCAAGTCTCTTCAGGCTCTATACAACAAGTATTCTTTTATAGTCAAGCCTCTCCAGGCTCTATACGACAAGTATTCTTTTACAGTCAAACCTCTCCAGGCTTTAAACCAAGTATTCTTTAAACAACAAGCCTCTCCAGGCTCAAACAGAAAACTGTTTAAAAAGAGATTGCTTAAGATTTGAAACTACACAAGTTTAAAGCCTAAACTGGGTAAGATGTACAATAACTGAGTAAAACTCAGGATAAGAAATTGTTGTACAAATGAAACAAATGATTGTTTGAATATTAGAGAATTTGAGCAGCGTTTCAGCAAGTACGTTGTTCTTCTGTTTTCTTTTCTGCGGGAGACTTCATATATATAGGGTTGGAAAAGAAATCCGTTGAACTCCATATAATTCCCGTTGAGAAATAGCATTAAATGCAAATGCTCCCGTTGAGACACACAGCCTTGGTAGCTTGCAGTAGCAGGTGCAACAGGTAGTAGGTGTCAGCAGCGCAGACTCCACTTTTTCTGGGCACAGTGTACATCACAGAAAACATTGCTTTTTTGGTGACTAGAAATTTGAAATATGCCAAGAAGCAAATGTTCTGACTTTCTAGAAGAATAAGAGGCACAAGCAATTGAGAATGGCTACGGTTGACTTGAGTCTTCAAAGAGAATTAGCAGAGAAGCACTTTTCCAAAGAGGTACAAGTTTCCGTACGACGTCTCTCAACTTCAGAAGGTTCTCTGGCTTCAGTAGGTCTTGATCACTCAGTGGGTTCCTCTACTTCAGCAAGTTGCACCATTTCAGAGAGTTGCATGATTTTAGAGGGTTGCTGTTATAGACATCTTCTGAAACACAGAAACTGCCTTTAGCAAAAAACTGTTCTTTTTCGAACAAATATTAACCAAATTTGTTATTCATTAAAACTCAGGGTTATGAGACTTAAATATTATTAACCATTTAATAATATTTTGAGACTCAACAATCAAGTCTTATTTTATGTTTCTCAATGTCATTTGTCATTTCCAAATTAAGATATCCATAATGGTAGCAATGGAGGATGATGAGCAAGAATTGTAACGTCCTAATTCCATGAACTTAAGAATAATGTTCGTTGGAGACACATTTCCAAGTTTATGAAATTATTTCATGCCATTATCGATATCGATTGCGTATAGTCAAACACCTAAAATTGCTTAAGTGATCCAATGTTTACATAAGCGGAATTCAACCATACAAAAAACAAGTTGTGATCTAAATACCGCATAGTGGCTTAAAAGAACAAAATTACCATTCCACATGGAATTTCCAACTACAACTATACAATTATACTAAAAGGGTCTCTCTAAGGTAGCATAGGTTACCCGAAGGGCCAATCTCGGAGTTGAGCCTCCCAGCCATTCGAAACTTTCGGTACGAACATCCTGCACATCTATAATGAAATCCACAACATGTGGTGAGACTTAAGTCCCGGTGAAAATGATCATGCATACAATGTGGGAGAAGCAGGCAAATGGAAATGCAACATAAATGCATTTAGAGACATGTTTGGGTATACATCACAATTCCTACCGAGCAGCCAGACAATGCACATAGCAATTTCTTCAGTGGAAGCCACCCATGCAGTCAAACTGAACCTGAATCTGTGGCGTGTAACCCTCACCAAGGGTTTCTTTTCATTGAACCTGATTTAAGCGCTCTGCATTGTGACCAAGGACTATCGCCCTTAAACACCCTGATTAATTCTTATTATCATGAAAATGCAAATGCCTTTTTATTAACCTGATTAAGGATTCCTTGTCCCTCTTGGCTGAGAGGTCCATGTGATTCCTCTGTTTGGTCCGAAGACCCTGGAGATCCTTATTACTCTTTTGGTCTGAAGACCCCATGAAATTTCTCTTGGCCAGAGGCCCATGAAAATATTTTGTACATGATTAGGGTTTCAAAATGTGAGAACATGATTCATGGCATGCTTACATGTTTGCATATGCTAAATGATGATTTCATGACATTTATGTTAAGACAAACTCACTCCTAAGAGTTTTAATGAAATCAAACCATCAAAAGTGGAAAAGCTAAAGATGAATATCTAAGATGCCTTGTTTCTACCGTGTGCTCAAGTGTGTGCAAAGTTTAGCTTCTCATGTTGCAGGATAATTTTCTCTTGTGTTAAGATAAGCTGATATGCTAAGGAGACTTTCAATCTAAAAAGTAACACTTTAGATGCATGAAGCTGAAGTGATATAGCAATCAGAAATGAAATTTATCACACTTAGAAACAAGATCAAGAGTTACAAAGAGCCAAGGAAGATAAGACAAAGACTCAAACTCATATGCATAAGTCATGATAGAACTCAGATGAAGAACAAGAGACTGAGCTGCACATAAGAGACTAAGACCCAAATGTAAGCCTAAGACAGAGACAGAGACTTAGATACAAGATAAGCTTGAGACAAAGTGTAATACTCAGACTCAGCCTCAGACACGCTCCGTGGAATTAATAAAAAGTCAAAGCAAGTACGATGTGACTACTGCAACGGACAGAGCAGACCTGAGCACAGCAGAGAAGGCCTGAGCACAGCAGAGAAGGCCTGAGCAGTGTCAGTAAAAGGCAATCTCTCTCTCACAACGACTAGTTTCATTTGAAATAAAAGACAGAATCAAAGTCAAGGAAAATAGAGAGACAATATTGAATATTCTCTGAATCATCCATCTCAACTGAATCTCAAGTCAAGCTCAACTCAATCTCAACTACTTGAGAGAATCTGAAGTCCATCTCACATATTCTCTTTCACATCTTTGTAATTTGCTTATAACTCTTAGAAAGAGAAACACCTAGCTGATCTCACTATATATTCGTACTTTGTACGCAGTCTAAAGCTAGTCAATCACCATCTCCACTCCATCCTTGTAACAGTCTCAACTGAGTTAGGAGGAATCCTAGACTCAGTGTGAGTTGTGTAATAGCCTGAAGAGGCAGGGTAAAGAATACTTGGATCTCAGCCAGGTTAAGAGGAGCCTAAGCTTGGTGTGAGGGTGATAAGTGCTAAAAATATGATAATTTTGTATATAATTACAACACTTATCAAGGGTAAAATGTTAGATTGATTCCCGAAATTACCTCTTTTTAGTAATAAATGCAGATTTTGTGATTATTTAATTCAAATTTGAATTTGATGTTATTTTGATAGAAAATCTGTTGATTTTGCAGATAAAAGAGAAAGTTTTAAATGGAGAAACAAGATAACATCTATTTGAATAGAGAATCTGCAAGATAAGGTTTTAAATAGTAGCTAATCAAGATAAAATCAGTAATTATTTGGATAAAGATTCTGCAGATAAAATCCTCAATTCAATTTGAAGATCAAATCAGCACAAGATCAAGCTACAAAGAGAGAAATAAGGAAAACAGGACAAATAAAGATAAGATCAGGAAGAGATCAAGATGAAAAAGGAGGAAATCAGGGAAGCAGAAACGGTGATCTGCGCTCCACCTGTGTTGAGCGCAAGTGGAGCGCAGGAATTAAAACTGCTCTCTATTTCCTACGCTTCATCTGCGCTGAGCGCAGGTTGAAGCTCAGAAATACGGAAACAGAATTTCAAAAAGATTTCCATCCAGATTCCTTCCAGATTTCAGATAGCTTTCCCACTTCTATTTAAAGGACCTTTTTGCAGAGACCCAAGGGGGGACAACGGAGCAAATCTAGAGCTAGAGAAAAGTGTGACAGTCTCTCTAACAGTTTGTAATGGCTACCATGAGTAGCTAAACTCTCCCATAGGATTGAATGTAGTCGATTCAAACCCCTATTGTATTTGGATTTTCTTTGTTATCTATGAATCTCTATTTTTATAATATATTGGTGTTTTTACTCTGTTCTTAATGTTTAGCTTCCGCCTTTGTGCCGAAGTTATGATATGGTTTTATGGGGCGCACTGGAAGGTGGTTTTGTAAAATCAGGAGCGAGTTCTTGGGAGCCTAGGAATAGGGATCATGAATTCTGATTTGGGTAAAAATTACACAATAGAGTGAATACCTTGGAATAGGGTTCAACTATTGATAGCTATTAACAACTGATCTTAAAGCTAGGCAATTCGATTAAGCAGCCAAGGAATTGGTGTTTAGGGGATTGTTCTAAGGATTTCATATTTGAGGGATCTTTATGAATGAATTTTATTTGAGCTTCAATAATTATAATTATAAATTCTTAGATTTCATTGGTTTCAAAATACAAGAAGCGTGCGATAGGTGAAGTTCAACCCCAGTTCTAGTAATTTGCTCAACCTTATCCCAATTTATTATTCTGTCTTTTTCTATTGCAATCTACACAAAAAACAAATATTTTCTCTTACTTGATAAGCGTGACCACTAGGATTTACATTGAACTGTTCCTTGTTGATACGACAAACCCTTTTACTTACTATTATACTGTTGTGATTTTGGTACGCTTGCTAGAATTTCAATAAGTATTTTTGGCACCGTTGCCGGGGAACGACGTTTCAAATTTAAATTCTTGGGAGGTCTATCTTATCAAGTTGTAAATATTTTTAAATTTTTAAATTTTTATTTTTATTTTCATTTTTTAGGAATTTTAATTCTTTATTTTTTTTTTCTTTTTAGGATTTTTAATTTTTAAAATTTATTTAATTATTTATTTTTCATTTTTTATTTTTTTATTTTATTCCTCTCTTCTGCACTAACCTTTGTTCAAGTCTCTTGATTTATGCTCTTGTGAGGACAGATGTCTCAAAATTAATTGATATTTGATCCCAAAATAGAAAGGACATCTAGAAGGAACAGGAGTAGAAACAGGAGGAGAAGACAAAGAAGAAATCAAGGAGAAAATTTCAACACTCTCTCTAGTGAAGTGAAGTGTGAAGATATGGCTGAATAAGGACAACCAATCCCACAAAGAAGAGTCTTAGGAGACTATGTCATGCAACAAGGACCACACAATTTCTCAAGCATAGCCGTACCCAATACTTCAAAGTCTTTGGAGATAAAGCCAACATTCCTGAGTCTAATTAGCGCCTATCAATTCACAGGATTGGATCATGAGGATCCATATACTCATCTCTCTACTTTTTATGAATTGATTGGTACCATGGGTTTTGAGGAAGGTGATCTAGAATCTATTTATTTACGTTTATTTCCTTTCTCTTTAATAGGTAAGGAGAAGGAATGGCTGAAATCATATCCCAATCAAAGTCTGAACAGTTGGAGCGTAGTGGAAGACAAGTTCCTGAAAAGATTCTTTCCACCATCACGATACATTCAAGCTATGTCAGACATCTCCACATTCAGGCAAGGAGAAGACGAACCATTATGTGAAGCCTGGGAGAGATTCAAGTCCTTGCTACGAAAATGTCCCAACTATGGTTTTGAAGACATTGCTCAACTGAACATCTTTTGTAATGGACTCAGACCGGATTCAAAGTCTTACATAGATGTTGCAGCAGGAGGGATAATTTTAGCAGTAGATGCAGAGCATGCTGTCACAATAATTGATAATTTTGCAATGAATGACCAACAAGCTCAATATGGAAGACAACCAGTTCAGAAGAAGGAGTTACTAGAGCTAAACAACACTGACACACTTTTTGTAGATAACAAGATCATCCTTCAACAGATAGCTGCACTTACCAAGAAGGAGGATGCATTTCATCAGCAGTTGCATGCAGTGCAATCTCAACCCAGCCTATCTACACAGTTGATTTGTGATTTTTGTGGAAGTGACCACCCCAATGGTCACTGTGCCTATCAGGATACTCAAGTAGAACATGTCAACTATGTAAAAAATCAAGTTAGGCAAGATAATTTCTTCAACAGCAACTCTGGGTGGAGTCAAGATGAAGGGTCTACAATGCATGATATAAATTCAAGAATTGAGGAGAAGCTCAATAGGCTCATACAAGACGTGAATGCCAATCAAAGAACCACAAAGACAACATTTAGAAGACTGGAAACTCAAGTAGAGCAATTAAGGAAGCAATTTTCTGCACAGCAGGACTTTTGCAAATCAATATCCACCAGGAGTGGTAAGGAAATAGGAAGAGGAATTGGTGATAACCTGGTTGTAGAAAGAGAAGTTCTAAAATAGAGAGAGCAAGAAAATAATGAAGACAAAATTGAGAGAGAAGAAACAAAGGAAGAAGAGAGAGAGCCTGAAAGAATAGAAAAAAATGAAGAAAAAGAAAAGGAGAAGAGTGAGAAAAAGAAGGAGAGGGGAGAATTACAGGTACCTCAAGTTAGGGATTTACCGTAATTCTTCCAAGAAAGGTAAAGAAAGGCAGTTTGCGAGATTCATGGATATGTTCAAGAGGCTGCAAATAAACATTCCATTTGTAGAGACCATGGATCATATGCCAACATATGCCAAATTTATGAAAGAGCTCCTTACCAACAAAAGGAGATTTACTGATGAAACAATGGAGTTAGAAGTAGGATGCAGTGCCATAATTCAAAAACCCTTACCACAAAAGTCCAAAGATCCTGGCAGCTTCACTATACCAGTCACAATGGGAGCACTACCAGTAGGGAAAGCATTACTTGATTTAGGTGCAAGTATTAATTTGATGCCTCTATCCATGTTAAAAAGAATTGGAGACCTAGACATGAAGCCTACAAGGATGACTCTACAGTTGGCTGACAGATCAATGAAGTATCCTTATGGGATAGCAGAAGATGTGTTGGTAAAGGTAGACAAGTTCATGTTCCCAGTTGGCTTTGTGGTATTGGATATAGAGGAAGATGCTGAAGTTCCTCTCATACTAGGAAGACCCTTCATGAAGACTGTGAAGGTCATCATTGATGTAGATGATGGGAACTTGAAAGTAAGGGTACATGATGATGAAGTTAATTTTAATGTCTGTGAAGCAATGCAACATCCCAAGGACAAGCATCAATGCCTCAGGATGGATGAAGCGAATGAAATGTTTCTAGAAGCCCAGAAGCAGTTGAAAAAAGCAAGCCCCCTTGAGAAGGCTTTGATAGGCACTTCTAATGAGTTTGAAGGACAATATGTAAATGAAGTTGAAGAATATTCGAAGCATCTAGATCTAGCCAAGGAAGTTTCATCCGATAGAGTAAAATATGAGAAATTGCAATAGAAGGAGAAAACTGAAAGTCAGAAGCTGGAATTAAAGGTATTACCTTCTCACCTTAAATATGTTTTTCTTGCTGATGGGGGAAACAAACCTGTTGTGATAAGTAATGCTTTAACCTCATCCGAGGAGGAAAAGTTAATTTCTGTTTTGAAGGCCAATGAGAGTGCAATAGGTTGGACTTTATCTGACCTTAAGGGTATTAGTCCATCTTATTGCATGCACAAGATACACATAGAGGAGGACTATAGACCAGTGGCACAACCTCCAAGGCGATTAAATCCAACCATGAAAGAAGTGGTAAAGAAAGAGGTGATGAAACTTCTTGATGCTGGTATGATGTATCCTATCTTTGACACCGCCTGGGTCAATCCGGTTCAGGTAGTTCCTAAAAAGGGAGGTATGACTGTAGTTAAAAATGATAAAAAAGAATTAATCCCTACTAGGACAGTCACAGGTTGGAGAATGTGTATAGATTATAGGAAATTAAATCAAGCAACTAGAAAAGGTCACTTCCCTTTACCCTTTATGGATCAAACGTTAGAAAGGTTAGCAGGGCAAGCTTTTTATTGTTTTCTGGATGGGTACTATGGTTATAACCAAATAGCTGTAAATCAAGAAGACCAAGAAAAAACTGTTTTTACTTGTCCTTTTGGTGTTTTTGCTTACAAGAAGATGTCGTTTGGATTATGCAACGCACTAGCAACCTTTCAGAGATGCATGTTGTCTATTTTCTCAGACTTGGTGGAAAAATGCATAGAAGTATTCATGGATGAATTTTCAATTTTTGGAGCCTCATTCGATAACTGCCTGGAGAATCTGAACACCGTACTGAAGCGGTGTGTTGAAACAAATCTCGTGCCGAACTGGGAAAAGTGTCATTTTATGGTGACTGAAGGAGTGGTGCTGGGCCACAAGATTTCTGCTAGAGGCATTGAGGTGGATAAGGCAAAAGTGGAGGTCATTGAGAAGCTGCCACCACCAATAAATGTGAAAGGAGTCAGAAGCTTTTTAGGACATGCTGGTTTCTACAGGAGATTTATCAAAGACTTTTCAAAGATAGCAAAGCCACTCAGCAACCTTCTTAACAAGGATACACCTTTTAATTTTGATGCTGAATGTTTAATTGCTTTTAACCTGTTGAAACAAAAATTGACTTCTGCTCCTGTTATAATTGGACCTGATTAGAACCTAGATTTTGAATTAATGTGTGATGCTAGTGATTATGCTATAGGGGCAGTTCTAGGACAATGAAAGGATAAGGTTTTTCATGCTATACATTATGCTAGTAAAGTTCTTAATGAAGCACAAATTAATTATGCAACTACTGAAAAAGAGCTGTTAGGAGTAGTGTATGCATTAGAAAAATTTAGACCTTATTTGATTGGTTCAACTGTCATTGTCTATATTGATCATGTTTCACTCAAATATATGTTAACCAAATCTGATTCTAAACCTAGACTAAGTAGATGGATTCTGTTGTTACAGGAATTTGATTTGGTGATCAAATATAAGAAGGGAAGCGAGAATGTTGTGGCCGATCACCTCTCAAGATTGATCAACAAGGAGGTGACAAATGCTCAAACAGAGATCCAAGAAGAATTCCCTGATGAGAAGCTTATGATGATACAAAAAAGGCCATGGTTTGCTAACATGGCTAATTACAAGGCAACAGGAGTGATACTTGAGGATTTCAACTGGCATCAAAAGAGAAGGTTCCTAAGGGATGCACAACAATATGTGTGGTGTAACGACGCAAAAAATAATAGAATTTGAAAAATAATGGAGTCGCCACCAATTTTATTAAGAAAA
Source organism: Sesbania bispinosa (assembly GCA_026901365.1). Classification (NCBI taxonomy): domain Eukaryota; kingdom Viridiplantae; phylum Streptophyta; class Magnoliopsida; order Fabales; family Fabaceae; genus Sesbania; species Sesbania bispinosa. The sequence goes on along the minus strand of QLOH01000039.1, from coordinate 415,451 downwards.
AATTGGAAAAACCTTCTGATTTTGCAATACTGGCCTTTGAAAAGAATTTGAGTTCGGGAGTCTATTTATGTACAGGGAATGGTGGAAACTTAATCCCACTGCACCCCTGATACATCCATTCAAAGAATGGTTACCTTTAGTTAATTGTGCAAATTACTGATAAATTTTAGAATATTTATTTCCCCTTAAAATAACATAAATTACATGGAAGAAGACAAACTGAAAAATATAATGAAAGAATTGAGATAAGATGATTATTTACAGAGGAACAAATATGAACAATTAATTTAGATTTAGGATCATCAAGTTGTCCCAACTTAGATGTCCTAATATATAGGCTTACAATGAATAATTTAAAAAAAAAATTAAGAATCATCAAGTTGTCACAACTCAGATGTTCCGAAATTTAAAATTGAAAAAGACATTATGCCTGAAATAAACAATTTTATAAATTAATAATAAAACTAAATTAGGATCACCAAGTTGTCACAACTCAGCTGTCCTAACGTTTATAATTTTAAGAAGGCACTTAGCTTGAAATAAATAATTTGATTTAAATAAATTAATTTAATTTCTTCTAATATATAGAGTCACCAAATTGTCTCAACTCAGATGCCCTAATATTTAAAATTTAAATGAAATTACACGTAAAATAAATAATTTTCTTCAAATCAATTAATTTAACTTTTTTTATAATTAGGATCACCAAGTTGTCTCAACTCAGATGTCCTAATATTTAGAAATTAAATGAAATTACGCATAAAATAATTAATTCTCTTTAAATCAACTAATTTAATTTTTTTAAAGATTTAGGATCACCAAGTTGTCTCAACTCAGATGTCCTAATCCCTCAAAATTAATAACATTCCATATAGAATTTGTTTTCCTATTTAAACATGCATATACCTTTATAAAAAATGAAACGAGGAAAGAAAAAAAGGCAATGAAATTGAAAGGAGATGGCGTAACAGTAGGCACATCTCTGTCTTCTCGTTGTTTTTATTTCAACCCTTATTACCATTTTTTGGAAGGAAAAAAAAATCAATTGTTTGCGGGCTGCATACTTTCCTTACCATTCATTTCATAAGAAGACTAATAGTGATCAAGTGACATGGCTCATACTTAAAGTTGAATTTGAAAGGGCAAGACGTCCACTTGAATTTTGCAATCAGGTTTTCATTAGAACAAAAAGCAAAATAAGTCTAGACTACTCTTCCTAACATCACAGAAAGTTTCATGCGGTAAACCCAAATAAAATGAGGATAGACCTTAATGACAAGAAAAAATGAGGATGACACGGACAGAGGAAGGGATTGACTGCCTATTTTAACTCCTCCCTGATTACACTTATTTTTCTCAAACTGATTTACCTACCTATCAGTAGACAAAAGAAGATTTATAACAATCAAAACATTCCCTTTTGAATAAAACATGAGGACAATCAAATCCCTGATGAAGCAGAATAGGAAATACATAAAAAACATCCATTTATTTAACATCTTTTCTATTAACCATTAAAAGTGAAATATCTCCCCTCTTTTGAATAAACATGCAGCAAGGGATTAAACGAAATACACATTCATCGATCAGAAATTCAGAAGCAAGTTTTCCAGCAAGCAAATTTAATTTTACAGCAATTCATCTAAGGGAAAATGATCAACACCCTGTCATGCTAGCCTTACAGTGACCTTCAATAAAAGAGCACAAATCTCATAAAATTCTACGCACCAACAGGCTCAGAACGAAACAACAAGGGCAATATTCAAGCATTCAAACATTAAGAGGCATTTAATCAAACAGATTGTACTCATAAACCAATAAACATTACAAAACTCAAGACTCAGAATATGTGAAAACCAGGGAGTGGAAAAGAAAAGAAATTTAAAAATCTGTGACCTTCTTCAAGCATACAACAGTTGGAAAATCTCTATTCTTCTCTTACAGCTCAATCCCCCATGCAATCTACCTTTTTCTAAATCAGAAAATTTTCTCTCTATTTCAGATCAAAGAAAATACAGGAGTAAGAAACCGAAACCCATTCTCTCCTTCAAATGAAAACAAAAGTCCCTCTTCTCTGCCTCCAACCAAAAGCCTTCTGGTCTCTGCTTCCCAAATCACCTCCCCCTTTATGGTAGTATGAGGTTGTATATATATAGGTGCGATTTCTTCCTTCCTGTTGACCGAGAGTATCGAGACTTGGTCTCTATTGCTTCCAGCCATGCACCTGGATCAACTGCAGTTTCCTTTTCTGTGCTTCCCTTTCACTGCTCTAGACTTCATTCTTCCCAATCTTTTGCGATTTTCTTTACTCGTCTTTGTTGGTTCTCCATCGGCAATAATGACAGGACACGAAATTGTTATTCAAAGACGCACTCCTGCAATAGCGTGCTTCTGTTTACTGCCCTGCAGGTTGATGAGGGTGATGTGTCGGCCAGAGAACTGATGGGTAAAGGGAAGAGATATTATCTCTTAGGTTTAGGGTTTTTTCTGAGTTAAAAGGGGTTACAAGTCCTGGGTTGATTCTGGACCCAATAGTGATTGCTGATGGGCTGAATTGTGCAATTCCTTGGCCCAATACGAGATGGCTGTAAAATGGGCTTTATCTTCTTCTTCTTCTTCTTTTTTCTCTTTTTTTTTTCAGCAAAGAACAACTCTTTCTTTCTTTCTTCTTTTTTTTCTCTCTTTTTTTATTCACTTTTATTCCTCTTTCAAATTTCCCACATTTTTCCTTAATTATTATTATTTTCTATTAATAATAATTATTATTTTTTTGAATTGGACAAATTTGGTTGTTCACAGTTGCCCCTCTTTACTTATTTCTTACCTGATGATATGATAATCCATGATTTTTAATATCATCGTTGTAAGGAATTAGTAAAGACGTAAACCCAAAATTTGTCCCACCCTGAGAAAATACACATAAAAAAGGACTCTGCAACCCACTTGACACGGGTCTGCATCCTTAAAACCAAAGAAGAAATTCATGCACCAACTAGATATAGGTTCACAAATATTGAAAAAGAATTATGCAACCAACTGGATATGGGTTTGTAGTTTTTTTTTTTAAAAAAAACAAAGAAATTCATGCACCAACTGGATATGGGTTCACAAATATTGAAAAAGAATTCTGCAACCAACTGGATATGGGTTTGCAGTTTTACAAACAAAAAGAAATTCATGTACCAACTAGATATGGGTTCACAAATATTTAAAAAGAATTATGCAACCAACTGGATATGGGTTTGCAATTTTTAAAACCAAAAAGAAATTCATGCACCAACTGGATATGGGTTCACAAATATTGAAAAAGACTTCTGCAACCAACTGGATATGGGTTTGCAGTTTTTTTTTTAAACCAAAAGAAATTCATGCACCAACTAGATATGGGTTCACAAATATTGAAAAAGAATTCTGCAACCAACTGGATATGGGTTTGCAATTTTAAAACAAAAAGAAATTCAGAAATCATTCCTCAACTAGGATTCACCATGCGGTCTGCGGGAAGCTTTGTCCAATCAAACCGTAGTTCACAATATTGATTCCCTCTTCTTGCCATGTTTGGTCATCTTCCAAGCCTTTTCCACACCATCCTTCCATTAGATAAGGAAGCATCACAACCTCTTCAAGCATATATTCTAACCATCACCCCTATTCAAGATTGTCGAGTCTTTTGACTCTCATTATTGAAGGACTGCTACTAGAATTGTCAAGTCATATTACTTGAGTTAAGCCATTTTACTTGAGACATGAATTAACAAATAAGCATGCATCTATAAAGGAAAATAATGGAAAATGAACACGAAGAAATAAAGTAGGAATTTTCATTGATATGATTTGAATTGTAAACAACCCTCTATTTTGGAAAAGAGATTTAAAGAAGCATGAGGAGAAAGAGACAAAAAGACAGGTGACAGAAAGCGAATGCCTCAATCCAGGTTCCTTGTTCCCCAATCAATTGATTCCCTTTTGACATGCGATAATTATTGTGCCAGCCTCTCTTTCACATGTGATCGATAGAGTCTATAAGGTATGCCCCGGTGTGGACTTTCAAAAGGGATCTCGAGCCAGTTTTCTTGAGATTATGCCCCCTTTTTTACCCTAACTTTTGCTTAAGTTGCCCTTTCGGGTTTTCAACCTAACGGGTTTCTTTTTCTTTTTCTTTTTCTTTGCCCTAACTTTTGCCTAGACCGCCCTTTCGGGTTTTCAGCCTACCGGGCTTTTCTCTCTGTTTTTTTTTACTATTTTTGTTAGGCATAAAATCTCTTGACAACATCACTATTTACTGGCTTTGATAATTCTTGTCCTTCCATGTTTTGTAAGATTAAAGCCCCGCCAGAAAATGCATGCTTGACAATGTAAGGGCCTTCATAGCTTGGTGCCCATTTACCCCGAGAATCTTCTTGATTAGGTAAGACCTTCTTCAAAACCAAGTCCCCTGGGTGAAATTCTCTGGGGCGAACCTTCTTGTTAAAGGCTCTAGCCATTCTACTTTGATACAATTGCCCATGACAAAGAGCTGTCAACCTTTTCTCCTCAATCATGTTTAGCTGGTCATAACGAGTCTTTACCCATTCTGATTCCTCCAAATCTGCTTCCATCAAAATCCTTAAGGAATGAATTTCCGCTTCTATAGGAGAGACAACCTCCATTCCATACACCAAGGAGAACGATGTTTCCCCAGTGCTTGATCGTATGTTGGTATGATATGCATGCAAGGCGTATGGTAACATCTCATGCCAATCTTTATAAGTCACCGCCATTTTAGCAATGATCTTCTTGATGTTCTTATTGGCTGCTTCAACCGCCCCATTCAGCTGAGGCCTATAAGGAGTTGAGTTGTGATGCTTGATCTCGAAGTGTTCACAAATCTTTTGCACTTTCGTGCCATTAAGATTGGGAGCATTATCTGTGATAATTCTTTCTGGGACCCCATATCGACAGATAATATCCCTTTTAAGGAATCTTACAAACACCTTCTGGGAAATACTGGCATATGAAGAAGCTTCTACCCATTTAGTGAAATAATCAATTGCCACTAAAATGAAACGATGTCCATTCGAGGCTTTCGGATTGATTGGTCCAATGACATCTATTCCCCACATTGAGAATGGCCAAGGAGATGTCGAGTTATGCAAGGGAAAGGGGGTGCATTAATTTTATCTGCATATATCTGACATTTATGGCACTTTCGCACATATTCAATGCAGTCGACTTCCATGGTAGACCAGTAATACCCACTTCTCATGATCTTGCGTGTCATCATATGACCATTAGCATGCGTCCCACAGATCCCTTCATGTATTTCAATCATGATTAAGCGAGCTTCAGTAGCATCCACACATCTCAATAGTATACCATCATGTCCACGCTTGTAAAGAATTTCCCCAGACAAGAAAAAGGCCATTGACAATCGAAGAATGGTCTTTTTGTCCACTTCATTTGCCCCGGTTGGGTATTCTCTGTGTTGGATATACCGCTTTATATCATGATACCACGGGATACTATATGGCACTTCCTCCACATTAGCACAACATGTCGGCTCACTTTGCATTTTTACTTGGATGGGTTGTACATCAATGCAAAGATCTAACTTGGTCATGGCAGCCAACGTAGCCAGGGCATCTGCAAACTGGTTCTTATCTCGAGTTAGATGGGAAAATGTCACCTCTTCAAATGATGCAACCAGTTGAGTCAGGTATTTCTGATAAGGCACTAGTTCTGAATCCTTAGTTTGCCATTCACCATTCACCTAGTAAATGATTAGTGTTGAATCCCCAAAGACTTTTAGTTTCTTTACCCCCATATCAATGGCCACTTGTAACCCACTTGCACATGCTTCATATTCAGCCATGTTATTAGTGCATTCAAAATTCAGCTTGATAGCTATTAGGTATTGCTTGCCATTTGGTGACACAACTACCGCTCCAATACCATTCCCAAACATATTGACAGCTCCGTCAAAGTACATCTTCCACCCATCTTCCTCAATGTCATCTTCTTCTACTGCAAGTATTTCTCCTTTTAGGATTTCTGATGTCAGTGGTTGTTCCTCCTCAAGGGGGTTTTCTGCTAAGTGGTCAGCAATTGCACTTCCCTTAATGGATTTCCGAGTTACATATTTGATGTCAAACTCTGACAATATCACTTGCCATTTTGAGACCCTCAAGGAAACATGGGGGCTTTCAAATATGTATTTCAAAGGATCAAACCTTTGAAATCAACCACGTGGTGTAATACAACATGTATTGTCATAGTCTTCTCGAAGTCCAAACCAGAGCACAACAGGTCTTCTCAATTGCGATATAACGAGCCTCACAATCATTGAACTTCTTGCTTAGATAATAAATCGCCTGCTCTTTCTTCCCCGACTCATCTTGTTGCCCCAACATTGCACCCATTGAGGATGACAATACAGTTAAGTACAGGATCAAGGGTCGACCTTGTGTTGGTGGTACCAAAATAGGAGGACTCATCAAGTAGGCTTTTATTTTATCAAAGGCTTTTTGACACTTTTCATCCCATTCTCCTGGTTGATGCTTCCTCAATAACTTGAATATAGGCTCACATGTGCTAGACAAATTTGCAATGAACCTGGCGATGTAATTGATCCTCCCCAAAAAGCTTCTCACTTCACGTTCTGTCTTAGGAGGGGGCATTTCTTGTATAGCCTTCATTTTATCTGTATCCACCTTTATTTCTTCTCTTCCAACAATGAAACCAAGTAGCCTTCCTGAAGACGCTCCGAAGACACATTTCTTGGGATTCAGCCTTAACTTATACTTTCAGAGTCTTTCAAATAACTTTCGCAGGACTTCTACATGGCTTTCCCCTTCTTTAGACTTGGCAACCATATCATCCACATATACCTCAATCTCCTTATGCATCATGTCATGGAACAAGGTAACCATATCACGCTGATAAGTAGCTCCAGCATTTTTTAACCCAAAAGGCATCACCTTATAGCAAAATGTTCCCCAAGGTGTAACAAAAGTGGTCTTTTCTTTGTCATTGATGTCCATAGGGATTTGGTTATACCCTGAGTATCCATCCATGAATGAGAATCTATGGTGTTTGGCTGTGCTATCAACAAGTACGTCGATATGGGGCATTGGAAAATCATCCTTTGGACTAGCTTTGTTCAGATCCCGATAGTCCACACACATTCTGACTTTTCCGTCTTTTTTAGGTACAGGGACGATATTGGTTACCCAGTCTGGGTGTCGGGAGACCTCGAGGAAACCGGCTTCCAGTTGTTTGGTCACTTCTTTTTGATCCTTAAGGACATATCTGGATGCATCCTTCTCAATTTTTGTTTCTTTGGCATGACTTTTGGGTACAACGGGATCTTATGTGATGCTATCCCTGGATCCACACCTGGAATGTCTTGATAGGACCATGCAAAGACGTCTACATATTCTTTGAACAGAGAAATCATTTGTGCACGTTCAGGATTATCCACCAACTTCAGCTATTTTCTTTCTTCTTCAGTCCCAATGTTGATCAATTCTTCTACCTCATCATTCAACCCAAACTTTTCGGGATGGTCCAATATTTTTTTGAATTCTTCAACAGCCTCTTCATTCTCATCTGGCCCACGGTCATTCTCATCGAAAGTCACAGGGGAATCAATTGACAAGCTTTCAAAGTTCCTTTCATGAGGCAACATTTCTATAAGACCCAAATTCCTGGAAATAAATTTATGTGAAGTTGGAAAGAAAGAATAGATGATAACATGGTGACAGACATTGAGATGGTGCACAACTATAATGAGAATTTTGAGAAGGACATAAAGGCAAATTGAAAAGAAGCGGATAAGAAAGGATAAAAAGGGAAAGAAATAAAGAAAACTACTGGAAACTCATGCAAATTCATTAAGTCATGTCTCAAGCAAAATAACATAAATCTCATAATTCATAATGGCCAAAATGTTTGCCAATACAATACAACAAGACAATTACTTTGAAGCAACCACATCAATGATTGGTTTTGACTCCCAATTTCTTCAACAGCTCTTGGTTCAGGGATGGCCTGATTACATCATATTCTTTTAGTACTTCCTCATCCAATGTGTTGATGGTAAGACAATATCGGGGAGGAGCAACCTCTTCAGACATGATTACTTCTGCTGGTGCCGGGAAAGTCTCTCTCAGGTGGGGAATCCGCTGAACCTCAGTCTTCTTATCTTTCCTTTTGAAAGTCACAGCTTGGAACTTCCCTTCAACAAGCTTCTCATAACCCAGTCCAAGTCGATCAAACTTTTTCCGGGAGTGTCACATGCCTTTTATCTCCTTGTAATTGTGAGCCTAACCCTTTACCCTCTTGATATCCATTCTTGGCCATAATTTGGGCCACTGTCTGATTCACATTTCGTGTCGACGACTCCCCGAGTTCGATCACTTCAAAACTATGGCATAAATTCCTTTCCTCCTATTCTGCATTATCCACATATGGCACCGAGACTGGTTTTGACACCATAATTTCTTCCTCTCCATGAATAGTGATCAGAGATCCCTTCTCAATGTACTTTATCTTCTGGTGCAAGGTAGAAGGAACGGCACCAGCTGCATGGATCCAAGGTCTACCCAAAAGCATAGTATAAGCAGGTTCAATCTCCATTACTTGGAACAACACTTGAAATTTGCTCGGGCCAATTTCCAATGACAACACTACTTCCCCCAAGATATCTCTTTTGGTTCCATCAAAAGCTCGCACCACCATTACTTGAGGCGTTAAATCATCGGTGCTCATTGATAACTGAGTCAGAGTGGACCTTGGCAAGACATTCAGGGCCGACCCTCCATCAATAAATACTTTGGCAACTATAAAACCTTTACATTTCCAGGTAATATGCAAAGCTCGGGGATTTTTCTCAGATTGGGAAATAACCTCTTCATCAGAAAATGTGATTGAGCTGACATGCTTCATTGGATCCACCATGTTAACCATGCATTGTGGAGTAACATCTGGTTTGACATAGGCTTCATCTAGTATCTTTAAGAGGGATTTCCTATGCAATTCAGACGTTAGAACAAGTGACAATAGAGATATCCGAGTCGGTGTCTTCTTGAGCTGCTCCACCACATCATACTCACTCTGCTTCATTATCTTCAAAAATTCTTCTTCATCTTCCTCTTCTTTTCTTTTTCCCTTTTTCTCAGTATTTGTGACTTCTTCTACACCCTTCTTATTGTCATTCTTCTCCTCTAATTTTTCTGGTCCATAATATCTCCCGCTTCTTGTAATTCCTTCCACCTCTACTATGTTTGTTACTGATTTATCCTTTGCATGGGAATCTTCTGCGCTGCTTATTGAGGAGTCCCCAATCATTTCAACTTTCATCGCATAATTCCAGGGGACTGTGTGTGTGTCCATGAAAGTGAAAGGTTTTCGGATTCTTCACTGTTAATACTACCTTTTCTGCTATAGGGGGTTGATTAAAGGGTGGCACGCGAAGCACAAAGCGCTCAATCACATTAACTTCTTCGCAAAAGGCGTCTTTCTTGTGGCTTGTATGACCCCCATTGTGATTAATCCTTGGACTCGAACTTTGAAATCCCAACAATTCTCAATGTCATGCCCCACAGCCCCATCATGGTATGCACAACTTGATTCTTCATCATACATTCCCTCGTCCTTCATCAATGTTGATGGTATTGTTTCATTATAACCTGCCTTCTTAAGCCCTTCAAATATTTGCCCCATAGGTGTACGCAGACTTATAACTTTCTTGATCAAAACTTCTTCCTTCTCCACCGCATTTGCTTGATTTTCTCTTTCATGATTCGGGATTGGATTATGGACGATATTAGGGCCTTTTTTCTTCTTGAATATCCAATCTCCCGCAGGCTATCAATTTCCTCACCATTGTCTTGAATGCCTCGCAATCTTCAATTGAGTGTCCCGCAACCCCCATATGAAATTTACAAGTCAAATTAGGGTTATACCATGCTGGGAACGGTGGTTCCATGGGACGTACAGGATTCTCTGAAATCAGGTGAGCATCAAACAGACGCTGGAATAGGTCAGCATTTGAGATGGACAACTTAGGAAAAGGTGGAAGGTTTTGCGGGCGGAAACGACCTTGGTTTTGGAAATTTGATTGAGGTTGTGGGTTATAGGGGCGACTTTGTGGGTAAGTGTAATTAGGACGGGTGGGTGGACGTGGCATATGAATATTGTTGATTTGGAATGGTGAAGGGCTACTAGTATTTGTGTTTGGGATATAAGGTGACATGGGTGCTGGATATGGAAAGCATGGGTTAGGGTTATATGATGGTGTGGGATATCTGGGATTAGATTGTGAGTGTTGAGGCATGACAGGTGGTTGAGGCTGGATGAGGTTTACTTCTGACTCTCTTTTCTTTGACTGGGGTCCTTTCCTACTTTTTGTGTAATCTGTAGACAATTTCCCAGCTCTTGCCAATATTTCAATCCTCTTTCCTGCAGCTATAAGGTCAGCAAAATCCCTATATGTGGCACCGGCCATGGATCCAACATAAGGCGACCCAAGTGTCCCTACAAAATATGAACACATCTCTGAAAGTTTCAACGGTGGCTGGACCTGTGCTACTAGGGCTCTCCATCTTTGAGCATATTGTTTGAAAGTTTCTTCATTCTTCTTTTGCAACATCCCCAATTGCTCCCGTGTTGGAGCTGTATCAAGGTTGAATTGATACTGACTCATGAACATGTCTGCTAAGTCCTTCCAGGTTGAAATTTTAGAGTGATCCAATTGAATGCACCACTCTAAAGCTGGACCAGTCAGGCTTTCATGGAAGAAACTAATGAGGAACCTTTCATCTTTAGACCACACTGCCATCTTTGTGCAATATGTCTTCAAGTGGAGAAATGGATTAGTGCTCCCATCATACTTTGCGAATTCTGGGACTTTAAAATCCCTTGGAATGGATACATTCATTGTAGGGAAAAGCTCTTCTATCCCAAGAGATCCATAAGTGCTAGGACCTTGAATGGCCTTAATTTTCTCCTCCATCTTTTCCATACAAACTTCCTTTGCCTCTTTTTGAATTGAAGCTTGACTATTTCCAGCTCGAAATCCCGTTTGTTGCCCCGAGATGAACATATGTGGTTGTTCCCAAGTTGGGCCTATATTGCCATGACTATCCATCTGAGGGTTCTCAATTGCTTGGTACCCTTCCCCAACTGGTATCACAAAACGAAGTAGCTGCTGAGCTGGATCTGGATTTGCTTCTCCTCCAGCATTATTCACCAATTGGGCTGAGTGTGAGGGTCCTCCTCCCAAGGTCGCATTCACTCCTAACATGCCAAAGGCTTCTTTTTTGGCCCACAGAGTTTCCTCTATTCGATTTTGGGCTTCTGTCATTTCACTTATCTTTCCTTGCATGGAATCCATTTCTGTGCTCAAATTCCTCCCTTCTAGATTGTTTTCTTCCATCCTAGTCCGAGATCGAGTATTGTGAACTCGGGTTTGATTGGTACTATCTTTCCTTGTTTTCGCAATGGCTGCAAATCCTGCTTCAAAACAATAACTTAATTAGTTTTAAAGTGTAATTTATTTATTTATAAGTTTGTTGAAGAACCGTGTGAAATCTGGAGTGAGTATCTTTGACTATAAAACTGCTCCTCAGAACGTCTCATTCGAAAGTACTAAGTTTTACAAAGCATGGGATCAAAAGTGAGTGTGAAGATCTTTAACTCGAACTAATAAGACCATTCCCCATAACGTTACGTTCGAAAGTACTAGGTCTTTATCAAATGGAGAAATGAGTAATCAAAAGCAAACACAAGGATTTTCTTCATTAAAATAGCCAAGTACAATGGTTCATGGGAATACATCTTTTCTAATTGTTACAATCCATCCATTGTTTCATTTGCCTCATCAGGCTTTTACAGTGCTCAATGAAATTACAAATTTCCTCAGGTGTAGTTAATGGATTATTCATGGCATCAGCCATCTTTAGAAGCCTTGGGACATCCTCAACTGCCCCATTAGCTATCCAGACTAGGTTAGCAAACCGAGTCGCCCAAAACACCATTTCCCTTTTGCTTTGGTAAACAACATCATCCTTTTCTTTCAGCTGACCCAATAGTCCTTGAATATCCTCATGCTTCTTCTTGATGATAGCTTGATATTTTTCAACCATTTCTCTTGTTTCTAGCTTTTCCTTCTCAATCTTTCTTTCATATTCCACGACCATCTCTTGCATTTGTTGCTTCATATTGTCAAGCTCTTTTTGAACCTCCCTTTTGGCTATCTTGGAATTCCCCAATAGCTCCCTAAGATGCTGGTTTTCAACTTGAACCTTGTTACGTTCTTGTCGGCGAAGTCCTAGTTCTTCATCTGCTGCTAACCAACATCCTATGGTCTTGTTTGCTTGTTCTCGGTCAGCCCTTGCTCTTTTATTAGCCTTTTCCAATGAACGACTTTTCTCAGTGTTTTCTAATTGCAATGCTTCATATGCTTGACGGATTTCCCTTAACTGGACTTCTAACTCTTTCTTTTCCTCTTCTACTCTTGCCAGCTCAACCTTCACTTCTTTTAACTCTTCGTTATCAGTTGGAATTGGCACCGAAGTTTCTTCATCCACAAGAATTGTGACAAAAAATGGCAGTTTCACCTCCATAGCTCTATTCTTGACCCACTGACGATAACTTTCTGTGGTTCCACAACTTCGAACCCCTAACTCTTTACTTTTTCGGATGACATTGTCCCATGCTTGGCGAACTCTTCTAAGCTCCTCAGTTTGTATTGGATCCATGCTATATAGAACAAAAGGAGTTATTACCTCTTCTGTGGGAGGTCCCATCATGGGGTAAGCGAGTTGTCGCAAAGCTAGGGATGGGTTATAGTTAATACATCCCTTTGACCCCATAAGTGGCACATTAGGAAACTCTCCACACCGGTAGATCACCTCTTGTACTTCCCCCCATCGTGGATACCACTGAATTGCTCCTTCAGTGAGATTTGCCAAAGTTTGTGCCCATTCTTGATCATTTCTAATCTTCAAATGCAGCATCTTGAAATCAGAAATAGGACATGATTCCTTGTACTTTCTATCAAATATGTGGGCAGTAAGCCATACATATAATGCAGGGAGGCAACACAAGATCTTTTTGCCTTTCTTCACATAGCAGTAATTCAGGGTGTGGTAGACGTCTGCGAGCACAGCTGGCACTGGATTTTCACCTCTAGATTTCTGAGCCAAGAATATGTCAATTGAAGCAAGGTCCACAAAATCATCAGCATTCGGGAAAATGACAATCCCGTAAATAGTCAAGGCCAACACATCCATATATGCATCCCAATCCCCATCTTCAGCTAGGAGGTGTATTCTCTCTTCCAAATACTTCTTTGGGAATCCCTCAGTTTTACCCCTTGTTTGCTTCTTGCTTTGCAGTTCTTTCTTAGGGACTTTCAACATCTTGGCAATAGTGTGAGTGGAAGGATAATGTCCCAAATAACGGTATGGTCGCCCTTCTTTTAGAGGTCGCCCCAAAATCTGCTCAAATTCCTCCAATGTAGGGGCTAGCTGAAAATCTCTGAAGGTGAAACATCTCAGGGGAGGATCATAATATTGGGCTAATGCAGTGATTGCTTCTACTTGCACATCTACTTCCAAGATATACAATATGTTCCCATATCTGTTTGCAAAAGTTTGGCATTGTATCTTGTTCATCATCTTGCTCAATATTTTCAAATGCCCCACCTCAGGCTTTTTAGCTTTCAACTGCAAGGTCTTCCTCATGGCCGGGATTCCACCCATACATTTTGATCCCATGTTTTTTGTTTCCATAGATACTCACAACCAGATTTTGGCTTTCGATTCTTTAACAAACTTCCCTAAAACACATGAAAATGAAAAGTGAGAAGGAATACAAAAACCACCCTTACCCTACTAGGATGCATGCAGTATGAATATCTCATTTATTTTTTCCTTTTATCTTTTTTTTTTGAAAAAAAATCTATAATCTAAACAAAATGATGAGTTTTTTTTTTGTGTAATTATGACATGACGAATGCAATATGAATATTTTCCTTTTTTTTTATCTTTTTTTTTTAAAAAAACTAACAAAATGTTGATTTTTTTTTGTAAATATGACCTTAATGAATGAGATGAATGACACTATTTTAATTTTTCTTTTTTTTTTGCCCTTCTAACATGCTCTTAAATGTAAGCAAAATAAAGATAAAGAGAAAGGTACGCTCCCCTTGTGACCTAACAGGTTTATCTAAACTAGAAGATTTTGGCCCATGAGACTATTGGTTTTCTTCTAAAAGTGAATTTCTCCCATGGGTGGTAGTCTAGCTCTAACAAACTTTGGTCTCTAGAGCTAAGATCCCATTTCGGAATATAGACCACAACAATAGCTAAGCTACCAGATGTGGCATATCCACAGAAAGGGTCACACTCTATATGAAGTTTTCGCGATAACCAAACAGGATGAACATCCAATATGGCTACCACTACGCAACTTCGTACCTATCTTAGGTTTCACTCAAGCCCGGGTATAGAGCCCCACTCAAATTGTGTGATAATTGTGATGGTGTAGTGTGTGAAGGGAGCATACAAACCTCAAGACTCAAAGAAAAAGAAAAATCCTGCAAAACAAACAGAAAAAACACACAACAATAATAATGGTCTTCTATCCTAAGGTTAGAATCAAACAAAACATAAAATATCTATATACAACAGATTTACAAAAAAAAAATAGCAGACAAATGATGGGTTAAACAAATAATAAAATTTATAAATAATTTGCACAATTAAAATAACAGGCTTGACTCTCAAGTTTTCCCCAGTGGAGTCGCCATCTGTAACGACCCAAAAAATAATAGAATTTGAAAAATAATGGAGTCGCCACCAATTTTATTAAGGAAAAATTGGAAAAACCTTCTGATTATGCAATACTGGCCTTTGAAAAGAATTTGAGTTCGGGAGTCTATTTATGTACAGGGAAGGGTGGAAACTTAATCCCACTGCACCCCTGATACATCCATTCAAAGAATGGTTACCTTTAGTTAAATGTGTAAATTACTAATAAATTTTAGAATATTCATTTCCCCCTAAAATAACATAAATAATGTGGAAGAAAATAAATTAAAAAATATATAGTGAAAGAGTTGGGATAATATGATTATTTATAGAGAAAACACATGTTAAGAGTTAATTTGGATTTAGGATCACCAAGTTGTCCCAACTTAGATGTCCTAAAAATATACAAGTTTATAATGATTAAAAATATTTAAGAATCATCAAGTTGTCACAACTCAGATGTTCCGAACAACTCAGATGTTCCGAAGTTTAGAATTTAAAAGGCATTATGCCTAAAATATACAATTTTATTTAAAGTAAATTAAATTAGGATCACCAAGTTGTCACAACTCAGATGTCCCAATATTAAAATTAACAAGATATAATATCTAAATGAAAAAATATATATATTTATACCTAAAATATATTATTTGAGATTATCAAGTTGTCACAACTCAGACGTCACAATATTTTTAATTAACAGGATATAATATCCAAATGATCGATTTAAGCAAAAAATATATTTATGCGTAAAATATTTGAGATCATCAAGTTGTCACAACTCAGATGTCTCACAGTTTACTAGTAACAAAGACTAAATTAATTTTTTTTATAAAAACAAATTTTCCTTTAGAATTTGGACTTAATCAATTTATTTATATTATTATATTTTAAAAAGAAAAGACTGACCCATCAGAGAACTTTCATCATTTGAGTCTAAGAAACCAATTCATCTCAAAAAGACTTGTTTACCATTTCTATTTTTTATTGTTGATTTTTTCTTAATAAATCCTAAGCAGCTAAGATAATAAAAGAAATACCCCTATTCTTCCTCGTGAAACAACCAGGGGCTCACGTTTTCTTATTCTCCCATATTTCAAATTCAAGCAAACAATAATCATATTAAAGTAAAAATAAAAGCAAAATAAAAACAATAAAGATCAAATGGATGAATCATGGACAGAAAGGAAGAAACTGTGAGGGGGTCTAGCAGAAAAAAATGAAGTAAAGGGGGAGAAAGACACTACACATAAGACCCATGGCGCCGGGGCTATTGATCATTGATCAGGAAGCTTGCAGCGCCGCTGTGCCACGCGAAGGTGATGGCTTGCTAGAGTGAATAAGTGGTCTCAGATTGGAAACGGGAGACGCGCGGAGGGAGGAATCCTTGCACAGAGGAACTGGCCACTTCGGCAACAGAGAAAACAGAAATTGGACTTGCAGTAGGGGTGGTTTGCAGTAGACCGGGTGATGAGGGTTTGGTGTAAGAGAGGAAGCTCGTTTATGGAGAATGGAGTTGTAGTGGTAGTTTGATTTTTGGTGAGAACAGGGGGCAATGAGATGACTATGGAGGTGATTTGGGAAGCAGAGACCAGAAGGCTTTTGGTTGGAGGCAGAGAAGAGGGACTTCTGTTTTCATTTGAAGGAGAGAAGGTGTTTCGATTTCTTACTCCTGTATTTTCTTTGATATGAAATAGAGAGAAAATTTTCTGATTTAGAAAAAGGGAAATTGCATGGGGGATTGAGCTGTAAGAGAAGAATAGAGATTTTCCAGCTGTTGTATGCTTGAAAAAAGTCACAGATTTGTAAATTTTTTTTTTTTCACTCCCTGGTTTTCACATATTCTGAGTCCCGAGTTCTGTAACGTTTATTAGTTTATGAGTACAATCTGTTTGATTAAATGCCTCTTAATGTTTGAATGCTTGAATACTGCCCTTGTTGTTTCGTTCTGAGCCTGTTGGTGCGTAGAATTTTATGAAATTTGTGCTCTTTTATTGAAGGTCACTGTAAGGCTAGCATGACAGGGTGTTGATCATTTTCCCTTAGATGAATTGCTGTAAAATTAAATTTGCTTGCTGGAAAACTTGCTTCTGAATTTCTGATCGATGAATGTGTATTTCGTTTAATCCTTTGCTGCATGTTTATTCAAAAGAGGGGAGATATTTCACTTTTAATGGTTAATAGGAAAGATGTTAAATAAATGGATGTTTTTTTTATGTATTTCCTATTCTGCCTCATCAGGGATTTGATTGTCCTCATGTTTTATTCAAAAGGGAATGTTTTGATTGTTATAAATCTTCTTTTGTCTACTGATAGGTAGGTAAATCAGTTTGAGAAAAATAAGTGTAATCAGGGAGGAGTTAAAATAGGCAGTCAATCCCTTCCTCTGTCTGTGCCATCCTCATTTTTCTTGTCGTTAAGGTCTATCCTCATTTTATTTGGGTTTACCACATGAAACTTTCTGTGATGTTAGGAAGAGTAGTCTAGGCTTATTTTGCTTTTTGTTCTAATGAGAACCTGATTGCAAAATTCAAGTGGACGTCTTGCCCTTTCAAATTCAACTTTAAGTATAAGCCATGTCACTTGATCACTATTAGTCTTCTTATGAAATGAATGGTAAGGAAAGTATGCAGCCCGCAAACAATTGATTTTTTTTTCCTTCCAAAAAATGGTAATAAGGGTTGAAATAAAAACAACGAGAAGACAGAGATGTGCCTACTGTTACGCCATCTCCTTTCAATTTCATTGCCTTTTTTTCTTTCCTCGTTTCATTTTATTTAAAGGTATATGCATGTTTAAATAAGAAAATAAATTCTATATGTAATGTTATTAATTTTGAGGGATTAGGACATCTGAGTTGAGACAACTTTGTGATCCTAAATCTTTAAAAAAATTAAATTAGTTGATTTAAAGAGAATTAATTATTTTATGCGTAATTTCATTTAATTTCTAAATATTAGGACATCTGAGTTGAGACAACTTGGTGATCCTAATTATAAAAAAGGTTAAATTAATTGATTTGAAGAAAATTATTTCTTTTATGTGTAATTTCATTTAAATTTTAAATATTAGGGCATCTGAGTTGAGACAACTTGGTGACTCTAATTATTAGAAGAAATTAAATTAATTTATTTAAATCAAATTATTTATTTCAAGCAAAGTGCCTTCTTAAAATTATAAACGTTAGGACAGCTGAGTTGTGACAACTTGGTGATCCTAATTCAGTTTTATTATTAATTTATAAAATTGTTTATTTCAGGCATAATGTCTTTTTTAATTTTAAATTTCGGAACATCTGAGTTGTGGCAACTTGATGATTCTTAATTTTTTTTTAAAATTATTCATTGTAAGCCTATATATTAGGACATCTGAGTTGGGACAACTTGATGATCCTAAATCTAAATTAATTGTTCATATTTGTTCCTCTGTAAATAATCATCTTATCTCAATTCTTTCATTATATTTTTCAGTTTGTCTTCTTCCATGTAATTTATGTTATTTTAAGGGGAAATAAATATTCTAAAATTTATCAGTAATTTGCACAATTAACTAAAGGTAACCATTCTTTGAATGGATGTATCAGGGGTGCAGTGGGATTAAGTTTCCACCCTTCCCTGTACATAAATAGACTCCCGAACTCAAATTCTTTTCAAAGGCCAGTATTGCAAAATCAGAAGGTTTTTCCAATTTTTCCTCAATAAAATTGGTGGCGACTCCATTATTTTTCAAATTCTATTATTTTTTGGGTCGTTACATGTGGGATGACCCCCACCTTTTTAGGATTTGAGCTGATAATTTATTGAGAAGATGTGTATCTGATGAAGAAGGCCAGAGCATCTTGTGGCATTGTGACAACTCACCTTATGGAGGACACTTTAATGATGAAAGGACTGATGCAAAGGTCCAACAATCTGGATTCTACTGGCCTTCGTTGTTCAAGGATGCTCACCACTACATTCAACAATGTGACAGTTAGCAAAGAACAAGAGGAATATCTAGAAGACATGAGATGCCATTAAATAGCATCTTGGAGGTAGAGGTCTTTGACTGCTGGGGGATAGACTTTGTGGGACCCCTACCATCCTCTTTTGGCAAAGAATATCTTTTAGTGGTTGTCGAGTATGTATCCAAGTGGGTAGAGGCTATTGCAACTGCAAAAGCTGATGCAAAGACAGTAATACAATTCATGAAAAAGAACATCTTCTCTAGATTTGGTTCACCAAGGGTCCTGATTAGTGATGGAGGTTCTCACTTCTGTAATTCACAATTACAGAAGGTTTTGAAGCACTATCGGGGTGAGACATAAGGTAGCATCTCCTTATCATCCTCAAACAAATGGCCAAGCTAAAGTCTCAAATAGAGAGATCAAGAGAATCCTTGAGAAGACTGTAAGCTCTTCTAGAAAGGATTGGTCCATCAAGCTAGATGATGCATTGTGGGCGTACAGAACTGCTTACAAATCACCCACAGGTCTCTCTCCTTTTCAACTGATTTATGGAAAAGCGTGTCACTTGCCTGTTGAATTAGAGCACAAGGATTACTGGGCATTGAAGGTCTTGAACATGGATAAGCAAGTAGCTGGGAGAAGAAGAATATTATAGCTGCATGAGTTAGAAGAGATGAGACTCAATGCTTATGAATCTTCAAGAATTTACAAGGAAAAGACCAAAGCCTATCATGACAAGAAGCTCATAAAAAGGAGGTTCTACCCAGGCCAATCAGTTCTTCTGTTCAACTCCAGGATGAAACTTTTCCCTGGGAAGTTGAAATCAAAATGGTCTAGACCATATCTTGTCAAGGAGGTTAGATCCTATGGAGCTGTGGAATTGGAAGATCCTGAATCAAAGAGATGCTGGGTGGTGAACGGGAAAAGACTAAAACCATATTTAGGAGGAGAATTTGACAGAAGCTCCATTGTCATTGAACTACAAGAACCTTAAAGAAACAGGCGTCAAGCTATATGATATTAAACGAGCGCTTCCTGGGAGGCAACCCAGTGTTTTATTAATTTTTACAGTTTTTATTTTGATTTCATGTTAGTTAGGTTTTAGTGTGTATTTAGAATTATTAGGAACTGGATGAATAAGTGTGAAGGAAAGAAAAATAGATATCTTGATCATAGGGAGATAACAGAAAATTTGACTAAATGTTGCAACAATTTAATTATGTTTTCTGCGCTTCACCTGCGCTTAACGCAGGTAAAGCAGGACGCAATTGAAGAGCAGCAAGACGCTAACTGTGTTTCTATTTGATTTTTTTTGCAGTTCCCAACATATCTGTATTGGCCTGGAGCTGAACCAACTCATGATTCTGCAACTGCAACCAGCCAATTTTATTTTTTTTTACACGGTGTTTTTCTTTCTTTTACTCTCTTATATTCTATTTTATTATTTTTAGGATTTAGGAATTAGGATTTAAGGAAATAAATTTAAAATCTCAAAACTAGGCAGTCTAACTAACCAAATTAGGAAAAAAATAGGAATTTTGTGATTAAATCCATAATCAGTTAGAATTAGGATATTATGCAGGAAAATATATTAGAGTAGTTAATTAATTTCAATAAGTGCTTTATCAAGGAAATTAGCCAAAAAGCCAGTGAGTTGTGAGACCAAACACTTGATATGAGAGTTTTCACCGTTGCTTGTCAACTGCTATTGCTTGAGTTTTTGGATTTTATTCTGCACATGAAAAATATGGAAGTGATAAAATGGAGGAATTGGTTGGTTATTTGAAAATGAATTGGATGGTGAAAAAATACAAAAAGCAGGCACAAGCAAGCAAAGCGAGTCACTCCCTCAAGAATATAAAAGAAAAACAAAAAAAAGTGAATGCAAAAGGGAGTGAATTACCAAATAAAGAAAAGAGGCCAGCTAAAGCAAATCAAGAATGCAATGGAGAATTGAGAGAAAGTTCAAGAAAAAGAAAAATTCAAAGTTTCTCTCTATTCCACTGTTTCTTTGCATATCCAGAAAAACCATGAATTCTTGATAGTCCAGCCTCATTACAAACCAAGAAAGACCTTTTGATCCATGATTTACCATGTGCAAGTTTATTAACCATAAACGACTATCAATTTTAGTTGTTCAACTGCTGTGAAAAGTTGAGGGAAACACTTACCCGTGAGCATGAGAAAATTCCTTGATTTATCACTTATTGTTTTGGTTACTACTTTTGAAAAAGTTTGAATGTATTTTTATCATGTTCTGATTAAGTCTTGGAAACACCACTTAATTCTAATTTTCAATCTGATGTTTGGAAAGTGACAACTGCCTAGCAAGAGGTGATGAAATTATTTCCTTATTTTTTTTTTAGAATCATGATTGGGAATTGAATCCATTTTTTATTGCAAAAGGTTTTCTTGCTTGAGGACAAGCAAGAAGCTAAGTTGGAGGGTATTTGATAAGTGCTAAAAATATGATAATTTTGTATATAATTACAATACTTATCAAGGGTAAAATATTAGATTTATTCCCCAAATTACCACTTTTTAGTAATAAATGCAGATTTTGTGATTATTTAATTCAAATTTGAATTTGATGCTATTTTGATAGAAAATCTGTTGATTTTGCAGATAAAAGGGAAAGTTTTAAATGGAGAAACAAGATAGCATCTATTTGAAGAGAGCATCTACAAGATAAGGTTTTAAATGGTAGCTCATCAAGATAAAATCAGCAATTATTTGGATAAAGATTCTGCAGATAAAATCCTCAATTCAATTTCAAGATCAAATCAGCACAAAATCAAGCTACAAAGAGGGAAATAAGGAAAACAGAACAAATAAAGATAAGATCAGGAAGAGATCAAGATGAAAAAGGAGGAAATCAGGGAAGCAGAAACGGTGATATGTGCTCCACCTGCGCTAAGCGCAAGTGGAGCGCAAGAATTAAAATTGCTCTCTGTTTCTTGCGCTTTATCTGCGCTGAGCGCAGGTTGAAGCGCAGGAATACGGAAATAGAATTTCAAAAAGATTTCCATCAAGATTCCTTCCAGATTTCAGATAGCTTCCCACTTCTATTTAAAGGACCTTTTTGCAGAGACCCAAGGGGGGACATCGGAGCAGATCTGGAGCTAGAGAAAAGTGTGACAGTCTCTCTATCGATTTGTACTGGCTACCATGAGTAGCTAAACTCTACCATAGGATTGAATGTAGTCGATTCAAACCCCTATTGTATTTGAATTTTCTTTGTTATCTATGAGTCTCTATTTTTATAATATATTGGTGTTTTTACTCTATTCTTAATGCTTAGCTTCCGCCTTTGTGCCAGAGTTATGATATGGTTTTATGGGGCGCACTGGAAGGTGGTTTTGTAAAATCAGGAGCGAGTTCTTGGGAGCCTAGGAATAGGGATCTTGAATTATGATTTGGGTAAAAATTACTCAATAGAGTGAATACCTAGGAATAGGGTTCAACTATTGATAGCTATTAACAACTGATCTTAAAGCTAGGCAATTCGATTAAGCAGCCAAAGAATTGGTGTTTAGGGGATTGTTCTAAGGATTTCATATTTGAGGGATCTTTATGAATGAATTTTATTTGGGCTTCAATAATTATAATTATAATTATAAATTCTTAGATTTCATTGGTGTCCAAATACAAGAAGGGTGCGATAGATGAAGTTCATTCCTAGTTCCGGTAATTTGCTCAACCTTATCCCAATTTATTATTCTGTCTTTTACTATTGCAGTCTACACAAACAACAAATATTTTCTCTTACTTGATAAGTGTGACCACTAGGATTTACATTGAACCGTTCCTTGTGGATACGACAAACCCTTTTACTTACTATTATACTGCTGTGATTTTGGTATGCTTGCCAGAATTTCAACAGAGGGTGAGCCTGAAGAGGAAAAAAGAATACTTGTAATTGACTAAGGTTGTCATAGTGAAAATCTCACAAGTTTGTGAGGACTGGACGTAGCCCAAGGAGTGGGTGAACCAGGATAAATCTATGTGCATCTCTTCTCTCTATCTTGTTTATTTACGTTTTCTTTTGCAAACACGTAACATCAAGTTTGCATACTTGAGATGCTGAATTGAACATTAACTTTATCATAACCAAACAATTGAATCTCAACTATAAGACTCTCAGTTATATCTATTTCTTATCTGAGTATAGCTAACCTTTCACTATCTAAGTCAAATTGAGATTCCAAGCTGCTGACCTTGAGAGTCAAGCTCAACTTGAACTTAATGTTTTTCAGGAGAAAATTTTAAAGTCTCTATTCACCCTCCCTCCTTCTAGAGACTTCCAGCCAACTTAGGTTGGTATCAGAGCTCGGCATCTTGGGGTTGAGCACACCTATGTGTGAAGAGGACAAAGATCCATGGCTGGACTAAGCTCAAGTCTCTTCATCCGTGAAGGAGCATCCACCAACAGGCCACCTGCCTTTGATGGAACAGACTACTATTACTAGAAGGACAAGATGAGACTTTTCATTGAGTCTCAACATGCTAATCTTTCGGAAATCATTGAGGTAGGTCCTTATATGCCTTTTATTACTGATGAACTTGGTTTGAGAGCAGCTAAGCCTAGGGAAACTTGGACTGAATCTGAGAAGAGCAGATATGTTCTCAACTCAAGTGCTAAGTATCTACTCACCTATGCACCGAGCCGTAGTGAGTATGAAAAGTGCCTGGCTGTGCTTCGTCCAAGGAAATATGGGATTCACTTGAGGTTGAGCATGAAGTAACAAACCAAGTAAAAGAGGCTAAAATCAACATATTGGTCAGACAATATGAACTCTTCAAAATGAATGAAGATGAAGGAATTGAAGACATGGTGAAATGCTTTACAGTCATCACTAATGATCTCAAGTCCTTGGGAAGAACCTACTCAAATCAAGATATGGTAAGAAAGATTCTCAGAAGCTTACCTAAGCCTTGGAGGCCTAAAGTCATGGTAATACAAGAAGCAAAGGATCTAAGCACACTCAGATTTCATGAACTATTTGGGTCACTCAAAGTACATGAACAAGAGCTGGTGGAAGAAGATCTCATCAGACGACCAAAGACAATAGCTCTGAAAGCCTCATCCAGTAATTCTAAAGGTAAAAAGGTAAGCTCATCTCATCAAATTTCACTAAACACTGTTGAGTCTAAAAAATATTATTAAGCATTTGATAATGTTTTAATTCTCTCATATCATGAGTTTTAATGAACAACAAATTTGACTAAGTAATTTACACATTTTATGCGTAAAGTGTTTCATTTTTTTTCAAAAAGAATGGTTTCAGCACGTAGAAATGTATTCTGAAATGTGCAACCTTTCTGAAGTAACCAACATGCTGAAGAGACCAACTCTCTGAAAGGAACTCTCTTATGTTATCTGACGTGGCTTGGTCCCTAGACCAACTTCTTTAATCTTAGAAGACCTCTTGAAAACCTTGTCAAGGTTTGAAGCTTCTCAGATATCTCTGCACATTATCTACTCTCAGCTATGAACGCAGAAAGCTTTCTCAAGTTGTTTTCAAAAAGGATACCTTAAAGAGGAAGTCTTGTCTGCTGCAAGTACAATTGTTCAGAAAAGCAAGTCAGCTCTGCACACCTACTGCATACTGTAGAACAAGCTATCAGAGCTTTGTGTCTTAACGGGAGAGAATGCATTTAATGTTATTTCAACGGGAATTAAATAGAGTCTAACGGATTTCAAATCCAACTCTATAAATACCCATATAGAGCTCATGCAGTACAGAGAGGAAGCCAACTCGCTAAAACGCTGAAACGTTGAAACACTGAAATATTATCTGAGAAAATTATCTGTGTATTTTCATTGTACAAAAACTTTCATATTCTGAGTCTACCTCAGTTATCTTGTACATTTACGAAGGTTAAGCTTTAAACTTATGTAGTTTATAAGTTTAAATTTCTCTTTTTAAACACTGATTTGTGTTTGAGCCTGGAGAGGCTTGGTGGATAAACAATACTTGTGTTTGAGGAGAGGCTTGGTTGATAAATAATACTTGGGTTAGAGCTTGGAGAGGCTTGGTGTTTAAATAATACTTGGATGTTAGAGCCTGAAGTGGCTTGGTGACAAAAGAATACTTGTATCTTTGATCAGATAGTGAAACTCCTTTGCTGTTGTTGCATTGGGACTGGACGTAGCTCACGGTGGTTGAGTGAACCAGTATAAATCTGTGGCTAAGTCTTCTGAACCCTTATCTCTCGTAAATTTAATTATTACTAACTAAGGGGATTTGAACTTAAATTTATACAACTCTAAGTGGTTTTATTACCTAGTTTCAGTTTTATAAAACAATCCTCTGAAGGCACTTCAGAGAGTTCTCTACGAACTTGTTGAAAAAAAAAACAATTTCTCGCAAAAAGCTTCCAAAACTCTTTAGAGTTTATAAAAACACTATTCAACCCCCCTTCTAGTGTTTTCCTGTGTTCCTACAGTTGGTATAAGAGCTTAACCTCGGGTTAAGCATCTCATCGTGCTGAGGAAGTAGATCCACGGAAGCTTCAACCAGTAATCCTCACTATATCACGGAAGGCGTATTTGTTACTAGGCCTCCAGCTTTTAATGGTATTGATTATCATTACTGGAGAGATCGTATGAAACTGTTCATTGAAAGCAGCAACATAGATCTCTGGGATATAGTCACTGATGGTGACTATATACCAATGCATGGTGGTGTACCTATACCTAAGGCCGAATGGACGGGCGATCAAAAAGCTCGAGTTCAACTAAATGGTAAGGCAAAACTCTACTTGATATGTTCTCTGAACAAGCCTGAGTATGAGAAAGTGCATGGTTGCTCCACTGCCAAAGAGATCTGGGATACATTGGCTGCAGCCCATGAGGGAACTGACAACGTCAAACAATCCAAGATCAGCATGCTTGTCCATCAATATGAAATCTTCAAGATACAAGAGTCTGAAACCATTGATCAAATGTTTGGGAGGTTTCAGACAATAACAAATGGACTCAAGTCCCTGGGAAGAACCTATGACTCTGGAGATAATAATCACAAAATTCTTAGGGGTCTTCCAAAGGCTTGGAGTGCTGAGGAATAATTAACAAATTTAATTGAGCAAATTCAGATGCTGCTGAAAGGTATTTTGGTTTGTGAATGTTACAGCAAACAGGTTTTAAAGAGAACTTATAAAGCTGATCATCAGAAGGCAACACCATCTAAAAGAATGACTGATGTGGCATCACTCTTAGCCTCTGAACCTGTTCAGAAGGTTCACAACGAACTTGCTGAAATTGTGGGTCAGGAGTGCTGAGGAGATTGCTACTTAAGTCACTGAGCATACCTCAACTCTTGAGGGACAGGGCATGATGATTGTTGTTTCTGATAGAGAGGAAGTCAGAAAGGCTATAAAGCATGAAGATCAAGATTATGTTGCTGATGCGCTATAAACAATTTCAGAGAATGAAAGTAACAAGACTATCCTTGAAGACATAGTTGAGTCTCAGCAACTACAAAATCCTGAGTATCCCTGCTGGTAACATTGTTGTACATTACAACTTAAAAATCTGTGCCTATGTGAAATTAGTATGTAAGCATATTGCACCTTGTTAATTTGAGAATACTTGCTGAAATTTTTTTCTTTCTTAAAAACAAAATGTATATTTAATTATTTTTAAATATTTATTCTTTTTCTTTCTCTTTTCAAAAGAAGTTAAAAATCTTTTTGATCTCCACAATCAACGTTAATGATCTGATTCCCTATGAATGTTGGCTCCTCACTTGTCCAGTCAGTGATGCACGTTGCACTACTTCCAATGTCTGAAACCGTCATCATTTATGCTATCTGAGCCTATCCTTGTTCCGTGTAAAACTGTCCAAAAGATTCAATCTCCTTGTCTCTCTCTGTTATCTCTTGCCTCAAAGTTCTTCTTTCACCTTGGATGAGATATGGGTGTATGCTCTCTGAGGGATAATGAAGAAGCGGGAGAAAACAAAAGAGGTGGCCCTGGAACATGATTTGGAGAAGATCGATCTCCCATGGATGATGTATGGAATGATAAGCAAGGGAAAGGTTTCTTTTGGAATACCTGCCCCTTTATGCTTGGACCATGGAGATCTTGTTGCATCACAAGCATACTGGAAGACCACTGGTAGATCCCAGAATAACCAATCTTATGAAGGGAACCACTTCAAATGTGGTCCTGATGATAAAGGTTGTTGCTGGTGGTCGAAACACAGTGTTAAATGATGCACCTCCACTGTTCCAGTTGTTGAAAGGAGATTGCATGCTCAATGCATGGTTGTGGAACAGACACAGGCTCAAGAGGCACTTATGAGGCTTCAGGCTGAAGAAGTAATGGCAGTTGAGGCTGAAGAGGAAGCTGCTGATAAGGCTACGCCTCAGCCTATCGTAGGAATCAAGAGAGTTAGCATTGATATATATATGTATATATATGTATTTTCAAAATTCTAATACATAAAAATTTCTGAAAATCATTGTTGTGCACTTATTTGTTTCATCTTATTGTATTCTGTGTGAATCTGGTGTTTAGTTTAAAGAACTTTGACTGAAGTAATATTCTTCTTAAAATCCGATCATAATTGGTAATGCTTTGATTTTGTTCAAATTTGTTCCATGTACCTTTGCTTAATTAGTAATGCTTAATCTACCCTTTTTAAATAATGACAAAAGGGGGAGAAGAAATATAACTAAACAAATTTCTTAAAGGTAGTAAAACATAAGTATAACTAAACAAATTACTGAAAAGATAAGAGGAAAATGTTTTTCAGATATATATTCAAGCGTCTTGGTAAAAAAATTGAATAAGGGGAGAAATATAATATTGCCCAGCTTAGGGGGAGTTTTCCAACCCAAATCATTATTCTGAAAAGCATACTCAATTTTGATCTATCTGATATTTGTTAAGTTATATCTAATTTGTCATCATTAAAAAGGGGGAGAATGTTGAGTCTCAGAATTAATTTAAGTATCTAAACTAGATTTAAGACTCATTATCCTTAGGTTTTAATGATTAACAAATTAGATAATATAAGAACAGGTTCTACTGAGAAAGGTATTGTTCTGTGCATTGTGTTTCAGTTTACAGGATAAAGCATCCATCTGAAGACAAGAAGATGAAGATAGCCAAGAAAGACAAAGCAAATCTGAACAAGAAGAAACACTGAAAGAAGAAATCTGCCAAAGAAGAACAAAGCAACAAGAGCATTGAAACAACTATCTGAACGCGACCAACTATTTGAAGAAAATGTGGAGAGAAGAAGTATATCTGTGGAATCAGAAATAAAGACAAGCTTAAAACCCATGAAAGTCTGTCAATCAAAAGAACATCACTTTGTCTTAGATAAACATATTTCAGATCATTCATTCAGATGATGCAAACATACTTCGGATCATTCATTCAGAAGATGCAAGCATACTTCAGATCATTCATTCAGAAGATGCAAGCATACTTCAGATCATTCATTCAGATGATGCAAACATACTCCAGATCATTCATTCATAAGATGCAAGCATACTTCAGATCATTCATTCAGAAGATGCAAGCATACTTCAGATCATTCATTCAGAACATGCAAGCATACTTCAGATCATTCATTTCAGAGAAATAAACAATAAACCATGCAGAAGCAGCTCAACCTTCTGAATCAAAGATAGACTTGAAAAGAAGTAACTGGCCAAAGAAGGAAGACATACTGAAGGAAGAACAAAGAGGCAATATGCTGAAGAAAGGAACTTTCCAAAAATCAACCAACCTACTGAACCAAAGAAAGAGTCTAGAAGAAAAGAAAGAGTACATCTGGGAAAGCTGAAATGAAGATAAATTACATGCTCATGAAGAATGAAGAAGAAAGAAGTAAACATCCGAAGCAAAGAAGAAGAAACTCGCTGAAGGAAGGAACTCGCTGAAAGCGTATCCAAGATGAAAAGCTAAATCAAGCTGAAATGATGCAACCTGCTGAAAGTATGTGTGTACTAAAGTTGAACCTACTGAACACCTACTTTCTGAAACGTGATGACGTGGCACTTCAAACTCTTAGAAGAAGCAGCCAGACACGTCATACAACTCTCTGAAGATTTATGAGTCAATCTGAATAATTTAATTAAGAGACTCAAGTCTCAGCAGACATGAGTGGTGAAGCTAAATTGATGCAAAGTAAAGCAAAGGGCTTCGGGCTCAGCTTCAGAACCCAACATAAAAGAGAAAGCCTACTGTAGAAAAGCAAATAGATGTCAGAGATAGGTCAGCGTTGCTGCATACCTACTTCTGTATCTTCTCTGCAACACGCTATCAGAGGCATGTACCTCAAGTGAAAAGAAAAGCAGAAAGCACAACAGGACAAAAGTGAAGTCTAATGTTGTCATTTCTAAAGACTTCTTGGTGTAAAGAAATGAGAAGAAGAAAGAAAGAAGCAAGCCAAGCAAAAAGAAGCAGAACTCACAACGGTCAAAAGGAGTAGTCTAATGGATCTTTATATCCTATCTCCTTACACTCAGAAGGAAGAAAAAGAAGAAGAAGAGAGAGAAATCAACTCGCTGAAGACAATGTAAATCTCTCAAGATTAAGGAGCTTAACTGCAGTGTGTCAGAACCAAGTCATCTGCACACCTAATCTGCTTAAGAATAAGTAACCGAACGAGAAGCTATTTCACAACGGCTATATGAGCCAAATCATTTCTTCTCAACGGTAATATCAACAATCTTCAAACGGCTATATTTTAGAACATATAAATAGCCTCAAGAAAGTCTTAGAACAGAGCTGATGGATCGGCCAAATTCCAAAAGATTCATTCACTGGAAACTGACCAAAATGAGTTGCCATGAACTCTAAATTATCTACCCTTGAACTATGGCATTCATCAAGCCCACAGAAGAAATTGGCCAAGCTTAATACATACTTTATAAAAGCCAACCTTCTGATCCTACAGAGATGTATTAGAGCTTAGAATTAAACACTTGTATCTCTATTATACCTTGTACTTAGATTTACTCCATGTATCCTGAGTAGTACTCAGTTAACCTATAGTACAAGATGAACCTCAGTTTAAGTTTCTAGGAAACTTAAACTTTTCATTGTAAACACTATTAAGTGCCTGAGATCCTGGAAAGGCTTGGAGGAAGAAAGAATACTCTGAGAGCCTGGAGAGGCTTGGAGGAAGAAAGAATACTCTGGAGAGCCTGGAGAGGCTTGGAGGAAGAAAGAGTACTCTGGAGAGCTTGGACAGGCTTGGAGGAAGAAAGAATACTCTGGAGAGCCTGGAGAGGCTTGGAGGAAGAAAGAATACTCGATTTAAGCCTGGAGAGGCTTGGTTTAAAAGGAATAGTTGGTTGAGAGCCTGAAGAGGCTTGATGATAAAAGAATA
This sequence comes from Sesbania bispinosa, assembly GCA_026901365.1. Lineage (NCBI taxonomy): Eukaryota > Viridiplantae > Streptophyta > Magnoliopsida > Fabales > Fabaceae > Sesbania > Sesbania bispinosa. The sequence goes on along the minus strand of QLOH01000039.1, from coordinate 385,356 downwards.
CTTGTATCTGTGATCAGATAGTGGAAAATCCAGCGGTGGTTTGCCCTGGGACTGGATGTAGCTCACTGGATTAGTGGGTGAACCAAGATAAATTCTTGTCTGAATCTTCTCTGTCCCTTAAGCTATTTTAATTCAGTTTTCATCTAACAAAGGGAATCTAAAAGTATTTAAGTGAGAACTTTTCTTCTGAATTAAACTTGTTTTCAAACTACTTTGAGTCTGAACCCAGTTCAGAAGGTAATAAAAACTTCATACTGAAACTCATCGTCTGAATCTTTTCAGAAGCTAATCTCTCTACCCTTAACTCTTCACTCTCCGCTATTATCTGATTATTTCTAACTAGGAAAGAGTCTGAAAAGTAAAGTCACAATCAACATAATAAAACTCCACTCTTGACCAAATTATTTTAAACTAGAGTACTTACTGAACCTTCTGAAGTGGGTTCAGCAAGTTCTTTAAAAAATCAATTTTCAGCAAGTTACTGAAACGTTTAATACATTAGTGTAAATTATTTTTGAAATAACACATTTTCTATTTTGAAGTCTTTACTTATGAAAATTAGTTTAAACAAGTTTCTAAAATGTTTTCACTAAATCATCTGAAGTGATCTTAGAAAGCACATTAGTAATGATCAAATTCAGCAAGTCCTTGAAAAACTCTCTTTCTTATAGCTCGCGCTTAACTTTGATATTATTTACTATTTGGCAAAAGATTTTTTCATAAGAATCTGCAAAGGCTTAATAGGAATTACAATTTGTTCAAAAGGATTTCTGAAAATTAGCGAAAAGTTTTAAAATACTATTCAACCCCCTTCTAGTGTTTCATGTGGTTCCAACACCTCTTTACTGCCAAAAGACACAGCAATGTGTATAAAATTGATCTCGAGGAACTTGCAAATCAAAATGTGAAGTGTTTACTCTCTGTTGATGATGAAAAACAGATTTGGCACAAGAAACTTGGGCACGCTAGGTTGAGACTAATCTCAAAGCTTACAAAATACAATCTTGTTAAAGGATTGCCCAAGCTATCTTTCAAATCTGATATTCTTTGCGAAAACTGTCTGAAAGGTAAAGAAACTAAAAGCTCATTCAAGAGCAAAAATGTTGTATCTACCTCAAGACCTTTAGAACTGCTTCACATTGATTTGTTTGGACCTATAAGAATAGAAAGTCTTGCAGGAAAGAAATATGGGTTGGTAATAGTTGAAGACTATACTAGATTTACATGGGTTATATTTCTCAAAAGCAAGGATGAAACTTTTAAGAATTTCGCAAGATTCTGTAAGAAGGTGCAGAATGAAAAAGGATACTTCATTTCTGCCATAAGAAGTGACCATGGTGGTTAGTTTGAAAACTCAAGCTTCAAGATGTTCTGTGATGAGAATGGGATCTCTGACAATTTCTCAGTGGCAGGAACACCTCAACAAAATGGGGTTGTTGAGAGAAAGAACAGAAGCTTGCAAGAGATGGGAAGAACCATGCTCCTTTCAAGCAATCTACCAAAATCCTTCTGGGCAGAGGCTGTTGATGAGATTCTGGCAAGCGTACCAAATTCCCAGCAGTATAATAGTAAGTAAGAGTTATCGTATCCACAGGGAACGGTTCAATTTTAAAATACTAGTGGTCACAACTATCAAGTAATAGCGTATGGTTGTTTGTTGAGAATTATGCAAGTAAATAAAATTGAACTTAAATGAGAGAGATAGAGACGATTACTTGGACTAGGTTTGAACTTCGTATCATCGCACCCCTTTCGTATGTGAACCCCAATATTATTTATGAATATATAATTATGATACCCTAGCCAAACTATATTATTTTACCCTGGTCTCCATAGTGATAAAGTACTCAGAAATAATTCATGCGGGTTCTCCCAAGCGACAAATTACCCCGGCTTTTAAGATCTACTTTTTCGTTTGTTAAAACTATCAATTCGCCCTATATTCCTATAGTGACTACTATGAAGAGACTGTCACACTTCTTCTTCAATCATCGATTCTCATTATATTCCTATAGTAACCACCTCGTTATTGGTTCTATAGAACCACCTCTCGAATGTGCCCCATAAAACCAACCTATAACTCCGGCACACAGGCAGAAGTTACGCATTAAGCAAAGTATAAAAATACTGATATCGTAAAAATAGGGATTCATAAATAATAAGAAGAATTCACATACAATTGGGGATTGAATCAACTACATTCAATCCTATTGGATAGTTTAGCTACGCATGGTAGCCATTACAAACCAACGGAGAAACTGTCACTTTCTCCAGCCCATGCTTTTGCTCTACCGTCTCTCCAAAAGCTCCTTTGATCTTTGCAAAAGGTCCTATTTATAGATGAAGGAAAGCTATCTTAAATCTGGAAGGAATCTATTTTGAAAACAGATCTAAAAAGCAAATTCGCGCAGCTGCGCTCAGCGTAAGTGAAGCGCAGGTTACAGAATGATGCGCTCCAATCTGCGCTCAGCGCAGATGGAGCGTGGAGCGCGTAACAGATTATTTTTTTTCCTCTTTTAACAGCTTGATTTCTTCCTGATCTTATCCTTATCTGCTTGGCTTTCCTTGTTTCCCTCTTTTTGAATTGATTATGTGTTTATCTTGTCTTTGAATTTAAATTGGGGAAGTTATCCGCAGAATCCTTGTTTAAATGGTTGCTGATCTTATCTTTATTTGCTCTCATTCAAACTTCAAATCTGTAGATTTTATCCTCAAATAATTCTATCTTCTTTTCTCATTTAAATCTCTCTCATAAATCTGCAAAATTCAACAGTTTTTCTATTAAAATAACATCAAATTCAAATTCAAATTCAAATTAAATAAACACAATTATTACAATTATTAATAAAAGGGATTATTTTGGGGCATAAATTACTATTTTACCCTTGATAAGTGTAGTAATCATACACTAAATTATCATATATTTTTCACTTATCAGCTGTTCATACAACTTGCTACATTCAAAACAGAATCCTGGTAAGACCAATTCTCAAAAGAACTCCTTATGAATTGTGGAGAGGAAGGAAACCCAACATCTCATACTTTCATATCTTTGGATGTGAGTGTTTTATACTTAACACCAAGGATGATATTGGGAAGATTGATTCAAAATCGGACAAAGGAGTTTTCCTTGGATATTCAGAAACTTCAAAGGCTTACCGAGTCTATAACTCTAGAACCTTAGTTGTGGAAGAAACCATCCATGTCAGATTTAATGATGCTGAAGAGACTGATAGGGAACTATCAGATCTTGAAGAAGATTTTGAAGGTATGGAACTCAATCCAACTTTAGAATGTACAGAAATAAAAGATAAGCAAGATGCTGATGTACCTTTTGAAGAACCTGCTGATAAACCCTCTGAACAACCTATTGAAGATACACTTCAGAAAGTTAATGTTGAGTCTCAATCTGAGCAAGCAATACCTTTCAGAAAAGTATGGAGATACAAAACTCAACATCCTCAAAATCAAATCATTGGTGAAACGTCAGAAGGAGTAAGAACGAGGTCAAGACTAAGGGAAGCCAATAACCTTGCCCTACTCTCTGAAATTGAGCCAAAGAACATTGATGAAGCTCTGCATGATGAAGGGTGGATCCTAGCCATGCAAGAAGAGCTCAATCAATTTGCCAGGAGTGATGTTTGGGCTCTAGTTCCTAAACCCCATAGGAAAACTATTATAGGAACCAAATGGGTGTTTAGAAACAAACTTTCTGAAGATGGAAATGTAGTTAGAAATAAAGCTAGACTTGTTGCTCAAGGCTACAACCAGCAAGAAGGTATTGACTTTACTGGAACTTTTGCTCCTGTAGTTAGGATTGAAGCGATTAGAATTCTTCTCTCTTATGCAGCGAATAATGAAATCAAACTATATCAAATGGATGTTAAAAGTGCATTCCTTAATGGTTTTATAGAGGAAAAAGTCTTTGTTAGACAACCTCCAGGATTTGAAGATACTGCCTTTCCTGAACATGTTTTTAAATTAAAAAAGCCTTTGTATGGTCTTAAACAAGCTCCTAGAGCTTGGTATGACAAACTGAGCACTTTTCTCACCAAAAATGGTTTTGAAAGGGGAAAGGTAGACACAACTCTTTTTAGAAAAATTTCTAACAAAGATCTTATACTTGTCCAAATATATGTTGATGACATTATCTTTGGTTCAACAAATTCTTCTTTATGCAATGAATTTTCAAGGCTGATGCAATCTGAGTTTGAAATGAGCCTAATGGGTGAATTAAAGTTTTTCTTAGGACTGCAAATTAAGCAGGAATCTGATCGTATATGGACCCATCACGAAAAATATACTAAGGAAATGCTTTAAAAAATTAAAAATGAATGATTGCAAGCCCATGTTAACTCTTATGCATCCCTCTGTTATCTTATGTAAAGATGAGAGTGAAGAATGTGTTGACCAAACCTTGTATAAAGGCATGATGGGTTCTTTATTGTATCTTACAGCAAGCAGACCTGACATCATGTTTAGTGTTTGTCTCTATCCAAGATTTCAGTCAGATCCTAGAATATCTCACTACAAAGTTGTAAAGAGAATTTTCAGATATCTAAATGGTACTACTAATCTTGGTCTTTGCTATAAGAAGAGTAAAGATTGCAGATTATTAGGGTACTGTGATGCTGACTTTGCTGGAGACCGAATTGAAAGAAAGTCAACCAGTGGAGGATGCCACTTTATTAGAGACAATATGGTTAGCTGGTCAAGCAAGAGGCAAAGCACAATTGCTCTCTCAACAGCTGAAGCTTAATACATAGCTGCTGCAAGCTACTGCTCACAACTTCTCTGGGTTAAATATCAATTAGAAGATTTTAACATTTCAATTAATTCTATACCTGTTTTGTGTGATAATTCCAGTGCTATAAATCTTTCTAAAAATCCAATTCAACATTCCAGAGCTAAGCATATTGAAATCAAACATCATTTTATTAGAGACTATGTTCAGAAGAGAATTATTGATAGAAGGTTCATTGAAACGGAACTTCAATGGGCTGATATATTCACTAAACCTCTTACTGAAGATAGGTTTAAATTCATTAGAGATAATCTGAACATTCTTGCATTTTCTGAAAAATAACTTTCTGAAACATTTTTTAATTTGATGATGCTTTGAACTCTCTGAGATAATTTTTCTCTTTGAAAGCTTGATCTCGCTGAACATAAGAACTCTCTGAAATAGTCACTTGGTGACATGGCACTCTGAGACGATTGGTTTTCTCACCTTTTCCACTTCTGCACGTTGCACGTTCTTCAATAGTGCGCAGTCTGTAAATGCCATGATTACAGCTCTAGTGACGACTATTTAAAGTGCGTGGGGTGATGTCTTAATCTTCTCTCACGTCTTCTTGCTTACCGAGTCACTCAACTCTTAGAATACTCTTTGCACTCTTTCTCTCTCAAGTGCTCAAGACTCCATTTTCTTTTATTCCTTCTTCAATGGCGTCCAAGAAATCTGATGTTGCCTCCAAAGCTTCTAGGAAAATAGTGGCTAACAGGGTCGTGAACCTGTCAATGTTAGCTGATTCTAGGTATGACTACCAAGAGGAATTTGAAGCTGCTGGGTGGTCAGATTTCTTTGGCTCAGTAAACTGCTCTTGGCACTCAGGAAGTGTGGTTGAGTTCTGGGAAACTGCTGAAGAAGTTAAAGGGAAAGATGGCTATGTCTCCATCAAGGCCAAGGTGTTGAACACTACTGTGTTTGTTGATGCAGATGTTCTGGAGATTGTAACCAAGACGAAGTCTAAAGGCTTGGAGTTCGTGAAAGATTGGGAAAGCCAAAATGGTGGAAACAAGAAGTTTAACCTAATGTTGTAGAGAGAAGAAAACCCCTCCAACAAAGACGCTACCAAGATGTTCAGAACTCCTCGCATTCTTCATGCCATCCTTGGGTGTTGCATCCTACCCAAGATTGGTGGGAAGAATCACATCTCTGAGCTGAAAAGGTTCTGTATAGTGAATTTGATGAGGAAGAAGAAGATGAACCTGCCAAAGATTATCCTTCATCATATGATCAGAAGAGTAAAAGATTCTGCCTCTAGTCTCCCTCATAATACCTTGATTATGGGTATTCTGGAGCACTTCAAGGTATCGGTTAATAAGTTGATCGACCACAAAGCTCCTTCTTACCTTGGCTCTAAGACTCTAAAGCAGATGGGCTTTGATATCAAGCCTCCACCTCCTCCTTCTCCAACACTCAAGGAATCTATTGCCATTGGCAAAGTTGCTTCTATTGGAAGATCAGTTCTAGAGATTCTTGAGAATAATCTTAGGGGTGACACAAGAAGAAGTGAGTTTGTGCCATCAGCTCCCACTCCTGAGAAAATTGTCAAAAAGAAGAGGACCAGAGTTATCAAGAAAGTTGTTCAAGCTCATGATGATGATAGACTTCAACCCTCTAAAGAGGTTGCTCAACTAACCTCAGAACCCGTAAAGGTGGCTGATGCAACACAATCCAAAGCTTCTAAACCTGTTCAGAAAGTTCAAAAGGAACCTACTGAAATTGTGGGTCAGAATGCTGAGGGGAGTGGTGCTCAGCTCACTGAGCCTATTTCTCTAGGAGAAAGATAGGGTGGGGTGTTTGAACATTCAGATGGGTCATCAGAAAAGACTATTGAAGTTGTACCCTTTGCTGCAAGTAATCCAGATCCTGAACTTCAGAAAGTGGCTGCCATAGCCAATATGCTTGATAAAGAAGAAGTCAGAAAAGCAAAAGAGCAAGAAGAATTGGATCATGTTATTGTTGTTGCAACACAGCAAGCACTGCTTGAAGATGAAAGGTTAGAACAAGCTTCTAGGACCAAGAGAAGAAGGGTTAGTGCACAGAAAAGAAAAGTGAAAAGGAGATTGCTTTCTCCTATCACAGAGGCACCTCAAATGGTTACAAGAAGCGGATCGATTCAGCAAGCTGATGCTGTAAGATTTCAGCATGTTGCTGAAGAGGAGAGGAAAAAGAAGCTGGAAGAGCTCAAAAGGAAGAAGGGAAAGGTTCCTGCTGAAGAAGAACCCCCATACAAGAAAATCTAGGTGGTATTTCAAAATCTGAATCCTTCAGATGAGGAAGATTTGAATAATCTTGCACCACCACCTCCTCAAAAGCAGTCTGCTGTAGATCCACCAAGTCCTCCTCCATTTCATTTATCATCCTCTGAAGCTTCTGAAGAATCTGAAGAGGAGTCTGAAGAAACTGAAGGGAGATGCATCTGGAAGGTAGCAACCTGCCCAGAGAACTCTTGCTGATGCCAAAAACAAGGGATTTGTCTAAACAAAAATCATATGATCCTTGTCCCTTTCCTTTTTATAAGACAGAAATTAGGCTGAGTCAGGAAGAGCCTCACAAGTCTTACAATATTCCATTTGCTGAAAGGCCCAGAATTCCCAAGTTTCCAAATCTCTTTGAAGAGCTGGAATTCTTCAATTCCTACCCTCCTCTGCCTAGCTTTGTTGGTTTGCATGTGGATTCTCATGATGCATCCAAGGCAAGAAGAAAAGGAAATTCTTTGCTCCCTGATCAGCTGGAGAGGATCAGAAAAGGAGTGCAACCCCCTCAACATTTCTGGAAGCCTATTGATGTCTTCTCTGAAGAACAAATACAAATTTCTGAGGATGAATGGCTGCTTGTACCCAAGCTGAATGCTGAAATTGAGTTGTTTGAAAGGCGCATTCACAAAGCCCTAGGTTGTCGATACTTCAAAGCTCCAAAACCTCTCTCAATAAAGCCATCTACAAGGATTCTATGGCAACCAAATAAGATCATTCCTAAGCTACCTCTCACTCCCGGTGCTGCTGAAAAGGGGAAGGTTATCACGTTCTATACCTCCTGTGATGCCAAGTTCAAACCCATGACTCCTGCTCAATGGAAAGAGCTACCTGCTTATGTCCAAAGGTATGGTGGTTTAAATCATACCTACAGAGACTGGGTTTGGGAATCCTACTGGCATGAACGTGAAAAGGAAGGTTCCTCTTCAGGAACTAGATTTGACTTCATTGACTGTGCCACTGATAACTCTCTGCAATATCAAGAATGGGCTACCTTCTTTCGAGGACGGTTTCCTAACTCAGTAAGGGAATCATCTGATAATCCTACCGATTGGAAGTTGCAGAAGTGGACGAGTTTTCCTGAGTATACTTGTATAGTATTCCATCCTGAGGAGTTTGGTCTACAATTTGGTTTTGAACCCTTCAAGTTCACTGGATGACGACTCTCCATTACTTTCCTTGAAGGCACTATTCAAGATGAGCTTAGAGAAAGAGAAGATGAGATCAGGAAAGTCAAGCTCAGATATGCTAGGCTTTAGAAAGAATTGAAATTGGCTAAGCAAAAGCTGACGGTGTTTCAGACTGTGCATTCTATTGAACAGTCTTCCTCCTCCAGAGTGGAAAGGAGAAGAAGTTTGTGATGTGGATGCCATTTTATCTCAGCGTGTTGCTTATGTTCAGTCATTTTGTCTTATGTTGTGTCAAAAATTCTGCATGGTAATTTATACATTATTCATACATTAGTTTCACAGATATCTTGGGTTCATAATTATTACTATTTCTGCGCGTATTTATTACCATTCATAACTCTGATTATATGCTTTATACCTACCTGCTGATAAATTTTGTTAAGTATTTAATGCTTGAATGACTGTTGTACCCTTTTGACTAATGACAAAAGGGTACATGACTAACAAATATCTGCAATTGTTCTGAAGTCATCTATAGAAACAGATTCATCTTAAGGGGAGCATTGTTCTATTAAGTATCTTGTTAAGGGGGAGTATCTTTTATAATTATTCCAAAATTTTCCCTTCAGATATTTGATAGACATAATCAAATTTGTCATCATTCAAAAGGGGGAGAATGTTGAGCCTCAAAAATATTATTAAGCATTTAATAATGTTTTAAGTCTCTCATATCTTGAGTTTTAATGAACAACAAATTTGACTAAGTAATTTACACATTTTATTCGTAAAGTGTTTCATTTGTTTTCAGCAAGAATGGTTTCTACATGTAGAAATGTATTCTGAAATGTGCAACCTTTCTGAAATAACCAACATGCTGAAGAGACCAACTCTCTAAAAGGAACTCTCTGATGCTATCTGACGTGGCTTGGTCCCTGCACCAACTTCTTTAATCTTAGAAGACCTCTTGAAGACCTTGTCAAGGTTTGAAGCTACTCATATATCTCTGCACATTCTCTACTCTCAGTTGTGAACGCAGAAAGCTTTCTCAAGTTGTTTTCAAAAAGGATACCTTAAAGAGGAAGTCTTGTCTGCTGCAAGTACAATTGTTCAGAAAAGCAAGTCAGCTCTGCACACCTACTGCATACTATAGAACAAGCTATCAGAGCTTTGTGTCTCAACGGGAGAGAATGCATTTAATGCTATTTCAACGGGAATTAAATAGAGTCCAAGGAAGCAAGCCATGATGGCTGCTTGGGAAGACACATAGGAAGAATAAAGCCAACATGATGAGTCATCCAATCTGTGTCTGATGGCTGATGGAGACTCCTCAGATGAAGAGGCATATGAATCTGACTCAGACCTTTCTTTTAATGAACTTAAGTCAGCTTTTGAGAATCTCCTTTATGATTCCAATCTTCTTGCCTCAAAAAGCTCTTTACTAAAATCTGAACTACACACTGCTTTAGAGAAAATCAAATTTCTTGAAAAAGAAAATGAGGATTTGAATCATAAAAATACTAGTCTCATGTTGTCTCACATGAAGCTATCTGAACGTATCAAAGCTCAGACTCAAGCTCAAGCTGAGTTGGAATCAAAGAACCTATTTGAAGAAAATAAAAAAACTTAAATGTCAAAATAGGACTCTCAAAGACGATCTAGCTAAGATTGTAAAAGGAACAAAAAACCTTGAGAGATTGATTGGATCTCATAAAGGAATTTTTATAAAGCTGGATTAGGCTATGACAAATCTAGCAATGAGGTTCAGTATAAAAATTTGTTTATTCCAGCAAAGAAGTGCAAAGAAAGATGATCATGTTGTAGTAAGATTGGCCATAAGACCTCAGATTGCAACATGAGACAAGTAGCCGTCAAAAGGAAGGTATCTAACCACATAGGACCCAAATACAAGTGGGTAACTAAAGCAAAATCTCCATATGTTGCAGACTTGCCTGGCAGCAGTAAGAGCAAATACTCTGTGGGTGCTGCACAGTGGGTGCTCGAGGCACATGACAGGAGACAAAAGCAAGTTCTCAACACTTGAAGAGAAAGCTTCTAGAGTTGTCTCATTTGGAGACAATAGTAAGGCTCAGATCAAGGGAATAGGTAAGATTGGTAAGACAAACTCAGCTCAGATTGAAAATGTCTATTTTGTTGAGGGTTTGAAACATAACATACTTAGTATTAGCCAATTATATGATAATGGTTATCATGTTAATTTTCAACCTACATTTTGTGAGATATAGACTCTAAGGCTGGAAAAACAATTTTCTCAAGAGAAAGAAACAAAAATCTTTACTCAGTCTCTCTTTAGAGTCTCTCTTATCTCACCTATCTTGTGTCTCATGACAATGACAAATGGTTGTGGCACAAGAGAGTTAGACACATTAACATGAGAACCATAGGTTAGCTTGTAAATCAATCTCTTGTCAGGGGATTACCTAAGATTAGGTTTGACAAAGATATGATATGTGAATCTTGCATAAAAAGCAAACATACTAAGACAAGCTTCAGACCTAAGCCTAACGTAAGTACCACCAGACCTCTTGAGATGCTCCACATTGATTTGTTTGGACCTACTAAGACTGTCGGTCTTAGTGGCAAGAAATATAGTTTTGTAATAGTTGATGACTTCTCAAGATTCACCTGGGTTCTGTTTATTTCTCGAAAGGATGAATCTTATGAAAATTTCAAAATATTTTGCAAAAAGGTCCAATCTGAGAAAGGGTATGGAATTGGTACTGTGAGAAGTGACCATGGAGGAGAATTTGAGAATGCAAAATTCAAAGAATTCTTTGATAAAAATGGCATAACTCATAACTTCTCATGTCCAAGAACTCCCCAACAAAATGATGTTGTTGAAAGAAAGATTAGAACTCTCCAAGAGATGGCAAGAACTTTGTTATGTGACTCTGGAATTGAAAAATATTTTTGGGCAGAGGCTGTAAACACCTCATGCTATATAATTAAAAGAGTCACCATAAGAAAGATTCTAAATAAAACTCCATATGAGCTATGGAAAGGGAGAAAACCTTCTATTTCCTACTTTCATGTGTTTGGGTGTGATTGCTACATCCTTAATACAAAAGACCAATTGGGAAAATTTGACACAAAATCTGATAAAGGAATCCTTCTTGGATACTCACTCACTTCCAAAGCTTATCGTGTATATAACTTGAAAACTAAAACTCATGAAGAGTTTATGCATGTAGTTTTTAATGAAGTACATGGTCTCTAACAAAAGAAACTAGAAGAAGAATTGGATGAGATCATGGGAGAATTGAGAATCTCATATTGGGAAGTAAATAAGCAGAAAAGATCATCTCTGGATCGGAAAGATGGGGGTTCAGCTCAAACTGAGCTCAAAAGGCCATCTCAGACAGGGCTCAACAGAAAACCTCAAACTAAGATTGAAATGGGTGACCACTTCCAAAATGAAGAAAAGAACAGAGATCAGACTGAGCTTGAGCCAGTAAATCAAATCATACCTGAGACTCAACACCAACATGCATCTCAGATGCCCAAAAGTTGGAGGTTAATCAGATCTCATCCAAGAGAACAAATTATTGGGGAGACTTCAGTCAGAGTAAGGACAATATCATCATTTAGAACTGCTAAAAATCTTGTGGCTCTCTTATTTGAGATAGAGCCCAAGGACATTCAAGAAGCACTAAGTGATAAGTCTTGGGTCAAGGCAATGGAAGAAGAGCTCAACCAATTTGATAAGAGCAAAGTATGGGATCTTGTTCCCCCTCCTTCTCATCAATCTATAATTGGAACCAGATGGGTATTTTGCAACAAACTCAAAGAGAAAGGCAAAGTGATGAGGAACAAAGCAAGACTGATAGATCAAGGATACAATCAACAAATAGGAATTGATTATGATGGGACCTTTGCACCAGTAGCAAGACTTGAGTCCATCAAAATTCTTCTAACCTTTGCAGCACACAAAGACTTCACATTATACCAAATGGATGTGAAGAGTGCCTTCGTAAATGGTATAATTGAAGAAGAAGTGTATGTAAAACAACCTCGTAGATTTGAAGATCTAGTACATCCTGAGTATGTATTGAGACTAAGGAAAGCCCTATATGGACTCAAGCAAGCACTTAGAGCTTGGTATGACAGACTGAGCTCATTCCTTGTTGAAAATAGGTTCTCTAGAGGTTAGATTGATACAACTTTGTTCAAAAGGGAGTATAATAAGGATTTATTAATTGTTCAAATATATGTAGATGATATCATTTTTTGATCAACTAATGAATCTCTTTGTCAAGAATTTTCAAGTCTCATGCAGGGTGAGTTTGAGATGAGCATGATGGGTGAGCTGAGATTCTTCCTTGGCTTACAAATCAAACAACAAGCAAATGGAATCTTCATACATCAAGAAAAGTATGCAAAGGATCTGCTGAAAAAGTTCAAATTGAGTGATGCTAAGCCTATGAAGACTCATATGCATCCATCAGCTCAGATTGACAAAGATGAGCAAGGTAAGTCAGTCTCAGACAAGCTGTACAGAGGTATGATTGGATCTCTCATGTACTTAACTGCTAGTAGACCTGATATTCAGTATGCTATGGGAATTTGTGCTAGATATGAATCAAATCCAAAAGAGTCTCACCTCTCAGATGTTAAAAGAATTTTTAGATATTTAATTGGAACTACTAAACCTTGTCTTTGGTATGAGAAGGGAACCATATTTGATCTCACAGGCTATAGTGATGTTGACTTTGCTGGAGACAAGCTGGATAGAAAAGGCACGAGTGGGACTTTCCAGTTCCTAGGAAAATGCCTTGTCTCATGGTCATGCAAAAAGCATAACACAATAGCCCTATCCACAACAGAAGCTGAGTACATCTCAGCTGCAGCTTGTTGTACCCAAGTCTTGTGGATCAAATCTCAGATGCTTGATTATGCACTAAGGTACTCTAAAATTCTAATTTTGTGTGATAACACTAGTGCCATTAATCTAGCCAAAAATCCCATTCATCATTCAAGATCTATACATATTGACATTAAGCATCATTTTATTAGAGATCATGTCCAAAATGGAAATATTGAACTTGTATCTGTTGAGACAAAAAGTCAGCTAGCTAACATCTTTACTAAACCACTTGTGGAGGATAGGTTCAATTTTATTTTAAATCTCTTAAACATGCGTACTTGTGAATGATTTCATAATATAATTATTTTGTGATATTCATTTTTTTTATATGAGACTCAGTCTGAAATAGGAAGTGAGATGAGACTCAGACTGGGTTAAAGGTTAGAGAGCTAAAAATGTCAAAGAGACGTTGATAAATGTCTCTGAGTAATTGGCCATTAATGGCTAGTTGCACAGAACGGTTACCATGAAAAGCGCCCCACTAGCCGTTGTATTTAAAAGGCTCCCAACCGCTAAACTACCCCTCACTCTTAACGAAGTCGTTATTCTCACACTCTCTCTCTCTCACCTATTTTCTATAAAAGGAAAATTTCTTCAAAGCAGCTCTCACTAATACATATAAAAATTCCTGTCCTCAAAATTCCTTCGTCCTATCTATCTTCATCTTTTTCATCCCCTGAGTTAAGCATGTCTTCTGCATCTAGTGAATCCATGGGATCTCTTGCCTCTAGCCAAGAGAGACTCACACGCTCACCAACCGAAGTCTTTCTAGGATTTTCCAAGATGTTCAAAACGCCGAGTTGGCCGAGGTAAAGCGACCCCCTCCCATAAAAGTTGCTGCCTAAGGGGACGAGTGCCTCTACTGCGCCTTCCATATGGGTCACGACCATGACACAGATGATTGTTATCAACTCAAAGACGCCATTGAGCAGCTAATCCGAGAAGGAAACCTCGGACGATTTGTGAAGAGAGATAAACCCGAATGGGGAAGCCGAAGTCTAGACTACAGACGAGGAAACCACCACTCTCCTTCAAGATCCGACAGAAGGATACACCATTCCCGATCACCCAAGTCCAGGGGGACATCGGACAAGAAGGGAAAGAAGTCATCCCCAACCAAAAGCCGAGGCGAACAACCTCGGATCACCATCAACATGATAGTGGGAGGATTTGGCGGAGGAGGGTCATCTTCCAACTCCCGGAAGAGAGCCCTGAAGGAGGTCATGAGTGTCGGCGATGAGTGGTGCAAGCAATCACCTTTGACAGTAGGGACTTTGCCGATGTCATCCCTGGGCATGATGATCCGATGGTGGTGCAAGTCGTTATCGTAAACGCAGACGTAAAACGGGTGCTGGTAGACCAAGGGAGCTCAGCCAATATCATCTATGAGAACTGTTTTGAGAAGATGTGTATCAGTCGAAGTGACCTCCTACCATATGACAGTGATCTGGTTAGCTTCTCATGAGATAGAATCCAACCTTTGGGGTACATGGAGACGTTGGTCACTTTGATTGGAACTGGTGGAAGCAAGACAGTAAAAGCCAAGTTCCTCGTGGTCCCTTGCAAAAGCTCGTATAATGCCATCTTGGGAAGGCCGAGTTTGAACGCTCTCGGAGCCGTGGTATCTACACCACATCTTGCTATGAAATTCCCCACAAGGGAAGGCAAAGTAGAAACTGTAAGGGGAGATCAACAAGTGGCAAGGAGTTGTTACAACACCAGCTTGAAGCAAGCCAGGAACCCCCCACCCAGTGTCCACACCTCGCCCCCCAAGACTAGACATAATGTCTCCCTAGAGGATCTCGACCCCAGGATTGATGCAGGAGAAGAAGGAAGAGGCCAGGAAAGGATAAGGTCAGGAGGAGAGTCTACCCCCTGCAAATCGGACGAGAAGATGGGAAAACCACAAAGGTCGGATCACACCTCCCACCAGAATTCTAGGAGAGAATGAAGGACCTCCTCCTAAAGAATGCAGAGCTGTTTGCATGGACGGCGGCTGACATGCCTGGGATAGATCCCAATTTTTGCTGCCACAAATTGTCTGTGGATCCTCGGCTGAAACCAATCACCTAGAAGAAAAGAAGAATGGGCCCGGAGAGACAGCAAGCTATCAAAGAGCAAACAGCCAAGCTGCTAAAGGCGGGTTTCATCCGAGAAATCAGGTATGCCACTTGGCTGGCCAACGTCGTCCTGGTGAAAAAGTCAAGCGGCAAATGGCGAATGTGCGTCGACTACACCAACCTTAACAAAGCATGCCCAAAGGACCCCTTCCCTTTGCCCAACATCGACAGGTTAGTTGACAATTCCTCTAGCTATCATTTCCTTTCCTTCATGGATGCTTATTCCAGTTATAACTAAATACCCATGTTTGTCGAGGATGAGGAAAAAAACGGCGTTCATCACCGACCAAGGCACCTTTTGCTACACAATGATGCCCTTTAGTCTCAAGAACGCCGGAGCGACATACCAAAGAATGATAACGTAGGTGTTTGAAGGACTTATCGGGAGCATCGTGGAGGTGTATGTCGATGACATCATTGTAAAAACGCTTGAGGGATGAGACCCAGTAGCCGACCTCGAGAAGGTCTTTGACTGGCTAAGGAAGCACAACATGAGGCTAAACCCTCTTAAATGCACCTTTTGTGTACCGGCCAACAACTTTCTTGGTTTCATGCTAACCAGCAGAGGAATAGAGGCCAACCCAGATAAATGTAAAGTCATCCTGGAGATGCAGAGTCCCAAATTGGTCAGGGAAGTCCAACAGCTGACGGGAAGGATAACGGCCCTTACCCGTTTCCTTGCCCGATCGACCCACAAATCTATCCCCCTATACCAACTACTTCGAAAAGGAAAGTCTTTTGAATGGAATGAGGAATGCGAGGCAGCCTTCCAAGGCTTCAAGCAGACATTAGCAAATCCCCCAATCTTGGTAAAGCCAAACCCAGGGGAGAGGCTATACATGTATCTCTCTGAAGGCGATGAGGCAATCAGCTCAGTCCTCATCAAAGAAAGTCGAGATAGCCAAAGTCCAGTGTACTTCACATCCAAATCACTACAAGGACCAGAACAGAGGTATCAAAAACTGGAGAAAGTAGCCTTTGTCATTGTCACCTTGGTTAGACGACTACGCCCTTACTTTCAAGCCCACCCAATTTCTGTAAGAACCGACCTCCCAATCAAGTCGGTCCTCCATAAAACAGACTTGGCAGGAAGGATGATCA
The DNA here is from genome assembly GCA_026901365.1 of Sesbania bispinosa. Taxonomy (NCBI): domain Eukaryota; kingdom Viridiplantae; phylum Streptophyta; class Magnoliopsida; order Fabales; family Fabaceae; genus Sesbania; species Sesbania bispinosa. Next base: position 369,079 of record QLOH01000039.1, on the reverse strand, counting down.
TGTGGGCAGTCGAGCTCTCTGAGCACGACATCTCGTATGAACCTCGGGTAGCCATCAAAGCTCAGGTTCTAGCCGACTTCGTCCTCGAAATGACGGGATCCCAACCTCAAAAGGCCACCAACTCATGGACAATATATGTGGACGGATCTTCCAACGTGAAGAGAGCAGGGGCAGGAGTGGTCCTTGAAGATGACAGTGAACTCGTCATTGAGCAATCCCTGAAATTCGAGTTCAAAACCTCGAACAATCAAGCTGAATATAAAGCATGTCTGGCAGGCCTGGCGCTGGCTAAAGATCTCGGCGCTGAAACGATTGTTCTATGCACTAATTCACATTTGATGGTATTCAAGATTAAAGGAGAATACCAAGCCAAAGAGCCTATCCTTCGGCAATACTTGGCCAAGGTCAAAGAAACCTCCGAACAGTTCAAAGCAGTTGAGTTCCAATATGTTCCCCATGAGCATAATACAAGGGCGGATATCTTATCCCGGCTGGCCAGCACAAAGAAGCCAGGTAACAACAAATCCGTCATCCAGGAAACTTTGAGCGCACCTAGCATCCTCCAAGAACAACATGTCATGGAAATTGACACAACCCCCTATTGGATGACCCCCATCCAAAGATACCTGGACGACGGATCTCTCCCCAATGATGAAAATGAAGCAAAAAAGGTCAAACGCATCGCGGCTTGGTATGCATTAATAGGCGGAAGGCTATACAAGAAGGGCTTCTCATAACCAATGCTGAAGTGTCTTTCCCCAGCAGAGACCTCATATGTCTTGGTCGAGATACACGAAGGAAGTTGAGGCAACCACCTCGGAGGAAGGGCACTAGCTAAGAAAACTCTGAGAGCAGGATACTACTGTCCTTCATTAGAAAAGGACGTTGCCGAGTATGTTCAGAAGTGTGATCTGTGTCAAAAGCATGTTGATTTACATAATGCTCCCGTGGAGGAGATGTCCACCACTTCGGTTCCATGGTCGTTCTTCAGGTGGGGCATGGATATTCTCGGCCCTTTCCCTCCAGCTCCTGGACAAGTAAAATTTCTAATCGTGGCAATCGACCACTTTACAAAGTGGATTGAGGCAAATGCTTTAGCCATCATCTCCTCAGCCAAAATCCAAAAGTTTTTCTATAAGAACATAATCAGTAGGTTCGGCATCCCGAACGCTGTGGTGACAGACAATGGAACACGGTTTGCTGACAAAAGATTTTGAGAACTCCTAGCTGGTTTGCACATCAAGCAACACTTCACATCAGTGGAACACCCCCAAACCAATGGACAAGCAGAAGCAGCAAACAGAGTCATTTTGAGAGGCTTGACCACGTCCTATGGGCATACAGGATGCTCCACATTCCTCCACGAGTGAGTCACCATTCCGACTAGCGTATGGAACTGAAGTCCTCATTCCAGTTGAGATCGGGGAACCGAGTTGGAGAACCGAAAACGCTGATAAGGCATAAAATTCCCAACTCATCCTCGAAGAGCTCGATTTCTTAGAAGAACGACGTGCCATTGCCCACGTCCGAGAAGAAGCAGCGAAGCAAAGGGCAGCCCTCGAACACAATAGAAGAGTCATAAGTCAGAAGTTCAACGTTGGAGATCTCGTCCTTCGACGAGCCGATATTGGAGGAAGGAATGAGCAACAGGGAAAGCTGGCACCAAATTAGGAAGGGCCATATCGGATCATCGACTCAACCGGGAAAGGAGCTTATCGGCAGGAAATGCTCAACGGGAGTGAAATCCCCAGGCACTGGAATGTCACCAATCTTAGAAAATATTACAGTTAAAAATCGGTCAAACCAGACCGCCATGTAAACCTTTGTTTGTCAATGAAAACATTCCCGGCAAAAAACCAGTGGCATGAAAACCGATACTTACAAAATATGTCAAAAATCGGCTTGAAAACCGACACCAAAACGTAACCAAAGAAAGTAACAAGATCCGATATACACAAAAGCAAGATTAGGCGACATACATCGGAAACACGGCTAGGCGATATATAATAAAAATGAGGTGGTTGCAGAAATTAAAATAAAGAGAAATGCATCATTAACAAGGTGCATGCAAAATAAGTCTTTACATAATAACTCGGTCAAAACAAACCGAGGATATAAACTTGAAAAAACATAAACATAAAAGCTAAGCTGCAACATCTTCTTGGGTAGGCGCCTCAGAAGTCGTCGAAGCAGGCTTTGCATCGGCTGCTACCTCGAACTTACCACCCTGACCGTTATCCCTAACAATGGTGTTGTTATGGACTTCATACGCAAGCGACAGGTTACGGGTATCCAAGTTGAAGGCAGGGTTGCGGGCTTGAACTTGAGAAATCGCTAGGTTGAAAGCCTCTTCAGCATAGGCAATAGTATCACCCAACATCTTATTCTTCTCATCCACCGCCGCTTGCAACTTGAAACGCAATTCCTCCAGCTCGGTCTCATGGTCGGCCATCATTTTCTCCAGCTCGGTCTGGTGATCGGCCTTCACCTTCTCCACTGCGGCCATGTGGTCGATTTTCAGCTGCTCCACCTCGGCCTTCAGGTTTTTGTTGCTCTCCTCAGCATCAGACAACTTCTTCTCAGCATCTTTCTGGGACTTCCCGGCCAACCCAAGCTGAACCACCAAGCCCTCCTTCTCGCCTTTCAACTTTACATTCTCATCATCGGTCCTTTTTGCCAACTTGCAAGCCTTTTCATACGCCTCTTTGACATGCTTTGTTGTAGGCAGCAAGTCCTTCTCAAGATACTTCAGGAAAGATATCTCCTGAAGGCGGGTATGTTGAGCATCTCGGAGCAAGGATTCGATGTTTGACTGATCGGCCATGAACCTCTCCCGAGTTTTGGAAAAATAGAAGAGTTGGTTCAGCTTGGGTTGATCAGGGTTGAAACCCTCAGAGAAGAATGAAGGACCCCCAACCCATAAAACATCGGTTGAAGCGCCTTGGTCGACATCCGGGTGTAGAAACCACAGGAAACACTAGAAGGGGGTTGAATAGTGTTTTATAAAACTTTAGCAGTTTTTGGAAAACCTTTCACAAGCAGCACCTTTTCACAAAGAGATTTTTATAACTTATTGAAACTGGGATTTTTGTACTTGCTGAAGTTGCTTCAGCGGGTTCAATAAAACAATTCAAAAAAAATGTTTTTCAGCTTAGTGTTATAAAACAACAATCTCAGAACCCTCCATGTTAGTATAAATTGAATTTAAATGGAGTTTAGGGATGAGAGAACTTAGCAAAATATTTATATTGGTTCACCCACCACCACTGTGAGCCACGTCCAGTCCCAAAGCCAACCAGCTAAGGATTTTCCACTATCTGATCAGATATACAAGTATTCTTTGTTGTCAAGCCTCTTCAGGCTCTACTACAACAAGTATTCTTTAGTCTACCAAGCCTCTCCAGGCTCTACAGCAAGTATTGTTTAAACAACAAGCCTCTCCAGGCTCAACAGCAAACTGTTTAAGAAGGAAAATAGCCTAAGCTTAAAACTACACAAGTTTGAAGCCTAAACTCAGTAAGATGTACAATCTTCTGAGTTAAACTCAGGATATGAAAGTTGAGTACAAATGAAACAGAGTGTAAATATCTTACAGAATATTTGCAGCACTTCAGCAAGTTGACGTTCGTTCTCTCCTTTTCTTCTCTGCATGAAGTCTAGTATTTAGAGAGAGAGAGACTTTAAGATCTGTTAGACTTGTCTTTAATCCCATTGTGAGATAACTTTTCTTCTGTTGAGACACAAGCTTCTGATAGCTTTCTGCAGTAGACAAAGTAGAAGTAGGTGTGCAGCAGCGCTGAATCAACTTTTTCTGAACACAGTGTACTTTCGTAGCAGAGACTTCCTTTTTGGTGAATAGGATTTGAAATATACCAAAAGGTTCTGATTTGCCTTGCCAAAAAGAGTGAAATGCAGACAGCTGGCAGAAAGATTTGAGTCTTCAAAGGTTCTTTAAAGAGTCTCACTCCAAAGATGATATGCTTCTCAGAGTACAACGTCTCCCGACTTTAGCAAGTTCTCTTGCCTCGACAAGTTCTGATACTTCGGAGGGTTCCTTTGCTTCAGAAGGTAGGACCACTTTAGAGGGTTGCATTGCTTCGGAGAGTTGCTGAAACACAGAAAATTCCTTCAAGAGAATTTGCATTATCATTCCGAGTACTTTAACCAAATTTGTTATTCATTAAAACATAGGATTATGAGACTAAAAACATTATTAATAACTTAATAATATTTTTGAGACTCAACACCGGGACCCCATCCCCTTTATTGACAGCAGGATCGACCTCCTCGGTACGAGCCCTCTTTGGATTAGGTAGAACGACCTCAGGACCAGTACCAGCAACCCGGAAGTACCCCCCCCACTTGAGGCTAACTTTGACCAGTCAGATCCACAGTTGTTTGAGTTTGAACAGTCGGCTGAATGACTGGCTCAGCTGAAGAAGATTTAGACTGAGTCTGCCTTTTCTTCTTCTTGCCCCCATCCCTAGCAACAGGTACACCGGCAGCAGCGACTTGCTGAAGCAAGCAATCCAATTACATGTTGTCGGCCTCTTCACCACAAAGAAATAAGAAGTGAGAAAACACACAAAGGAAAGCAATAACAAGCCTACATGTCAAATGACATGTCAAAACATACCTATAGCGGCGGTAAGTTGATTAGCAGGAGTGTCCATTAACATGTGCGTCGAATAACAAGCACCACCCCGACTCTTTATTACGTTTGTTAGTGTCTCCAAGGCAGTCTTCTCCACCTCGGTAAGACGATCCTCAGAAAAAGTATAAGTGCTAGGAGATCGGTCGTAATGCCGCTAACACCAATAAAAGTTGAAAGTCAGCTCTATCTATTCCCAGGAGTTTCTCCAAAATGAAAACACCCCATCATTAGGCACCACCTTGAAAAACTCTTGCTTAAAGGGTATCCCGGCTGTTTTGGCAGAATCCACATAGAGATCCAAGACAGTCTTTCCCTGGCGACCTCAGACACTAACCCATGATCGACCCTCAACATTCTTTCGAATCACAGAAAAGATATGAGAAAAGAAATGAATAGTAGGCTAGAAATTTAGATGTCGGCCCAAAATCTGGAATGCCTTGATAAATGCCCATGAGTTCGGATGCAGCTGCGTCGGTGCCACTTGCAAATGAAATAAAACAACCTTCTCAAAATCGGAAAAAGGCACCCGAACTTTTAACCGAGACACCATAAAACTATACATGTAGATGAACCCAGCCGAGGTCTCCCCAGTCTCGCACACTTGACCCCCAGCCGGAGGAGCGACAATTGAATACTGGTTCGCATCATCTCCTTCAGCAATGCAGAAACTCCCCCGGAGAAAAGTATCAGAACCCGGTTCATATCGAGAAGCGGTGCCTACCACTTCCTGATCAACCCAATGGTATCGGTCAGCTGCAGCTACCTCTCAACTGGTCACTTCCTGGTTACTCGTACTAGCAGCGTCCATTGGTCTCTGGGATACAGAATACTTTACAGAAGAAGTATAAAGGGCAAGTGAGTTAAAGCTTTCAACATCCATCAACCGAATCTAAGTCGGACTCCGAAGGGGACGGACAAAGCTCTCTCACTAACGTCGACACCTCGGTCGAGGATGGTCTGCGAATCCCCTCACAAGTTGATGCCATCGTGTCATTGTAATGGCGCACCATATCCGTGATGGTCAGCAATCGAGATGAGCTCAGGCGAGAAGAAGCTGAACCACCCTCAGATTTAGACGTCGGCCATGACGCTGGAGGCGCAGGAAAAACCTCCAGAGAGCTATCGCTCTCCTCCCCACTCTCCCCCTTCCCACGGAGGAGAACCATTGCAAAACGTAAAAGAAAGGGAGAATGCAAGGAGGAGGGGGAAGTTACCTGAACGTTTTCCGTCGAAGATGAAGGAAGAAGATGATTGCAACAACCACTAACCACCAAACGGCAAATAAATTACAGCAAACAAAAGCGCAAGAGAAGGCAGTGAACTTAATCGGAGCAGAAACAAAAACTAGCACAAGGAACGCAAAGAAACAACAACAAAAAGCTCCGGTGGAGGAGGAAGGCTCTCAGAGAAATGGAGAAGAATTTGGGTGAATTTTGGAGAAGAAGAAGTTAAAGTGAGGGGGACGGTTACTCCCCGCATTAACTTAATTCAAAACGAGGGGCTAAAAGGTCCAACCGCAGAAAAAATGAAAAGGCGCAAAGATCACACAGGGGCAAACCCGACTTTTCACGCGTTGGTAAGAAAGTCAAAACATAATTTACCAAGGGCAAAACCGACATTTCCCAGATTAAAGTCGGGGTAAAATCGGAAACATGGAGATCGTGGGCAAACGCACGATCCTAGTAATAATGAGCATTGATGGCCCCACGATTCAAGGACGGCTGGCCAACCAGACAACGCCACGTGTCTCACACGCAGTCGAAACTGTAAGAAAACAACTGGAACGACAAGACGGCTGCAGGTGAAAAGAAAAGACATCAACAAACGTCATCACCTCGGCCGCTGGCATCATTAACTGTCAAACTGAAGGGAACACTAATCCAGACCTAGCCGACATAACTTACTATTGGCCCGTCGATATGTTGCCACCTCGACGGTTAACCTCATTAACCATCGAGCTGGGGGGCCACTGGTCCGGACCAAACCGATATGTTCACACCTCCATCCCCAGCCGACATTTGCTACATTCACCTTGGTGGCTAGCAATGTTAGCCACCAAGCTGATGGGCAACTGATCCGGACCTAACCGAGATACGCCTCACCACCTACCCAGATGAGATCATCAAAGACCCATATGAGACACGCCTCACCATCTACCCCAGACGAGGTCATCAAAGACCCATCCGAGGTACTCCTTATTACTTGTCCCATACGAGGTCATCACATCTACATCCCTAACCTCGAACCTACCAAGCCCTAGGTAGCCAGACCTAGGCCAACTACCAGGTCTCATCGCATTTAATGTGCCCCATGCCTCCTGCTAAGGGCGGCATTAACATTGGCACAGGCAACCATGATTTACGGCCACAGCAGAGGGATTACGGTGTAATCATCCCTACTCCCTCTAGCTAAGGAGCCTATGCCCCCCTACGACCAGCAGAGAACGCCTATATAATGGGAAGCCTCCCCACTCGCACAAGGTAACTGAACTATCCATTACTTACACTCACCCTATACTTTCACTAACTTGAGCGTCGGAGTGCCTTCTGCAGGTACCCCGTCGCGCACCACCGTCCAACAGTCAATCTCTGAGCCTCTCCTCCGTGTCCAGCCACCTAGAGAACCTCGTCCGAGTACCTCGAACCACCCAGTTGATCTCGGCCACGATCACATACATTAATTAATTCACTCATCATTATTAATGACAATGTTATTCTTTGATCTCATTTATTTAAATGAATGACCGCTACTTGATACTTAACAAAGGCGAAGATAGTAACTAATAAATGATGATAGAGACAACTTGTAGTACTGAAATAGGGTCATTGCCTTGCTATTTTTTTGCATCTTAGAAAACAAATTTCTAGTCGAATGGTGCAGATTTTAATTTATTTGCATGAATGATAGGACAAGTTTCAACATATTAAAAGATATCTCTATAATATTCTAATAGTACTCAAGGGGTTGTATAAATTAATATTATTTGAAGATATCTCTATGATAGATTGAATTTATAAAAAAATATTATCTATCTGGATTTGTAGTTGAAAAGTCACTGAAAATTATCTATAGTTGGATTTGTTCAAATATTATCTATATATAGGAGTTGAGTTTGGGTATATATTATATACCCTTTAATAATTTTTTTTTGGTTTTCGTTATACCTTGTGTTTTGAACTTCTATCTATGTTAATTTGATCTCCTTGTCATAAGTGACCAACAAATCTCTGATTGTATGTATATGTTGAATAGGAGACCAGAAACTGTTATTTGAATATATAAGCTTCATAATAAGTTTTTATGGATTCTACTTATAATTTATATTTCGTATTTCTTTTTCATCTTATATTCATCCTCCTTTTAATATAGTATGTGTGTATCTTCAATAGGAGATCAAAACTGTTATTTGAATATAGAAGTTTTTATTTATAATTTTTTTCTTTCTTTCTTTATATATATATATATATATATATATATATTCTCCCTTTAATTTTGTTTTTCTTTATTAAAATTAAAAGACTTAGATGATAAAAATTTATTTTGGATGTTACTTTTGTTTTGGGTTATTTATTTTATGCAATTTACATTAAAGACTATGAAGGACCCTAAAATTGTTCTTTTTTGGGATTTTTAATAAAATAACTACGCATTAACTAAAAATAGCTAGGATATTCTGGACATACCACAACAAACAAGACATACAAGGACGGTTGAAGTTGTATGTTCACACAACAATCATCGTTTTTTCCTGGACATACAACGACAGTTACAATTTTTAACCGTCATTGTTTCTGACTTATAACGACAGTTCCTGTGTGAACCATCGTTGTTTCCTGGATATACAATGACGGTTCCGGATTTAACCGTCATTATTTCTAACTTATAACGACGGTTGACAAACGTCGTTTAAAACCCACTTTTAACGACATCTAGGTCAACGACGAGTTAACAACCGTCGTTAAAAGTCCAATTTGCAATAGTGACAACAAAAGTTTTAAAACATAAGTAAAAATAAGAAACAACAAAAGATAAGGAATGAAGGGAGCTTTTACATAACGGTCTTTCTAAGAATAGTGGTTAAAGAACCCCATAAATTAAATGTTTTATTAGAAATTACAATATTAATTACATTCATAATATTAAATATTACACGCTAAAAACAAAATTATTTTGCTATTTTAATTTTTCTTTTATTATCATTCATGTAATTATTACAAATCAAATAAATGCAAAACTCATATAATTTTAATTAAAGATAATTTTTAATTTTGTTAATATTTTTATGGTCAATTTTCTGTTAATATTATACTTTAAATTTTATATATAATATAAAATAATGATTTAATGACTATACAATGTCAATGTAAAATAATTTTATATTTTCATTCAATAATGTGTTATCACATCATTTAATTAGTATGACACACCTCATTCCGTAAAAAAAGTATAACACCTCATGTGCTATGAAATTCAATGAAAGATATGATAACACATAATTAAATAGAGTAGAGATGTAACGTCCTAATTTCTGAATCCAAGAATAATGTCCGTTGGAAACACTATTCCCGAATTTCTGAAATTATTTCGCGCCATTTCAAGTATCAATAAACGAATCATACAATCACTTAGGTAATCCAACGCTTACTTAAGCTTTCACAACACCTCATATCTAAAAATACCACATAAAACCTTAATTCAATACTTAGGGAATGAACCTAGACACGGAGTGTCATGATTCACCAAATCCCTACCGGAAATCGGGAAGAGTTTCCCCTAAAAACTGGACGTTACCCAATTCTCTAACTTGACCTGAAACTCAAAAAAGTTCACCAGTGCAGTTTATAAAGTATAATACAATAACAATAACAACTAGCCTCCATGGCCAAACTAAAACTTCCACATTAATACATTCAATACCATGTAATCATATATACATATATAGCTCAAAATTACAATCCCTAGCTAGTTCACAATACAGAATCAAACACAAACATAAACATCTTGCTTCCCTTGTGCCTTCAGCTCTAACACCAGGGATCGAGCAACCTGCACAACTGAAAGTGATTTCCCATATCGTGGGATGAGACTACGTCCCGGTGAGTGTGATAAAGGTGTGTGCCGTGTGGGGAGGTAAAACACATGATGTACAACAATATAACATAACTTGACCCATTCATATAGATATTCATAAAGGCATATTAAGGCATGTAATGTTAGCCATCCAATGACAAACATAAATGCAGTTTTAGTCATGAAGTGTTTTGACCTAAACACCCAGGGTTCTTTTCTCTTTAAACATGATTGAGTGCTCGGCCATGTGACCAAGGACCGTCGTCCAGGGCCACCTTGATTAAGTTTTACTACTAAACAACATGAACTTTTAGTTTGTTGAGGAACCCCCATTTAACTCCTTGGCCGTGGAACAAATGAGGATTTCCTCTCTTGTACATGATTTGGTCCGAAAACCCCTGACTTGGCCCGAAGACTCATGATTTAACTGATTAATCTTTTGGCTCAAGGCCCATGAAAACATGATACATGACTTGAAAACACGATACATGATTAAGTAACTTAATACATGGTTAAGAAACATGATACATAATTAAGCCTTTCCAAAAACATGAGAACATGGTTTATTTAGTGTGAACATGACATTTGCATGGCTAAAGAAAGGTTCATAACAATCCAATGCAATACACACATAAATCCTATTTTTAACAACAAATAATCACCAAATCAAGGTTCAATCATCAATCATACAAGATAATTCCTCAAATTCCCAATTTCCTAACCTAGGGTTTAGGCAACAAAGCCAAACATGCAATTAATCCAAGATTTCACCCTAGTTTTGCATAAAACCAACTCTAATCAACAATAATAGCAAGGGGAGAAAGAATAGGGAGCATACAATAGAATAGCAATCAAGAACACAGTGAGTGAGAACCACACTCACCATGAAAGGGGAGGATTTGAGGAAGAAGAAGAGGAAATGGCAAGGATCCCAAGCTCCCAAGGTTGAAGATGGTGATTGTGAACCTCCATCCAAGCTCTCCTTAGCTTCCTTCCACTTCTCTCTCTAGCTTCTACTCTCTCTCTCTAAGGCACAAGATGAAGGGGAGAATGAGGGGAAAACCCTCATCTCCCTATCTAAAAAACTGATGTGCGTACCTGTGCTCAGGACGCACTCAGCGTGCCTGAAGCGCGGGTTTCACTTAAGAGCCTCTGCCGCCTGCGCTCAGCGCGCCTGAAGCGCAGGGAACAGAGAGTTTCTCCCCCACTCTCTGACCTGCTCAATCTCCTGATTTCTTCCCTTCAACTTAACTCTCCCTTACCCTACCTCAAATCTTTACCCTTAACCACTATATTCATAGGGGTTTGATTCCTTCTAGATCCGACCTACAGTTAATCGACTTAACACTTGGTTAGTACTCCCTAATCTCTTACGACTCAACCTTCTTAGTTTAGATATCCCTGTGTCACCTAATTTCACACTCAAACTCCAATTTCTCGTCCTACTTCTAACTCCCCTCTCTTAACTTGATCCATGACCTAAGGCTTCTCTTATGTTTCCCAAGTCCCAGTTTCCGGGATGTTACAAGAGAGAAAAAAAATAAAATTGTATTGATAATGGAATGGAAAGTGGGAATTTACAATAAGAGTATAAGCTTATACAACCAATGTAATCAACTAATTCCTAATCAACCCGACTAATCTTAAACTAACATTGTATATCTCTAACATCTTTTGGTCAACTATGCTTGGGTTGTCTGCGTCTTGTTCCCCAGTTAGTGATACATTGATCCCTTGTTACAAACTCACTCACCGTTGCAATAATTTGGTGTTTAACCACGGATATTCTCCACAGGTTTAACCACAGATAATTTGGTGTTTTTTGTCGTACCAAGTCTCTTTTTCTTAAATTCTATCAATCCAATATCATTGATTCATTTCCCCTATTCTTTTGCCAGTGGGCCAAATCCCAGACCATCAAGTTCTCCCATGTTTGGCCCATAAATGATACCCGCATTTTGCACTTCGTAATCACTATAAATTCAGAATTCGAGACGAAAGACCCGTTGGGCTTGAGGTTCTATATGAAGTAGTATCATCAGTTTTAACTCTATAAATAGGTGTTATTTAGCTTGTTTTAGTTTTAAGGGCGCAGAGCCTAACACGTATACATTACAGTGAATTTCTTACAAAATAGATATTTAAGTATATAATTAATTCCCTCATTTTAATTAATGCATTTACTTTTTATTTATTTTTGTTTCTTCTTTTTCTTTATAAGTTTTTGCACTTATAAATTTCTCTTTAATCAATACTTATTTTAACATTCTTTGCTTTTTTGTTTTATTAATCTTAATTTCTAAACTTTCCTTAATCAAGACCTATTTCTTAAAATTCCTTTGAGGACTTATCCAATTTCAAATCCCAGATTGATCTTAAGTTTTTGATTTGTTTTATTTGAATAATTTTCACCAGCAGTACTCATAAAAAAAATAGAGATCCATTGCAATGAATGAAGGAAAAAAAGGGAAGAGTTTTATTTTATTAGTAGTTAAAAGTAGCCTTCATCACTGAAATTTCATAACTTCCCCAGAAGATTAAATAAAATACATTAATCGCTCAAATTTAGGCAACGATGATATGGCTTCTATGGCATTGCCTAGAGGCCACGCTGCATCTACAAGAGCATCTTGATATTCAATTTTGTCCGCCAATGTAACCTCTTGCCATGGATCTAGGCCTACAAGCAAATGGAAATAAATAGTTTGTACAGGAATTCAATAACTATATATAGTGGCTGGCTAACACATGCAGTAACACTTAATTCGGAGAAAATTAAAGATATATCAATCATAGATCATAGTTTAAACTTACCAAATCCATCAACTAACAAGGTGTACATGTATGTAAGATCCATGCATACATATGGAATTCTAGAGTCCAACAAAAGTGGATATGTGGATTTAGCATCCACAAATTTTGTTTTACAAGCTCGCTCAGCTCCAGTCTTCAGATCCACAATATGAATTTTGGAATTGGGTTTATTTGGACTAGCAATACCAACCTATTAACAATAAACAACGTACATATATATAATTAGCAACAAGGCTTGAAGAATAACCTGCATGAAACGTTTTTTATTTTATTAATAATTACAAACTTATTATTTATTCTTTTATTTTTGTATTTTAAAAAAAAATTGAAAATAGTGAAAATAACAAAAGTATTAATTATTTTTACTAGTTTCTATATAAACTTTTTAATACATGAAACAAAATAAGAAAAAAAATTAATATATTGTTATAATTAATTATAAAAATAAATTAAAAAACGTTTCTTATAGAAAAGAAACCTTATTTTATAATAATAATAATAATAATAATAATAATAATAATAATAATAATAATAATAATAATAATAATTACATCTCTAGGCAGGTAATAGAATGATGAAGTAAGAACAAGCTGTCTCTGTCCACTTCCCCCTCCACCATTCCATATCCCACCAAAAGTGCAATTAGGATGGGGACATGGCGCATTCACTTTGAGAGCCTTAAGAACTATCTCTCTGCATTCATCAAAATTGGTGCCAGAAGTTGGGGCATAGGCTTCATACGTTACTCCTGAATATGTGTAGGTACCTTTGAAGAATATAAAAAAAAAAAAAAAAAAATGTCCTCTTGTTATTAACCTTCTCTATGTGTACGTGCTCGAAAAAATATATAAAATCTACATGAACGTACGGAAGCTTTATGTTTAGGACAATATTTGTGTAGACAACCCGAAATTGGGTTTGATTAGATTAGTGTAATAGTACTGTGTGATGTGATGAGAAAAAAAAATAAAAAATGCCTAAGAAAATTAATTAGGATTGGTATATTACCATTAAACCCAGTTAGAAGGCAAGGGCTAGCAGAACCATCGGTGACCCTCAAAATCTTGGCACGAGATGCTTCTCTACCATAGTTCAAGTAACTGAAAGAAAGATGGATGTTGATGATTCAAAGAATATATATGTCTATTAATTACTTAACCTAGATTTCAAATTAATTAATTACTATAAACTACTATAAATTAAGGCAAATTGGTTATTTCTCTCAAAAGTTTGGTAGTTGAGTTTATGCTATCTAGTGACTTTATATCTTGACATCTTGTCGCATAGCTAATAATAATAATAATAATAATAATAATAATAATAATAATAATAATAATAATAGAGCTTGTTTGGGTGGAACTTCTAAGTACTTATAGGTGGAAAAAATAGCATAATTCAAAGAGGTCAAATGCATTTAATTTCTCCATAAGTTAAAATTAGTTACTTTTGGAGAAGTTAAATGAGAGAGCTTTTGAAGTAGGTGGTCTACAAAGATTAATTTTAACTTATGGAGAAGTTAAATGCATTTGACCTCTTTGATTCATGCTATTTTTTCACCTAGAAGTACTTCTACAGAAGTCCCACCCAAACAGGCTCATAATATAACAAGAGTAAGAAGGAAATTAAACCTGTGAACATAGAGGTCATATTTCTTTCCCTTGAGCACAATCCTCTTTGTGTATGGATCCTCTCCATCTGGTACTTTTGGAGCATTTTAGCTGTGTTTCTTGAGACGGCATATGTCATTTGAACAGATCCACCTCCAAGATCAACTACTCCCACTGTCTTTTGAAACCTTTTCCCCAATGTCCCCAATAGATAGTTAATTGTCACCTAGATAAAAGTTACAAATTAACAAAATATCCAATAGCCCAACTCTGAATTAAATAATTCATTAAACCCAATAAATTAAATGATAACATATTATTAAATAATAATATAATTTTTTAAAATGACAATATATACCTATTAAATCTTTATACCAGTATTTTTCACATTTTCATTTAATTTCATACTTTTAGATTGTATTGTGCATATACCTTCCCAGTATAATAAGATTAAAGGGTTGTTTGTTTAAAATTTAAGAAAAGAAAGTGATTATTTGATGGTGTAAAAAAGTGATTTATTTTTTTAGAGATTTTTATAAAAATCAGAATATTTAGACATTATCAAATTGTTTTCTTATGTATTAATTAGATATCTTTTACGTACTTTACTGTTTAATATATATCTTCTAATAATAGACTCCTCCTGAAAATATCAGGGGTAAAATATATTTTTTTCATCCCTATAGTTTCGGTCAACTTTAATATTTATCATTGTAGTTTAAAATCTATGTTTTTTGTCCATGTAATTTCAAAATCACCTATGCGTGATCCCTGCCGTTACGTGGCTAACAAAGAGTACATATGTGACATTTTTTAGAGGTCAATGACTTCTAAGAAGAATGGAAGACGAGTCGGCCAAGAAGGCCAACTGGCCAGGAGGGCTGGAAGGCTAGTCAACTAGGAAGGCTTGCCGAACAAGAGGGGCAGGAAGGTGAGCCGGCCAGAAACTTTTGTTAGTCACGTCGACAACTTAACAGAGTCTACTAATGTCAGGGACCACAATTAGGGGGTTTCAAGACTACAGGGACAAAAAACATATGTTTTAAACTACAGGGACGAATATCAAAATTAACCAAAATTATAGAGACAAAAAATATATTTTACCCAAATATCATTTTTATAAAATTCTTACCTCCTCTCGGAGTTCAACCATTTCAGGTAGGTGTTGTAAAGTATACCTTGAAGTTGCTTTTTAAAAAATGGCTAATAAGATCTCCAGAACAAGAAATTTTCCTAGATTTGAGAATATTTTTGGGGCTTGTCTACGGTAGACCATGGTCCATGTGGTCCAAAATATAAAAATAGAGTAATTTAAATTCCTGACCATCAAATTTAACGTTCATTTTATTAATAAGTAATATTAAACTGATTTTTAGTTATTTTTATCAAATATTGGCCGAAAAGAATATAAAATTAAATCAATAATATCATATAATGTAAAAGTTTCCCTTTTTAACTTTAAATTGATAGATTATCAATAAAATTAACATAAGTTATCAATAAAAAGTTTCCCTTTTTCTTAAATTAAATTCAAATAGTTATATGAAAACCATTTAATAAAAAAAATTATCTATTTAACCTTTAATAACTGGAAAAATATGGACTGGGTGAACCAAATAAAAATTTGGTCGTCCATATTTCCAGTATATAGATGTGTAATTAATTGAATAGATATGATAAAATTGAAATTTCACAAATAAAACTTCAAGTTTTGTATAAGTGATCATACCCACAGATAAGAACCTTCTTGGGTTCCATCAATAATAGCTACTGCATCAGGTTGAACATTCAATGTACTTCTGTTGTTGAGCATATCCCTAACCTAAAGGTAAAAAGACGAAAGTTTTTAACATTAATTGAAAGCATAGGTATAGCTTGCTAAAGGATTGAACATGACAATAAATGAAGATCATGCTTACCGCTTGCAATATCTTTTCAGAAGAATCGCCATCCAAAAGCCTCAAACCTGCAGTAGCCTGCATTACCATAAAAATTTAGAAAGACATTATTTACTAATTTATCGATCATGATATTCATTCATCTAAAAATTCTACACCTAATTTTCCACTTCGATTTGTTTTTTATCTTTCTTCTTTTTACATTACATTTTTTTTATTACATCTATAACCTTCTCTTTCTTCATATTTTTTTTTCTTTTTAATTCTCTCATGCATTCACTTCTACGTCCCAAATTTAAGGTGTACAATGCTAATTATTTTTAATTTGTTTAGCATTAAAGCTTTTCACATCAAATGTACCATATATGGATAATGTTTCTCTCACACCTTTAAAATGAGATCTCTGTAAAATAGAGCGATAGAAAAGAAAAAAAAAAGAAAAAAGATAATTGAGAAATGAGAAATGAGAAATGAGGTAGATGATGTAATGTGAAAGCAGGAAATTAAGAGATAGAAAGAAAAATAAAATATAAAAAATATAAGAAATAGAAGTGTTAAGAAATCAAAAATTATAATTATTTTAAATTTTATATTTAAAGGGTTCATCAAATACTATTCATCCCGAGAAAAATAATAGTTGTACAAAAATTTCTAGTTACCCAAAATAATAGTTGTACAATCTTTTTGTATAATAATCAATAATGACACTAATATTCATCACCACTTTTTATTTTTCTCTATTTAGCTCTTCCTATCCTACACTACAGGTATCATTTATTTCTCTTCTCTTTCTATAACTCTCATTGGCCCTAAATAATACAAGGGGGTGTTTGTCAATGATTATTGAAAGATTAACGATATTCCCACACTTACTATTCACCCACCTCCGGCACACTTCCCTTTTCCTTTTTTTTCTTTTTTTAAATAGTAGTCACTTTTTTTTAATAAAAAGTATGACTTTTTTAAAAAAATTTACTTGTAATTAACCAGATTAATAACATACATAACCACCAACTTATATAGTATTAACAATAAATTCATACTCTTTCACTTGTGTAATAATCCTTGTGATCAATTGAAATAAAAGTTAAATGTTTGTCATTTTGAATAATTATTTAAAGTAACTTTGATATTAACCAATTGAGTAACTCACTTAACCACACACTAACTCATAGTTAACCACATTTGGTGTTACTTATAATTAACCAGATTGATAGCATACATAACCATCAACGTACACATAATTAACCATAAGTTCATGTCCCCTCGCATATGTATTATTTCTTATGATCAATTGAAATAAATGTTAATTGTTTGTCATTTTGAACAATTATTTAAATTGACTTTGATATTAACCAATTGAGCAGCTCATTTAACCACATACTAACTCACACTTAACCACCTATTGTGATCATAAGGATTATTATACAAGTGAGGGAGTATGAATTTATGGTTAATACTATATAAGTTGATGGTTATGTATATTATTAATCTGGTTAACTATAAAAAAATTCAAAAAAAAGAAGAAAAACGTCGGACTTTTTGTAAAAAAAAAAACTGGCTATTGTTCAAAAAAAAATAAAAGGGAGGTGTGTGGGAGGTGGGTGGTGAGAGGTGTGGAAAAAACATTAGTCTTATTGAAAAGATTTATTTGACATTTCAAAATTGAGGTGTGATAGGTGTAGAAAGGGAAAGAAATAAAAAAAAAAGAAAGTGAAAGATATGATAAGTAGTGTGATAAAAAAAATGAAAGAGATTAAAGAAGAAAAATGAAGTGTAGAGGTAATAGAAAGGGAAATGAAATTGTCACACTCAATTTTTTGGGTGGGGGAGTTGTGGAGAAGAAAAATATAAATGAATAATAGAAATAAAGAGAGAAATGTAAGATGTAATAATTGATGTATAATAATAAAGAAAAAAAATGAGATATATAAAATATGAGTATGGAAATTTGAGTATAATATAAATGATTGAGGTGTGAATGATTGAAGTATTGAGTGAAGAAATACCTACCCCAAGCCTAACGGGTGTCTTCGGGTGTAGGTCCACAGGGACCACATTTTCTGCTTCCTCTAATAGTGGAATAAGAGATTTTGCAGCTTGTTTAGGATTATCCGCGTAAGCACTCAAACCGGGTGTGATCTACAGAATTAGAAAAACCAAGAACTGTAAGAAGTGAAGGTAATTAATGATTGACATAAATATATAGATGTAATTTATGAAGAAAAAACATCTCACAGCTAGCCAAATTAATTAACCAAATTAATTAAAGGCTTAAATATGTTCTGATCCCTTATATTTTAGCCAATTTTTTATTTTAGCCCCTATCCACCTTTTATTAAGCTTTCATCAGTTCCTACTTTATTTGTTGTTTATGGAATAGGTCATTGTCGTTAATTTTGTTGTTAGCTTTGTTGATGTGGCAAACGGAGTGCCACATCAGCATACCACATGTGTTATTTCTGTTCAACTTAGATTTGTTTTTAGTCCCTAAAAATATTGTTCTTTTGGCTTTAGTCCCTACAATTTTTTTACTTCAATTTCATCTCCATCCAACATCACAGTGTCCTATTGCTTCCACTACATTGTCTGAACATTCAATGCACTTAGATTCACTCTATAAATGGGGGAAACCTGTAAGCTGTAACAATTTTTTTCTCTACTAATTATTTTTTTTCTGTTTATTGACACAATTTTTATTTGATTTATGTCTATATTAACCTGTAACTTAATGAAATTTGTGTTAAATAACAAAAAAGACTTGTAAATGTAAATCAAATCAAAATTTTGTCAATCAATATCAAAAAAAAATTGCAGAGAAAAAAATATCGTTGAAAATTTTAAATAATTGAATAAATAAGAATTTATTTTTTAAACCCACGAGAAGTACCAGAATTTCAAGTGTAACAATATAGTGGAAGCAAAATGACACTGTAATGTTGGATGGGGATGAAATTAAGGTAAAAAAACCAAAAAAACAATTGTATGGACTAAAACCAAAAGAACCATATTTTTAAGGACTAAAAACAAATCTAAGTTGGGCAGAAATAACACATGTGGCATGCTGATGTGACATTCCATTTGCCACATTAGCAAAATTTAACGACAAAGTTAACGGCAGGGACCTATGCCATAAATAGCAAATAAAGTAAGAACTGAAAGCTTAAAAAAAAGTGGATAGGAACTAAAATAAAAAACTTGCTAAAATATAAGAACCGAAAACATATTTAACCCTTAATTACAACTATATATGTCACCTTATCAGAAAACTCAAGATCATTGCCAATGTTAAGGAGATCTAAGTTCTGATCAAAATGGTAGACATGCACACGGCTTCCGGTGCTACCAGCATCAAAGACCACAGCGTAAGAGGTAATATTATTTTCCTGTTTGTTGGGTAATATCTTACGGTGAGTGAGTAGTATGTTGTTCTCAAGAAACTGGGAGGAAGAGATTGCAGGCACTAACAAGAGTACAAAAGTGATAAGGGTTAGCAAGTCCATGCTCTTTGTGTGTGGCCAGAAGAAAACCAATTTTGAACGAGTCATGGCTCAGCTATAGCTCCTATCGTAGAATAATTGAAGGAGCACTTTGATGTTGTAGTCATGATTCGTGTCCACAATATATAGGTGGAGCAGGTAAAGGTCATCTCATCACTACTAATTAATACTTTTTAAAACAAAAATCACAAAGTCATGATTGAGAGTCAAGATGGACTACCAAAAAAGAGAGTCAAGATGCCCATAAACATTAAAAAAAAATAAATTATGATTTAATTTGGAAACCCCAATTCTAAGAGTGTATTTCATAAAACTAGTTGAAAAACTAGCTGAAAGCTGAAAGTTAGCTGAAAATTGAACAACTCGCTAAAAGCTTAAAGCTAGCTGAAAGCTGAAAAAACTATTGTATGTGTTTGGTAAAACTAGTTGAAAATGGTAAAATGACATTTAAGGACAACATTAATTATTAAATAATGATAAGTTGAGGTGGTTGAGGGTTAAACTTGTAATTAATTTTCAGCTAGTAGCTGAAAATTGGACCTTTTTTAAAAAAGCTAACCCAAGTAGTTTTTTAAGAAAAGCTTGTGTCTACCAAAAAAACTACCTTCCCAAACACTTCTGAAATGGTTTCAACTACTATTTTCAACTTTCAGCTAGCTGAGCCAAACACACTCTAAATCTTATCAAATTTTAAAAGCAACCTATATGGTATTTTTGAAATTAAGTTGTTATATAATAATCTAGTGTTTAACCTTAACCACAATTTCATAAAAACTAAAGAATAATTTGTGATTCAAAACCACAACTTTATAAAAGTAAATATTGAAAAATAAACTTTACTAAAATAAAAGTAACAATGAATTTTAAAATTAGGAGAAAATATATTTTTTTGTCACTCTAGCTAAAATAAGTGAGTGTTGGTTTTGGTCTAAAATTTTGCTTTTCATTTAGATCACTTCAGAATTTATAATTTTGAAAAATGTTGCAAGCCTAAAAATTCCCACTTTTCACCTTGTAACATCATTAATAATAATGTTTTTTTAAAATTTTAGATTTTAAAAGGATGAAAATGAAAATAAAAATTTTATAAAAATCAAGATCAAAATTCACGTATTTTATAGAAATAAAAAACATATTTTACTTTTAAAATTAAATTACTCCAAAATCTTGTTTAAGAGTTATACCTTGTAAATGAATTTGAAAGTAATTATAATTTCCAGTGAAGGGAAATTCCAAAGTGTTTTTAATTAAAAACAAAACTTGCATGTATGTACGTATACGTGTTTTTAAATATACGCCACAAAATTACTTGTGTTATATATTAAGTACAAAGGTTAACTTATAAAATGAGAATCCAAACCTTATATACACTATTTTGATCTGAATTGTATGATTTGTTATACAAAATTACCATATAATTATCATTTCACTTTCTTTCCTGATTCTAATAATGACAATAGGAGTCCGTATCATCAAATATGTACCACATACATTAAGAGTAGCGATGGAATTCGGGCCGGAGCCGATCAATACCCATAAAAATTATCCACGAATAGGATAATTATTTATCAAATGGATCTCGCTGGATAATTATCTATACTTTTTAATAGATACAGATACGGTGTGAGTATTATGGTACCATACCCATACTTATACTTATATAATTAATGTAATTTATATATATATATATGATTAATTTAATATATATTTATATATATTATTAATTAATATTTTTTCCAAAAAAAAAATTAATGTTAATATATATTATAGTCACGAAAAAAATTAATATATATTACTAATTTAATTAATTTAAATATTATAATTTTGAAAAAGTTATAATTTTGTCCTAAACATTAAAATAACAAAACTTGAACTAATTTTCATTTCTCCTCCCACTGTTTTAATCTCTCATCCACTTTCACATATAATAGTTGTTTTATAGGTTAAATGTAGATGATCTATAAATTATTTTTCATTTGTTTTTTAATTAATTTTCATTTCTTAATCAATTTATTATTTTTATAGTTAACAAACGTGCGGGTAATGGATACGAGTACATATCTGCATACTTAAATACCCAACGGGTAAGGGTATGGGTATTAGAATCACTACTCACACGGGTATGGGTCTGGATTGAGATACAAGTATTTTTTTAAAACACGGGTATGGGGACGAGTATTATAGTACCCTATCCAAACCCTACTTATCGTCGTCCCTAATTAAGATATATTTACTTCTAACAAATACTACTTCCCGTCTTTTCTTAAGAAACAAATAATTAAAAAAAAACTCATATATTATGGAAATCCATAAAAAACATTTAAATTAAATAAATTTAAATCTTATTTTAAAAATATTTATAATATTAAATGATTGACTGATTAAGTGTCTCTCCTATGAAGAATAAATGGCTGTTTTATTAACATAGAGCTCAATAAATTAATAAAGTCTATTAAAGGAATTTAACAATTAATATATCTTTTTGGTCTAAGTTACAATTATCCTCCATAAATTGCAGTAATTTTGCTCGAGTAATATTCACATCACGATGGAATTAACTTTTTTAGTGGAGTTTTTTTCGTATACAATACTTAAACTCAAGATTTTTACTCCTATAAAAAAAACCCAAGATTTTATGATACGAACCGGAAGCGTGAAGATGGGAACGTCTTGAAGATCAATTAACGGTAAATAACTGTAAATAACTGTAAGGAGCTTGACACAATCCAAGACCTGCTGGAAGCACCAAAGCTATCAAAGATAGGAACTTGAGACAATCTGTGACCTGCCGGAAGCACTAAAGTTATCAAGATATAAGCAACTAGACCCTAACCAAGACCTGCTGGTAGAACCTAAGTTATCAAGTAGTTCTTTAATCCAAGAACAAAGGATAAGATCTCACAATGAGAAAACTCAAATTTTAATCATAAAAATAACTGTCTACAAACTGATTCCCAATGCTAATATATAGCAAAGGAATTTCCTAAAATAAACTATCTAAAAGATACAATCCTAAATTAAATAGATTTAATTCTAGATAAGATAAAATATAATCCTAAAAGATTTAATCCTAAATAAGATAAAATATAATCCTAAAAGATGTAAATATAATCCTAAGAGATCATGATATTGATTCCTAACAGATCTTATCCTAAATAAATAAGTTATGATCTGATTAGATACACTTTCCCGAAATAGGCTCTCCTAAGATTTGGATAACAAACATAACCAATTGTCAAATCGGATAACACTCTTGTACTTCAATCCGAGCTAAGTTAAACCACTTCTTTGGTTCTTCTTCTACTTGGTGGTCTACTTTCCTTTGGACTTCAGTGATCAAGAGTTGCAAAGCTCTCTTTAACCGCTCAGATCTGGCCCCGGTCATTGGATCTTCAATCCCTTGCAATGCATCTGAGGCATCTTGGTTAAGGTCGGATGGGATCGTGTCATTCCCCCTTCTTTGAAAAGATTCGTCCTCGAATCTGATTCATCACCCACATCAAATAAGGATAAATCAGTTACATTGAATGTTGCACTAACATTACCATATTCACTTGGAAGATCTATCTTGTATTCATTGTCATTGATCCTCTCTAGAACTTGGAATGGACCATCTCCTCTTGGTTGGAGTTTGTTCTTCCTTTGAGCTGGAAACCTCTCTTTCCTCATGTGAATCCAAACCCAGTCGTCTGGTTCAAACATTACCTTCCTCCTCCCTTTATTGGCTTGTTTTGCATACTGCTCATTTTTTCTTTCAATATTAGCTCGGACCTTTGCATGTAACTCCCTGACATAACCTGCTTTCCTTTTACCATCTAAGTTGAAAAATTCAAAAATAGGTAATGGCAAAAAAAATATCCAAAGGAGTTAGTGGATTAAAACTGTATACAACCTCAAATGGTGAAAAAGTAGTATAGTGTACCGTCCGGTTATATGCAAACTCAACATGTGGCAAACATTTTTCCCATTGCTTTAGATTCTTGCCAATGATAGAACGTAATACGGTTGAAAGCGTTTTATTTACTGCTTCAATTTGTCCATCCGTTTGAGGATGTGCAACAGTAGAAAATAGAAGCTTTGTTCCCAATTTATTCCATAAAGTCCTCCAAAAATGACTTAGGAATTTAACGTCCCTATCACTCACAATTGTCCTTGGTAAACCATGCAATCAGACAACTTCTTTAAAGAATAGGTCAGCAATTTGTGTTGCATCATTTGTCTTTGAACACGCAATAAAGTGTGCCATTTTACTAAACCGATCAACAACAACAAAAATACTATCCTTACCACTTTGAGTTTTTGGCAAACCGATCACAAAGTCCATGGAAATATTTGTCTAAGGCTGCTCAGGAACAGTCAAAGGTGTATAAAACCCATGTGGATTTAATTTTGACTTAGCTTGCTTACATGTTATGCACCTTTCACACTCAGCTCGAACGTCCTTCTTCATGCTCGGCCAGAAAAAGTGCTCGGCCAGGATGTCCATTGTCTTCTGCACTCCAAAGTGTCCCATCAAACCGCCTCCATGGGTCTCCTTAATCAACAATTCTCTTAAAGAACTGACTAGTACATGATGGGTTTCTGGCAAGCGAACCAAAAATCCAGTAGTATAATAGTAAGAAAGATATCGTATCCACAGGGAACGGTCAATTCACGTATGCTCGTGATCTAATTATCAAGAGAAATAACATTTTTGAGAGTATTGTTGCGGAAATTGTAAATAGAAAATTAATAATCAATTGAATTAGAAAGGAAGAGTTAGAGACACTTTACTTGGATTAGGATTGGACTTCATATCATCACACCCTTTGTGCATGTAAAAACTATCTATTATTTTAGGTTTACTCTATAATACTGTAGACAAACTATATTGCTAAGACCCCGAGTTACCGGCAGCCTCACACACTCAAAGGTAATCCATGCGGGCTCTCCCAAGCGATAGACTTACCATCGGCTTATTTTGCTTTCTTTTATTCCGTTTGTAAAAGAACTAATTGATAAACGAGGCCTACTACTCTGGACGCACCTTAGCTAGAGTACTGTCACTACCCATCACTCATTAGAATACATCCACGTTTCGCTTCCTGGATTGACAATCAACTAATCCTTTGCTATCGGTAATTTAATAACCATGCCTATCCTGTAGACGCCCTTCATTAGAGTACTCACACTACCCATCAATCACTAGCAACGCCCATGTTTCGGTTCACTGGCTACCGAGTCCTCTTATTCACTCAGAGAATGGGTTTCTTCAGAATCCGCTCCCCCATCCTCAATCCTAGTCGAAACTAGCCTATAACTCTGGCGCAAGCGCGGAAGTTAGGAATTAAGCACATAATAAGATTACCAATATTATAGACAGAGAGCTCAGGAAATAATAATATAGAGTTTACATACACTTGGGGATAGAATGAATTACATCCAATCCTAATGGAGAGTTAACTACACAAGGTAGCCATACAAACCACCGAAGATGCTATCACCATCTTCAATCCTTGTGAAGCGCTCCTCCTCTCCTACTCTAAAATTAGCTCTGGTGCATTATCACTGAAATATGACTGAATTACAATAATTGTGCACACCTGATCTGGTGCAAGAGGTTCCTATTTATAGGCTAAGGAAAGACAAAGAAAATTGGGGAGAAATCTATCTAAAAACGGAAACAGGGCAAGAATCAGCGTGATCTGCGCTACAGTGAAGGATGCAGCGCAGGTTCCAGAGGGTTGCGCTTCACCCTGCGCTACAGCGCAGGTTGAAGCGCATAATGCGTCATGCAGCTTCAAACTTTCTCTTTTTATCTTGATCTCTCCCCGAGACTGGTTTTGGTTGATTTGTCTTTCCTTGTTTCCCTTTTCTTGATGAAATCTTTGCATTTATTGAGCATCTTGGATTTAATTGGGAAGGTTGTCTGCAGAATCCTTGTTTAATTGGCAGTGATATCTTCATTAATTGCTCTCAAATAATCTTCAAATCTCCATTAAATGCTTTCAATTAAACTTCAAATCTTGCAGATATCTCCCTTATTTAATGTTATCTTTCCCTCAAATCAAATCCTTGCAATATTCTGCAAAAATCAGCAATATTTCTATCAAAATAGCATCAAATTCAAATCTAAGATTAATAAATACAATTTATCTAATATTTAATAAAAAGGGATTAAACTGGGGCAAAAATACCATTTTATCCATGATAAGTGAACTAAAAAGTGCTCTAATTTATCATATAATTTTCACTTATCAGTACACACAGTTGGTTCCTCTTGAACAAAAATCCTTCATACCTATAAAATTTCTCACAAGATCGGTTAGAACAAGAATCCCAAATTTGTTTAAAATCAGGATCACTTTCATACAGACCTTTAATTTGTTCAAAACCTAACAATTTTGCTTGTAAAGAAGTAAGTAAAACACACCTCCTTGACAAAGCATCAGCAACTATATTGTCCTTACCATTTTTATACCTTATTACATATGGAAACATCTCAATAAATTCCAACCACTTTGCATGTCTTTTTTGAAGCTTACCTTGAGATTTGAAAAACTTTAGACTTTGATGGTCAGAATGTATAACAAACTCTCTTGGCCACAAATAATGTTGCCAAGTTTGTAATGCCCTTACCAAGGCATACAATTCCTTGTCATAGGTTGGATAATTCAATGCTGCCCCATTAAGCTTTTCACTAAAGTATGCAATCGGTTGGGGTTCCTGCATTAAAACAGCCCCTATACCAACACCAGAAGCATCACATTCAATCTCAAAAGCTTTATCAAAATTAGGTAAAACAAGTAAGGGTGCATTTGTTAATTTTTCTTTTAAAGTGTTAAAAGCTTTTTCATGTGCATCTGACCATTTAAACACAATATTTTTCTTAACAAGTTCATTTAAAAGTGCAGCAATAGTGCGAAAGTCTTTCACAAACTGCCTATAGAAACTTGCTAACCCATGAAAACTTCTCACTTCACTAGCACTCTTTGGGGTCGGCCACTCTCTAATAGCCTTAACCTTTTCCTCATCTACACTTACCCCATTTGAACTTATCACAAAACCTAAGAATACAATAGAATCAAGGCAAAAGGTACATTTCTTTAAATTAGCATATAATTTATTTTCCTTTAATACCTTAAAAACAGCATGTAGGTGTTCAACATGTGCATTATAAGATTTGTTGTAAACCAAAATGTCATCAAAGTAAACTACCACAAACTTTCCTATGAAAGAGCGTAATACATGGTTCATTAACCTCATAAAAGTACTGGGTGCATTAGTTAAGCCGAAGGGCATCACTAACCACTCATATAAACCATACTTTGTTTTAAAAGCAGTTTTCCACTCATCACCCTCTTTCATTCGAATTTGATAGTAACCACTTTTCAAATCAATTTTAGAGAACAAACATGCCCCATGTAACTCATCAAGCATGTCGTCCAACCTAGGAATTGGATAACGATACTTTATCGTAATCTTGTTAATGGCTCGGCAATCAATGCACATACGCTAAGAACCATCTTTCTTTAGTACCAATATTACCGGTATAGCACATGGACTAAGGCTCTCCCTTACATACCTTTTTTCCATTAGCTCAATGACTTGTTTTTGGATATCCTTGGTCTCATCCGGGTTGGTTCTGTATGCTGGCCGATTTGGTAGGGCACAACTGGGTAAAAAGTCAATCTGCTGTTCTATACCTCTTGAAGGTGGTAATCCTTGAGGTAGCTCATCCGGAAAGACTTCTCCAAACTCCTTCAACAAATTTTGAATTTCAGAAGGTAAAGAATTGTTAGAATCATCAGAGAAGCATATGTCTTTAAAAACAAGAA
The DNA here is from genome assembly GCA_026901365.1 of Sesbania bispinosa. Lineage (NCBI taxonomy): Eukaryota > Viridiplantae > Streptophyta > Magnoliopsida > Fabales > Fabaceae > Sesbania > Sesbania bispinosa. Next base: position 341,719 of record QLOH01000039.1, on the reverse strand, counting down.
TCAATAATTGCCCTTTATCTAACAATACACTTTCAACTTGCCTTTTTCTTGCAAAAGCGTTCACCTTGCTTCTGCCCTGGCTCGGTTGTAACGTCGAACAGACATCCAATCTTGAAGTCGGATTCGAACCCATGCCCACTTCTCTCTTCTTCTATTTTCTTTCTTTTTCTTGAACAGAAAATTGTTCTTCCAACTCCTTGCTCTCCCTAGCAATTCTTATTTGATCTGCATATGCTTCAGAAGGTTGAAGAGGGGTTAGCACAAATGTTTTATTATTTAATTTAAAACTATACCTGTTGTGATACCCATCATGAGTTACTCGCCTATCAAATTACCATGGTCGACCAAGTAGAATGTGTCCAGCATGCATAGGTGCAACATCACACAAGACTTTGTCTTCATATTTTCCAATGGAAAATGAAAGCAAAACTTGTTTTGTTACCCTTATGTCCCCACAATCATTTAGCCACTGCAGTCTATAAGGATTAGGATGTTTTATGGTAGGTAATTTTAATTTCTCAACCATCAAAATACTAGCAACATTGGTACAACTACCACTATCAATTAAAAGACTGCAAACCTTATCACTTACGCGACACCTTGTATGGAATATGTGCTCACGTTGCTCCTCAACTCCCCCCATCTTTGGTTGTGCATTCAACACCCTCCTGGTGACTAATGCATTACCGTGGTCTGGCTCGGTGTATTCCACATCACTGCAATCCTCAAGCTCGGGCATTTCATCATCTTCTTCTTCACTTGCACTTTCCACTTCACCATTGTCACGCATGAGTATGACCCTCTTGTTCAGACAATTAGAAGCAATATGTCCAAGACCTTGACACCTAAAACATTTAATTTCACGTGCTTTAGAAGATGAATTGAATTCAGACTTACCTTTACTGGCTGAGGTCGGTTGTCCCATCTTTGCCTCTTCTTTTGGCGAGTTGTCGGTTTTTTGGTAGCCCAGGATTTCCAAGAGGTACTAGGAGTTCCTAGAAATCTTACAACTCTGGATTTGAGTTGTCTCTCTACTTGGATTGCTTTGTGTAATAAATCCTCCATCTCCACATAATGATGGAGTTCCACTACATTTGAAATTTCTTTCTTTAACCCTCCAATGAATCTAGCCATTGTTGCTTCTCGGTCTTCTTGCACATTGGCTCTCATCATGGCTATTTCGATCTCCTTGTAGTAATCATCTACACTCATAGAACCTTGACGTAGGTCCTACAATTTTCTATACAAGTCTTTGTGGTAATGACTTGGTACAAATCTCCTTCTCATCACGACCTTCATCTCCTCCCAAGATTGAATCGGTCTTTCTCCACACCTTCGCCTGCTCAACACATATTGATCCCACCGTATACTTGCATAATCAGTGAATTCTACCACAACTAATTTTACCTTTTTCTCCTCAGAATAATTAGGCAATCAAAAACATGCTCCACCTTTCTTTCCCACTCCAAATATAACTCAGGATCATTCTTCCCTTGGAAAGAAGGAATGCTCATCTTGATGTTTCCAAGATGATTATCCCTGTTGCTTTCTCTTCTAGAACTACTTCCTTTGTCCTCTTCTTCCTCTTCCTATTCTTTAGTGCGGTTAGGAGACGTTCTACTCCTTCTCCTTGGAAACCGATCTTCCATCTCATCCATTCTTACACTCATTCTCATAAATTCACTTTGTAGTGTCTTGAGGAATGATTTGAGGTCTATTTCTCCAACATCCTCCTCACATTGGTTTACTGTACTCATGATTAAAAGAAATTTGGTTGTAAATCAAATGATGTTAGTGATAAAAATAAGAATCCTCACAACACTCCCTTACGTGTTTTCACTCAAAAGTTTTGATTCTCTCGTGTATCACTCTAATTTTTGGCTTTTTCTCACTATATTGTACTCACACTCTTGCCTTTTTCCACTCAACTTATCCTTACAAGCTCTTGAAATAAGGAACTTTTGGGATAGATTCTACTAACAAGTAATAGAGAAGGTGTTGATGATAACTTGACAACTTTTAGTGACAAAACACTATCCCGGAAAGTAATCAAGATGTGTAGCCGGTTACAACTCTTCAATTCAGATGGATTCGTCACCTCGGATGAAATCTTCTGCTTGGAATAAATATTGTGGACAACAGAACTGGATTTGCTGTTGAGAAAATTTAATACCGAGCACCTTTTTTTTACTATTTGCACCTTTCTCTTTTTTTTTACTACTGCAGATCTCCCTTTTTTTGTATTGTCTGCACCTCTTTTTTTTAACTAATGCAGTTTTTTTTTTGTTTTTTAATAAGATAAAGACTAAAATATAAGGATAGATGTTACCAATTGATCTCAAGAGCCGAAGCTCTGGTACCAAATGATACGAACCAGAAGTGTAAAGATAAGAACGTCTTGAAGACCAATTAACGGTAAATAACTGTAAATAACTGTAAGGAGCTTGACACAATCCAAGACTTGCTGGAAGCTCCAAAGCTATCAAAGATAGGAACTTGACACAATCCGTGACCTGCCGGAAGCACCAAAGTTATCAAGATATAAGCAACTAGACCCTAACCAAGATCTACTGGTAGAACCTAAGTTATCAAGTAGTTCTTTAATCCAAAAACAAAGGATAAGATCTCACAATGAGAAAACTCAATTTTTATTCATAAAAATAACTGTCTACAAACTGATTCTCAATACTAATATATAGCAAAGGAATTTCCTAAAATAAACTATCTAAAAGATACAATCCTAAATTAAATAGATTTAATTCTAGATAAGATAAAATATAATCCTAAAAGATTTAATCCTAAATAAGATAAAATATAATCCTAAAAGATGTAAATATAATCTTAAGAGATCATGGTATTGATTCCTAACTGATCTTATCCTAAATAAATCAGTTATGATCTTATTAGATACACTTTCCCGAAATAGGCTCTCTTAAGATTCAGATAACAGACATAACCGATTGTCAGATCGGATAACACTCTTGTACTTCAATCTGAGCTAAGTTAAACCACTTCTTTGGTTCTTCTTCTGCTTGGTGGTCTACTTTCCTTTGGACTTCAGTGATCAAGAGTTGCAAAGCTCTCTTTAACCGCTCAGATCTAGCCCCGGTCATTGGATCTTCAATCCCTTGCAATGCATTTGAGGCATCTTGGTTGAGGTCGGATGAGATCGTGTCATTTTACTTGAGAGAAATAAATATGTACCACTTAAAAACAGTTAATACATCTAAAAATGTGTGTTTCGTTCTTATAATTAGGAAAAAAATACACTCTTTTTATTACTTATAAAAATGATTGGATGTAGTTTCAACTATTACTAGCTCTTATGACATGATTAGCATTATTAATATTGATATATATATGCTAAAGAGTTTTAAATAAGAAAATAATTGATGTATTTATATCATCTTATCATATAAAGACGAATAAGAGGTTAGTTCAAATGTTATATATTTGATTTTCTTTAGACAATATCTAATGTTTATGTTTTATGTGAAAAAAATAACGCATTGAGAAAATCAGCCCAACATAATATAGATATTAAATCAAGTACTATAAAAAAATAAATACACGTGATTCACATAAAAAATCTTATCTCCGTGAAATTATTGAATTCCCTCTTAGCACCATCGTTTTCAGACCCTACCATAGCTTTCCCCAAAAGTACGTCCATACCTTTAAGGCGTGAGTGTCCCTTTATCATTATAATTTTTTGGCCACATATGATAGTTCGGGTATAAAAAGAAAATAAAAAATAAGTACTTTCTTAGTATTATAATATTTGTCACCAACTTTTAATTTTCTCAAATTAATTGTTATTTTAAAATGTAAAAAATGTATTTAATATTTTTTTGAATATCCTTATTTATTAATATATCAATTGACTTGTTTATTGCATAATACATGAATTAGACTTTATCTAACCCTTTTCAATAATTGTGATTTAGTCAAATAAAATTATTTCATCATAATACTATCAGATTTAACCCAAACACATATTATGAAAAAATATTTTAATATATTAATTTTTCAAAATTAAAATTTCTACAACATTACACATTTATTCCTATTTAATTCTCCATATTAATAAAAATTTGGAAACTATAAAATTTTAATAGTTAGATAAATTTAATTACTATACATTGAGAGTGTAAAAAGTTTACGTTGTCATCCAATGATGTGGTGTATTGTCATATAACTTAATAAGTATGACAATACGTGTTATTAAACTCATTATTCTTTCTATTTCTATTTAGGTGAATGCTCCAGTCCCATTTTAAATTTATGGATATCGGTCCAGTCATGATGTGTACCAATAATATTTGAACATGTGGATTCCATTAATTATCACTCTAATACATAAGTTTAGAATTAATTATTTTTGTAAATTGTGAAATTACGTACCCTGCATATTTTTCTTTTCCCATTTCTTCTCTCGTCGTCGTGTCTATCGTCGTCCTTTCCTTTCTTTGTGTTCACATTTTTTTTTCTTTTTTGAATTCCTTTACCCAATCCAATTCTTGTCCCTCTTCCATATCCTCTTCCTCAATTACTTTCTCTCCCATCATTGGGACTTCTGCCACTTTCTCTTTCTCCTCACTTCAGCCTCTGAAGTTTTGCACCTCACTAAAACAGACATGGACCTCTTTATCGTACGTAGATCGCTTCCACTCCAACCTTCCTGATTCAGTTCTTTTACTTTTAGGTATTTTTCTTTATTTATTTTTGCATCTACTAGGTATATTGTTAAAAATTCCAGCTTTTACACATTTTGGTATTAATTAATGGCTAGTTGGATCGATCTGATAGTGATGACCGTGAAAAATTGAAAATTAGTTTTTAGTGAAGGCCAAAAGTCGTCGTAAGTCGTCGCTACTAAATAATCTTTCCATCTCATATTTATTAATTGTGAGAATCAAACTCACAACCTGCACGATAAAAAAAAGAAACATTACCGTTACGCCAAGTTTATTTAATGGAATATATAGCGCAAAATATTATATATATAAGGAAAAACTAATAAAAAATTAGTGACGGTCAGACCGACACTAACTTTACGAAGACCGACGCTAAAACAAATTCTTTTAGCGACAGTTTGGCCGACGCTAAACATAAAAATTTAAAAGAATATTTTTTTTACAGGTGATGTCTTTAGTGTCTGCCATTGTGTCACCGACGGTGTCGTGGCCATCGCTACAAAACCGTCGCTAAATAGTGAATTTCTTGTAGTGACCTTGTAATGTTGGGGGGAGGGCTCTTGCCTTTGATTATTTAAGTGTTGTCCATTGTACTGCTACTGCAAGATTTATATATATATATATATATATATATACACTAAAAAAAACAAACAGACAAAAAGACAAAACAACTAAAAATAGAAAGCCTCAAGACAATGTTCGTGAAGGCACTTAAGCGGAGACGAGTGAAGTGCACATCTCCAAACCAATTATGGTAAGGTTGAAAAACAAAAATAATTGAGTGTATAATTGCAAAACATAAAAAAAATTGTGAGTTAAAGTGTAATATTAATTATTACTGCTTATGTGTAAAAAGATTTAACACGTGTCTCAATAGCATTTAAACATGTCATAACTAGATCGGTACCCATAAATTTAAAATGGAATCGTAGAATCTACCTTCTATTTATCTGTCATTTAAGGTTCTTGCACAAAGATCAAGGAATGCAATAACTATGTCTTTTTAGCCCACTTTTTCCCAAATATTCCCTTTCTCTTTCTCTCATTAATGCATTTAATATCTCTTTTTTTCAATGAAATTAATTTCTTCTTCAAATTTGTTTTACCTCTTACCATAAAATTTTTGGAAACATAAATAATACATTTATCAATACTTTGAACTTATAGAACATTTATGATATAGCTTTATAATAAATATTTAAAATAAAAAAATCAGATTAAGAAAGGGGTAAAATTTTAAAAAATAGCATTTATTATTGTTTTGGTATTTGAAAACGACACTTATTTAAAAATAAATTTGAGACCCTAAAATGACAGATAAAAAAATAGAGGAAATAAATGATGTACTTATTAAATGACAATATAAATGACAGTATATTACTTGATGGCTATACTGTCTGCTCTTTTATAAGAATTAGTCTTCAGGGAGTTTTCGCTTTGTTCAGATGGTTTAGGCTTATCTTGATCCACAAAGTGCAGAAAAGGATCAGAAATTACAGAGTGGGGGAGTTATAATTGATACATTCAAGACAACAACATTTAAGGACGACATGTCAATTGTATGTGCTCGTGAATAAGTTGAAGGGTTCTTAATAGGATTATGGTTTTGCTAGAGTTACTAGCATCATTACTTTGGACTTTAAAGGATTGTATCATGTCATTTCGTTTGGCTGCTATGCAATTTTCTTTCTGCACCATCATTAAGGCTCTGGAGGCTTGGCTATAACAATTCGGTTTTGATACTGTAACTTAGGGACTTCTCTTTAATTATATCCAATTTTATTAGATTAATGTCCTGGTGCTTTTTAGTTGGATTAGTTTTATGCTCTGAGTTGGAGTTGTATTTTCTTGGGTAATTTCTTTATTTCCCATAGTTGATATCTTGTAATGGGTTGTAGTACCCCTTGTACTCTTATTAATATCATTACCTTTGCTTATAAAAAAAATATATTCATCAAATCCTAGTTAAATTTGGATGTTGTCGACTTTGTCTTATTTCCCCGATACGTCGGGTAAATTTTGGGCAAAATACAAAGGTACCTTATTCTAGTCCATTAATCTTTGCCTTTTACTCTCTACGTTTCTTTTTATCTGTCGTTTAAGATTTTAATACAAAGATTAAAAAATGTAATAACTGTGTCTTTTTAACTCTTGTTTTCCAAATATACCATTTCCCTTTCTCTCATTAATACATTTAATATTTCTCTTTTTACAATGAAATGAATCCCTTTTTTAAATTTGTTTTATCACTATAACATATTTTTTTGTTGGGAACATAAAGAATACATTTATCAAAACTTTGAACTTGTAGAATATTTATGATATAGCTTTATAATAAATATTTAAAATAAAAAGAATAAGATTAAGAGGTAAAATTGGAAAAATAAAATTTATTATTGCCTTGGTAACTTAAACCGACATTTATTTAGAAATAAATTTGAGACTCTAAAATGACAGATAAAAAGAAATGGGAGGGAGTAAATTCTTACATTAAAATGAGTGATTTTGCTTGGGAACTCATGCATGCCGATGCGATGACAAGGTGTAAACAAACACACTAACAATAGTAGATTGTAGGAGAGCAAATTTATTGGGGTTGCTCAATAAACACCAATGCTCTATGAAAAACTACCACAAGAGCAAAAATGGCGCCGGATGCTTATTGTGCACTAATGCTTTAAATTTATTTTTTTGACATAATTCCCAGCGGTTTAAATTGCGGGTAATGTCACTGCAGCAGCTTCTGCAACAACTTTTCAGATGCAATGCTGCAACTTTTCAGAGCGTTCCTGGTGTTTTAAATCCCCAATAACTTTTTTTTTGCGTTCTTGAGGGTTTAAACTCCCGGTAACTTTTTTTCATTTTTGCGTTCCCAGGGGTTTTAAATCGTCGGAAATGCTTAAGTTTTTTAGGGGTAATTTAATAATATTTTATTGTTTATTAATTAAAATATTTGTAAATAAATAAATAAATGAGTGATGTATATTCGTGGGTCCCATTTAAGATTTGTAAAGAGTAAAAAAAAATGAGGTGCTGGATTAGGCCATGTTTATCGGCTTAATAAGCAACACAACTCAATTGGAAATTACCACTAGAGCAATTCTTAGAGTAACTGCTTTGCAAGAACTGTGTGCTTTAAAAAAAAAAATTGCGTTCCTGGAGGTTTAAACCATGGGTAACGCCTCAACAGTTTTTTCACATGCAGTGCGGCAGCTTTTCAGAGCATTTCTGGAGGTTTCAAACCGTCTGTAAAATTTTTTTAGGGAAAAATATGTTTTTCGTTCTTATAGTTTCGGTCAACTTTAGTCTTCATCTCTGTACTTTAAATCCTTTGTTTTTTGTCCCTGAACTTTCTATACCCCCAACCCGTGGTCCCTACCCGTCAGTGAGATCTGTTAACCTGATGAGCTAGTTAACAAAATTTACATGTAGGCCTCAATAGTGAGTCTCAAATAACTGACTGATCATCTAATTAACTTTTTTTTATTAATTTTTAATTATTAAAATAACCGTAATTACTAAATTTGGATTTTCACCTGAGCAATTTTACCCGATAAAAAACCTAATTTCATAATTATGGTTATTTTAATAATTAAAAAATTAATAAAAAATATTAATTAGATGAGTTAGCTATTTGGGGCTCCACTATTGAGGCTAATATGTAACTTTTATTACTCAACTCATCATGTTAACAGATATTACTAACGGCCAGAGACTATGGATTGAGGGTTTAGAAAGTTCAGTGACATAAAACAAAAGATTTAAAATACATGGACAAAGAGCAAAGTTGACCGAAACTATAGGGACAAAAAACATATTTCTCCCATTTTTTTTATGTCCCATGGGTTTAAATTACGGGTAACTTTTTTTTCCTTCCCGAAATTTTAAACCACCGAAACACTTCAGTTGTTTTAGGGTAAATTAATATTATTTTATTGTTTCTGACGGTAACCAAGCGGGGGCTTAATTGTTATCCACATTGTGCCCAAAGCTTGTCCCGCAACCATCATAACAGGAGCCTCCATTGTCCTTCTTCGCCGTGTCGATTTTCAGCCACCGACCACCGTTGAATAATTGTGCTGCTGTCCGCCGTCGACCTCATGGTGTTTTGCTGGTTTGAAATAGCAAGAAGGGACGAAATGGCAATTTGAAAAAAGTTAAGGGCCTGTTTAGTTTGCATTTTCATTTCCTGTTTCCATTTTCTGTTTCCTGTTTTCTGAAATTTTACAAAGGAAAAACTGGAAATGCTGGAAACAAAAATTTGTTGTTTTCAGCATTTCCAGTTTTTCCTTTGTAAAATTTCAGAAAACAGGAAACAGAATGAAAACAGAAAATGAAAACAGAAAACGTTTTCTCAAACCAAACAGGCCCTAAGTCATCCGTTAATCTTAGTCATTAAATAAAGATATAAAATATTCATATATCCTATGTATATCTTCCTCTTACCATACATCACCTATTTTGATAATTGATACTACTTTTGACTTGAATATAAGCAAAAATAACTAAATTTACACTTATTAAAAAAATTGGTTAAACTCATTAAATTTTCTTGGTATCATGTAAAGAGTACTTACATTGCCTAAATTACCCTACATTCAATTTTATTGAAAATTGTTTCAAGTGGACATATTCTCTTTCTACTGGCACATGATTCATTAAATAGAGTGGTTGAAAAGTAAAATCAAATGACATTTTGAATTTATCTCATTAAATAGGGTAAAAATAGTTAAGATTTGCTTATATTTTAAGGGTTTTTCTAACATGTGCAACCCTTGCACAGGATAAGAAAACAAAAGAGTAAATGTTTTATTGGAAATTGCAACTACCACAATATTCAATGCATTGGTAATATTAAAAGTTGCAATTTCCAATAAAACCTTTCCACTTTTGTTTTCTTATCATGTGCAAAGTTGCACATGTTAGAAAAACCGATATTTTAATCCACCAAATATGAGTTTTTTTTTTGTTTATATTCAAGTCCGGAGGGAGTATTGTACCAGTATCATATACACACCGTGAATTTTCATTATTGTTTGCTCCACGTGAGTGTAATAATGTCGTTGATGTGTGGGCCAAGTTTTCTTCACCATAGGGAATAGGTGTTGCATTGATAAGTGCCCCACTGAAGTCGAATACTACTCTGGACTTAAATATAAGTAAAAATAACTAAATTCACACATATTAAGAAAGTTGGTTAAATTTATTAAATTTTTTTGGTATCATGTAAAAAGTACTTGCATTGCCTAAATTACCCTACATTCAATTTTATTGAAAATTGTTTCAAGTGGAGATGCTCCCTTTTTATTGGCACATGATTCATTAAATAGAGTGGTTGGAAAGTAAAATCAAAGGACATTTTGGGTTTATCTCATTAAATAGGGTAAAAGTAGTTAAGATTTGCTTATATTTTAGTCCACCAAATGTGAGTTTTTTTTGCTTATATTCAAGTCCGGAGGGAGTATCTTGTAGCCTATGCTCATGCTCCTGTGAAGCTTTTATTAATTGAAGTAAGTTTATGTTTTTTAAATAAAAAGGTTATATATGAAAGGTAAATATAGCAAAAAAAACCAAAAGATGCTTCTAAAATTTTATAAACATTCTTCTTATATTAAATACCATAAAAAGTTTAAAAAAATGTTTTCCCTCCATTTTATATTTTTTTGTTGTTTTTTATTTTCGATTTTGATAAAATCAACTTAAAATAAAACTTTTAAAAGTAAATTTTTTATTTAAAATAAAAAATATTTATTATTTATTTACAATTTTAATCTAATTAATATTATTTTAATAAAAAACTTTGTTTTTCAAAGTTTTATCCTCAAATTTAGGAGTTGATATTATCAAAAATCGATTCATTTATATTTATCATAATTAAAAACATTAGTAGTTTTAGGATGCAATACTAAGTTAGTGTTTTTTACAGTTATAATACTCTTATTTAATATTATGGAAAATTACTTTAACTAACTATAATGAATGAAATGGGTGGAGAGATATATAAAGGTATTTTAATAAAAATATAATAAAATTAACTTTTGCACTTTGTTTGATGGATGAAGAAAAATAAAATGAAAGAAGAGTAAAAACTGAGATGAATTGTTAGGTTATATAGTAGGAGAAGGATTTAATAAGTATACACTAATAGTGTAAACTTATTTTACATAGTCATCTATTGATGTGCTGTCACATTATTTATTGAGTTTAATAACATATGAGGTGTCATGATCATTAATTGATGTGACAACACATCATTGAATGACTGTGTAAAACTTTTTTACACTGTCAGTGTATAGTAGTTAAACTAAATAAAGGTTTATAGAAAGGAAAGTGTTGTAAAAATACATATTTGTATAAATAACGGAGAGTAAACCCTCAAAATGGTCCCTGAAAGATATGGGGTCGGTAACATTGGTCCTTGAAAGATAATAAATTGTAAAACGTCCCTGAGAGATAGTAACGCCAGTCAATTAGGTCCTTCCGTTAACTCCCCTCTGTTAAAGTTAACATAACTACAAGTAAATCCTCAAAATGGTCCCTGAAAGATATGGGGTCGATCACATTGGTCCCTGAAAGATAATAAATTGTAAAAACGTCCCTAAGAAATAATAACATCATTTATAAACCCTCAAAATGGTCCCTGAAAGATATGGGGTCGATCACATTGGTCCCTGAAAGATAATAAATTGTAAAAACGTCCCTGAGAAATAATAACATCATTTATTATGCTCTCTTTTTCCTCGTTGATTTCATTTCATTCCCAAATGCGAGTCATGCCTCACTATTTCTGGAAATGCTGGACTAATGACATTTACCCCGCTATCATGGTCGTATCGATTGAAAATCATGAAAGGAACTGCAAAAGGATTGGTCTGTCTGCAGGAATTTAGCCCCAAAAAATATGTTACTGGAGATCTCAAGCCAAGTAACATACTTGTTGGACATAACATGACACCCTACTAGGGGTGGGAATAGGCCAGCCGGCCTGTCAGGGGCCTGCGGCCTGGCCTGGCTCGTTTATTAAAAAGGTCAGGCTAAGGCTTCTTAAAATGCCTGTTTAGTTAAATAGGTCAGGCTTCAGGCCTATGAAAAAGCCTATTAGGCTTAACAGGCCGGCCTGTTTAATATAATAATATATAATATATTAAATTAATTATATAAATAACTATAAATATAATTAAAAAATTTATAATATAGTAAAAAATTAGAATATATTAAATTAATTATATAAAAAAATCAGCTTAAAAGGTCTGCTGACCTGCATAGGCTTATAGGCCTGTTGGCCTGTTGGTAGGCCTTGTTATAAAACAGGCTTCTAAACAGGCTTACAGGCCATGCCAGGCTTTTTCGCAGGCCAGGCCAGGCCTTACAAAAAGGCCTGTAACAGGTAACAGGCCAGGCTCAGGCTTAAGAATTATGAGTCAGGCCAGGCTCAGGCCTGCCAAAGCCTGGCCTGGCCTGGCCTGTTTCCACCCCTACACCCTACATCTCTGATTTTGGACTTGGGCGTCTTGCAAATATTGCTGGGGAACCCCAACATTGCAATCCAACTGAGTGGCTGTAGAGAAACTCTCCAAGAGAGACAAAAGAGCTTGTCTACTGAAGTTGCAACTAATATTTTGGGAAATGGTTATCAGGCTCTAGAAGCACTGAAAGTGGTGAAGCCATCACAGAAGTGGGATGTTTATTCATATGGTGTGATTTTGTTAGAAATGATCACAAGGAGATTACCCATTATCCAAGTGGGTAACTCAGAAATGGACCTTGTTCAATGGATTTAGTTCTGCATTGAGGAGAAGAAGCCACTCTCAGACGTATTACACCCATACTTGGCTGAAGATCATGTAGATAAGGAAGAAGAGATAATTGCAGTTTTGAAAATTTTGATGACTTGTGTCCATAACAGCCCTGATGGTGGAATATTATTTCATGATTCATTTGATGGTGGGCTTCCTCAAAGTCATCTTCAACAAGAAGATGATGATTTTGCTCATACACTTTCTTTGTCCTTAAAGGTTTTGGTGCTTCTTTTTATTCTTAGACTGCAGAGGAAGATGATGCAATACGTGAGCTTCTAGTGAAAGAGGAAACCAAAGGACTTGGAGTTCATGATACATTAGCCAAGGGAGAGAAAACCAACAATGGTAGACACAGACTAGAGGTGTGTAGAGCATTATAGTAGAAACATATGCATGTATTGGGTGGTCCACCAACAATATTTGGGAATGAAACGAAATCAACGAGGAAAAAGAAAACATAATAAATGATGTTATTATTTTTCAGGGACGTTTTTATAATTTATTATCTTTCAGGGACCAATGTGATCGACCATATATCTTTTAGGGACCATTTTGAGGGTTTATAAATAAGTAATTATTTCTCAGGGACGTTTTTACAATTTATTATCTTTCAGGGACCAATGTGACTAATCCCATATCTTTCAGGGACCATTCTGAGAACTTACTTGCAGTTCTATTAACTTTAGCAGGGGGAGTTAACGGAAAGACCTAATTGACTGACGTTACTATCTCTCGAGGACGTTTTTACAATTTATTATATTTCAGGGACCAATATGACCGACCCCATATTTTTTATGGAACATTTTGAGGGTTTACTCAAATAACGGATCTCATTTCAGAATATCATTAACTCCCCTTCAGTACAAGTGTAGTACCCAGTACCCATTTTAATTGCATTTGCTTAACTGCCAACGTCACCCTATCTTTGTGATAATATTTGGGCCAGCAAATTTCTGTGGAACCCATACTCCTGTCGACAACAAACTTTCTGCTACGTACAACGAATAGAATGGTTCGACCCAAGAAAAAAAAAACGAATAGAATGGGATAGTGTAATAATAATAATAATAATAATAATAATAATAATAATAATAATAATAATAATAATCACAGTTATGATAAAATGCACCCTGCCTCAGATACTGTGAATCATGATAAATGTGTCATTGTCTTTGTGTCATTCTTTAATTTGGTGGTTGATGATTGGTAGGGTCAAATGGTGGTCACTCATTTTTTGTCCCCATGCCATTATGAAATTGTTTCGTGATTGGTGATTGATCTGTGACCACCCAACCCATTGTTTTGTACATCTTTAACAAATTTTTTGTACTATTAGCTTAAAGCCTTTAGCAGTGGCGGACTTTTTTCATGAACCATGGTTCCCCCAATTTTTTTAAAATAATTATATATATATATATATAATGAAGAGAGTTCAACTTACACCAGTGTAAATTATTTTAAGTATTATACTGCTGAATAATTTTTTAACAGATCATTTTATTAAGTAATCTACCGTTGGATTGAGAGTTACTATCATATATATCATACATATAAAATTTTACATTAATCCAAAATTATTTGATATGTCATTGAGATGTCTCAAGATTAACGTTATATACATTTGAAATATATGGAAACTTAACCATTTGATTAACAAGTTATTATTGTCAAAATTTTATGAAATTTAATACAAATAATCATGATTATGAATAAACATAATTAAACGGTTGGATTACCAAAAAAACACATTCGATTTATAATTATTAACGGTGTAATACTTAGTGTACACTTACAGCGGTGTAAGTTGAACCCTCCTCATATATAATTATTAAAAATTATTTATATTTTTCTTAGTACTAATTGAATTTTTCATCATATTTAAAAATTTAATATTATCATCTAATGATATGTTATCACATCATTTAACGAGCATAATATTCCATGTGTTATTAAACTGAGTAATATATTCCAAAACTTTTGTCGTTTTAACTTTTTATTTTCAAAACTTTTGTTATTTTAGAAATCTAAAAATAATTATTTTTTCAACTATACTCTTATTTACTATTATTCCAACTAACAACTATTATTTAATCTCTCATTTCCTCTCTCTTAAAATAGTACTACAATTGTTTCTATTCAACTAGCCATTTAGATAAAAAAAATACACAAATTAAGAAATGTAATCATTACTCTTGTTTTCATAAAAAGAAATTTTAAATTTCTACTTTATCCCTTATCTCTCTTAACATTTATTGAGTCTCATTAGTTTTCAATAGTGAGTAATTTATTATTACAACGTAATTAATATAAGGGTAAATTGGGGAAATTGTAATTATTACGGCATTGACTTTGCAAGTAGATAATTAAATAGAAATATTTTTTCTTAAAAAAGGGACAGTTAAATATAAACGGAGGTAGTACATTCAGTCTTTATTCTTTATTATACATAATCTTTCTTTATATTTCCAATGCTCTTCAATAAAATAAATGAAGTATTGATAAGGGTATTTCAATAAAAATTGTATAAATTTAGATATATTTAAATTTTTCTTAATTTGTGTGTATAATGAAATGAGTAAAACAATACATCATTAGATAATAATCTAAAATTTTATCCGGATAATATATAATCATAAAACTTGTAATATAATATTAAATATTTAACTTGTATATTAAATTAATATTTTGGCTCCCCCAATTTTTTTGTTCAAGTTCCCCCACTGGCCTTTAGCTCATCTCCATCCCAACACCTCTAAAAAATTTCTTAAATCAATATTTTATAATTTTTCATACATTCCCATACTATTATATTATTTTTATGATTTTAAGCAACTCAATCACTTTTTATGTCTATCCCAACAATTCTAAAAAATTTCTTAAATGGATCCCACAACCAACCTATCAACTAATCACACACCACATAATAATATTTTAATAAACAAAAAAGTTAAGCACCGATGCTTATACAAGCACCGGCTACTAAATAAGATTCGAAAAAAATTTGCTCCATCGATCATGTGTCAATAATCAAGGGTGCTAAAGTTAAGAATTTGGTTTAGCACCCACCGATGCTGTTGCTCTTAGAAGCTTTCTAATCCTTTTGTTTCTTTTTATTTTATTTGTTGTTTAAAGGGTTTTACACGTGAATTAAAGAATATAATAACTATGTCTTTTAAGTCCAATTTTTTTAAAAAATCTATTTTTTTTCTTATTAATGCAATTAATATTTCTCTTTACTCAATAATTATGCGTAAACACCATGTGATTGTTAGGACCACAGGAAACACTAGAAGGGGGGGTTGGATAGTGTTTTATAATCTTTACAGATTTTTTGGAAAACATTTTTAACAAGCAAAACTGATTTGAAAATATTTGGTCAACCTTCCGAAACTGGGAGTTTCAGCAACTTGCTGATGCAACTCAGAAGGTTGAATAAAACCCTTTTTGAAATGATTTTCTCTTAAAGAAAAGATTGTTTTCTACTTGGATTAATAAAACAACTTTTCTTAAACCCTCCTTGGTTAGTTTAAACTGAAAGTAAAGAGATAAGGGTAGAGAGAACTTGACCACAAAAAATTTATACTGGTTCACCCACTAACCCAGTGAGCTACATCCAGTCCCAGGGCAAAACTCCACTGGATTTTCCACTAATCCCGCAAGATTATAACGAGTATTATTTGCACACCTGGCCTCTCCAGGCCCAATGAGTATTCTTTTACAGACAAGCCTCTCCAGGCTCAAGAGTATTCTTTTACAGACAAAGCATTTTCAGGCTCAACGAGTATTCTTTTACAGATAAGTCTCTCCAGGCTCAACGACTATTCTTTGCACACCTGACCTCTCCAAGCCCAACGAGTATTCTTTATTCCACCAAGCCTCTCCAGGCTCTCAAACACTTAACAGTGTTTACAATATAAACTAAGTTTAAGCTTCTGAGAAACTTAAACTCAGGTTCTTCTTGTACAAAGGGATAACTAAGTAAAACCCAGGATACAAAGGGTAAATCTAAGTACAAGGAAATGACAGAGATACATGTGTATACTTTTGGTTCATTCTCATCTCTGTATGAGGGTTTGCTTCCTCAGAGAGTTGGCTTGATAGGATATTGTTGAGAATCTGGAAAGCGTACCAAAATCCCAGCATTATAATAGTAAGTAAGAGTATCGTATCCATAGGGAAAGGTTCAATTTATAAAGATTAGTGGTCACAACTATCAAGTAAGAGCGTATGGTTGTTGGTTGTTAAGAATTGCGAAAGTAAATAAAAACAGAAAATAAATTGAGATAGGTAGAGCAAGTTACTTGAACTAGGATTGAACTTCGTCTATCGCACCCCTTTCGTATGTGAACCCCAATAATATTTATGAATATGTAATTATGATACCTTAGCCAAACTAAGTTATTCCATGTAGGTTCCCCGGATCACGAAATACTAAGAAATAATTCATGCGGGTTCTCCCAGCGACAAATTACCCCGGCTTTAAAGATCTATTTTCGGTTTGTTAACACTATCAATTCGCCCTGATTCCTCAGCAACTACTATGAGTATTTTTACCAATCAGGGTTCAAGTTTCCTATTCCTAGGCTCCCCCAAACTCGCTATTGATTTTACAAAACCATTTTCCAATGCGCCCCATAAAATCAACCTATAACTCCGGCACACAGGCGGAAGCTAAGCATTAAGCACAGAATAAAAATACCGATATCATAAAAACAGGGATTCATAAATAATAAAGAGAATTCACATACAATCGAGGATTGAATCAACTACATTTAATCCTATCGAAGAGTTTAGCTACGCATGGCAACCATTACAAACCAACGGAGAAATTGTCACACTTTTCTCCAGCCCTAGCTCTGCTCTGCCGTCTCCCTTGGGTCTCCCAGACCTTTTTTTGATCTTTGCGAAAGGTCCTTGAAATAGAAATTGAAAAGCTTATATGAAATCTGGAATGAATCTTGTTGGAAATCTTATCAGAAATCTGTTTCCGTATTCCTGCGCTCAGCGCAGATGAAGCGCAGGAAACAAAGAGTAAATTAATTGCTGCTCTCCACTTGCTCTCAGTGTAACATCCTAAATTTTATTAAATAAAATTAAATTAAAAATTAATAAAAGTAGATAAATAATTAAATAATAATATTAGTAGTATTAGTAGTTTTATTAATAATGCTATTTCGAATTAAAAAGAGGATAAGGGGGATGAGAGTGGGCCCAACCCAATTAGGCATTTAAGTAAGGAGGGGTTACCAATTCACCCTAATCCTTATTTTTCAAATCGTCAGAGAGCGAAACGCTAAGGAGGGGAAAAACAACGTCTCAAGAGGAGGTTGCTGTAGAGTGATCATCAAGAAAGAGCCAATCTTTGTTGTTCGATCTTCACCTTCAAGGTACGGTAGGGGAAAGGGCGCTGCTTGTATGTGCATGTGGGAGTGCTTGGGTAGTGAGGACAACCATAAGACCCTCTAAGACTCTAAATTCGAAATTGATATATATATATATTGAGTATTTTATGATGAAAACTTGCTGATTGATGACTAATTTTGTGAATCTTGGTGAATCTTGATTGAATTAGAAGAGGATAGCGAGAATAGCGATAAGGGGTAAATAAGGGTTTGATGATTGGGGATTATGATGGAATAACTGTGCAAATTTGTGTAAAGATCGGTGTTTTTGTTGAGTCTGCTTGATATAAAAGCATATGATTGATGTCTTAACAATGAGGATTGATTAGAGGTTGAATAAAGGGGTTTAAAAGGGGTAAAAGTCACAAGAACTGTCATCTGCGTCGCGGGTAATCGATTACAAAAGTCTGTAATCGATTACAAGGGCCTTCTGGGGAGCCTGGAGTGCATTTGGCTTGCTGGTAATCGATTACAGAGGGTTTGTAATCGATTATTGATGATCACATTTTTATTCACACTTTGCATAATTAATCTTAGCTTTCTTGGAATATAATTATGATTAAATCCACTGTTTTAATTGGAATTTACCAAATTGGGCTTAATTGGGCTTTAACTGTAAATGTTGTTTAAATTCGGATTTTTAAGTCTATTGACCTACCTATTTTGTTTTGATGATATTTGGAGCTGTAGGTGTCCGATTTGAGTGATTCCAGTGGAATTGGAAAGCTAACTTCCGGGGCTTTAATTTGATATGCTATATGATCATATTCCCATGAAGAAATTAGGAGCAGTTGCTATTTCAAAATCACCTACCGTTGCTGTCTGTCACAAGTCCGAATTTGATTGGTTTTGTAATTAGTTTGTGGGCCTGTTTTAATTAATTTCGGCCCAATTAAGGTCTAATCAGTTTGTTAATGATTTAGGCTCTATAAATAGGTGTGTTGCTGAGTAGTTTGAACACTTTACTCTCATTTTTCAGATTTTAGAAAAAAAGACTCTTCACTTTCCCTCTTTTTCTCTCTTCTTCCAATTTCGGTTTTCTCTCTTCTTCTTCCTCTTCTTGCAATTTCGGATTCTCCACTTCCTCCATGGAAGGCTGAGCATTGAGGATTGATTCTCAAGTATCATGAGCATTGGATGTTGAGGTTCTTTAATTGAATTTCGAATTTTAATTTTCTATGCAAATTCCTTCTTCTCCTAATCTCTATAATTCTAGGTTATTGAATCTTGAATTGGATGAATGCTTAATGAATTCGGTTTTTGATTCATGATTTGAAATTCACATTTTAGTTTGCATAATCCTAAAATTTGGCGCCGTTGCCAGGGAATTCAACTCAAATTCGATTTTCAAGTCTGTGTGAATTTCTGTCATTGTTTGTGTTCTGTTTTCATTTCTGTTTTGTCAATTTCGTGTACTGTTATGTGCTTAGGAGGTAGAGTCATAATTCATATTGTGTTTTGGCATACTAACCTTGGCTGTGCAGATTCAGTTTGATCAATTTTGGTTCACAGTTTGAGGTAAGTAGCCTAATCTATCACTTGCAAAGTTACTGTTCCATTGCCTAGTGTGAATTTCAATTTGTGTTTTGAGTTGTGTGATGTGTTGAGTCATTGTAATTAGTGTGTTTAGTAATTTTTTGATGTTTAGAAATTGTTTATATGAAATTAGAACAAATTTGGTGTCATTTGGATTGAATTGCATAAGTTGATCAAGTGCTGTTGACTTTTTCTGCTGTTGACTTTTGCAATTGAATCTGACTTTTTGTTTAACATAGTTAGAGGTTGAATTTTTGTGTCAATTTTTGTGTCCACATTTATTTAGGTTAATAATGAGTATTTGATACCCCAGTTGCTGTTAGATAAGTCCTGATTGTGAGATTACACTTTGTACTGACTTGTTTTGACCTGTTGACTTCAATTGGACATAATTTGAGCTAGGAGTGTCAGAATTTCACATATTTTATATACTTTTGGAGTAGAAGAAGCTAGTTAGAGTGACCCTCGCAGCCACGCCACGAGGTGGACCATAAATTTGCCAAAAAAGGTCGTTTTCTAATTTTTTCTAGAATTTTTAAGTTTTTATTGGTGTATTTTTCCTTTCTTACCTTAGGTAGTTTTGATACTTAGGCTTTGAATTTTGTTCTGAAATTTTTTGTAGTTGTTTCCTATGTTAATATAGTGTTTTCCATGTGTCCATTTCATTGGTTTCTACTCATTTGATATAGGCTGGCTTTATATGCTGACATGCTGTTGTATGCCTCATTTTGTGCATTTTTGTGTGCATTTGGTGTATGACTAGAGCAAACCCAGGTATCCTACATTCATTTGGTCCAGAAATTGATAAGACATATCATAGGTTAGTTAGAGAGTCTAGGATTCCATCTGTGCATAATTCTGTTACTGATATTGAGTTGTCTGATAATGTGTATTCTGCTGTTAGTGTAAGTGATAGTGAGTCTGTTTCTGTGTTTTCTTCTTCTTCTTTCCTTGAGTCTGATGTTAATTGTGATACTATGGCTGAGAGAACCTTGAGAGAGCTTGCAGCACCTGATTTTAATATTCAGACTTTATGCATTCAATATCCTGATATAGATGTGCCTTGTGAGCTAAAGTCTGGATTGATTCATTTGTTGCCCAAGTTCCATGGTCTTGTAGGTGAAGATCCACATAAACACCTCAAGGAATTTCATATTGTCTGCACCACTATGAGACAACTTGGAGTTCCTAAGGATCATATTAAGCTGAAGGCATTTCCATTCTCCCTGCAAGATACAACAAAAGACTGGTTGTACTACCTTCCACCTGGATCCATTACTAGCTGGGATAATTTGAAGAGGTTGTTTCTGGAAAAGTTTTTCCCTGCACCCAGAGTGACATCATTTAGGAAGGAGATATGTGGTATAAGGCAGATGGACAGAGAAAGTCTGTATGAGTACTGGGAGATGTTTAAGAGACTTTGTGCTAGCTGTCCACATAATCAGATTCATGAGCAGCTACTCATCCAGTATTTCTATAAGGGCCTAATAAACATGGACAGACAGATGATAGATGCAGCCAGTGGAGGAGCGCTTGTAGATAAAACTCCAGTTGCAGCAAGGCAGCTAATTGAGAACATGACTTCTAATAACCAGCAGTTTGGTACCAGAAGCAATTCAGTGGCCTTGACTAGAGGAGTTCATGAGATGGAGACCACTTATGCTGCTGATCATAGGAAGTTAGAGAACAAGTTTGATGATTTGGCTTCCTTAGTCAATCAGTTAGCAGTGTCTCAGAAGGTTGCTAAATTATGTGGGATTTGTACTTCTGCTGCTTATCCCACTGATGCTTGTCCCACCTTACATGAGTCTGAAGGAGATATTTCTGTTCCTCCTCAGGCTTATGCTGCCAATATTTATGGTTCTGGTAGACCCCTCAGTAGCAACAGTATAATCAGTATCTTTCTTCCAACAGGTACAATCCGGGTTGGAGGAATCATCCAAATTTGAGATGGGGGAATTCTCAGCAGCAGCCACAGCAGCCTTATGTGCCTTATCAGTCTCATGTTGTTGGGCCTAGTAGACCTTACCAGCCTCCACATGTACAGCAGCAGCACCAGCCTACATCACCAGCTGCTGAACCTTCCAAGAGTGAACCCTCCTTGGAAGAATTAATGAGGCAGATGGCGGTCAATAATTTGAATTTATAGCAGAGGATAAAGGCAACTATTCAGAGCCTGGAGAATCAGATAGGCCAGATGGCGACTACTCTAAATCAGCTGCAGTCTCAGGGTTCAGATAAGCTTCCTGCTCAAACAGTTGTCAACCCGAAGAATGTTAGTGCAATCACTTTGAGGTCGGGTAAGAGTGTGCAAGCACCTGATAGGCAACAGTCTGAGCAAGAAGATGTGATTCATACAGTTGTAGACCCTGTTCAGGAGAGAGCTATTCCTAGTCCTTTGAGCAGCCCTAGTTCTTCATGCAGTGAGCAACCTTCTATTCCTCTTCCATTCCCTCAGAGAGTTGTGCAGAAGAGTAAAAAAATGGAAGAGGCTAACAAGGAGATCTTGGAGACTTTCAGGAAAGTAGAGGTGAATATACCTCTACTTGAGGCCATAAAGCAAATTCCGAGATATGTTAAGTTCTTGAAGGATCTGTGCACCCATAGGAGGCGGCTAAAGGGAAATGAGAGGATTAGCATGGGAAGAAATGTCTCTGCACTCATTGAGAGACCTATGACTCCCATTCTAGAAAAATGCAAAGACCTAGGGACATTTACTATTCCTTATGTTACAGGCAGTAACAAGTTGATAATGCTATGCTTGATTTAGGACCATCTATTAATGTTATGCCTTTATCTGTTTTCACCTCTTTGTCTCTTGGTCCTTTGCAGGCTACATGTGTTGTCATTCAGTTGGCAAACAGGAGCACTGCCCACCCTGCAGGCCTTATTGAGGATGTGCTAGTTCGAGTGAATGACCTCATCTTTCCTACTGACTTTTACATATTGGATATGGAGGGAGGAGATTCACTCACTGGTGCAGCCCCCATCATCTTGGGCAGGCCCTTCCTGAAGACAGCTCGGACTAAGATTGATGTTCATGCAGGCACACTTACCATGGAGTTTGGAGACAGTGTGGTTCAGTTTAATATTTTAGATGCCATGAGGCATCCTGTTGAGGACCATTCTGTATTCCATATTGATATGCTTGCTGAACTTGTAGATGATAGTTTGTCTGAGTTTGTAGGACATTTGGACTTTCCGGACTTTTCTGATTTCAGTGATGTCTACACTTGTGATTTATGTTCTTATTCATCTGTGTGTAGTATGTGTGCTGAGATAGATGAGTTCATATCTGTTGATACTGTTGATTGTGTTGATTGTTCTGATTGTCCTACAGATTCTGGTATTGATGCACCAATTGAGTCAATTGAGTCAGAATGCAGTGGCTTGATTACAACAATTACAGATACATCTGACTTGATTGATTTGCAGGTTGAAGAGATTTCTAGTAGTACCAGGTTGTTACCTTCTGTTGTCCAGCCCCCATCACTGGAGCTAAAGCCACTTCCCTCTCACCTCAAGTATGCATATTTGGAGGATGAGCAGAAGCTTCCAGTGATCATTTCTACTGCTCTCTCAGTTGATCAGGAGCAGAGGTTGTTGTATGTGATTAGAGAGCACAGGAGAGCTTTAGGTTGGACTTTGGTAGATATTCCGGGTATTAGCCCCTCCATGTGTATGCATCAGATTCTTTTGGAGGATGGGGTTAAATATGTGAGACAGCCTCAGAGAAGGCTGAATCCCCAGATTCTTGACGTGGTCAAGAAGGAGGTCACCAAGCTGCTACAGGCCGGTATCATATATCCCATATCAGATAGCACTCGGGTGAGCCCGGTACAGGTGGTACCGAAGAAATTTGGGATTACAGTTGTGAAGAATGAGAAGGATGAGCTGATTCCTACTAGGGTGCAGAACAGCTAGAGAGTCTGCATCGACTACAGGAGGCTCAACCAGGCGACCAGGAAGGATCACTTCCCACTTCCTTTCATTGATCAGATGCTGGAGCGCCTGGCAGGGTAAATCACATTACTGTTTCCTAGATGGTTTCTCTGGCTATTTTCAGATTTGTATTGCACCAGAGGACCAACATAAGACTACATTTACCTGTCCTTTTGGTACCTTTGCTTATAGGAGGATGCCTTTTGGTCTATGCAATGCTCCTGGTACTTTCCAGAGATGCATCATGAGTATATTTGCTGATTTACTTGAGCATTGCATAAAGGTTTTATGGATGATTTTAGTGTGTATGGCTCCTCCTTTGATGCATGTTTGGATAGCTTGACTAGAGTGCTTGATAGGTGCATAGAGACTAACCTTGTTCTGAATTATGAAAAGTGTCATTTTATGGTAGAGCATGGTACAGTCTTAGGCCATATTATCTCTAGGAAGGGCATAGAGGTAGATCCTGCAAATTAGATGTTATTTCACACTTGCCTTACTCCATCTTGCGTGCGAGAGGTTCGATCTTTTCTTGGACATGCAGGTTTCTATCGCAGGTTTATTCAGGACTTCAGCCGTATAGCCCTTCCGCTGTCCAACTTGCTGCAGAAGGAAGTTACCTTCGAGTTTGGAGAGCGGTGCAGAGAGGAATTTGATCCCCTCAAGAGAGCTCTCACCACCACCCCCATTATTCAGCCACCGGATTGGACACTTCCATTCGAGTTGATGTGTGATGCATCAAACTATGCATTGGGAGCTGTTCTGGCACAGAGGGTTGGTAAGCTGTCTCATGTGATATATTATTCATCTAGGACTTTGGATGCAACACAGGTAAATTACACTACCACTGAGAAAGAGCTGTTAGCAATTGTTTTTGCATTGGATAAGTTTAGATCATATTTGCTAGGCTCTAGGGTAGTGGTTTTTACTGATCACGCTACTCTTAAGTTTCTTTTGAAATAGACAGATTCCAAACACAGGCTGATCAGGTGGATGCTACTGCTCCAGGAGTTTGATTTGGACATCTAGGATAGGAGTGGTGTGCATAATCTTATAGCAGACCATTTGAGCCGCATTGAGAGAGCGGAGGATGCGTTTCCTATTCGGGATGACTTCCCAGATGAGCAACTTTTGGCTTTGCATGATTCCCATCCCCCTCCCCTTACCCATTGGTTTGTTGATATTGTTAATTATCTTGTTGCATATGTTTTTCCACCCTTGGCATCTAGGGCTCATAGAGATAGACTTAAGAGTGATGCCAAGTATTATGTATGGGATGACCCTTATTTATGGCGTTTTTGCAGTGACCAGG
Source organism: Sesbania bispinosa (assembly GCA_026901365.1). NCBI lineage: Eukaryota > Viridiplantae > Streptophyta > Magnoliopsida > Fabales > Fabaceae > Sesbania > Sesbania bispinosa. The sequence continues at coordinate 317,031 of QLOH01000039.1, read as the reverse complement.
TTATCCGTAGGTGTATTCCAGATCAGGAGATCCAGTCTATACTTCAATTTTGTCATGCCTCACCTGTTGGAGGATATCTTGGACCCCAGAGGACATGACGGAAGGTGTTGGATTGTGGATTCTATTGGCCTACGATTTTCAGAGACGCCTGGAGAGTCTCCTCTACATGCGAGTAGTGTCAGAGAGCAGGAGCGGCCATTTCTAGCAGGCAGCAGATGCCTTAGCAGCCTATGTTGTTTTGTGAGATTTTTGATGTGTGGGGTATTGATTTTATGGGTCCCTTTCCTGTTTCTTTTGGTTTTATATATATTGCTTGCTGGATTATGTCTCCAAGTGGGTGGAGGCTATAGCCACAAGGACTAATGATGCTCGAGTTGTTGTGGATTTTGTCAGGTCTCACATCTTTTCCAGGTTTGGAGTGCCTCGAGCCATTGTTAGTGATCAGGGGACCCACTTTGTAACCGGTCCATGGAGGCTTTGCTGAAGAAGTATGGGGTGGTGCACAGAGTTTCTACACCATACCACCCCCAGACTAATGGACAGGCTGAGATCTCCAACAGAGAGATCAAGAGGATTTGGAGAAGATGGTGCAGCCTAATAGGAAAGATTAGAGCCGCCGCCTTGATGATGCTTTCTGGGCTCATAGGACCGCCTACAAAGCACCTCTTGGGATGTCTCCCTTTAGAGTTGTTTTTGGTAAGGCGTGCCACTTACCTGTGGAGATTGAGCATCGGGCGTACTGGGCAGTTAGGGCTTGCAATTTGGACACTGACCAGGCAGGAGAGTAGAGGAAGCTTCAGTTGCAGGAGCTTGATGAGATCTGCCTGGAGGCCTATGAGAACGCTAAGTTCTACAAGGAGAAGACTAAGAAATTTCATGATCAATGTATTGCTAGAAAAGAGTTTGTAGTAGGCCAAAAGGTGTTGTTGTTTAATTCTAGACTTAAGCTCATGCCTGGTAAGCTTCGTTCCCGTTGGATTGGACCTTTTATTGTTACTCATGTTTATCCGTATGGTGTTGTAGAGTTAAAGAGTGAGTCCACCAACAAGACCTTCAAGGTCAATGGCCACCGTCTCAAGCTATTTCATGAGAGTCCCGCTTTGGTTGAGGAGACGGTTGAGGAGATGAGCTTGGAGCTTCCCACATTCCCTCAAGTGCAAATTTTTCCACCTTGATGAGGGAAGTCTCTTTCCCCACTATTTTATTGCATTATGTCCTTTCTTCTCTAATTTGATTATTTTTACATTGAGGACAATGTGTGATTTAAGTGTGGGGGAGGAGATTTGTAGTTTTAGGATTTTAGGATTGATTTTATGAATTAGTATGTGGTTAGGATTATATTGTTTGTTTGTTAGTAATTTTTAGGATTGTATATAAAAAAAACTGTTTGCTGTTTTACTGCAAAAAAACCTGCTCTTTTACTGTATTTTTGGTGTTTTTTTAGGAAATTTGCTATTTTTGAGTTGTTGTCAGCATTTTCATAGCTATTTTGTAGCTGCTGTTACTGTTTTATGCTGTATGTAATTACTGTAAACTGTCTGTTTTGCTGTTTTACTGTTGCTGTTTTATAGTAGAATTTTATACAGCAATATTTTTACAGCATAGTTTCATTTTACAGCAGAATTTTGACAGATATCCAAATTTTACAGCAAAAATAGAATTTTTGACAGTAGGAAAATAAATACATTTGGCATGTTTTTCATTGGATTTTTAGGATTTTTGTTGGTAGTTGGCATTTTCATCATTTTTGGATAATTGGTTTCTTGATTTATGTTGTTTGGATTCCTTATAATTTAGTGAATAAGTTGGTTTTGATAATTATTGGTGGAATCTTTTGTGATAGAGTTGTCCTTGGTGAGATTTTAAGCCTTTTTTATGGATGGACCATTCTATGCCATTCTCTCTTTTTCTTGTGTGATTTCACTCTTGTTTGCTTGTGCTCTAGAACTTGGCTTGACTCTTTGATTTTCAACTTTGTTCACATGCATGTATTGAGATGATTGAGGCATTTTTTTTAATAATTGAGCTACTAGCCATATTAGCCTACCTTGATGATTTTCCACTTGTGAGCCCCTTTGAGCCTATGGATCCCATTTCTTGTTATTAAAAGCTCATTACAAGCCATGAAAGTGAAAAACCATGATTGTCCTTGCCTTAGAGGATAAAGGAGCTTTGGAATTGTTTTGGGAATAGGTTCTTGAATGTGTATGGGGGTGTACTTGAATTTCTTATCTTATCTCCTCATGTGGATATCATATTGTTGACCTTTGGCTAGTTACAAAAAAAATTTGAAAAGAAAAAAAAAAAGATAGAATAAAGAAAAGCTCAAAAGAAAAGTATTAAAAAAAAGCAAAGAAATAAAGTGTTCTTGAAATAAAAAAAAATGGGTCAAAAGGTAGAAAAGAGGAGTTCAATTGTAATCTTGAGATCTATGCTACTTTCATTTCTTCTTGGATTTATTCCCCATTGCTCCTCTATTCTCTTTGGTTTATAGCTTCTTATCCTTCATTTTCCCTACCTTTACCTTGGCCCCATTACATCCTATTTGAAGTCCTCTTGATCTTTGCTTGCATGTGTTTCAATTGTTGTGGATATTAGAGTCTTGCGAAGCCTATGGTAGTGCTTGCTTTCATGAGTGCTTTGAGTGTATATACACAAGCCTAAACACTTGAGAGTTGGAGAGTTTGTCTTGTGAGGATTCTATCACTCTTGATTCACCCTCTTGTTTGCTAAATTGTAGGGAATTCCATTCATATTTTTCTTGATTCCATGATTCCTTGGATGTTGTATTTTGCCTACTCCTATGCATTCCTTGGATCTCTTGATAATTATGCCATTTGTATTTGCATTGTGCTCCCTAGTTGATTTTTGGTTTCATGTGGTGTTTTGCCCGGAGTGCAAAAGGGCAAGTGTGGGGGAATTTGATGATCACATTTTTATTCACACTTTGCATAATTAATCTTAGCTTTCTTGGACTAAAATTGTGATTAAATCCACTGTTTTAATTGGAATTTACCAAATTGGGCTTTAACTGTAATGTTGTTTAAATTCGGATTTTTAAGTCTACTGACCTACCTGTCTTGTTTTGATGATATCTAGAGCTACAGGTGTCCGATTTGAGTGATTCCAGTGGCATTGGAAAGCTAACTTCCGGGGCTTTAATTTGATATGCTATATGACCATATTCCCATGAAGCAATTAGGAGCAGTTGCTGTTTCAAAATCGCCTACTGTTGCTGTCTGTCACAAGTCCGAATTTGATTGGTTTTGTAATTAGTTTGTGGGCCTGTTTTAATTAATTTCGGCCCAATTAAGGTCTAATCAGTTTGTTAATGATTTAGGCTCTATAAATAGGTGTGTTGCTGAGTAGTTTGAACACTTTACTCTCATTTTTCAGATTTTAGAAAAAAAGACTCTTCACTTTCCCTCTTTTTCTCTCTTCTTCCAATTTCGGTTTTCTCTCTTCTTCTTCCTCTTCTTGCAATTTCGGATTCTCCACCTCCTCCATGGAAGGCTGAGCATTGAGGATTGATTCTCAAGTATCATGAGCATTGGATGTTGAGGTTCTTTAATTGAATTTCGAATTTTAATTTTCTGTGCAAATTCCTTCTTCTCCTAATCTCTATAATTCTAGGTTAATGAATCTTGAATTGGATGAATGCTTAATGAATTCAGTTTTTGATTCATGATCTGAAATTCACATTTTAGCTTGCATAATCCTAAAATGTATCTACTGTTTGCTTAACTCAATAGGTTAGGGATTAGGTTCTTGATACAAATTTCCTTAATCTTTGTATGAGATTGTTAAGAATTGATTGATGCTTCATTGATTAATTCAGATTTGCTAAGGAAATTGAAATAAATTTCTAAATCCGTGAGACATCCAAATGCGAATGAGCTTGTGAATCAATCTGTTTTTGTTGAATTGAATTAGGAATTTTGAATTCTATTTTTGGAAATTTGAAAATAGAATGAACAACAATCAAAATTCCCTTGTGTGTGTGAGTTGCTATGAATTTGAAATTCTGAATTTGTAATTGGATTCCTTGAGAGAGACGACTTTGGGTTAACCAACCTACTGCACTTTAATTCATTTTATTTGGTTGAGTACGACCTCGATCAATTACCAGGGTGTTAGCTTGCAGGTAATCGATTACAGAGGGTGTGTAATCGATTACCAGAGAGTTTATTTGCTGGTAATCAATTACAGAGGGTGTGTAATCGATTACCAGAGGTTTTGCTTGCAGGTAATCGATTACAGGGGTCCTGTAATCGATTACCAGAGAGGTGATTGGCTGGTAATCGATTACAGGAGGCTTATAATCGATTACTAGAGTGGATTTGTGACCCTTGTGTTTGTTGATGATTATACATTGCTTGTGATGTGAGTGTGATGATATGAATATCTCCTTTGATGACAGATGTTTATACTATGGTGATGTATGATGATAACGATGATGTATTGGGTGTATGATGATGATGTATGAGATGTGCAATGATGACATATTGATGTAATGAGCTTATGAGGTATGAGGTGTATGATGATTATATATTGACGCATTGAGCATACGATGTGTGTTATGATGATGATGATATATTGATGCGTTGAGCATATGAGCTATGTGATAATGACGATATAGATGCATTGAGCACATGGGGTGTGATATGATGATGATTATGCATTGAGTATATGAGATGTGGTACCTGAGATGCACGAGCCCAAGAGAGGGGTATTGTGCAACCTACCGGCATGTGTGGTGATTAACGGTAGGGTTGTGCAACCTACTGGCCTGTGTGGTGACTAACGGTAGGGTGCAACTCAGGAGGTGAATTGCACGGACCCATAGAGGGGGTGCAGAGACCATGATAGGGGGACATCCTTGCACGAGCCTAGAGTGGGATATCGTGCAACCTATCGGCCTGTGTGGTGATTAACGGTAGGGCCATCATTGCGGGGCAGATGTCTTCGCACGAGCCTAGAGTGGGGCGTTGTGCAACCTATCGGCCTGTGTGGTGATTAATGGTAGGGCTATCATCGGTAACAACTAGGGAGATTGATGAGGTGCGCCCATTGTGCGGAGTTCCAGGTCTTGATCCTTGGGATGAGGTTGATGAGGTTTGGTGTGCATGATGATAGATGAACATGCATTGCATTTGATGATGAAATTGAATTATATTATGACGATATGAGTATTATTGATGATATGAGTATTATGTGTTGGGAATAGAGAATGTGTTTTCTTGGTGATTTGCGAGCGTGATTTATAAATTGGTGATGAGATAATATAATTGCTAATAAAAAGTATAAGATGACATGTGTATGATATTATTTGATGATGATGATGATGATTACATGTGGTGAGGATAGGGTAGCCTTCTGTGTGCATGTATGAGTTGACATTCTTTTCCTCACCGTGTTTCTGTGGCTAATTTTACAGGTGATGATGATGGCACGTCAGGTGCCGAGTATTGATTGAAGGGAGTGTCGCTTTGATACTTGTGACATCAGGGCTTAGTATTAGGAATTTTATTATATGATTTTCTTTAGGAAGAGATTATGTAAATTGTTTTAAATGTCTTATGTGGCTAAGAGGGATAATTTAATGTTAACTTTTGAGGTATTGATGTTTTATTTATTTTGGAAACCTTTGACTTCCTTTTCTGTTTTAAATAAGTTGACTTTGAAATAAATGATGTTTAATGAGAGAATGTGAACCTTTTTACCCAATGTGGGCCGTTATATTTCTTAAATATTCCCAATTGCTGAATGTATAAGAATTTGGGGTAGAAGGGTGTGACACTCAGCGCAGGTGGAGCGTAGTTCTCGTTCCAAATTTTCCTAATTTCCTCCTTTTCAACTTGATCTCTTCCTGATCTTATCCTTGTTTGCTTTGCTTCCTTTTTTTTTTTTCCTCTTTTTAGCTTGATCTTCTGCTGATTTGATCTTCAAATTCAAATTGAGAATTTTATCTTCAGAATCCTTGTTTAAATGACTGCTGATTTATCTTGATCTACTGCCATTTAGAATCTCATTTGCAGATTTTTCTTCAAATAGATGCTATCTTGTTTTCTCCTTTTAAAACTTTCCCTTTTATCTGCAAATCAACAGATTTTTATTAAAATAGCATCAAATTCAAATTCAAATTAAATAATGACAAAAAATGCAATTATTACTAAAAAGAGGTAATTTGGGGAATAAATTTACCAATTTACCCTTGATAAGTGTTGTAATTATACAAGAATTTATCATATATTTTGCACTTATCAAATTCCCCTCAACTTAGCTTCTTGCTTGTCCTCAAGCAAAAAGACCTTTTAACAATCAAAATGAATTCAATCCCCCTGTTAACATTCTTTGTAACATCCTGAATTTTATTAAGTAAAATAAAATAAGATTAATTAATAAAGTAGAAGAAATAAATAAATAAATAATAAGAATAATAAATAGAATAAGTGGGTTGAGAGTAGGCCTAGCCCAATTAAGTATTTATTTAAGGAGGGGTTCTCAGTTCAACCTAATCCTTATTCGTAAAATCGTCAGAGAGAGAAACGCTAAGGAGGGGAGAAACGACATCTCAAGAAGGGGTTGCTGCAGAATAATCATTGAGAATCAAGAACTGTTGTGGTTCGATCTTCACTTCAAGGTACGGTGGGGGAGAGGGTGTTGCTTATATGTGCATGTGGGGGATGCTTGGGGTAGTAACCTAAGACTTTAATTCATATTAATAATTGATATATTGAGTATGGATGATGAAAACTGTAAATTGATGATTGTTGTATGATTCTTAATGAATCTTGAGGAGATTGAATGAGAATAATATGAATAGTGAAAAAGGGGATTAATAAGAGTTTGATGATTTGGGGTTTTGATGGGAAAACCTTGAAAAACTGCTAAAGATTGATACTCTTGTTGAGTTTGATGAATATAAATGCATATAGATGATATTCTGATGAAAAGGAATGATTAAAGATTGAATAGAGAGGTTTGGAATTGGTGGAGATTGCAAGAACCTGCGATCTGCTTCGCGGGTAATCGATTACCAGGAGTGGTAATCGATTACCAGAGGGTTCTGGGCAACCAGGAGGGTTGTTTGCTCACAGGTAATCGATTACAGAGATGTTGTAATCGATTACCAGAGAGTTGGTGCGTTGGTAATCGATTACAAAAGTTTGGTAATCGATTACCAGGGTGGTTGCTTGCAGGTAATCGATTACCAAGGGTTGGTAATCGATTACCAGAGACCTTGTTTGTAGGTAATCGATTACTTGAGGATTGTAATTGATTACCAGTGTGGATTGGTGAATCCTTGTGATGGATAATTGCTCATATTGAGTTGATATATTTATTGATGATGATAATGATATTTGGTGATAATTATGATGATTTTTGATGATGATGATGATGGTGAATATGTATGTTAATACCTGATGATGATGAATGGTGTTAATTATAATGATTGATGATGATGATGAGTGGTGATATTTATGATGAACCATGATGAGAATGATTGATGATGATGATGTTAGTGTTGTACCTGAGTCTAACTCGGGGAGGTGAATAGTGTACCTGAGTATAACTCGGGGAGGTGATAATGGTGATGATGATTTAAATTAACCTTATGTTGTAAATGATGCTTGAGTATATATGTGATGTTGTACTTGAGATACACAAGCCCAGTGAGGGGTGGGGTGTAGCTCAGGGAGGTGATTGTACTTGAGATACACAAGCCCAGTGAGGGGTGAAGTGTAGCTCAGGGAGGTGAATGTTGTACCTAAGTCTAACTCGGGGAGGTGAATGTTGTACTTGAGTCTAACTCGGGGAGGTGATTATAGTACCTGAGTGTAAACTCAGGGAGGTGAGTATTGATTATGTTAATGATATGGTACCTGAGTGTAACTCAGGGAGGTGAGTATTGATTATGGTACCTGAGTGTAACTCAGGGAGGTGAGTATTAATTATGTTAATGATTATGGTACCTGAGTGTAACTTAGGGAGGTGAGTATTGATTATGTTATTGATTATGGTACCTGAGTGTAACTCAGGGAGGTGAGTATTGATTATGTTATTGATTATGGTACCTAGTATAACTCAGGGAGGTGAGTAATGATTATGATAATGTTGATGATTGTACCTGAGTATAACTTAGGGAGGTGAACACTGATTATGATGAATTGAATAGGGTACCTGAGGTGTACAAGACTAGAGTGGGTGAAGTACATCTCAGGGAGGTGAATGATGGTTATGATGATACGATGATAATGATGATATGATGATAATGATGATAGTGATGATGATAATTGCGACACCCTTAGTTATAACCGCTAAGAGTATCACGTTACGAACGTAACCGATGACTCTCGTTTTTTTTTTAATATATGCTTAGAAAATACGGGAATATTTTTTTTTTTTTGGAAGAGTTTTTTTTTTTTTTTTGAAAGAAACTTAGTCATCAACAACTAATCTCATCCTAATTCCATTTAGATATTGGTGAAAGCATCCCTTCCTTAATTCTGAAATACGTTTTCGGAAAACATCTAGTCGATTCAATCATTCCGCATACATACACAATACACACGCAAATATAAAGTAGAGACTAGGGAAGAAGCGTGAAAAACATACATGTACATAACCACAGTGTCAAGTGATCCCCGAGATACCACACCGTCATACAAAATGAGAGTTCTGGCAGTAATATAAATAAAACCTCTATCAATACAACCAAAATAAGAGGTCACTAATCAGAGCTACTACTGCTAGACTCATGACTACCCCAACACACTCCTCTACTCATCGTCATCTGACCTAGCAGGGGCAACCCTACAACTCCTCCTCCTGGCATCCGGGAGGGTAATCATCCTGAATTCCTCTGAAGGAATACCGTCAGAAGAATCCTCCCTCAGCTCCTCGTCCTCGGGGTCCTCCTCAGGGTCCTCCTCTGGATCCTCCTCCTCGGATGAAGTATCATCAATGACGACCAGATCAGGCTCAATGGCGGTAGGACGACCGAATGCACTGAAACGCATGGTCGGTGGGGATGACGACTCTGGTCCAGGAGTGTAGCGAGGGGAATCCGGCTCTCCTATAGTGGCTATCCGAGAGGACTGGGAAGAAGCAGATGGAACGGGACGATGACGACGGTTAAGGAAAGTGGTATGACGACGAAGTCCTGGTGGTGTCTCGAACTCCAAGATCACGGGCACAGTGAAGACGACCTCTGGCACAAGGGGAAGGTTAGGGTGAGAGATCGTGACGTGTACTTCCCCTGTGAATATACAGCGTCTAGGAATGTCGGTGACCCGCCACTGTCCTCGTGGCCCCCATCTCAGCGTAACCCTCATGGCCGACATCTTGAAGCTCCCCAAACCCGACTGGCGATGGCGAAAGAGCGCGACAACAGAGAATAGAAGCAGAGAAGAAAGGGTGAGAACATCATTATGAACTCATAACAAGTAGAACATAGTAACTAGAGCACTAATAAAATATTCACAAACATCCACATAATCTCAATCACAAGTATGCAGCTGATACTACCATGCTATATGTATATAATGCATGAGGGCCCGGGAAAACAACACCAAAAGCAGAGCACACAGCAACTGCTCGACCATATATGTACAATATATCAGGAGTATAGTCTGTACTAGCAAATAGTACGAAGAGCATTGCTCAATCTCTGGCCAAGACGATTTTCCGACTTCCAGACAAACTCACTGATTATGAAAACTTGAGAGCGACAGGATAGTCAAGCCTGTACCCCGTTTGCACGACAGTAGGGGGCGAGCCTACGCACTTGTGCCATTCGGGACCGACTTATCCTCAGGGCTGGTCTCCTTTACCGGACCGCTGGTGTTCTTTGCAAAACCCAGTGCACCCGTCCCATCCAGTTTCACACTGTACTAGAGTGGTATTGCCATATAGGTCGTAAGGCTTTTGAACCTTAATCATTATTGATGCACATGATGTATGTCATACCGCAAACACTTACAATATTACATCCTCACAGACAAGCCCATTGAATCTTGTCACGTCACCACTTTACCGTGGTGCAACCGCGTAGATTCAAGGTCCTTCTTTTAAGGGAAACCAAATCACACTCTCTTGCCAAGCTTCTCAAGTTTTATGTAGAGAGAAAGTGTTGGTTATAATCTTTTAAGGTAGCTTGTGCTAGCTTATTGATAATCATATTCATTTAAGTCCTACAATTTACTAAGGCTTATGGATATGTCTTATGAAAGGCATTAAAATCCTAATTTATTTGTATGACTAATTAAGATTAGGCTTAACCTTTAATCAGAACTAGTCTTTATTAATCGCATTTCAATTAATCTTATCCTTCTTTAACTAAGTCTTAATCCTTACTTAAGATCTTAATTAATTTCTAATTATCCCTTAATCTCTTCCATAATCTTGGATTAAGGTTTTTAATTATGCTTGGTTAAGGTTAAATTATAATTAATTAGTTTTTTTAACCGTCGTTAGAGATTAATTACTTAATTAACACTTATATTAATATTAATTATCTTTAGACTTAATTAATTATTAATTAACTAAGTAATTTAGGCTAATCAACTTAGGTGATTAAATTAGTTAAGTCTACTAATTAATCCTAAGTTTAATTTTCACAACTTAGATTAGTGTTGAAGTTCAACCCTAATCTAAACCTAAGCCCATAAATTATTTTTAGTTGTCTTTTAAATTGAGTTTTGACTTTCTTTTTGAAGGCTTTGGGACTAAACAAAAGCCTAAAGGTTATTGGACCCATGAGAGCCCATTTTTATTCATAATAAATAAAAATATGACTTTTAAATAGATTTTTATTTTAGTTAAAATAAAAATCCGAATTTAATTACTTAATTTAAAAACTTATCTTATTTGCAACTTAGTCCTTTTTGTTACAAATTTATTCTTTAGTCCTTTTGGGCCAATTTAGCCCAAAAACATGTTTTAAACATTCTTTTGATCTTTTTAGGATCAAAAGGACATTCTTGATGAGTTTCATCAAGAACACTCATGAACATCAAGAACAACCTTGAATGTTCATCCAAAACTTCAAATTTTTCACAACATCCAATCTTCACCAAAACTTCACACATTCATCATAAACAATCTAAATGCCAAATATCACACTAATCCACTCAAAATCATTCACATGCACATTAAAGTTCATAACTTCCATTTTCAAGCTCAAAACATCATTATTTTCAAGATAAATCACCAAATCAATTTTTCCACTTAAGATCAACCACATGCATGTACATATATCCATCATATAATCTCATCCAAACCATCAAAATAATTTTTGCACACATGCAGCCACTTCTTCCTCTCTTGGCCGAGAGCTTAAGGGGAAAAAGGAGGGATTTTTCAACAAAAATCCTTCCTTGGCTTGCATGCAACACAACCCAACCATCAACAACAATCCAACCAAGATCAAAGACATGCAAACAGCCACAATAACCCAGCTCATCAAGACCGAAAATATTTTCTCAAAAACAAGCTCAAAGGTTTGATTTTTCAAGAGAAAAACAAGGGAAAAAGCAAGGATTCAAGGGCAAATCCTTGACTCTAGTTACATGGCCTACTAGAGTTCAAGTTTCCCCCCCTTTACCTTAGATCTTCAAGGGAATGAGTGCAGATTTTTCCTCCAACAGCCCCTTCAAGCTCCTCCTTCAAGCCTCCAACAAGTGGATTTTGGTAGAAGTAGTATGTATTTTTTTTTTTTCTTTAGCTTAAATCCAAGAATGGGACTTAAGCTTGGTTGGTGATTTGGGTGGAGATGAAGAAATTTTGGGGAGGAAGAGGGTGGTGGTGCGCGGCCAGCAAGGGAGAAAGAAGAAGAAGAAGAGAGAAATGGTTAGGTGAAGGAAATGGTTTAAGTGAAAAATGGCCAAAAAGTGGAGCTTTCTCCTTTATATAGGCTTAATGGTGTGAAGGAAGACATGGACAAGTGGCACACATGCACCATGCTGTGCAGCGAAATTTTCAGAGGAGAAAATAAGGTTTGTGCAATTTTTCTGGCCCGGATCAAGAGTATTCGGGCGCCGGGTCGGGGTACCGGAGGGCAAAAAGGTCAATTTGTTTGATTGTTGATTATTGCTATCTTGAATGGGATTTTGGCTGTGTGGAACATGAAGAACAATTTGTTTGATTGGAATGCTCTTTGTTTTGTAAGTTATTGAGCTTGAAAGTGTTATGCTCTGTTTCTTGCAAAAAATTTGAACTTGCACTTTCCATGGATTATTTGGATGCTTGCAAAACAAATGAGTATATTCTGTTATGTGGAAGTCATTACCAAATTGCAAACAAATATTTTGATGTAAATTGATGGTTTTTTTCAAGAATGCATTTTGAATTGTGCATGCAAATTGGTTAATGATAGGCTTCCATGTTCTTCATGAATTGGTGTTTGCAATAAGGCATCATTAAAATGAATGAGTTTTCATCAACTAATTGTTCCTATTTGACTTTTCAGATGCCTAGGATCAAATACATTGCTGGCCTTTCTCGTGGCTCTAGCTCACGAAGAAAAGGTATGGGGAAGAGGGTCAGAGATGAACCCCATTATGACCCCATGAGAGCAGGATGAAGACTTACAGGATACAGAGGACAAAGATTGATACTGGTTTTTTCTTTCTTTTCATTCTTTTATTTTCTATTTTCATTTATTTTTTTATGATTATTTTTTAGTTAATTAGGATTTTTGTTTTATATTTCAATTTTTTTTAGGTTTTAGGAATAGGGATTTAAGGAATTTATTTTAAAATCTCAAAACTAGGCAGTCTAACTAACCAAATTAGGAAAGAAATAGGAATTTTGTGATTAAATCCATAATCAGTTAGGATTAGGATATTATGAAGGAAAATAGATCAGAGTAGTTAATGAATTTCAATAAGTGCTTTATCAAGAAAATTAGCCAAAAGCCGGTGAGTTGTGAGACCAAACACTGAATTGAGAGTTTTCACCGCTGCTTGTCAACTGATATTGCTTGAGTTTTTGGATTTTATTCTGCACATGAAAAATATGGAAGTGATAAAGGCAAAATCTTATGATTAAATTATTTGCTCTGTGCCAAAAAGCCAACCTTTGAAAAAATTTTCCAATTTTTTTTTTGGTAACCCATTTGAGCCTCAATGTTTCTTCTTATGCACCCGAGCCAAAATTAATGTCTATTTCATGTCCCTTACACACTTGGGATAGAAAGAAAAGGTGCAATCTGATAAAATGGGAGAATTGGTTGGTTACTTGAAAGTTGAAGAAATACAAAAGAGCAGGCACAAGAAAGCAAAAGATCATCACCCCAAAATCAAAAAGAAAAAGTGAATGAAAGTGACTAAAAAGGGGAGTGAATCATCAAACAAAGAAAGAGGCCAGCTGAATGATACAAAAAGAATGAAGTGGAGAATGGAGATAAATTTCAAGTTCAAGAAAAATTCAAAGATGCTCTCTATTCCGGTGTTCTCTTTGCATATCCAGAAAAACCATGATTTCTTGATAGCCCAGCCTCATTACAACCAAGAAAGACCTTTTGATCCATGTTGACCATGTGCATGTCTAATAACCAGAAACGACTATCAATTTTAGTTGTTCAACTGCTGTGAAAAATTGAGGGAAACACTTACCCGTGAGCATGAGAGAATTCCTCGATTTATCACTTCTTGTTTTGGTTACTATTTTTGAAAAAGTTTGAATGTGTTTTTATCCTGTTCTAATTGAGTTCTGGAAATATCCCATGATTCTGATTTTCAATCTGGTATTTGGAAAGTGACAGCTGCCTAGTAAAGAGGTGATAAAATTATTTCCTTATTTTAGAGAATGTGACACCCTTCTACCCCAAACTCTTATATGATCAACGAAGCGGAAGACTTAGGAAAATAACGAATCACATTGGGTAAAAAGGTTCACATTTCAACTCAATTAAAACCTCAATTCTTTCAAAGTCAACTTATTCAAAATAGAAGTTGGAGTCAAAAGGTTTTCAAAGTAAATAAATATTACTACCTCAAAAGTAAACAGTTCAACATCATTCTTAGCCTTATAAGGCACTTAAAACCGTTTACACAAATCTCTCCAAAATAGAAATATAAAATAAAACTCCTAATACTAAGCCCTGATGTCACATGTATCGGAACGAAACCCATCAACTCAATACTCGGCACCTGAGGTGCCATCGTCATCACTTGTAAATAATAACCACAGATAGAAACAGTGAGGAAAAGAAACTACTCATACATACACATAGGAGACTACCCTATCCTCACCCTCATGTAAACAACATCATCATATAACTCATTCTATTAACAAATATAAAACATAGTCATCATCATCATATACACCAACACATCAATATCACCACAATCATCATTATCATCAAAATCATCATCATCAACATCATACTCATCATAACCATCAATATCATCATAATCATCTATCATCAATATCATCATAATCGTCATAATCATCATTAACATAAAAATATTTAATTACAAAATTCTAAATAATTTCAATTAATAAATTATTTTAAAAAATCTATCATTTTCATATGATATATTATTACTTTATAATTTAAAAATTAATAAATTTTTATCTATATATAATCCATACAAATTTATAATTCATATTATTTTTTTCATCAAATAATTTAAATATGAATGTGTTTTTATGTAAATTTTTCATCCTCTTGGATTTATTTTTACCTTGTACGTAATTCAATTATTATTAAGTTTTATTGTGAAATTTTTATTTCCATATGATTTGATTTAACACAATTAATTAATTATTAATAAGTATTCATGTTAAATAAACAGGATGATGAAAACAATATAGTGGGTTGTGTTTGAATGGTAAAGTTTTTTTTGTAGAGCATGACGAATTCCTAATTTAGTCAAAAATAGGATAAAACAATAACAGGTTGTGGGCATGTATTTGAATGGTATAGTTTTTAAATAGCTGGAGTTGTACGTAGGTAGTGTTTTACGTGTAGGAAAGAATAATGGAAAGCTGAACCCAAAAAAAAAAAAAAAAGAAAGAAAGATCTAAAACACAGTTTTGGAGGTTCGAAGAGTGGTTCAATTAAGAAAAGCTCCATGTCTTCTGTAAAAAGCTCCTAAAATTAGCTTTTCAAAAAGCTTCTTTTATTCCTAACAAAATAAGTTACTTAATTTTTTGTAGAGCTTTTGAAAAATTGTGTTTGGCCCAGTTTTTATTTTAAAGAAGCTTATAAGCTAAAAAAAGCCTAGCCAAACGGTCACTTAGTACAATGATAACTAACAAAATATCATAATTTACTAACAAAATAACATAATTGGATTACTCTTATTTAGGGGTGTAATCGGGTTGGATTAGATCGGGTTTGGGTGACATCAAGTCCGAACCGATAGAATGATGGTGGGATGGGTTGGTTTGGGTTTTGTATTTTTTTAGTGAGTAACCCGACCCGAACCAACCCGAATATGTTCGGTTTGAGTTGGGTTGGGTCATCGGGTCATGAACATTTTTTTTTTTTAAAAAAATGTGGAAGATGATATGAAATTAAAATATAACATGAAAAAAAGAAAGAAATAAGGAAACATAAAATGAGAGAAGCAGATGAAATAGGGTTTGGGGTAATTTGTTGCTGGGAGAACCTGCATGAATTATTTCTGAGTATTTCGTGATCCGGGGAACCTACGTGGAATAACTTAGTTTGGCTAAGGTATCATAATTACATATTCATAAATATTATTGTGGTTCACATACGAAAGGGGTGCAATAGACGAAGTTCAATCCTAGTAC
Source organism: Sesbania bispinosa (assembly GCA_026901365.1). Classification (NCBI taxonomy): domain Eukaryota; kingdom Viridiplantae; phylum Streptophyta; class Magnoliopsida; order Fabales; family Fabaceae; genus Sesbania; species Sesbania bispinosa. The sequence continues at coordinate 301,260 of QLOH01000039.1, read as the reverse complement.
AAGTAACTTGCTCTACCTATCTCAATTTATTTTCTATTTTTATTTACTTTCGCAATTCTTAACAACCAACAACCATACGCTCTTACTTGATAGTTGTGACCACTAATTTTTATAAATTGAACCGTTTCCTGTGGATACGATACTCTTACTTACTATTATACTGCTGGGATTTTGGTACGCTTGTCAGATTCTCAACAAGTATTTTTGGTGCCGTTGCCGGGGAACGGTGTATCAATTTTTAAAGACTCGGGAGGTTTCTATCAAGTTGTATATATTTTATTTTAATTTTTTAGGATTTTTATTTTTAAGGAATTTTAATTTTTAATTCTTTTCTTTTATTTAGGATTTAAAAAAAATATTATTACTTTTTTATAAAAAAAATTATTATTCTTTTTTTAAATAATAATTATTTTTTTTTATTTTTAAAAAAATTATTTATTTATTATTTTGTTCCTCTCTTCCGAGCTAACATTTGTTTTGGATTCTTGATTTATGCTCTTGTGAGGACAGGTGTCTCAAAATCAATTGATATTTGATCCTGAGATAGAAGGGACATCTAGAAGGAACAAGAGTAGAAACAGAAAAAGGGGCAAGGATAAGCTTAAGGAGACAATCTCAACACTCTCTATTTAACCACCCCAAGTGAAGTAAATGTTGAATGGCTTCTGAATGGCAAAATCCACCAAGAAGAACGCTTGGAGATTATCAAAATCCACCAAGAAGAACCCTTGGAGACTATGTTGGGCAATAAGAACCAGAATATTTCTCCCACACACCGATTCAAGGTAACTTCTCTAATTACAACAATTATTCTAACAAATTTTCGCAGGATTGGGGAAGTTACCAGAATCAAAATTCTGGGTGGCAACAAGATGCTGTTTCATCCCACATGCAAACTTCTACAAATGAAATCAGGGTAGATTATAAGATTATAAGGCAACAATTAGAAGCAATCAACAAGCTGCTAGATAACCTTCCTCAGCAATTACAAACAATGCACTCCTATACTATCCAGTCATCACAATTAATTTGTGATTTTTGTGGAGGTGATCATCCCAATGGTTACTGCTCTTATCCATGAATTCAAGAATAGCAAGTTAATTACATGGGCAATCAAGGAAGACTAGGAAACTTCTCCAACAACAACAACTTTGCAAACAACTCACAAGGATTGAGAAATAGCCAGAATTAGGACTTTGGGTGGCACCAAGATGATGTTTCATTCCACAGGCAACCTTCTTTGCAATAGCAGCAAAGTTACTCTTCAGCTCAACATGAAGAATCAAGATTTGATACTCTTCTTGAAAAAAAAGTACAATACTTTGTGAAATTGCAGAAAGATAGCAAAGAAGCAGGAATAACTATTGATCCCATACTGGCACCGATAGTAAAAAATTTAGTTAAATATCAGTCAGAACGGATCTCAGCAAAAGCTCAACCCAACCCCGAAGAACTGTGTGACGACATTGTTCAATGGATAAGGGAAGAAATCAATGACAATCTGGCTGATGAAGAAGAGGAAACTGAAGAAACACAAGAAAGAGAAGCTGAAGAAAGGGAATCAGAAGAAGGTGAAGCAGAAGTAAAAAAAAAGGAGAGGATGAACAGAAAAGACTGTGCTTAAAGAAGAGATTGACCCTGAATGGGAGGAAGAGAACAAAACATATGAGAGTTTACGTAATGAAAAAGATCAAGAAAATAAGAAAAAGAGTGAACAGGGGGATAGTGAGTCAAAGCCCGAGAAAGGAGGGGAAGTGGTACCAAGACCAAAGACCTTGCCTTATCCAACCAGCCCTCCAAAGGAAGATCAAGAAAGGCATGGTGCAAGTGTTAAACCTTCCAGACCTTACAAAAAAAAATGCTTGCGAATACACAGACCTGACCAGAGCAAAGAGAGGAAGAATCAGGCCAAGAGAATCAAATTCAAAGCCTAGAGCCAGATTGAAGACAAAGTGGTCAGGTGTGTTTCATATCAAAGACCCTTGTGAAGCAAAGAAATTGAGATCAATCAACTGTGAATCATCCAAGTTTCAGGAGAAGAAGACTCATGCACATTAGAGCAAGATAATAAAGAAAAGAAAAGTCAAGCCAAGGGAGTCAGAAGCATGGTCTAATTCCAGAAAGAAGCCCAAATGGTTAAAGTCATTTCATACTACAGATTGTTCCAAGGCAAGATTATGGGGAGGTTTATTGGCCAAAGAAAGGAAAGGTGCAGCACACAAGCTCACCAAAAGATTCCAGTTTCTACCACCTTGAGAGAACAGGCGTCAAGCTATATGACGTTAAACGGGCGCTTACTGGGAGGCAACCCAGAGATTTTTAAGTTTTTAATGTTTTCAATTTTGTTTGTTAATTAGGATTTTTCATTTTTTTAGGATTTAGGAAATTTTTAAAATTGATTGGAATAAGTTTGTGGAAAATAAAATTTTTAAACAATAGGAAGTAGCAAAAAACTTGACTGAAAATTGCAAAATTTCATTCTGTTTTTTGCGCTTCACTTGTGCTGAGCGCAGGTAAAGCGCAGAATTGCAATTTTAGTCACTGATTTCTACGCTTCACCTGCGCTGAGCGCAGGTAAAACGCAGTGGTACAGGTTTTTGAAACTGAAACCTGCGCTCCACTCACGCTGAGCGCAGGTACGCGTTGTTACTTAAATTTAACTAAAAAACAGGGGGAAGTAATTCGTTCTTCCTCACCTGTTTTCTCTTGTACCATCTCTCCACTTCCTAAGCTCTTCTTTTCACTTTTTCCACTCACAAACCTCCATCAATTTTGAAACTTTCAAGTTTCAGGTATGTTTTCTTTAATTTTCACCAATTGAAATCTTCATTTACTTGTTTTTATGATTTGAACTTTAGGATAGCAACCTTAGGATTGTGAATGAGTATATTGTTGATTATTGCTATCTTGAATGGGATTTTGGCTGTGTGGAACATGAAGAACAATTTGTTTGATTGGAATGCTCTTTGTTTTGTAAGTTATTGAGCTTGAAAGTGTTATGCTCTGTTTCTTGCAAAAAATTTGAACTTGCACTTTCCATGGATTATTTGGATGCTTGCAAAACAAATGAGTATATTCTGTTATGTGGAAGTCATTACCAAATTGCAAACAAATATTTTGATGTAATTGATTGTTTCTTTTCAAGAATGCATTTTGAATTGTGCATGCAAATTGGTTAATGATAGGCTTCCATGTTCTTCATGAATTGGTGTTTGCAATAAGGCATCATTAAAATGAATGAGTTTTCATCAACTAATTGTTCCTATTTGACTTTTCAGATGCCTAGGATCAAATACATTGCTGGCCTTTCTCGTGGCTCTAGCTCACGAAGAAAAGGTATGGGGAAGAGGGTCAGAGATGAACCCCATTATGACCCCATGAGAGCAGGATGAAGACTTACAGGATACAGAGGACAAAGATTGATACTGGTGTTTTTCTTTCTTTTCGTTCTTTTATTTTCTATTTTCATTTATTTTTTTATGATTAGTTTTTAGTTAATTAGGATTTTTGTTTTATATTTCAATTTTTTTTAGGTTTTAGGAATAGGGATTTAAGGAATTTATTTTAAAATCTCAAAACTAGGCAGTCTAACTAACCAAATTAGGAAAGAAATAGGAATTTTGTGATTAAATCCATAATCAGTTAGGATTAGGATATTATGAAGGAAAATAGATCAGAGTAGTTAATGAATTTCAATAAGTGCTTTATCAAGAAAATTAGCCAAAAGCCGGTGAGTTGTGAGACCAAACACTGAATTGAGAGTTTTCACCGCTGCTTGTCAACTGATATTGCTTGAGTTTTGGATTTTATTCTGCACATGAAAAATATGGAAGTGATAAAGGCAAAATCTTATGATTAAATTATTTGCTCTGTGCCAAAAAGCCAACCTTTGAAAAAATTTTCCAATTTTTTTTTTGGTAACCCATTTGAGCCTCAATGTTTCTTCTTATGCACCCGAGCCAAAATTAATGTCTATTTCATGTCCCTTACACACTTGGGATAGAAAGAAAAGGTGCAATCTGATAAAATGGGAGAATTGGTTGGTTACTTGAAAGTTGAAGAAATACAAAAGAGCAGGCACAAGAAAGCAAAAGAAGATCACTCCCTCAAAAATCAAAAAGAAAAAGTGAATGAAAGTGACTAAAAAAGGGAGTGAATCATCAAACAAAGAAAGAGGCCAGCTGAATGATACAAATCAAGAATGAAGTGGAGAATGGAGATAAATTTCAAGTTCAAGAAAAATTCAAAGATGCTCTCATTCCGGTGTTCTCTTTGCATATCCAGAAAAACCATGATTTCTTGATAGCCCAGCCTCATTACAACCAAGAAAGACCTTTTGATCCATGTTGACCATGTGCATGTCTAATAACCAGAAACGACTATCAATTTTAGTTGTTCAACTGCTGTGAAAAATTGAGGGAAACACTTACCCGTGAGCATGAGAGAATTCCTCGATTTATCACTTCTTTGTTTGGTTACTATTTTGAAAAAGTTTGAATGTGTTTTTATCCTGTTCTAATTGAGTTCTGGAAATATCCCATGATTCTGATTTCAATCTGGTATTTGGAAAGTGACAGCTGCCTAGTAAAGAGGTGATAAAATTATTTCCTTATTTTAGAGAATGTGACACCCTTCTACCCAAACTCTATATGATCAACGAAGCGGAAGACTTAGGAAAATAACGAATCACATTGGGTAAAAAGGTTCACATTTCAACTCAATTAAAACCTCAATTCTTTCAAAGTCAACTTATTCAAAATAGAAGTTGGAGTCAAAAGGTTTTCAAAGTAAATAAAATATTACTACCTCAAAAGTAAACAGTTCAACATCATTCTTAGCCTATAAGGCACTTAAAACCGTTTACACAAATCTCTCCAAAATAGAAATATAAATAAAACTCCTAATACTAAGCCCTGATGTCACATGTATCGGAACGAAACCCATCAACTCAATACTCGGCACCTGAGGTGCCATCGTCATCACTTGTAAATAATAACACAGATAGAAACAGTGAGGAAAAGGAAGAGACGCAGAAAGACACAGAGGAGCGACCCAGCCGCACCCAGCAGGGAAAAACACAGCAGATAACGCAGGCGAGGAACAAAGATAAAACAGAGGCAGCAGCAGCAGAGACACCAACAACAGCAAGCACCCAAGCAGCAGGAGCAGCAGAGCAGCAAAAGAGCAGAGCAGCAACAGCAGAACCAGCAGAACCAGCAATAGCAGCGAAGCAGCAGGATAGAAGACAGGCAGAAGGATAATTATCAGCATAATACCATAATTATTGTAAACACCCGTATTTTTGCCGATTTACCCGTTTTTCCCGTTTTTGTTGTTTAAGCGTTTTAATGGATTTTAAATGATTAAAATTATTTTTAATTGTCAAAATTTATATTTTTGGATCAGTATTAAATTTCCTATTTTTAGGAATTTTCTGGGAATTTTTGGATTTTTCTGCAAAAATTGACCTTTTGCCCTCCGGTACCACCCGGGCCCGAATACTCTTGATCCGGGCCAGAGAAAATTGCACAAACCTTATTTTCCTCTGAAATTTCGCTGCACAGCATGGTGCATGTGCCACTTGTCCATGTCTTCCTTCACACCATTAAGCCTTATAAAGGAGAAAGCTCACTTTTGGCCATTTTTCACTTAAACCATTTCCTTCACCTAACCATTTCTCTTCTTCTTCTTCTTCCCTTGCTGGCCGCGCACCACCACCTCTTCCTCCCCAAAATTTCTTCATCCCACCCAATCACCAACCAAGCTTAAGTCCCATTCTTGGATTTAAGCTAAAGAAAAAAAAAAAATACATACTTTCTAACAAAAATCCACTTGTTGGAGGCTTGAAGGAGGAGCTTGAAGGGGCTGTTGGAGGAGGAAAAATCTGCACTCATTCCCTTGAAGATCTAAGGTAAAGGGGGGGAGAACTTGAACTCTAGTAGGCCATGTAACTAGAGTCAAGGATTTGCCCTTGAATCCTTGCTTTTTCCCTTGTTTTTCTCTTGAAAAATCAAACCTTTGAGCTTGTTTTGAGAAAATATTTTCGGTCTTGATGAGCTGGGTTATTGTGGCTGTTTGCATGTCTTTGATCTTGGTTGGATTGTTGTTGATGGTTGGGTTGTGTTGCATGCAAGCCAAGGAAGGATTTTTGTTGAAAAATCCCTCCTTTTTCCCCTAAGCTCTCGGCCAAGAAGGAAGAAGTGGCTGCATGTGTGCAAAAATTATTTGATGGTTTGGATGAGATTATATGATGGATACATGTACATGCATGTGGTTGATCTTAAGTGGAAAAAATTGATTTGGTGATTTATCTTGAAAATAATGATGTTTTGAGCTTGAAAATGGAAGTTATGAACTTTAATGTGCATGTGAATGATTTGAGTGGATTAGTGTGATATTTGGCATTTAGATTGTTTATGGATGAATGTGTGAAGTTTTGGTGAAGATTGGATGTTGTGAAAAATTTGAAGTTTGGATGAACATTCAAGGTTGTTCTTGATGTTCATGAGTGTTCTTGATGAAACTCATCAAGAATGTCCTTTTGATCCTAAAAAGATCAAAAGAATGTTTAAAACATGTTTTTGGGCTAAATTGGCCCAAAAGGACTAAAGAATAAATTTGTAACAAAAAGGACTAAGTTGCAAATAAGATAAGTTTTTAAATTAAGTAATTAAATTCGGATTTTTATTTTAACTAAAATAAAAATCTATTTAAAAGTCATATTTATTTTTGAATAAAAATGGGCTCTCATGGTCCAAACCTTTAGGCTTTTGTTAGTCTCAAAGCCTTCAAAAAGAAAGTCAAAACTCAATTTAAAAGACAACTAAAAAAAATAATTTATGGGCTTAGGTTTAGATTAGGGTTGAACTTCAACACTAATCTAAGTTGTGAAATTAAACTTAGGATTAATTAGTAGACTTAACTAATTTAATCACCTAAGTTGATTAGCCTAAATTACTTAGTTAATTAATAATTAATTAAGTCTAAAAGATAATAATATTAACATAAGTGTTAATTAAGTAATTAATCTCTAACGACGGTTAAAAAAACTAATTAATTATAATTTAACCTTAACCAAGCATAATTAAAAACCTTAATCCAAGATTATGGAAGAGATTAAGGGATAATTAGAAATTAATTAAGATCTTAAGTAAGGATTAAGACTTAGTTAAAGAAGGATAAGATTAATTGAATGCGATTAATAAAGACTAGTTCTGATTAAAGGTTAAGCCTAATCTTAATTAGTCATACAAATAAAATTAGGAATTTTAATGCCTTTCATAAGACATATCCATAAGCCTTAGTAAATTGTAGGACTTAAATGAATATGATTATCAATAAAGCTGCATAAGCTACCTTAAAAGATTATAACCAAATCACACTCTCTTGCCAAGCTAGGTTTGAAAGAAAAGGTGGCAAAGCAATCTGGTAAGCGACAGGGCCAATTTTTTCAAAATTTGGTAGGGACCAATGAATTTAGGTGTAAGCTTTCGAGATCGCATTGCCCTGCCAATCCCAGTTGTTGGTGTAACTCTCAAAAACACGTGATCTCCTTCTTTGAATCTAACAATACCATCAGCACCCTTATGAAACTCAGATTCTCCTTTCTTAGGAATTAGGTCCTTCAAAACTTGTAAAGATTGATCCTTTTCCTGAGCTACTCGGATTTGTTCCAAGAAATCACTCGAAATCTTCAAGGTTCCTAGAATTATACTCTTAGGGCTAAATCTAACATCCAGGTTCAGGTCTCTAAATCCTTCTATTAATTCTAGTTCTTTAACCATCATTGTTGACATATGCAAGGATTTCCTACTCAAGGCATCAGCCACCACATTGGCTTTCCCAGGGTGGTATTGCAGGCTAAAATCATAGTCCTTTAAAAATTCCATCCATCTCCTTTGCCTCATATTCAACTCTTTCTGATCAAACAGATACTTCAGGCTCTTATGGTCGCTAAAGACTTCAAACCTAGCGCCATACAGATGGTGCCTCCAAATCTTCAGGGCAAAAACTATAGCTGCCAACTCTAGATCATGTGTAGGATAGTTTACTTCGTGTGTTCGCAGTTGCCTAGAGGCATACGCCACTACTTTCCCTTTTTGCATCAACACACAGCCCAATCCTTGCTTCGAAGCATCACAATATACTTCAAAACTCTCTTGTGGGTCGGGTAAGACTAAGATTGGCGCAGAAGTTAACCTCCTCTTCAGCTCTTGAAAACTATCCTCACACTTCTGGCTCCAAACGAAGGGTTGATCCTTTCTAATCAGACGGGTTAACGGAGTTGCTATTCTAGAAAAATTCTCAATGAACTTACGGTAGTAACCGGCTAACCCCAAAAAGCTCCTTATCTCCGTTACAGACTTTGGCGCTACCCACCGTAACACAGTCTCTACTTTAGCTGGGTCTACGCTAACTCCTCCACTAGAGATCACATGGCCTAGGAAGTTTACTTCCTTCAACCAGAATTCACACTTAGACAACTTAGCATATAACTTTCTGTCCTTTAAGGTCTGTAAAGTTATCCTAAGATGTTCCGCATGCTCTTCCTCACTCTTGGAGTATATGAGAATGTCGTCTATGAAGACCACAACGAACTTGTCCAAGTAAGGATGGAAAACTCGGTTCATATAGTCCATGAAAACTGCAGGTGCGTTGGTTACACCAAACGGCATTACTAAATACTCATAATGCCCGTAGCGTGTTCTGAAAGCTGTCTTCGGGATATCCTCAGACTTAACACGTATTTGGTGGTAACCTGACTTAAGGTCAATTTTCGAGAACACAGTTGCTCCTCTTAACTGATCCATCAAGTCATCTATCCTAGGCAAAGGATACCTATTCTTTATCGTCACCTTATTAAGCTGACGATAATCTACACACAACCTCATGCTACCGTCTTTCTTCTTCACTAATAACACCGGGGCTCCCCAAGGGGACACGCTAGGCCTAACAAACTGTTTTTCTAACAACTCTTCCAGCTGTTTCTTCAACTCAGCCAACTCTAAAGGGGACATCCTATACGGGCTATAGAAATAGGTCCGGTTCCAGGCACTAACTCTATGTTAAACTCTACCTCTCGTTCTGGCGGCAAACCAGGGATATCACCAGGGAATACTTCAGGAAATTCTTTCACCACAGGCAGTTTGCTAATGTCGGATTCCCGCTCTTCCTCCAAAGAAGAAAGTATCATGTAGATTTGAGCTCCTTCTCTCAAGGCATTCACTTGGTTGGCAGACAAGAATCTCGTACTTACAGAATCAAGAGTAGAGGGAGAAAAAGGATTAAACACAACAGTTCTATTATAACAGTCAAGCTGGACTCGGTTGGAAGACAACCAGTCCATTCCCAAAACAATATCAAGTGAGAAAGAGGTAAACAGATCAAATTAGCAGAGAAAGTTTTATCACCAATGGTGATTGGACAGTTCAAACAAGCTGTTGAGGTAATAACAGGCTTAGCAGTAGGAGTAGAAACAACCAGGTCATAGGGTAATCTAACCACAGGCAAATTTAATTGTTTCACACACTCCAGAGAAACAAAAGAATGCGTCGCACCCGAATCATACAATACAATTAAAGGAATTCCACTTATGACGCACTTACCTTGGATCAGATCCTCGGATTTTGCAGCCTCAGCACCGCTCATGGTAAACACTCTGCCTCTGGTTCTGGGCCTCCCAGCTTGTGCATTCAGGTTCGGGACAGGGGCGCTTGCAGCACTGCTACCACTACCATTACCGCTTCCCTTCCAAACAGGGCAGTCTCTCTTAATATGGCCACTTTGTCTGCAATGGAAACAAACCCTTCCGTTGGATAAGTCGCCAGGTTGATTCTTATATGGGCAATCCCTCAAGAGATGATTCTTCTTGCAGCGTGGACAACTGACAGAGTTGTTGCCAGTACTGCTTGCCGGGCTTGCTCTGCTAGCAACCACCGATTGTGGTCTTGCGGCGCTTCCTGACGATGAACCAGAGTTATTCCTTGGGGCAAAATATGGCTTCCTCCTTTCTTGTGAGAATTTAGGTTTGTTCCTCTGTGGACCAGAATTCTTCCACTGAGCTTGTCTTGCTTTGGTGTCATCTTCAAAGATCCGACACATATTCACCATCTTTGAGAACTCAGTAACTTGTTGGTATCCAACAGCCTGTTTAATTTCTGGCCTCAGTCCACTTTCAAACTTGGAACACTTAGACTCTTCATCTATGGTGTTCTGGAAGTAGGGGCAGAACTTGGACAGTTCCTCAAACTTTGCCGCATATTCGCCAACAGTCATGTTTCCTTGCTCCAACTTCAAGAATTCTATCTCTTTGCGTTTTCTCAGATCCGTGGGAAAATACTTTTGGAGAAAAGTTTCCTTGAACAGTCTCCAGGTGACCAGTCTCCCAGTAGCTTCTAATTGACGTCTCGCGTACTCCCACCAATGCTGCGCTTCTCCAACCATCATAAACGCTGCAAAGGTTACCTTCTGTTCATCCGGGCATCCCATAGCTAGGAAAATCTTCTCCAATTCCTCCAGCCAAAGCTGAGATCCATCGGGGTCGTGACCTCCTTTGAACTGTGGTGGGTTATTCTTCTTAAAAGTAGATAGTCCGCGATAGGCATCGGGGACGTTGTTCTGATTGCGAGCTTGGTTCATCTCGTTTATGGTCTGTTGCTGATTTTCCAGGACATCCGCGATCCTTCCCAGGATGTCGTTCATTACAGGATTATTCCTTCCTGCCATGGAATCCTACATTCACAGGGTACGTTAGTTCTTCTGTTTCATGCAGGACCATTTAAGCAAGAACAAATAATTCTACACACAATCTCTTACATTACGAAGGTGGTAATATAAGAGCAAACAATCCACACAAGGCAATCAATCTACACAACAACAAGCAATCCTCACAGAGTAAACACAGAGGGAAGAGTATTATAGGCCATACCCGAGGCCAAAAGGAAAGAACAGCTCTGATACCACTAAATGCGACACCCTTAGTTATACCGCTAAGAGTATCACATTACGAACGTAACTGATGACTCTCGTTTATGTTAAATATGCTTAGAAAATACGGGAATATTTTTTTTTTTTTTTTTTTTTTTGAAAGAGTTAATCATCAACAACTAATCTCATTCTAATTCCATTTTAGATATTTGTGAAAGCATCCCTTCCTTAATTCTGAAATACGTTTTCGGAAAGCATCTAGTCGATTCAATCATTCCGCATACATACACAACACACACGCAAATATAAAGTAGAGACTAGGGAAGAAGCGTGAAAAATACATGTACATAACACACAGTGTCAAGTGATCCCCGAGATACCACACCATCATACAAAATGAGAGTTCTGGCAGTAAAATAAATAAAACCTCTATCAATACAACCAAAATAAGAGGTCACTAATCAGAGCTACTACTGCTAGACTCATGACTACCCCAAACACTCCTCTACTCATCGTCATCTGACTAGCAGGGGCAACCCTACAACTCCTCCTCCTGGCATCCGGGAGGGTAATCATCCTGAATTCCTCTGAAGGAATACCGTCAGAAGAATCCTCCCTCAGCTCCTCGTCCTCGGGGTCCTCCTCAGGGTCCTCCTCTGGATCCTCCTCCTCGGATGAAGTATCATCAATGACGACCAGATCAGGCTCAATGGCGGTAGGACGACCGAATGCACTGAAACGCATGGTCGGTGGGGATGACGACTCTGGTCCAGGAGTGTAGCGAGGGGAATCCGGCTCTCCTATAGTGGCTATCCGAGAGGACTGGGAAGAAGCAGATGGAACGGGACGATGACGACGGTTAAGGAAAGTGGTATGACGACGAAGTCCTGGTGGTGTCTCGAACTCCAGATCACGGGCACAGTGAAGACGACCTCTGGCACAAGGGGAAGGTTAGGGTGAGAGATCGTGACGTGTACTTCCCCTGTGAATATACAGCGTCTAGGAATGTCGGTGACCCGCCACTGTCCTCGTGGCCCCCATCTCAGCGTAACCCTCATGGCCGACATCTTGAAGCTCCCCAAACCCGACTGGCGATGGCGAAAGAGCGCGACACAGAGAATAGAAGCAGAGAAGAAAGGGTGAGAACATCATATGAACTCATAACAAGTAGAACATAGTAACTAGAGCACTAATAAAATATTCACAAACATCCACATAATCTCAATCACAAGTATGCAGCTGATACTACCATGCTATATGTATATAATGCATGAGGGCCCGGGAAAACAACACCAAAAGCAGAGCACACAGCAACTGCTCGACCATATATGTACAATATATCAGGAGTATAGTCTGTACTAGCAAATAGTACGAAGAGCATTGCTCAATCTCTGGCCAAGACGATTTTCCGACTTCCAGACAAACTCACTGATTATGAAAACTTGAGAGCGACAGGATAGTCAAGCCTGTACCCCGTTTGCACGACAGTAGGGGGCGAGCCTACGCCACTTATGCCATTCCGGGACCTGACTTCCTCAGGGCTGGTCTCCTTTACCGGACCGCTGGTGTTCTTTGCAAAACCCAGTGCACCCGTCCCATCCAGTTTCACACTGTACTAGAGTGGTATTGCCATATAGGTCGTAAGGCTTTTGAACCTTAATCATTATTGATGCACATGATGTATGTCACACCGCAAACACTTACAATATTACATCCTCACAGACAAGCCCATTGAATCTTGTCACGTCACCACTTTACCGTGGTGCAACCGCGTAGATTCAAGGTCCTTCTTTTAAGGGAAACCAAATCACACTCTCTTGCCAAGCTTCTCAAGTTTTATGTAGAGAGAAAGTGTTGGTTATAGTCTTTTAAGGTAGCTTGTGCTAGCTTTATTGATAATCATATTCATTTAAGTCCTACAATTTACTAAGGCTTATGGATATGTCTTATGAAAGGCATTAAATCCTAATTTATTGTATGACTAATTAAGATTAGGCTTAACCTTTAATCAGAACTAGTCTTTATTAATCGCATTTCAATTAATCTTATCCTTCTTTAACTAAGTCTTAATCCTTACTTAAGATCTTAATTAATTTCTAATTATCCCTTAATCTCTTCCATAATCTTGGATTAAGGTTTTTAATTATGCTTGGTTAAGGTTAAATTATAATTAATTAGTTTTTTAACCGTCGTTAGAGATTAATTACTTAATTAACTTATATTAATATTAATTATCTTTAGACTTAATTAATTATTAATTAACTTAAGTAATTTAGGCTAATCAACTTAGGTGATTAAATTAGTTAAGTCTACTAATTAATCCTAAGTTTAATTTTCACAACTTAGATTAGTGTTGAAGTTCAACCCTAATCTAAACCTAAGCCCATAAATTATTTTTTGTTGTCTTTTAAATTGAGTTTTGACTTTCTTTTTGAAGGCTTTGGGACTAAACAAAAGCCTAAAGGTTATTGGACCCATGAGAGCCCATTTTTATTCATAATAAATAAAAATATGACTTTTAAATAGATTTTTATTTTAGTTAAAATAAAATCCGAATTTAATTACTTAATTTAAAAACTTATCTTATTTGCAATTAGTCCTTTTTGTTACAAATTTATTCTTTAGTCCTTTTGGGCCAATTTAGCCCAAAAACATGTTTTAAACATTCTTTTGATCTTTTTAGGATCAAAAGGACATTCTTGATGAGTTTCATCAAGAACACTCATGAACATCAAGAACAACCTTGAATGTTCATCCAAAACTTCAAATTTTTCACAACATCCAATCTTCACCAAAACTTCACACATTCATCAATAAACAATCTAAATGCCAAATATCACACTAATCCACTCAAAATCATTCACATGCACATTAAAGTTCATAACTTCCATTTTCAAGCTCAAAACATCATTATTTTCAAGATAAATCACCAAATCAATTTTTCCACTTAAGATCAACCACATGCATGTACATATATCCATCATATAATCTCATCCAAACCATCAAAATAATTTTTGCACACATGCAGCCACTTCTTCCTCTCTTGGCCGAGAGCTTAAGGGGAAAAAGGAGGGATTTTTCAACAAAAATCCTTCCTTGGCTTGCATGCAACACAACCCAACCATCAACAACAATCCAACCAAGATCAAAGACATGCAAACAGCCACAATAACCCAGCTCATCAAGACCGAAAATATTTTCTCAAAAACAAGCTCAAAGGTTTGATTTTTCAAGAGAAAAACAAGGGAAAAAGCAAGGATTCAAGGGCAAATCCTTGACTCTAGTTACATGGCCTACTAGAGTTCAAGTTCTCCCCCCCTTTACCTTAGATCTTCAAGGGAATGAGTGCAGATTTTTCCTCCTCCAACAGCCCCTTCAAGCTCCTCCTTCAAGCCTCCAACAAGTGGATTTTGGTAGAAAGTATGTATTTTTTTTTTTTCTTTAGCTTAAATCCAAGAATGGGACTTAAGCTTGGTTGGTGATTTGGGTGGAGATGAAGAAATTTTGGGGAGGAAGAGGTGGTGGTGCGCGGCCAGCAAGGGAGAAAGAAGAAGAAGAAGAGAAATGGTTAGGTGAAGGAAATGGTTTAAGTGAAAAATGGCCAAAAAGTGGAGCTTTCTCCTTTATATAGGCTTAATGGTGTGAAGGAAGACATGGACAAGTGGCACACATGCACCATGCTGTGCAGCGAAATTTTCAGAGGAGAAAATAAGGTTTGTGCAATTTTTCTGGCCCGGATCAAGAGTATTCGGGCCCGGGTCGGGGTACCGGAGGGCAAAAAGGTCAATTTTTGCAGAAAAATCCCAAAAATTCCCAGAAAATTCCTAAAAATAGGAAATTTAATACTGAATCCAAAAATATAAATTTTGACAATTAAAAATAATTTTAATCATTTAAAATCCATTAAAACGCTTAAAACAGCAAAAACGGGAAAAACGGGTAAATCGGAAAAATACGGGTGTTACAATAATGATGAGTATGATGATAATGATAATTATGACGATTATGATGATATTGATGATAATGATGATTATGATGATATTGATGGTTATGATGAGTATGATGATGTTGATGATAATGAATTTTGATGATAATGATGATAATGATTGATTGTGGTGATATTGATGTTGTTGGTGTATATGATGATGATCTAGTTTTATATTTGTTGAAGATTTATGATGATTGTTTACATGAGGGTGAGGATAGGGTAGTCTCCTATGTGTATGTATGAGTAGTATTCTTTTCCTCACTGTTTCTATCTGTGGTTATTATTTACAAGTGATGACGATGGCACCTCAGGTGCCGAGTATTGAGTTGATGGGTTTCGTTCCGATACATGTGACATCAGGGCTTAGTATTAGGAGTTTTATTTTATTTCTATTTTGGAGAGATTTGTGTAAACGGTTTTAAGTGCCTTATAAGGCTAAGAATGTTGAACTGTTTACTTTTGAGGTAGTAATATTTTATTTACTTTGAAAACCTTTTGACTCCAACTTCTATTTTGAATAAGTTGACTTTGAAAGAATTGAGGTTTTAATTGAGTTGAAATGTGAACCTTTTTACCCAATGTGATTCGTTATTTTCCTAAGTCTTCCGCTTCGTTGATCATATAAGAGTTTGGGGTAGAAGGGTGTCACATTCTCTAAAATAAGGAAATAATTTTATCACCTCTTTACTAGGCAGCTGTCACTTTCCAAATACCAGATTGAAAATCAGAATCATGGGATATTTCCAGAACTCAATTAGAACAGGATAAAAACACATTCAAACTTTTTCAAATAGTAACCAAAACAAGAAGTGATAAATCGAGGAATTCTCTCATGCTCACGGGTAAGTGTTTCCCTCAATTTTCACAGCAGTTGAACAACTAAAATTGATAGTCGTTTCTGGTTATTAGACATGCACATGGTCAACATGGATCAAAAGGTCTTTCTTGGTTGTAATGAGGCTGGGCTATCAAGAAATCATGGTTTTTCTGGATATGCAAAGAGAACACCGGAATAGAGAGCATCTTTGAATTTTTCTTGAACTTGAAATTTATCTCCATTCTCCACTTCATTCTTGATTTGTATCATTCAGCTGCTGGCCTCTTTCTTTGTTTGATGATTCACTCCCCTTTTTTAGTCACTTTCATTCACTTTTTCTTTTTGATTTTTGAGGGAGTGATCTTCTTTTGCTTTCTTGTGCCTGCTCTTTTGTATTTCTTCAACTTTCAAGTAACCAACCAATTCTCCCATTTTATCAGATTGCACCTTTTCTTTCTATCCCAAGTGTGTAAGGGACATGAAATAGACATTAATTTTGGCTCGGGTGCATAAGAAGAAACATTGAGGCTCAAATGGGTTACCAAAAAAAAAATTGGAAAATTTTTTCAAAGGTTGGCTTTTTGGCACAGAGCAAATAATTTAAATCATAAGATTTTGCCTTTATCACTTCCATATTTTTCATGTGCAGAATAAAATCCAAAAACTCAAGCAATATCAGTTGACAAGCAGCGGTGAAAACTCTCAATTCAGTGTTGGGTCTCACAACTCACCGGCTTTTGGCTAATTTTCTTGATAAAGCACTTATTGAAATTCATTAACTACTCTGATCTATTTCCTTCATAATATCCTAATCCTAACTGATTATGGATTTAATCACAAAATTCCTATTTCTTTCCTAATTTGGTTAGTTAGCTGCCTAGTTTTGAGATTTTAAAATAAATTCCTCCTTAAATCCCTATCCTAAAACCTAAAAAAAATTGAAATATAAAACAAAAATCCTAATTAACTAAAAAATAATCATAAAAAAATAAATGAAAATAGAAAATAAAAGAACGAAAAGAAAGAAAAACACCAGTATCAATCTTTGTCCTCTGTATCCTGTAAGTCTTCATCCTGCTCTCATGGGGTCATAATGGGGTTCATCTTTGACCCTCTTCCCCATACCTTTTCCTTCGTGAGCTAGAGCCACGAGAAAGGCCAGCAATGTATTTGATCCTAGGCATCTGAAAAGTCAAATAGGAACAATTAGTTGATGAAAACTCATTCATTTTAATGATGCCTTATTGCAAACACCAATTCATGAAGAACATGGAAGCCTATCATTAACCAATTTGCATGCACAATTCAAAATGCATTCTTGAAAAGAAACCATCAATTTACAAATCAAAATATTTGTTTGCAATTTGGTAATGACTTCCACATAACAGAATATACTCATTTGTTTTGCAAGCATCCAAATAATCCATGGAAAGTGCAAGTTCAAATTTTTTGCAAGAAACAGAGCATAACACTTTCAAGCTCAATAACTTACAAAAACAAAGAGCATTCCAATCAAACAAATTGTTCTTCATGTTCCACACAGCCAAAATCCCATTCAAGATAGCAATAATCAACAATATACTCATTCACAATCCTAAGGTTGCTATCCTAAAGTTCAAATCATAAAAACAGAGTAAATGAAGATTTCAATTGGTGAAAATTAAAGAAAACATACCTGAAACTTGAAAGTTTCAAAATTGATGGAGGTTTGTGAGTGAAAAAGTGAAAAGAAGAGCTTAGGAAGTGGAGAGATGTACAAGAGAAAACAGGTGAGGAAGAACGAATTACTTCCCCCTGTTTTTTAGTTAAATTTAAGTAACAACGCGTACCTGCGCTCAGCGTGAGTGGAGCGCAGGTTTCAGTTTCAAAAACCTGTACCACTGCGTTTTACCTGCGCTCAGCGCAGGTGAAGCGTAGAAATCAGTGACTAAAATTGCAATTTCTGCGCTTTACCTGCGCTCAGCACAAGTGAAGCGCAAAAAACAGAATGAAATTTTGCAATTTTCAGTCAAGTTTTTTGCTACTTCCTATTGTTTAAAAATTTTATTTTCCACAAACTTATTCCAATCAATTTTAAAAATTTCCTAAATCCTAAAAAATGAAAAATCCTAATTAACAACAAAATTGAAAACAATTAAAAACTTAAAAATCTCTGGGTTGCCTCCCAGTAAGCGCCCGTTTAACGTCATATAGCTTGACGCCTGTTCTCTCAAGGTGGTAGAAACTGGAATCTTTTGGTGAGCTTGTGTGCTGCACCTTTCCTTTCTTTGGCCAATAAACCTCCCCATAATCTTGCCTTGGAACAATCTGTAGTATGAAATGACTTTAACCATTTGGGCTTCTTTCTGGAATTAGACCATGCTTCTGACTCCCTTGGCTTGACTTTTCTTTTCTTTATTATCTTGCTCTAATGTGCATGAGTCTTCTTCTCCTGAAACTTGGATGATTCACAGTTGATTGATCTCAATTTCTTTGCTTCACAAGGGTCTTTGATATGAAACACACCTGACCACTTTGTCTTCAATCTGGCTCTAGGCTTTGAATTTGATTCTCTTGGCCTGATTCTTCCTCTCTTTGCTCTGGTCAGGTCTGTGTATTCGCAAGCATTTTTTTTTGTAAGGTCTGGAAGGTTTAACACTTGCACCATTCCTTTCTTGATCTTCCTTTGGAGGGCTGGTTGGATAAGGCAAGGTCTTTGGTCTTGGTACCACTTCCCTCCTTTCTCGGGCTTTGACTCACTATCCCCCTGTTCACTCTTTTTCTTATTTTCTTGATCTTTTTCATTACGTAAACTCTCATATGTTTGTTCTCTTCCTCCCATTCAGGGTCAATCTCTTCTTTAAGCACAGTCTTTTCTGTTCATCCTCTCCTTTTTTTTACTTCTTGCTTCCACCTTCTTCTGATTCCCTTTCTTCAGCTTCTCTTTCTTGTGTTCTTCAGTTTCCTCTTCTTCATCAGCCAGATTGTCATTGATTTCTTCCCTTATCCATTGAACAATGTCGTCACACAGTTCTTCGGGGTTGGGTTGAGCTTTTGCTGAGATCCGTTCTGACTGATATTTAACTAAATTTTTTACTATCGGTGCCAGTATGGGATCAATAGTTATTCCTGCTTCTTTGCTATCTTTCTGCAATTTCACAAAGTATTGTACTTTTTTTTCAAGAAGAGTATCAAATCTTGATTCTTCATGTTGAGCTGAAGAGTAACTTTGCTGCTATTGCAAAGAAGGTTGCCTGTGGAATGAAACATCATCTTGGTGCCACCCAAAGTCCTAATTCTGGCTATTTCTCAATCCTTGTGAGTTGTTTGCAAAGTTGTTGTTGTTGGAGAAGTTTCCTAGTCTTCCTTGATTGCCCATGTAATTAACTTGCTATTCTTGAATTCATGGATAAGAGCAGTAACCATTGGGATGATCACCTCCACAAAAATCACAAATTAATTGTGATGACTGGATAGTATAGGAGTGCATTGTTTGTAATTGCTGAGGAAGGTTATCTAGCAGCTTGTTGATTGCTTCTAATTGTTGCCTTATAATCTTATAATCTACCCTGATTTCATTTGTAGAAGTTTGCATGTGGGATGAAACAGCATCTTGTTGCCACCCAGAATTTTGATTCTGGTAACTTCCCCAATCCTGCGAAAATTTGTTAGAATAATTGTTGTAATTAGAGAAGTTACCTTGAATCGGTGTGTGGGAGAAATATTCTGGTTCTTATTGCCCAACATAGTCTCCAAGGGTTCTTCTTGGTGGATTTTGATAATCTCCAAGCGTTCTTCTTGGTGGATTTTGCCATTCAGAAGCCATTCAACATTTACTTCACTTGGGGTGGTTAAATAGAGAGTGTTGAGATTGTCTCCTTAAGCTTATCCTTGCCCCTTTTCTGTTTCTACTCTGGTTCCTTCTAGATGTCCCTTCTATCTCAGGATCAAATATCAATTGATTTTGAGACACCTGTCCTCACAAGAGCATAAATCAAGAATCCAAAACAAATGTTAGCTCGGAAGAGAGGAACAAATAATAAAAATAAATAATTTTTTTTAAAAATAAAAAAAAATAATTATTATTTAAAAAAAGAATAATAATTTTTTTTATAAAAAAAGTAATAATATTTTTTTTAAATCCTAAATAAAAGAAAAGAATTAAAAATTAAATTCCTTAAAAATAAAAATCCTAAAAAATTAAATAAAATATATACAACTTGATAGAAACCTCCCGAGTCTTTAAAAATTGATACACACGTTCCCCGGCAACGGCACCAAAAATACTTGTTGAGAATCTGACAAGCGTACCAAAATCCCAGCAGTATAATAGTAAGTAAGAGTATCGTATCCACAGGAAACGGTTCAATTTATAAAAATTAGTGGTCACAACTATCAAGTAAGAGCGTATTGGTTGTTGGTTGTTAAGAATTGCGAAAGTAAATAAAAATAGAAAATAAATTGAGATAGGTAGAGCAAGTTACTTGTACTAGGATTGAACTTCGTCTATTGCACCCCTTTCGTATGTGAACCACAATAATATTTATGAATATGTAATTATGATACCTTAGCCAAACTAAGTTATCCACATAGGTTCCCCCCGGATCACGAATACTCAGAAATAATTCATGCAGGTTCTCCCAGCAACAAATTACCCCAAACCCTATTTCATCTGCTTCTCTCATTTTATGTTTCCTTATTTCTTTTCTTTTTTTCATGTTATATTTTAATTTCATATCATCTTCCACATTTTTTTAAAAAAAAGAAAAAATGTTCATGACCCGAGACCCAACCCAACTCAAACCGAACATATTCGGGTTGGTTCGGGTCGGGTTACTCACTAAAAAATACAAAACCCAAACCAACCCATCCCACCATCATTCTATCGGTTCGGACTTGATGTCACCCAAACCCGATCTAATCCAACCCGATTACACCCCTAAATAAGAGTAATCCAATTATGTTATTTTGTTAGTAAATTATGATATTTTGTTAGTTATCATTGTACTAAGTGACCGTTTGGCTAGGCTTTTTTTAGCTTATAAGCTTCTTTAAAATAAAAACTGGGCCAAACACAATTTTTCAAAAGCTCTACAAAAAATTAAGTAACTTATTTTGTTAGGAATAAAAGAAGCTTTTTGAAAAGCTAATTTTAGGAGCTTTTTACAGAAGACATGGAGCTTTTCTTAATTGAACCACTCTTCGAACCTCCAAAACTGTGTTTTAGATCTTTCTTTCTTTTTTTTTTTTTTTGGGTTCAGCTTTCCATTATTCTTTCCTACACGGTAAAACACTACCTACGTACAACTCCAGCTATTTAAAAAACTATACCATTCAAATACATGCCCAACAACCTGTTATTGTTTTATCCTATTTTTGACTAAATTAGGAATTCGTCATGCTCTACAAAAAAAACTTTACCATTCAAACACAACCCACTATATTGTTTTCATCATCCTGTTTATTTAACATGAATACTTATTAATAATTAATTAATTGTGTTAAATCAAATCATATGGAAATAAAAATTTCACAATAAAACTTAATAATAATTGAATTACGTACAAGGTAAAAATAAATCCAAGAGGATGAAAAATTTACATAAAAACACATTCATATTTAAATTATTTGATGAAAAAAATAATATGAATTATAAAGTTTGTATGGATATATATAGATAAAAATTTATTAATTTTTAAATTATAAAGTAATAATATATCATATGAAAATGATAGATTTTTTAAAATAATTTATTAATTGAAATTATTTAGAATTTTGTAATTAATATTTTTATGTTAATTTTAAATAAAAAATTTAAAAGTATTTTACCAAACAACTTATACTTAATTTTTTTAAAGCTCTTATTTTTAACTTAAGTTTTAAAGCAACTTATAAGTGAAAAAAAAGCTGGGCCAAACAAACCCTAAGTATCACTTTGATATATCACATGCTTCAAGAGAGTAATGTTGTGGTCTTGACAATTTTATTGTGGTATTTATTTGTTCCTTACCATTATGAGAAAATCGGTTTTTAGCGACGGTCAAAAGTCATCATCATTACAGGGAAAAAAATCGTCGCTATTTCATAATTAGCGACGGCCTAGCGACGACCCACCAGCCGTCGCTAAAAATCTCGTTGTTAATGCAGTAGCGACCACATTTTATGTCCGACGCTATGTAGTGACGGTCTGGTCGTCCCTAATAGCGTCGGCCGTTAGCGACAGCCAGGATGTTGCTAATAATTTTTTCAAAAAAAAAATTTCTCCCCAAATTTATCAATTGTGAAGATTGAACCCACAACCAACATGATACCAAAAGAATCATTACCGTTATGCTATGTTTGTTTCATGAAATATATAGTGCAAAATAATATAAACATAGTGAAAAAATAAAAAGAAATTAGCGTCGGCCAGACCGACACTAACTTTACGAAGGTCGACGCTAAAAATATTTTTGCCTTTAGCATCGGCCAGGCCGACTCTACATAAAAAAATGCAAAATAAATAAAATTCAACGTAGCGTCGGCTTGGCTAGCGCTACTATCGACGGTGTCGTGGCCGACGCTACCCGTTCGCTGCTAAATCGCTGATTTCTTGTAGTGTACATAACAATTGCTTTTGCAATGTTTGATTTGAATGTTACTTGATAATATGGTTAATTTATTCATAAAAGAAATCTCTTGATATATGATAACTGAAATTAATATATGAAAACTATGGAATGTAGGAACACACAGGAAAACACTAGAAGGTGGGTTAAATAGTGTTTTTATAAACTTTACAATTTTCAGAAGCTTTTTTCTTAAATGAGTTTTTAATGCTTTCAGATAGGCTTTCAGAAGTTGTATGATGTTTTTCTTCTCTGTCTGAAATAATTCAAATCAGAGCTTTAAAAATAATTTCTTAACAGATTTTCAATGCGTTTATAAAAACCTTAGATCAAAACTCTCTTTTTGTTAGTATAAACAGAATAAAAGAGGTTAAGGATAGAGAATCACTTAGCCACATATATATATCCTGGTTCACGCACTACCACTGTGAGTTATGTCCAGTCCCAGTGCCAACAAGGTACTGGATTTCTCCACTAATATGAACAGGTTACAGTATTCTTTTGCAATCAAGTCTCTTCCTGCTCTAAACAATAAAGTATTGTTTTCACACCTACCCTCTTCAAGCTTTTTACAAGTATTATTTTCCCACCTAGCCTCTTCAGGCTCTAAACAACTAAGTGTTTAAAGAAAAGAATGAACTTAGAACAAAAGTTCTTCGTTCAGATGATGTACAAAGAAAACAGTGATTTAACAATGGATATGAAAGCTTTTGTACAACATAATAAAAGTGTAAACTCTACAAAGATTTTGGCAGTGTTTTCTCTTATGAAATTTTGTGTAAGTTTCTTGCCTTTTGCTTCACAGAGATCACTTGTATTTATAGGATCTGCTAGCTTGAAAATGTTGTTGAGAAGTCCGTTGTGAGATTGCATTAAATGCTCTTCATCCCGTTGTGAGACAACTTGGACACAGTACAAGGTTGCAACATTGTTCTGACTTTCTGCAAAACCTGTTACGCAACATTTCCTCATATGTGCTTGATTTTCAAACTTAAACCAAAAGTGATCTTTTGTCTTTCTTGATTCGTGATTTGCGGTTGCGTGAAGGAATGGTCACACTTTGACTTGCCATGTCAGAAAAGGTCTTGACTTCAGACAGCTCTTCAGTCTTCAGACTTCAGAACCTTGGTGCTTCAAAACGCCTTGGACGCTTCAAACAGGGCTTCCTTTAGAACCAGTATTTGCTTCAGATATCCTTTGAATATTAGATGGTTGAACTTATCTAAAACAATATGAATTCATTAGTTTTATGTTAAGACTTAAAATAGTTTTTCTTAAGTTAATCATCATCAAAATCTTATCTGTGAGGTGTCTTAGACTTTTAAAGTCTTGAGACTCAACATGGAATAGCTAGCAACATTTGCAATTAGTAATTTGTAGCTATTAACTCCTTGGACACTTCAGACAGGGCTTCCTTCAGATCCAGTATTTGCTTAAGATATCCTTTGAATATTAGATGGTTGAACTTATCTGAAACAACGGGACTTCATCAGTTTTATGTTAAGACTTAAAATAGTTTTTTTTTTTAAGTTAATCATCATCAAAATCTTTCGGTGAGGTGTCTTAGACTTTTAAAGTCTTGAGACTCAACATGCAATAGCTAGCAACATTTGCAATAAGTAATTTGTAGTTATTAACGCCTTGTACACTTCACACAAGGCTTCCTTTAGAATCAGTATTTGCTTAAGATAACCTTTGAATATTAGATGGTTGAACTTATCTGAAACAATAGGACTTCATCAGTTTTATGTTAAGACTTAAAATAGTTTTTCTTAAGTTAATCATCATCAAAATCTTATCGGTGAGGTATCTTAGACTTTTAAAGTCTTAAGACTCAACATGGAATAGCTAGCAAAATTTGCAATTAGTAATTTGCAGCTATTAAAAAAAGCTAACTAAATATTTCTAGATGGAAGCGCTATCTAAAAGTGAACCTAGATAGTGTTTTATATAAAAATGCTATCTAAATATTTCACATATAGTACTTTCTAAACTGCTAACATTATAATTACCCCACTTAGATAACCCACAAGTGGATAAGTTCCACATCGCTTAAAAGAGTTATTAATTACATGCCTTTTTGGCATAGTGCATTTTATGATGTTATCATTTATTTTCATTCGGCTTCTATCAATGTGTGCTTTCATTTTATAATAATGTAGCTGCCCATTTAATGGTAGCATATGCTAGTGACATGTTGAATTGTATATATACATATTACCCTAGCAGAGGCTTTAGATTTTTCAATTGGTTAATGAAATGAATCTGTTTTTTTTCTTAAAAAAAAAAAGGTAGTTTACTTTGTGCAGTAATTTTTAATCATATTTATTTTTGCGACATTCTTTTTCTCATCAAATTTTTCATTTTTTATTTTTTTTTTCTTTCTATCCAAACTAACCATATGTGACAACCTTATTTAAAATTTAAATAATTTTCACCTTAAATAAAATTTATAATGAAATATTTCCTTTAAAATATCGTCCTTTTTAAACACAAGATAATCTTTTAAATAAGAGGGTGAATTTCTCTTTGATATTTTTTATTGTAAATAAATGAAAATAGGGATAATGATAAAAGAAATGTGTGCGGAGATTTTTCGGATTCCACTTAACTATAGTCTCATTAGAGATGGTTGTGAACTTTCAATTTTTTGTTTTTAAAAGATTTCAATAACATTTTTACAACTCTAAACTAAAAATCATTCTTTATAGTTTTCCAAACATCGACGTTTTAAAAATTACAAAAAAAAATAGATTTTAGTTTTTAATTTTGAATTGTAAAAGCGTGATTAATTTTTTAAAAAAAATTAAAAATTGAAAACTCACAAACCATCCCAAACTACATCTGATTCTTTCTTATTTTAAATATTTATTATAAAACTATATCATAAATGTTTTAAAAGTTCAAAGTTTTAAAAAATGTATTTTTATGTTTCCAACAAAAAAAATACGTTAAGAGGTAAACAATGTGAATATAAACATTGTTGAGTCTCAAAATTAATTTAAGTATTCAAATTAGATTCACGACTCATTATCCTTGGTTTTAATGATTAACAAATTAGACTGTATAAAAACAGGTTCTACTGAGAAAGATATTTTTCTGTGTATTTCAGAATCTCTGAAGATATCCTACCTGCTGAACTGAAGAAACTGGAACTCCGCTAAGAAGAAGAGGTACATCCGTGAAAGCTGAAATGAAGACAGTCATCAAATCTTTTAGAAGATCTCCAAACAAAGAGCACATAGATCGATGAAGGATTGAATTCTGTTTGTTGTTATCAAGTATAACCTACTGAAGAAAAGAACTTGCTGAAAGCGTCTTCTTGTTGAATAGCCAAGACTTGCTGAAGTATGACAACCTTCTGAAAAGGTTTGGTCTTTCTGAAGTAATTAAACTCTCTGAAGAATGAGAAGCCTCTGAAGTCTAAATGGCATACTACTCTCCGAAGACTTGTGAGTCAATCTGATTTATGCATTAAAAGATCAAGTCTCTGCAAAGCCTTAATGGTTAGCTGATCAGTTACAAGGTAAAAACAAAGGCTTGCTGGAACGGTTTTATTTCCCGACACACAAGAGGAAACCTGCTGTAGAAAAGCAAACGGAGGTCAGAGATAGAGTCAGCGCTTCTGCTCACCTAATTCTGTACTGTCTCTGATATACGCTATCAGAAGCCCGCATCCCAACAAGGAGAAAAGTTAAACTCACAACGGGATTAAAGAGAGGTCTAACGAATCTCATCATCTCTATCTTAATAACAGACTTCCTGCAATAAAAGAAAAGAGAGAGAAGAACATCAACTTGCTGAAGTGCTAAGAAAATCTCTCAAGGAATACTCAAGAGCCAAACTTCTGTGTGACAAAGCTGAATCATAGCTGCACACCTACTCTGCTTAAGTCAGAAGCTATCAAAAGAGAAGTTATTTCACAACGGCTCTAAAAGCATTAATCATTACTTCTCAACGGAATTCTAAACAATCTTCAACGGCTATATTTCCAGAACATATATATAGACCTTCATGGAGGATTATGAAGATTGACAGTCGTGAAGCCCAAGATATGAAAGGATAATCATAAAACTCAAGAGAGGAAAACGACGAAGCCCAAGAGAGAACCGACAGAAGCTAAAAGTAATATCCTATCAAGCCAACTCTTTGAGGAAACAAATGTGAAGTCTATCAATCAGTTTGAGGATTCAAACTTGAACTCAAAGACTTAATATCTTTTAGTTTTAATGATTAACAAATAAGATTATATAAACAGATTCTACTGAGAAAGGTATTGGTTTGTTGATTGTGTTTCAGGACGAAATATTTATCAGAATCAGAAGATTAGGATCAGAAGAACAAATGCAGGATCAAATATAAAGAAGCTGTCTGAAGAATGCAACTCGTCTGAAGTGCGCAAACCGTCTGAAGACGTGAAGACCATATGAAGACAACATAAAGCAGTCTGAAGAAAAGAAGCTGTCTGAAGCAAGGAAGCTTTCTGAAGCAAAGAAGCTTTCTGAAGCAACGAAGTTGTCTGAAGAAGCAGAACTCGTCTGAAGAGTTGAAGCTGTCTGAAGTAGTTCAACCCGTCTGAAGTATCAGTGCTGTCTGAAGTCTCACTTATGACGTGACACCCTCTGCTGAAGTTTGTGAAGACTTTTCTGAACCTCTGCTGCACGTACCTTTTCAAACACGTTTATGGCAAGGAACACAGAGACCTTTCCTGGTGATTTTGAATTTCATACACCACTGAGGAAATCTCTGCAACGCAGAAATTGCAGCAACAACGATGACAGCTTTATAGCAGCACCAACGTTGTACTTTGTCAGAATTGTGAAGACACCCAGAAGCGTGTCTCACGATGGATTGAATAGCATTCAATGCTATCTCTAAATGGTGGTATCACAACGGAAATATCATCATCACCAATCCAAAAGAAAGCACAAGAAAAGCTCAGGAGACTAAGCAGAAGCAACAAAGAGAAATGTTTGAATGAAATATTTTAATTCAAACATATTTTATCATCTGCAAAAAACAGCCATTGAACAAGACACCTCACTCAAAGAAGAAAAGAGAAATGGTGTCAGGAAGCAAACAGAAAGGGAGCATATACAAAATAAGCAAGAGGACAAATCCAACGGATACCTCCTCATATACACTCCTAAGAGAAGCAGAGAAAATCAGAAGTCAGCTGAAGAAAAGTAAAAGGATATCAAGAGAGAGAACATGCAAAATAATATCAAGAAAATCTCTCTAAAAGAGCTCATCTACAGAAGTGTCAGAACAGGACTGTCTGAACACATATCTACTAAAGAAGAAGCAACCGTTTGAGACACTATTACATAACGGCTATATGAGCCACATCATCAACATCTCAACGGTATTATGAATCATCTTCAAACGGCTATATTCCAACAGAACATATAAATAGCCTCAATGAAGAATTTGAAGATGTTGAACTCATTCACTTGGTTCAATCAGTTGATCAAGATGTATCAGAAAAAATCTTATTGGTGTTGACCATGCTTACTTGAATCAACTATGCTAGTCAAAATTGTAGTTGTTCAGTTGAACAACCAACCAGGCTGTGCTTAATCTCATATGAACCAAGAATGGTTTGAAGCTGCAAGTATGCCTTGGTTTTTTTTTAATGATACGGGTGAGAATGTAACCCATGGAAACCAATGGCTGGAGAACAAGGCTGGAGCTTAAAGTCAGTATCTACCTAGCCAATTCTCAGAGGATGTTATTCCTCATATCAGAGACAGGGACTGTACTTAAACTTATGTACTTGTATCACTGTCTTACCCTTGTACTTAGATTTATCCATTGTATCCTGAGTAGTACTCAGTTGACCTCTAGTACAGGAAAAGATTAAGTTTATGTTTCGTGGAAACTTAAACTTAGTTTAATTTGTAAACACTTATGTGTCTGAGAGCCTGGAGAGGCTTGGTGGAAGAAAGAATACTCTACACTTGGATAAGTGTCTGAGAGCCTGGAGAGGCTTGGTGGAAGAAAGAATACTCTACAATTGGATAAGTGTCTGAGAGCCTAGAGAGGCTTGGTGGAAGAAAGAATACTCTACACTTAGATAAGTGTCTGAGAGCCTGGAGAGGCTTGGTGGAAGAAAGAATACTCATTGTAGAGCCTGAAGAGGCTTGACAGAAAAGAATACTTGTAGTAGAGCCTGAAGAGGCTTGATAGAAAAGAATACTTGAGGTAGAGCTTGAAGAGGCTTGACAGAAAAGAATACTTGTGGTAGAGCCTGAAGAGGCTTGACAGAAAAGAATACTTGTGGTAGAGCCTGAAGAGGCTTGACAGAAAAGAATACTTGTGGTAGAGCCTGAAGAGGCTTGACAGAAAAGAATACTTGTTCGTGTCTGGAGAGACTGTACTCGTGGTGTATGGAGAGACTGTACTCGTGGTGTCTGGAGAGACTGTACTCGTTGTGTCTGGAGAGACTGTACTCATATTCAAGTTTGTAATCTGAATATTCAGATAGTGGAAAATCCAGTGGTGGTTTGCCTCTGGGACTGGATGTAGCTCACGGGTTCGTGGGTGAACCAGGATAAATTCCTTGTCTAAGTTTTCTTACCCTTATCTCTTATCAATTCTGTTTATTCTAATCAAGGGGTCAAAATAATTAATCTGATATTTTATAAAGGGCACAAAACATCTTTTAAAATTAGTTTTTACCAGCCGTCTGAAAACTTCAGACAACCTCTTTAAAAGCCTGTCTGAAATCTCTATGCCTAAGTTTTTCTTAATCTCTTTACTTCCAGTTTTTCATATTTAAGTTGGAATTTGAAAAGTATTTTCTATAATAAACTTAACATAACTATTTCAATAAAATGATCTTTCATATGAACAAAACATGAGATATCTCTTATATCATTTGAAGCTTTACAAAGAATGTTCCTTGAAGAACTTCTGAAATAAAATCTCAGAAGTGAGTCTGAAAGAGATCAGTTCAAAAATCAGGAACAGACTTCAGACAACCTCTAGTAGTCTGAAGTATTTCAGAAACTGTGCTGAAAATACTCTTTGTAATAATCTTCAGAAGATACTTTGAGAAGCCTCTGTTTAAAACAATCTTAAGCTTTAGAAGAAACATTGTTTTTCTTATCTTCCACATGTTTCAACTATCTCTGATCTTAAGACTTATTTTTAACGGTGCCCATATTCATGTTTTAAACCAAAGATTTCCAAAAATTATCAAAAAGTTTAAAATACTATTCAACCCCCCTTCTAGTGTTTCATGTGGTTCTAACAGCAAACCCTCATACAGAGATGAGAATGAACCAAAAGTATACACATGTATCTCTGTCATTTCCTTGTACTTAGATTTACCCTTTGTATCATGAGTTTTACTCAGTTATCCCTTTGTATAAGAAGAATCTGAGTTTAAGTTTCTCAGAAACTTAAACTTAGTTTATATTGTAAACACTGTTAAGTGTCTGAGAGCCTGGAGAAGCTTGGTGGAATAAAGAATACTCGTTGGAATAAAGAATACCCCCTTCTAGTGTTTCTTGTGGTCCTAACAGTTGTTATTAGAGCTTAACCCCGGGTTAAGCATCTAACAAATGCTGAGGAAGAAGATCCAGATGGAAACCTAAACAAGCTATGGAGAGAACTTATGAAGATGATCAACATAAGCAACAAGAATGTCTTTGGAGACAATGTTGAGTCTCAGCAGATACTGATCTTCAAATGCTTAAGGATTTCTGCTGGTAACATCGTTTCAGTCTTCTGTTTTAATATCTATGAATATCTGAGATTGGTTGTGTTTGTTTGAAAATTTATTTTCACATATTCCTTTGTAGTTTCTGATTTTCTGCAAGTTTTGTCTCGAAAAAATCAATTTGTAGTTTAGTGCTCTTTTGTGAAAAGTCTTTTCTTTTTAATTTTTAATTTTTTTCTTTTTAAAATAATTTGAAAAGTCTAGCTTTAAAATCTGAAATCAACATTATTGACTGGGTTCTTTATGACTGTGGCTTCTCACTTGTCCAGTCAAGGTTGCACGTCGCACAACTTCCAATGTTTGTAGCATCATTAAAGCCACCTGAGTCTATGTATGTTCCGTGTGAGACCGTCCAAAAGATACAATCTCCTCGATTCTCTCTCTTCTATATCTTCCCTCAAAGTCTTATATATTCTCAAGAAACTCTCGAAGGAAACTCATTCCTTCTAAGTCTTTCTTAACGTTGGATGGACTGAGGCCAGAGTGCATGTTCTCTCAAGGACGATGAAGAGGGTGAAGAAGATGAAAGAATCCGACATGGAACAAGTGATCTTTAATGATATTTTGGAGAAGGTGTTGGGCATGAAGGCTGGAAGATCTCTAAATGCACCAGTTTGGGAAATCAGAGATGGAAGAACATGGAAGTTCTATCAGCTGTCGTTCAAAGTAGCAGATCCATCCATCCCAACGAAGGTGGCGAGTATCATGCTTCCAAAGATGGAGAGATCTTATGGTTTTCACCTTCTACATCCGAAGAAGATCTTGTTGCATCAAAAGCTTCAAGTTGAAAAGCTGATTGGCCACATTCTACCCAATATTATGAAAGGATCCACTTCAAATGTGGCCATAAGGATATATGTTGAGGGTGTTTGTCGAAATACAGTGTTAAATGATGTAACCTTTTTGTTCCAATTGTTAGAAGGAGAAATGCGTGCGTAGAAGGCACGATTGAGGAACAAGAAAAGACTCAAAAGGCTTTTCTGAGGCCGTAGGCTGAAAAGGAAGCTGCAGATAAGGCTATGCCTCAGTGGAAGTCAGAGGTCTTAAAGGAACCAAGATTCAATGTTGATATCAATATTTTCATATATTTGTACTAGTTTTCATATTTTAATACATGAGGATTTTTCTGAAATGATTTATGAGCACTTATCTGTTTTTATTGCTTTTTGTGTGGAGGTTTTCTGATGACTGAAATCTGTGCAATATTTTCTTAAATTGAACCCTAAGTTATCTTCCTTTGTTTTATTCTCTACCTCTTCAACCCTTTTAAATAATGACAAAAGGGAGAGAAATATAACTAACAAATATAACTGAAGCAAAAAATGTTTTTCAGAATTACAGAAATATAACAAAAGAAAATTGAAGCAAAAATGTTTTTGAGAAATATAACCAAAAGAAACTAAGAATTTTTTTAAGAAATCTCCTGTTCAGGGGGGGTTAACAAAGTTGTTTTCAAAAACTAAAAAGTTTCTGAAGGAAAAATATTTTATTCAGGGGGAGTTTTCACACTTAGCCTATTTATCTAAAAACTTTGATTCTCAAACTTAATTTAAATCTTGTTCATATTTGTCAATCATATCTAGTTTGTCATCATTAAAAAGGGGGAGAATGTTGAGTCTTAGAATTAATTTAAGTATTCAAATTAGATTCAAGACTCATTATCCTTGATTTTAATGATTAACAAATTAGACTGTATAAAAACAGGTTCTATTGAGAAAGGTATTTTTCTGTGTATTTCAGAATCTCTGAAGATATCCTACCTGCTGAACTGAAGAAACTGGAACTCCACTAAGAAGAAGAGGTACATTTGTGAAAGCTGAAATGAAGACAGTCATCAAAGCTTTTGGAAAATCTCCAAACAAAGAGCACATAGATCGATGAAGGATTGAATTATGTTTGTTACTATCAAGTATAACCCATTGAACAAAAGAACTTGCTGAAAGAGTCTTCCTGTTGAATAGCCAAAACGTGCTGAAGTATGACAACCTTTTGAAAAGGTTTGGTGTTTCTGAAGTAATTAAACTCTTTGAAGAATGAGAAGCCTCTGAAGTCTAAATGGCATACTACTCTCCGAAGACATGTGAGTCAATCTGATTTATGCATTAAAAGATTCAAGTCTCTGCAAAGCCTTAATGGTTAGCTGATCAGTTACAAGGTAAAAACAAAGGCTTGCTGGAACGGTTTTATTTCCCGACACACAAGAGGAAACCTGCTGTAGAAAAGCAAACGGAGGTCAGAGATAGAGTCAGCGCTTCTGCTCACCTAATTCTGTACTGTCTCTGATATACGCTATCAGAAGCCTGCATCCCAACAAGGAGAAAAGTTAAACTCACAACGGGATTGAAGAGAGGTCTAACGAATCTCATCATCTCTATCTTAATAACAGACTTCCTTCAATAAAAGAAAAGAGAGAGAAGAACATCAACTTGCTGAAGTGCTAAGAAAATCTCTCAAGGAATACTCAAGAGCCAAACTGCTGTGTGACAAAGCTGAATCATAGTTGCACACCTCCTCTGCTTAAGTCAGAAGCTATCAAAAGAGAAGTTATTTCACAACGGCTCTAAAAGCATTAATCATTCCTTCTCAACAGAATTCTAAGCAATCTTCAACGGCTATATTTCCAGAACATATACATAGACCTTCATGGAGGATTATGAAGATTGGCAGCCATGAAGCCCAAGATATGAAATGACAATCATAAAACTCAAGAGAGGCAAATGGCGAAGCCGAAGAGAGAACCGACAGAAGCTCAAAGTAATATCTGATAAGTGCAAAATATATGATAAATTCTTGTATAATTACAACACTTATCAAGGGTAAATTGGTAAATTTATTGCCCAAATTACCTCTTTTTAGTAATAATTGCATATTTTGTAATTATTTAATTCAAATTTGAATTTGATGCTATTCTAATAGAAAATCTGTTGATTTTGCAGATAAAAGGAAAAGTTTTAAAAGGAGAAACAAGATAGCATCTATTTGAAGAAAAAATCTGTAGATGAGATTCTAAATGGCAGTAGATCAAGATAAAATCATCAGTCATTTAAACAAGGACTCTGATGATAAAATTCTCAATTTGAATTTGAAGATCAAATTAGCACAAGATCAAGTTAAAAAGAGGGAAAAAAAGGAAAGGAAAGCAAACAAGGATAAGATCATGAAGAGATCAAGTTGAAAAAGAGGAAATTAGGAAAAGCTGGAACGAGAACTACGCTCCACCTGCGCTGAGCGCAAGTGGAGCGCAACAATTAATTTACTCTCTGTTTCCTGCGCTTCATCTGCGCTGAGCGCAGGTTGAAGGGCGGGAATACGGAAACAGATTTCTGATAAGATTTCCAACAAGATTCCTTCTAGATTTCATATAAGCTTTCTAATTTCTATTTAAAGGACCTTTTGCAAAGATAAAAAAAAGCTCCGGGAGACCCAAGGGAGACGGCAGAGCAAAACTAGGACTGGAGAAAAGTGTGACAGTTTCTCTGTTGGTTTGTAATGTCTACCATGCGTAGCTAAACTCTCCGATAGGATTGAATGTAGTTGATTCAATCCCCGATTGTATGTGAATTTTCTTTACTATTTATGAATCCCTGTTTTTATGATATTGGTATTTTTATTTTGTGCTTAATGCTTAGCTTCCGCCTATGTGCCAGAGTTATAGGTTGATTTTATGGGGTGCATTGGAAAATGGTTTTGTAAAATCAATAGCGAGTTTGGGGGAGCCTAGGAATAGGAAACTTGAACTCTGATTGGTAAAAATACTCATAGTAGTTGCTGAGGAATCAGGGCGAAATGATAGTGTTAACAAACCGAAAACAGATTAATTGGATTACTCTTATTTAGGGTGTAATCGGGTTGGATTGGATCGGGTTTGGGTGACATCAAGTCCGAACCGATAGAATGATGGTGGGTTGGGTTGGTTTGGGTTTTGTATTTTTTTAGTGAGTAACCCGACCCGAACCAACCCGAATATGTTCGGGTTGGGTCATCGGGTCATGAACATTTTTTCTTTTTTTTAAAAAAATGTGGAAGATGACATGAAATTAAAATATAACATGAAAAAAAGAAAAGAAATAAGGAAACATAAAATGAGAGAAGCAGATGAAATAGGGTTTGGGGAACCACTCCTACTTGTGTTGCCGTTGCGCCTATTTTTGTTCTCTATGGGAAGGAAAATGAAATAAGATTAAGGCTTTTTTTCTTGGTTTGGTTTGGTTCGGGTCCATCGGGTTCAAGATAGGCAAACCCGAGACCCGAACCGAACAAGATCGGGTTTGAAAGAAAATGTCCAAACCGAACCGATACCCAAACAGAACCGTTAAATATCTTTTGGGTTGGGTTGGGTCAATCGGGTTCGCGGGTTGGATCGGACCCACTTACACCCCTACTCTTATTCATCAAGCATCAATAAGATCTCATTTATGAGTTGATAAAAGTTACGTACCTTGCGCAATAAAAATAAATAATGAACCACTTTACCCCAAAATCTTGAGTCAACAAACATCTAATTTTCTAAGCTTGCAAAATAAATGAGTTTAAACAATGGTGTGAGTGAATGAAATAAATTAATGCAGTGACACTAAAAATTGTATACTCATATATATATTTGAATCAATAATAAGAATCATACATGCACTGATGACATAGTCATTAAAAAAATATAACCTTAAACTTTGAGTCAGTATAATCTTTTCTTGAGGTCACAAGCTAGTGAAAAGAAAATCTCCTTCACATTTTTTTTTTCATTGTGTACGTAGAAACATACTCTCAATATTAACAAATCAACAATCTATTGATGCAATTTCAGCAAGAGCAATGATTGCCACTTACGGTAAAAAAACCTTGATAGCATATTCTTTTGTAATTAAGTGCTTAACCCATAAATTGGCACAACCTAAGGCGAATCCTTCCAAGGAAGAATGTGAGCCCGATGATAACAACACCAGTTATATCACCCAAATAATTTGTTTTCTAGAAGTCTTGTCATCTATCATGCGCGCGCGCATATATATATATATATATATATATATATATATATATATATATATATATAAATAAAAGTGGAAATCAATTTACTCTAATACTAATTCTTTATAAGCTTATAACATTTTGTAGAATATTAAATTATCAAATGGAAGCATTGAATAATATGATGATTATGCGTATAAAATTTTAGAAAAAAATGGAAATTCATATGTACGTAGTCGACATTCATAAGTAAGAAACTTTATAGACACCCATTTGGTTTTTAGTTGGTAACAATAAAATCAATTCTTATAGAATTGATTTTAAATCACTTTCATCCAATGTGTTTCGTAAATTGTACATCATTCATTTTTATCTATTGATTATTTAATTCTATCAAAATTAATTAATTCTAGCCAATTACTCCCTGTTTCTTTTTATATGTCGTTTAAGATTTTTGCACAAGAAATATGAAATGTAATAACTATGTTTTTTTAACCCCATTTTTTTAAATGTCATTTCACTTTCTCACATTAATGCATTTAATACATCTTTTTTTTTTTTGCAATGAAAAATGAATTTCCCACACCATTTTTAATCTACAATAAAACTTTTCATTTCAAATATGCATAATTTTTTTGTTGGAAACATAAAAAGTACATTTACTAAAACTTTGAATTTTTTAAATCTTTTTTATATACACTACAAGAAAAAGGCTCATTAGCGTAGGCCAAAAGCCCACGCTAAACAGCGAAAACGGACGCTAAACACTAAATTAGCGTCGGCCTAGCCTCGGTGTCGTGGCCCCCGCTAAAACCCTCGAAGCAAAAAATTGCGTCCAGGCCGACACTAATTAGCCCACGCTAATTGGGACGCTACGTAGAAGCTAACTATTTGCTAAATGGCCGACGCTAATGTAGCGGAGGGTAGGCGGACGCTACATTATAGTAGGCGAATTCAGCCAAGGCTACATTAGTTGAGGCTGGCCTATGCTAAAGTTAGCTAGGGCCAGCCTACGCTAATGTCGGCCAAGGCTACATTCTGATGTCTCATGTGAAATAATACATATTCATCATTTAGTTCCTTTAGGAATTTAAAAGAATAAATCTGTTTTTAAATAAAACTCATTAAAAACCAAAATTGCTGCTACCTCTTCATCAATTCTCTTCCATGTCATAGGCATGTCAATCACTGACTTGGAGCATATGGGACAATGGTACCTATGCCATATACCAAGTCAAGTTAATTATTGTAGCCCAACTAACTAACTCTCTCACCAACAGTTACTAACAGATGTTAATAGATATCCTATTATTTCCCTCTCTCTAGCTATCTCTAACTATTAACTAACGGTGTAGTTATCCAAACAATACCACCAACACTTGTAGGAACATTGAGATACAGTTTAGGCTAAATAGAACCATTAATAAGGTCACTGGACATAATGAGACTCACAAAAGTTACATTGTAGGATTGCAATCACGGATGGCTTCCAACTCAGATCTGAGCAGTGTCTCTTCAACATAGAATGCATTATTATCAACATTATTCTCCCCGGGTTCTTCAACTTTGACATTGATCTCCATAACCTATCAAGGATCTTGATAGTGTAAGAACGAGAACTCACAAAAGAAATAAGATAGTAGCCAAGCTAAATAGTTTATTAGAAGAGGAGAATTATGATTACAATCGCACAAAAACATTGAAAGTAGCCAGTGCCACCTCACTTATTTAACTTTAAAACAAAACATCTTGATCAAAACAGGCATTTTTTTAGAAAATAGGGAACAAAACAAACAAGAAAAATACACTACTTTTGATACAATATTTAATCCTGATATAATTGCACTTGTTTCAGATAAAAGAAACTATCAATATGGTACCAATGGTTCAAGAATCAAGATCCTAAATGAACATAGAATGGTTGACATGATATATTTTTTTCCTTCTTAACCATTCAATTATGATCCAGATGCTAGATGATCATCCGCTTAAAATTTCAAAGAAGATTGCAGACAGCAAGCTATTAATGTTTATCTAGGAACTAAAGGCAGCGTACAATAAATAAATAAAAAAAAAACAACTGCAGACATCTGAATTTACCCCCTCTAGTTTTAGACTATACAACACAAAAAGTTAAGAAAAAAAATAAAAAGAAAACAAATAGAAGCCTATTATTCCAAGGAGGAGTATAGGTTTTGAAAAGAGGATAAACTGGAGGGACAAAGCATCGGAATTAAGGGGGGAAGCTTTTAGCCATGCTTGTTAGAATTCTGCATACTATACTTTGCAAATAGCAGCTCACATTAGGTATTCATGAACAAAATGGAGTAAGGCCAATCCTTGTCATAACTTGGCAGCACAACAAAAACCCCAATTACAAGAGATGGGAAGATATAGATTGAACAAGAAACAAGACTGGATACAAACAATTAGCAGGAATACCAAAAAATACAACATTTGTCCAGGGTGCACAAGAGAAAGCTTGCAATATTAAGGGACACCGGGTATGTCTGCTAGTCTTGCTTATTTTGACTCATTCAGAAGGGAAAGATTGCCAACTAAGGCTTGTATGTTAGGTTTCCAACAAAACAAGTGGTGCTCAAATCCAACATATGTAGCTAGAGTTATACACCAAAACAATGGAAGCTGTCAGGACACATACAATTATGCAGAAACTAGAGCTGTGTTTAAGAAAAAAACTGCACCAGTTGAAAAAGAATCAAACCCAAAAACCTATACCATTTCAAAGGCTTGTGTGGTAGGTTTCCAACAAAATAAGTGTTTCTCAAATCCAACATATGTAGCTAAAGTTATACACCAAACAATGACTGCTGCCAGGACACAATTTTACAGAAACTAGAGCCGTGTTTAAGAAAAACTGCACCAATTGAAAAAGAATCAAAGCCAAAAACCTATACCATTTCAAAGGCTTGTGTGTTAGGTTTCCAACAAAACAAGTGGTTCTCAAATCCAACATATGTAGCTAAAGTTATACACCAAACAATGATTGCTGCTAGGACACAATTTTGCAGAAACTAGAGCTGTGTTTAAGAAAAAAACTGCACCAATTGAAAAAGAATCAGACCCAAAAACCTATACCCTTTCAAAGACTTGTATGTTAGGTTTCCAACAAAACAAGTGGTGCTCAAATCCAACATACGTAGCTAGAGTTATACACCAAACAATGACAGCTGCTAGGACACAATTTTGCATAAACTAGAGTTGTGTTTAAGAAAAAAACTGCACCAATTGAAAAAGAATCAGACCCAAAAACCTATACATTTCAAAGGCTTGTATGTTAGGTTTCCAACAAAACAAGTGGTGCTCAAATCCAACATATGTAGCTAGAGTTATACACCAAACAATGACTGCTGCCAGCACCCAATAATTGCCCCCTTCCCCAGACATCCCAAAACACTCACACACATTCTCATAGTACCAAAACACTGACTCACATGCATTATACAGTATTCCTCAGCACAAAATAACTGCATTCAAGGATACTGTTCATTGAATAAATTGAAACAATTGAGTGTTATAGCAGCAAACTACCCTAAAATGAAACAATTAGTTATATTCAATTTTTATGGGAAAAATATTTGCATTAGAAGAAAGAGAGTGTACCACCAGATAACCTCAACCATTTACAGTTCATAAAAGGAAAACTTATCACTTATAAGAACAAGTCTCAAATACCTGCAATTTAGATTCGAAGTCCTCTGGTGACCGGTGCATCAAATTGCATTCATGATTTAATTCAAGTTCTCCAGCCACAACCTGCAAGCAAGGAGAAAACATGATTAGAGGAAGGTATCAAATATCATGTCAATATGTTTAGAATCTGCAATAATATGAACAAAATATTAGTTAAATTATGCTAATCCATCTGACATTAGCTTTCAGTTTGAAGTTTTATGTCATAAAATAACAAATTGTGAATAAGCCTACTCAAGCACAGTTTGACTGGAGATTCTATCTAATAGTTTGATTAAGTTGTATATGAAAGTGCAACAACAAACAACAAAATGTTTTATCATAAATCATTTCTGTGGACAAACCATTTAAATATAGATCCTTCTTAATGGTTTAATCTAAAGTTTTTCTGTATCTCGGTATGACTTTGCAATGAGAACACCAGCTTTCCTTAGAACATCAAATGCTTCAGGGGTACAGGGCATGTTTGAACCTTGGATACAAATAATATAAAGTAATTGCCATTAGTATATATGAGATGAAAGAGCATAAAATAGCCAAACACTTTCTGCATCTTATAGAAATAACTACCTTCTACCAATATATGACAACATGAATTAACCAAATTAACGGCAACAGATTGGTCAATTTCATTTTGTGAGGCACAAGCAAATGCAATATCACACCTTTCATTCCCGGGTTTTGCTTCATCATAATATTTGGACCGAGCATAAGTCTTTGAATAGTCTCTTTACATGCCAAATTTACGAACAAGGACCACAAAATTAGATAAATTTTTCCATCTGAAAAATAGACAAGATAACAGTGATACAAACCTCAAACTTCTTTGTTGAGCTTTGATGTCCCTTAGAAGTGATACTTTCATGTAGTCGAATCCATCTTCATCAACCAAATATCCTCTTGTGTCTGTGAAAAGCTTTTGTTAAAAAATTGCATATGCCTTCAAAAGACCAGGCTATATCAAGGAATTCAATCCCAACAATTATGTTATCAGAATTCCACTTCTAATTACTACAATTCTAAATGATGATGAAAACATGGCATCTGACATGCAAAAATGAAAGACATGTTTCCATTTTGATTACAATAAAAGAACATATACAACACCATAG
The DNA here is from genome assembly GCA_026901365.1 of Sesbania bispinosa. Taxonomy (NCBI): domain Eukaryota; kingdom Viridiplantae; phylum Streptophyta; class Magnoliopsida; order Fabales; family Fabaceae; genus Sesbania; species Sesbania bispinosa. The sequence goes on along the minus strand of QLOH01000039.1, from coordinate 261,428 downwards.
GAAATGAAGTAGGTTATGTATGTTCTGTATTGTCTCCATACAAATCTGGGCTGACCTAATTTCTAGAGTAAAAAAGAGGAAATTAGAAGGAAAGTGATAAGCCATATCTTTAATGTATAAGGACCAGCATCACCTGCCTGTGTGAGGACCAGCACCGCCCGCCGCGCCGGAGCTCCACCACGTCCTGCTATATCGGGCGCCGTTGGAGCAAGATCTACTGCTTGCGCGAGTAGCTCCGCTCCTCCACCAACCACACACCGGCGGGTCTCCGTCAGATTCGCCACCTCTGCAGCGAGAGGTGCTGCCCGCGCGGGGGAGACTCGGCCGCGCCCCCATCCTCCGTTCGCACCACTGCAGTTACGATACCCACCATCTCCAGTCCTGCTTGTCTCCTAAACAACCGCACCACCAAGCCTTGACCACAGATCCGCCGCTTTCCCCCTCTGCCCCTCTCCCTCTGCTTTCTCTTCTTAGGTTTTCCTTTTTCCCCTTTTCTCTTTGTAGGGCGTGAAGAGAATGCTTACTTACGCAGTTCATTATCAAGCAACGTCTCAATGTAGCGTAGGATAGCCTTGGCTAGGAGAAAAAAATTAGCCAAGGCTAGCCTACGCAAATTACTTTATCTACATAATTTAGAAGTTTCAAAAACACTGTTCATTCATTTTTTTTTTTTGTTATGGGCCGCTATGTGCCTTGCGCAATGTATTGTTATTCAGCTGCGGCCATTTATTATTTTTATAGGGATGAATTGTCTTTGTAGGATTGACGTTTAAGTAATACAATAAATAATAAAAAAATAATATAATAAATGTGTTGATTTACATTACCTTTAACATAATATTTCAATATATCATTTATTTTTCTATTTTATTCATTAATGTTTTCATTTATTATCTCACTCATATATTTTATTTATCTTTTTAATCTATTAAAATTCCTATTTATCTTACTTTTAATTTTCTTTTTTATTATATTAATATATTTTCTCTCCTTATTTGTTCATATTAATATGTTTTATTACAAAAGTGATTTTTTTTATAATATTACATAGGAATAGTTTTTTGTTTACTATTCATTGGAGGCTTTATTTTTTTTGTTGGGTTAAAACCAACTGTGTGTCATTGACTTTTTTAATATTAAACTTTTTTTTATCGGGTTGTACATTTACATTGAACCGATTCATATACGATGTTTGTAATGACTTTATGAATTAAATGTACCATTCACGGGAGACCGTCTTATTAACATGTACCCATTTTCATTTTTCAAAATTTTTTATTCTCTTTTTTCCTAAAGTTATTTTTTTATAAACCACATTTATCCTTCACAGGAGGCAGTCTTACTCATATTGTTTTCTTTTTGTATTTGTTTTTGTTTCTTTTCACAATTTCATCTTTTATTGTTATTATATTAAAACATTTTCTCTCATTATTCGTTCATATTATTTTGTTTCATTATAAAAGTGATATTTTTATAAACCATGAGTATCCTCCACGTGAAACATTTTTTATCCTACATTTTTTTCTTTTGTTATACTTTAGTTTTCTTTTTTATCATTATATTAAAATAATATCTCATTATTTATTCATGTTTATCTGTTTCATTATATAAAAACTAACATTAAGTAATACAATAAGTGTGTTGATTTACATTACCTTTAACTTAATATTTCAATATATCATTTATCTTTCAATTTTATTCATTAATGTTTTCATTTATTATCTCACTCATATATTCTATTTATCTTTTTAATCTATATTAAAATTTATATTTATCTCACTTTTAATTTTCTGTTTTTTTATTATATTAATATATTTTCTCTCATTATTTGTTCAAATTAATATGTTTCATCACAAAAGTGATTTTTTTTATAAATTATGGGTATCATTCACGGGATACATTCCCGCTCATACTATTTTTTTCCCTTTTCATCACACTTTAATTTTTTTATTATTATATTAAAATAGTTTATCTCATTATTTATTACTATCTATTCTCAATTCAGTAAAGTAATTTTTTTTATGTACCACAAGAAGCAGTCCAACTCCTATTTTTTCTTTTTCTTTTTTAGTCACACATTAATTTTTATTTTTTATAATTATTATATTGAAACAAGTTTCTCATTGTCCATTTATGTTTATCTATTTTATTACATAAAACTCACATAAAGAAATACGATATGAGTTTATTTGCATCAATTTTAATGTATTTTTTTCAATATATTATTTGTCTCTCTATTTTATTCATTAATGTTTCACTTAGTATCTCTCTTATTTATTCTATCTTTCAATTTACTTCATTTTACTTCCATTTACTTTATATTAAAATTATTCCCACAATACACGTGTTATTTTTTTCACATGCGTTTTCTCAAGTTTTTCATTCTCTTTTCTATAAAGTGATATTTTTATGAATCACAATTATCCTTCACGGCAGAGAGTTTTGCTCATGTTATTTTTTCTTTTTCTTTTTTGTTTTTTTCACAAATTAAATTTTTATTTTTATTATTATATTAAAACATTTCCTCTCATTATCCGTTAATATTAATTCGTTTCATTATAAAAGTAATATTTTTATAAGTCATGAGTATCCACTATCCTCCATGTGAAGCATTTTCCTCCTACATTTTTTCCTTTTTTTAACACAATTTAATTTTCTTTTTTATTATTATCTTAAAATAATTTCTCTCATTATTTATTCTTATTTATCTGTTTCATTGCATGAAAGCTCACATTAAGCAATACAATAAAATGTATTGATTTTCATTAAATTTAACATGATATTTCAATATATCATTTGTCTTTATTTTATTCATTAATGTTTTCATTTATTATCTCACTTATTTATTCTATTTATCTATTTACTCTATATTAAAAAAATTGCCCATCCACAACACATGTCATGTTTTCTCACTTGCGTTTCATTAATTTTTTATTAGCAATATAGTAAAGTGATTTTTTTGCGAACCATACAACTATGACAATCATTCTCAAGTCGTTTTCTTTTATTTTTCTTTTTATTTTTGATCACATTTTCATTTTCTTTTTTATTTATTAAAATAATTATCTCTCTATTTCATTCATTAATGTTTTCATTTATTATCTCTTTTATTTATTCTATCTACTCTATATAAAAAAATTTCGCCTAGTACACATATCACATTTTTATCAATTTATTATTTCGTAATTAATAAATGTCGTACGAGCTTTAACTTGAAATGAATGAGTTGAGTTTAATGTCAAACCTTTACAATTGTGGTCACAATTAAAAATCATTTATATACATATCAAGTAAAGAAACATGTTAGATGATAAATTAACGAAAAGATTACTTCGCAATTATTTTTATCAATTTATTTATTATTGAAATATAATTTTTTATTCTTTTAGACATCATATTAAACTCTAAGTACTCTAAATGGATGAATATCTCATTTCTATATTAAAATAATTTTAAAATGTGATAGATGAAATAAACCTTTAATTGTACGTCTAAATGTAGTATTAAATTTATATTGAACAAAATTACATGTCATATTAACATTGATATGAATTATTGATGGTCAAACTGATATTGAAATACTAGAGGCTTTAATGATAAAGTCTATAGGTAATACAATTGGAGATATAGTTTCCTTTGCCTATTCTAATTTGCTATCAATTTTTGAAAACATAGAATTGTTTCAAGATAAAGAAACTTTTGCTCCTACATTGGATGTTGTTTACTGCATCAATGAAAATGTCATGACATTATTTCCAGGAGAAGAAAATATGTACTTGAGTTCTGATATATACTATATGGAAGGTGGATGAGGAAATCAGTATTGAAGCTGTTTGGTTGACAACTGAATTCTTAAATGATATTAGGTGCTCTAGGCTCCATGACCATAAGTTAGTGTTAAAGATTGAAGTGATTGTTATGCAATGACGAATCTTGATAAATATCCATTGGTCTTTGTAATAAAACTAAATTAATAGTTGATTAGTTAGGTTCTAATGTTATTGGAAAAATCGTTATTACGGGAACACATTTGGGAACAAAGGTATTTATTCATCAAATAAATTTAATTCCATCTAAAAATCTCACCCCATTAAAATTTCAACAAAGACCGTTTCCATTTTTCGTTGCTTTGCTATGACCATAAAAGCCAAGGCTAGACATTGTCACATGTTGGTGTGTATTTACCAAGGTTTGTTTTCTCTCATGGTCAATTATATGTTGTTGTATCTAGAGTTAAGTCTCACCAAAGACTTAGGATTCTCATATGTGATGATAACTTTAAGTGTTGTAATGTTACAAAAAAATATTATCTACAAGAAAGTGTTTCAAAAAGTTTAAATAAAGCAATATTGCTGATAGTGTTCATTTGTAATTATTAGATGTGACTATTTTATATTTGCAAATCCATTTTACTTTGTTAGTTTGTTATATTTTTAATCTACTCACAAGTATCAAATTAAATATTAAAAATTAATTAATCTTATTATTTAATATTTACATATATTAAACAGGTTAAATATATTATTAAAATTCAAAATTAAATATTTATTTGAATAATAAATCCGTGCATCGCACGGGTTGCATACTAGTTTATAAAAAAAGAAGATATGAAATAGTAGCATCCGTTTAGCCTAGACTAGCCTACGCTATGAAAAAAAATTTAGCCAAGGCCTCGTGGCCTATGCTATTTTTTGCAGCTAAATAAACTTTTTCTTGTAGTAATAGCTTTATAATAAATATTTAAAAAAATCATATTAGGATAGAGGTAAAATTGGAAAATAGTATTGATTATTGTCTTAATATCTGAAAAAACACTTATTTAAAAAAAATTAAAACCCTAAAATGATAAATAAATAAAAATCGAGGGAATATATAAACCTAGAGAATGCTTCATCTATTTAATGAGAATTCTCAATTTGACAGTTGAAACTTGAAATGATGAAATTCAATGGTTAAAAAAAAAATAATTAAGCGAGAGTGAAGGTGGGAATCAGTACAAGTATAATAAAAGAGGATCAATCATGTATCATTAAAAAAACAGGGGAGAAAAACAATTTAGGATTTTTTTTTTCTTTTTGTTGTTAATTTATAATACATTTTCTTCCTTAAAAAACAACAAACCGAGAAAGCAAAAAAACCATTATATGGATGTGCAAGTACTATAAAATATAAATTTTAATGTTAAAAAATAGCTAAGACATTCTTTGAAAAATCCCACAAATATAACCTGTAACACATTTTATGTACAATTAATAAAATAAGAGGAATATACATCAATTTAAAGTTAATAAGCACATTTATATTTTTAAATATAAAAACTTTTACTATTTAATTTTATGATTAAATATATTTTTAGTACATGAAGTATGACTCAAATCTGGTTTTAGTCTCTGTTGAAGATCAAAATCTGAAGTAGCAAGGCTGAATATGGGCCAAGGCCTAATAAAGGAGGAGACAAAGGGGAAACAAGGAAATTTGGTCAAGTACAATAGCAGGGGCGTACAGACTAAAAAGGATGCCAGAAGGCGGCTTGTGTAACATCCCTCTTTTGATTTCTTTCCCTTAGCCATGGAGGCTTATATAATGTATTGTTTTGGTTGTATATGAACTGTATTGGTTGTTTTCTGAGTTTCAGGTTGATTTGGAATTTTGGGAAATGTCCGGTTTATAGGGGATACTCTACCGAATTTTTGGTAGGGATGTTACAGATTTTGGTGAATCTAGTGATAGATAAGTGTTATAGGTATTTGGAGAGGGTAAGGAATTGGTTTTGGAAGGGTTGGATTGGGTAAAGAGAGAGATTTCAGCAAAACCCAAAAAATTGAGTTCTGGTCTGCGTGCTCGAGCGCGCCAGGGGGCGCTCAAGTGCTCAAGATGGCAGAGAGTTTGGAGGTTTGATCGTGCAGGGAGCGTTTGAGCGTGCGTTGGGAGCATAGGCATTGCGTGCTCAAGCATGCTAACAGGCGCTCAAGTGCGCAACCTCCTGTAGTATTTTTAAAACGCATAGCTTTCCCTTTTTCTCCCATTTTTCTCCAATTCTTAGGGTTCTTAGAGAGAGAAATAGCTTCCTTTAAAGAGAGAAAGAGTGAGAAGGAAGAAGAAGGTGTTGATTGAAGATGCTCCCTCATCCTCTAGGCTTGGATTCAATCATCTCCTCCCTCCTCCTTTCCTCTCTCTTCCATTTAAGGTGAGTAGAGCTCACCCACAACACTCCCCTCTCTTGAATATGATGTATGAATCCTAATCTTGTCTTTCCCCTCCTATTTGTGTGTGTTTGATCTATTATACATGTTTTGATTTTGTATTATGAGGATAAATATGATGATGTTGTTGTTGTTGTTGATGGAAACCCTAGGTTAGGGAGACCTTGTATGTTCATGTTCCCAAGGGGGATACCCTTTGTAGTCTGAGCTCAGCCTAACTGCATGTCAAGTGAAAAGAACCCTACTGCGGGAAAGCAACTCATGTTCATGTCATGTTTAACTTTCTAAAGTTTAGATTTCTGATTATGTATATGTATAATTGGCTTGCCATGTCTATTAATGTGCTATATCTGTTTGCACTGCTCTGCTCACTAAGGCATTAGTCTCACCCCTTTGTGGGTTTATGTTTTAGATTCACAGGCAGGTCACTGAGGACTTGTTGGCTTATTAAGATGTAGAGATGATTTTAGGCAGGAAGCCCCTTTATTTTGGACATTGTTATATTGTAATGTTTGTATAGTTTTTTAGGAACTTATGTATTTGGATTATTTTGATGGATATTTAGTACATGTGCATCTTTACGCTTCCGCTTTGTCAGGGCACATGTATTGTAATATCTAAGATTTGTATGTATGTATTTATTCACAGAACAAGTTCTATTAGAACCTTGTATGGATTTGTACAGGTTGGATTTTTTGTTATTGATATCTATAATGTGCGAAAAATAATTCCTTGTTTCCGGGACTTACGCTTCCAACGGGTATAAGTTTTGGATGCTGGGAATTAGGGCATTACAATTTGCAGGGATCTATTGGACAAAAGATGTTTTGCACCATTAAGGTGAATTAACCACTGGTTCAAGGAAAGTGTGTAAGGTTGGTTGATAAGTGAAAAATATATGATAATTTAGTGTATAATTACTGCACTTATTAAGGGTAAAATAGTAAATTTATGCCCCAAATTACCTCTTTTTAGTAATAAATGCATAATTTGTGAATATTTGATTTGAATTTGAATATGATGCTATTATGATAAAAAATCTGTTGATTTTGCATATAAAAGGGTAAGTTTTAAATGAAGAGACAAGATAACATTTATTTGAATAGAGAATCTGCAAGATAAGGATTTAAATGGCAGCTGATTAGGATAAGATCAGCAATTATTGGGATAAGGATTCTGCAGATTTAATTCTAAATTCAAATTGAAGATCAAATCAGCACAAGATCAAGCTAAAAAGAAGGAAATAAGGAAAGCAATTCAAATAAGGATAAAATCAGGAAGAAATCAAGCTGAAAAAGAGGAAATCAGGAAAGCTGGAATGAGACTCACACTCCACCTGCGCTGAGCGTAGGTGGAGCGCAGTATTAAAGATTGCATTCTGGAACTTGCGCTTCAAATTGCGCTGAGCGCAGGATACATATGAGTTTTTCAAAAGATTTCAAATCAGATTCATTCCAGATTTCAGATGGCTTTCCAACCTCTATAAATAGAACCTTTTGCAAAGATCAAAGGAGCTTTTGGGGAGACGGCAGAGCAGAAGCTAGGGCTGGAGAAAAGTGTGATAGTTTCTCCGTTAGTGTGTAATGGCTACCATGCGTAGCTAAACTCTCCAATAGGATTGGATGTAGTTGATTCAATCCCAAATTGTATGTGAATTATCCTTATTATTTATGAATCCCTATTTTTATGATATCGGTATTTTTATACTTTGCTTAATACGTAAATTCCGCCTGTGTGCCGGAGTTATAGGTTGGTTTTATGGGGCGCATTCGAGAGGTGGTTCTATAGAACTAATAGCGAGTTTGGGGGAGCCTAGAGATAGGAAACTTGAACTCTGATTAGTAAAAATACTCATAGTAGTCACTGTGGAGACCAGGGCGAATTGATAGTTTTAACAAACGGAAAAGTAGATCTTTAAAGCCGAGGTAATTTATCGCTTGGGAGAACCCGCATGAATTATTTCTGAGTATTTTATCACTGTGAAGACCAGGGTAAAATAATATAGTTTGGCTAGGGTATCATAATTATATATTCATAAATATTATTGGGGTTCACATACGAAAGGGGTGCGATGATACAAAGTTCAATCCTAGTCCAAGTAACTGTCTCTATCTCTCTCATTTAAGTTCAATTTTATTTACTTGCATAATTCTCAGCAAACAACTATACGCTATTACTTGATAGTTGTGACCACTAATCTTTATAAGTTGAACCGTTCCCTGTGGATACGATACTCTTACTTACTATTATACTGCTGGGATTTTGGTACGCTTGCCATAATTTCAACAAGTATTTATGGCGCCGTTGCCGGGAAACGGTGTATCAATTTTTAAAAGACTGGGAAGGTCTATACTATTAAGTTGTATATATTCTATCTTAGGAATTTTTCTTTTTAGGATTTTTATTTTTTAGGAATTTTAGGAAAATTTTCTTTTCATTATAATTCTCTTCCACATTTACCCTTTTCAAGTTTCCTTGATTTATGCTCTTGCGAGGCCAAGTGTCACCAAATCAGTTGCAATTTGATTCATAAATAGAGAGGACATCTTGGAGGAATAGGAGCAGAAACAAGAGAAGGAGACGAAGGAGAGGCGAGGAAGAACCCAAAAATATGATTGAAGTAGGACCAAGAAAAAGAGTATTGGGAGATTATGTCATGCACCAAGGACCTCGCCATTATTCAAGCATTGTGTTACCAGTTACAACAAAGTCCTTGGAGATGAAGGCTACCCATCTAAACCTTATCAGTGCCCATCAATTCGCAGGATTTGATCATGAAGATCCACATACTTATCTATCTACTTTCTATGAATTAATTGGAACTATGGGTTTTGAGGAAGGAAATCTAGAATCAGTGTACATAAGTTTGTTCCCTTTCTCTTTGATAGGTAAAGCTAAGGAGTGGCTAAAGTCGCATCCAAACCAAAGTCTAATCAACTGGGGAGTGGTTGAAGATAAATTCTTGAAGAGATTCTTTCCACCAGCCCGATATATTCAAGCCAAGTCAGACATCTCCACATTTAGGCAAGGAGCAGACGAACCACTATGTGAAGCCTGGGAGAGATTCAAATCCTTTCTGCGCAAATGCCCCAACCACGGTTATGATGACATTGCTCAACTCAATATCTTCTGCAATGGACTCAGACCAGATTCAAAATCTTTCATAGATGCTGCAGCAGGAGGAACAATCTTATCAGTGGATGTAGAGCGAGCTATCACAATTATTGACAACTTTGCACGGAATGATCAACAAGCTCAATTTGGAAAACAACCAGTCCAATTACAAAAGAAAGGAGCGTTAGAACTAAACAACAATGATACTCTTCTAGCAGAACAAAAGCTTCTCAAAAGACAGCTCGAGGCACTCAGTAAGCAGTTGGAAGCACTTCCTCAACAATTGAAAGCTGTAAAATCCCAACCACGCCAGGCCCAACCGGTGATCTGTGACTTTTGCGGGGGCGACCATCCCAATGGTCAGTGCTCCTCTCAGGACATTCAAGCAGAACAGGTCAGCTACATGGGAAATCAAGGAAGAAAAGTTAATTTCTCCAACAACAATAATCAGTATTCACAAGGATGGAGAAATAACCAAAACAACTCTGGCTGGGGACAAAATGGAGGAAATAGGCAGGTGCCATATCAACAGCAGCAGCCATCTACACATGACAGACTCACAAGACTAGAAGAAAATATTGATGGTTTTATGTAGAACTTTGATGGCTTCAAGAAGAATACAGAAGCATCAATCAAATCCTTGGAAAATCAAGTGGGAAAGTTGGCAAATGAGATGGAAGAACACAAAAAAGGACACTTTACAGCAACAACTCAAACCAATCCAAAGGAGCACTGCAATTTGGTTGCTACTGAAGGTAACCTAACAGAAGAGAGTAACTTAAAAAATATCATATTTGAAGAAGAAGTGCTCACAGAAGAGATTGCTCAGAGGGGTGTTCAAGAAGAAGAAGAGGCAGACAAGGTCTTCAGCACAGGTAAGTCACTTGACCCAGGTAAATTTAATGTACCAGTTTCTATTGGTAATCAACCTGTTACCAAAGATTTATTAGATCTTGGAGCGAGCATCAATTTGATGCCACTATCGTTTTTTAATAAACTGGGAATTTTGAAGGTCAAGCCTGGCAAGGTGAAGTTACATCTTACAAATAAAACCACCCAACACGCATATGGGATAGTTGAAGATGTTCCAATAAGGGTGGATAAGTTCATGTATGCTGCAGACTTCTTCATTTCTGAGATGGAAGAGGAGGATACTGATGTCTCCTTAATCCTAGGAAGACCATTCATGAAAGATGCCAAGGTAATAGTGGATGTTGATCGGGGAAAATATCAAATCAGCTCTAAAGATGAGAGCATTGTGTTCCACTTAGACAGAGGAATTCCCCAAGTAGTTGAACCTCCAGAAAAATTGAAGATAGATCCTACTGATGGGATCTACATTTTTTATTCTGAACCAAAGCTGCAAAAGGTACGAAAGAAACAAATATTGAATCAAAAAGTACCTGAAATTGAGAAGAAAAAGGTTTACAAGTTTCTGAGGAAACCAAAAATGAGAGTGAAGCAGCAGAATGAATCCATGGAGTTCAAGTTCAAAAAGAGAAAAAGATCAACATCAGATGAAGAAAAAGATCATGAGGACAGTGAGGAAAGTGATGATAACACAAGAAGTTGGCTTGGAGGATGGGCAATAAAAGGAAGGATAACCATCATCCTCCAATTAAGGCCACCATAAGTAAAACAGGCATCGAGCTAGAAGACGTTAAACAAGCGCTTCCTGGGAGGCAACCCATTGATTTTATGTTTTTATGTTTTTTATTTTGTTTTTGTTTTGATTTGATTTTAGTGTCTTAGATAGAGTCAATGCCTGTGTAATGTGGAAAACTGTTTGGAAAAGGAACAATTAAAATAAGGAAAAGGGTTAGAAAACACTTAGAACTAGGAAGCAACAGAAAATAGAACTGAAAAATTCAATTATGTTTTCTGCGCTTCACTTGCGCTTAGCGCAGGTGAAGTGCAAAATTGTTAATTTGTTTCTGTTTTCCACACTTCAACCTATGCTGAGCGTAGGTGAAGCGTAGCGGCACGCTTCAGATTCTTCCAAGACACGCGCTCCATCCCTCCCTGAGCGCATATGGAGCGCGTGTTCCCGATGCACTTTAAATTCAAAAATCTGAAGCGAGGGAAGTTTATTTTCACCTTCCCTCACTTCCTAAAAAGTGTTTTTCTCTGATTATTACCTTTCCCTTGCTTTTTCACCCTCAAAGCCTTCTCCTTTCAATTTTTACACTACCACAGGTATGCTTTTACTGTTTTTGTTAGTTTTCACCGATTAAAATTTTCAGTTTTCTACTTTATTGAGCAATACCTTAGGATAGAAGACTTAGGCTCTTAGGACCCCATAAGTTAGGATTATTTGTCAATAGAGTCTTAGTTTAGTATGTTGACTGTGATTGTATGCATGTGGTGTGTTTTGGTATATTTGGTGGTAGTTTTGAGCTCAGTAAATTTTTGCAAATTATTCAAAATGGTACTATGGATGCTTAATTGGCTAGTATTTTTGCATGACCATTGCATGAACAATTGTGCATTATTGCATGTTTGAAAAACATGATTTTTGAGCATAATATTGTTTACTCTTTTAATGCCCTGTTTAGAAATTAATTAGGACTTGCTTCAACTGATCACTTTAGCATGTTCTTATTAAATCAATAAATTGGCATTGGGAAAATTAATAATCAAGATTTTTATGCACAAGTGCTTGCTAAATGGTTGCTCTGATTTTTGAATTAAATTGGCCACTTATTTCATTAATTATGAGTTAAATCTATCCTTTGCATGAAATAATCTTGATTTGGTTTTATTTTGCAGATGGCTCGCACTAAAGTGGTCCGTGCCGGTTGATAAGTGAAAATTATATGATAAATTAGAGCACTTTTTAGTTCACTTATCAAGGATAAAATGGTATTTTTGCCCCAGTTTAATCATTTTTTATTTAATATTAGATAAAATTTATTTATTAATCTTAGATTTGAATTTGATGCTATTTTGATAGAAATATTGCTAATTTTTGCAAAATATTGCAAGGATTTGATTTGAGGGAAAGATAACATTAAATAAGGGAGATATCTACAAGATTTGAAGTTTAATTGAAGGCATTTAATGAAGATTTGAAGATTATTTGAGATCAATTAATGAAGATATCACCGCCAATTAAACAAGGATTCTGCAGACATCCTTCCCAATTAAATCCAAGATGCTCAATAAATGCAAAGATATCATCAAGAAAAGGGAAACAAGGAAAGACAAATCAACCAAAACCAGTCTCGTGGAGAGATCAAGATAAAAAGAGAAAGTTTGAAGCTGCAGGACGCATTCTGTGCTTCAACCTGCGCTGTAGCGCAGGGTGAAGCGCAACCCTCTAGAACCTGCGCTACATCCTGCGCTGTAGCGCAGGGTGAAGCGCAGATCATGCTGATTCTTGCCCTGTTGCTGTTTTTAGATAGATTTCTCCCCCATTTTCTTTGTCTTTCCTTAGCCTATAAATAGGAACCTCTTGCACCAGAACAAGTGTGCACGATTATTGCAATTCAGTCATATTTCAGTGATAATGCACCAGTTCTAATTTTAGAGTAGGAGAGGAGGAGCGCTTCACAAGTGTATGTAAATTCTATATTATTATTTCCTGAGCTCTCTGTCTATAATATTGGTAATCTTATTCTGTGCTTAATTCCTAACTTTCGCGCTTGCGCCGGAGTTATAGGCTAGTTTCGACTAGGATTGAGGATGAGGGAGCGGATTCTGAAGAAACCCAAACTCTGACTGAATAAGAGGACTCGATACTCTGTGACCGACACATGAGCGTTATTAATGAGCGATGGGTAGTGACAGTACTCTAGCGAAGGGCGTTTACAGGATTAGGCCTTAGTATCAATAGCAAAGGATTAATTGATTGTCAATCCAGGACCGACACATAGATGTATCCTGATGAGTGATGGGTAGTGCAAGTACTCTACTGAAGGTGCGTCTACAGGATTAGGCCTCGTTTATCAATTAGTTCTTTTACAAACGGAATAAAGAAAACAAAATAAGCCGAGGGTAAGTCTGTCGCTTGGGAGAGCCCGCATGGATTATATTTGAGTGTGAATGGCGCCTTGTAACTCAGGGTCATAAGCAATATAGTTTGTCTACAGTATTATAGAGTAAACCTAAAATAATAGATAGTTTTTACATGCACAAAGGGTGTGATGATATGAAGTTCAATCCTAATCCAAGTAAAGTGTCTCTAACTCTTCCTTTCTAATTTAATTGATTATTTACTTGCTATTTACAATATATGCAACAATACTCTTATAATTCCGTTGTTTTCCCTTAATAAATAGATCACGACTATACGCGAATTGACTGTTCCCTGTGGATACAATAACTCTTCTTACTATTATACTACTGGATTTTTGGTTCGCTTGCCAGGGCGTTCCTTTGAAAGGAATGCATATCAGGAGGCTGGTAGGATCTACAGGAAAGATATGAGGAGCGTAGCTCAGATGTGGACAATACTGATACTGGCCAACATTCATCCTACCGGACATGTTTCTGATGTAGTTATGCCCGTGGCCCACCTCATCTACACTATCCTCACCGGCGCCGTTATCGATGTCTCACGAGTCATCACCCAGAAGATATCAGACTTTGCATCTTCTGTGGGGCGCCGGACCCCTAACTCCAAAATCAGGCTTGGCTTCCCTTCTCTCATCACCTCACTTTGCAGATCTAGGGGTGTAGAGGTGAACCCCAGGGTTCACATCGCACTTCCCATGACCAGAGCATACATTGAAGCCAACTGTATCCCGACTGAGGAGTTACAGGTTGAGGAGCAGCAACAGCAACAGGCACCACCACCACCACCAGCAGACATGGATGCTCCGGTCTGGGCCCAGCGACTTGAGGCCCAGCACACTCATTTGATGGCTTAGATGTCCACTATTCACCGAGCAGCTGTTCATTTTCAGAGTAGACATTATCAGGCTCGTGTGGACCCCATGACCCCTGCACAGTTTCATGATTACTTATAGTGGCCTAGGGACATGCCTATTTTCCCAGGGGGGGATAGAGCAGCCGGAGCTGAGGATGGAGCAGCTTACATGGATCAGGACCAGGATGAGGATTGATTTTTTCTTTCCTATTTGGTGCTTTTCCTTCTTTTTTCTTTTTCTTTTTCATTTTATTTTCTTATTTTGCTTCTTATTTTCTTATTTTCTTTTGATATGTACTGTATATTATTGCCACTGATACATTATCTATATTTGGCAGTACTTATTTTGTTATTTTCTATTTTTCTGTTAAATTTTTAGGACTTTTAGGACCTTAAGAATTAGGATTGAAGGCAACATTTTCAAATTTTCTGTAATTAAGTAGTTTAACTAATCAAACTAGGAAAGATGATAGGGTTTTGTGATTAACTCCATAATCAGTTAGGATCAGGATGCTTCTCAAGAGAACCTATCAGGATAGTTAATTAAAACCAGTAAGTGCTTTATCAAGGAATTTTATCCAATAACCGGTGAGCTGAGCGCCCAAACACTAAAATTGAGAGTTTTTTTACCGCTGCTTGTCAACTGTTATTGCTTGAGTTTCTGAATTTTTTCTTGCTATTGGAAGATATGGAAGTGACAAAGGCATATTTTGTAATTATAATATTTTGCTCAGTGCCAAATAGCCAACCTTGATTAAATGTTTCCATTTATTGATTGCCCATTTGAGCCTTTAATGTTTCTTTTGATACACCCTAGCCATACTCAATGATTATATCCTGTCCCTTCACACTTGGGATAGAGAGCAAGGTGCAACACAACAAGATGGGACAAAAGGTTGGTGAATTGAAAGGTGAAAGAAATTCAAGAGCAGGCACAAGAAATCAAATAGAAAAGTACTCCCCCATAAATAAATTTTCTATGTTTTTGTTCACAAAATAAAAAAAATCTGCACAAAAGTGTGGAAATTGAATAAGTTGGGGGGGGGGTACTTCTTCAAACAAAGAGGCCAGCTGAAAAAGGGTGACAATTCAAGAATGACATAGCAGATGGGGAGAAGTCCCAAGCACAATCACAAGATGCTCTCTATTCAAAGTGTTATTTGCATATCTAGAAAAACCATAATTTCTTGATAGCCCAACCTCATTACAACCAAAGAAAAGACCTTTTGATCCATATTAACTACTTGCAGGTTCAGATGTTGGAAACGACTATCAATTCTAGTTGTTTAACGGTGGTGAAAAAGATTGAGGGAAACACTTACCCGTGAGAATGAGAGATTTCCTTGGTTTATCACTTACTGCTTTAATTGCTATTTTTGAGAAGTTTGACTGATGTTTGTGTTCTATTGTGATTGAGGATTGGTAACATCTCTTAATCCTGATTTTTTCTTATGTTTGGAAAGTGACTACTGCTTAACAAGGAGATGATGAAGAGTTCCTTGAATTTGTTTTTGAATTGTTTTTTATTACACAGGGAATAGAATTTGATGTTTTGATTGCAAAGAGGTCTCTTGCTTGAGGACAAGCAAGAAGTTAAGTTGGGGGTATTTTGATAAGTGAAAATTATATGATAAATTAGAGCACATTTTAGTTCACTTATCAAGGATAAAATGGTATTTTTGCCCTAGTTTAATCCATTTTTATTTAATATTAGATAAATTGTATTTATTAATCTTAGATTTGAATTTGATGCTATTTTGATAGAAATATTGCTGATTTTTGCAAAATATTGCAAGGATTTGATTTGAGGGAAAGATAACATTAAATAAGGGAGATATCTGCAAGATTTGAAGTTTAATTGAAGGTATTTAATGAAGATTTGAAGATTATTTGAGAGCTATTAATGAAGATATCACTGCCAATTAAACAAGAATTCTGCAGACATCCTTCCCAATTAAATCCAGGGTTCTCAATAAATGCAAAGATATCATCAAGAAAAGGGAAACAAGGAAAGACAAATCAACCAAAACCAGTCTCGGGGAGAGATCAAGATAAAAATAGAAAGTTTGAAGCTGCAGGACGCATTCTGCGCTTCAACCTGCGCTGTAGCGCAAGGTGAAGCGCAGCCCTTTGGAACCTGCGCTACATCCTGCGCTGTAGCGCAGGGTGAAGCGCAGATCACGCTGATTCTTGCCCTGTTGCCGTTTTTAGATAGATTTATCCCCAATTTTCTTCGTCTTTCCTTAGCCTATAAATAGGAACCTCTTGCACCAGAACAAGTGTGCACGATTATTGTAATTCAGTCATATTTCAGTGATAATGCACCAGTTCTAATTTTAGAGTAGGAGAGGAGGAGCGCTTCACAAGGATTGAAGATGGTGACAACATCTTCGGTGGTTTGTATGGCTACCTTGTGTAGTTAACTCTCCATTAGTATTGAATGTAATTGATTCTATCCCCAAGTGTATGTAAACTCTACATTATTGTTTCCTGAGCTCTTTGTCAATAATATTGGTAATCTTATTCTGTGCTTAATTCTTAACTTCCGCGCTTGCGCCGGAGTTATAGGCTAGTTTCGACTAGGATTGAGGATGGGGGAGAGGATTCTGAAGAAACCCAAACTCTGACTAAATAACAGGACTCGATACTCTGTGACCGACACATGAGCGTTACTAATGAGCGATGGGTAGTGACAATATTCTAGCGAAGGGCGTTTACAGGATTAGGCCTTAGTATCGATAGCAAAGGATTAGTTGATTGTCAATCCAGGACCGACACATAGATGTATCCTGATGAGTGATGGGTAGTGTGAGTACTCTAATGAAGGTGCGTCTACGGGATTAGGCCTCGTTTATCAATTAGTTCTTTTACAAACAAAATAAAGAAAACAAAATAAGCCGAGGGTAAGTCTGTCGCTTGGGAGAGCCCGCATGGATTATCTTTGAGTGTGATGGCGCCTGGTAACTCGGGGTCATAAGTAATATAGTTTGTCTACAGTATTATAGAGTGAACCTAAAATAATAGATAGTTTTTACATGCACAAAGGGTGTGATGATATGAAGTTCAATCCTAATCCAAGTAAAGTGTCTCTAACTCTTCCTTTCTAATTTAATTGATTATTTATTTGCTATTTACAATTTACGCAACAATACTCTTATAAATCCGTTGTTTTCCCTTGATAAATAGATCACGACTATACGCGAATTGACTGTTCCCTGTGGATACGATAACTCTACTTACTATTATACTAATGGATTTTTGGTTCGCTTGCCAGAAACCCATCACTGGTTCCACTTCTAGGAGTAGTGCCAAGAAGACAAGAGAGGCACCACCAGAGTTTGATGCCTCCAGATTCAAGGACCTTATGGCATTCGAGGCTTACAGTTCACTGATGAACGATACGATAAGTTGAACCGTTCCCTGTGGATACGATACTCTTACTTACTATTATACTGCTGGGATTTTGGTACGCTTGCCAGAATTTGAACACTAGTTAGCAAGAAAAGGAATAGTGTCCCGTAGAGGCTCCTAACACATTTAAAAAAGCAGGCACACCTTGGGACCATGAGGAGGCGACCATAGTCAAAGAGAAGACGCGCGAGTAAGGATAAAAGAAGGAAGAAGAATGAAGAAAGGGGCATTCTGTGTGGCATCTCAGAAAACTTTTTTCGCTTGTAACTATAGCAAAAAGAAGGATATACAATATACTGAAATCGAACCAAAACATTTGGCGACACCACTAGGGAGGTTCCATGATAGAACGAAATAGAAGAATGATGCCCGGAAGATTGTCTTTCAACTTGGATGACTTCCCAAAGACGGAGGGAGAAAGAATAGATCTCAACGCTGGCACGGGCAACAAACCCTTTGGCAGCGAGTTAGGAGGAACGCATTTCATGACTCCCACGGTTAATGGGACTGTAGGAAGGGAGGAACTGAACCTGTTAGGTGGCTTGGAGACGCCCACCCCAACAGTCACAAAAAACAACCCCCATGCCATGGTACCAATAGATGTGTTGAATAGTATCCTGACGAGTCAACAAAATCTAGCCAACTTGGTGGCTAATTTACAGGATCAGATAAAAGAGCAGGGAACTAATCCATAAGTTCCCATCCACAAAGCAGTGCCAGGACCTCCCAAAAGTATAGGGATGACGCCCCAGTTATGCAAGGAGAGCTTAGACGACTGCTCTAGCGGGAAGAGAAGACCTAGCCACCACATTTGATATTGAGCCACCATTAGCCGAAGAAGTATTAAACACGCCATACCCAATGGGGTACCGACCACCTTCATTCAGAAAGTTTGATGGAACCAGCAAAGCGAGAGAACATCTGATGTCCTTCCTAGATGACCTAGGCGTACATTGGAATAACAAGGAGCTAAAGTTGAAGGAGTTCTCAAAGTCGCTTTCAGGGAGAGCCTTCACATGGTACGTGAAGTTACGCTTCCGCTCAATAAAAACTTGGGAAGAATTAGCAGCGGGATTCTGTGGAAAGTTCCTAGAAGAGGAAGGTGCTTTGCACATAATAGACCTAGGAAGAGTCAAGCAAAAGGCTAGAGAAGGGCTATCAACGTTCATAAAATGTTACAGGTATCGCGCCTTGCAATGCAAAGAGACTATGCCAGAGGTGGATCTAGTCTATAGATGCATAAAAAATATAGAAGATGGCTCCTAAATCTTCCTCAGCCTGGGAGGGATCACGACCTTCGCAGAACTCATGAAAAAAGGGACAGATGTTGCTGAAGCAATGAAGAGGCAGGGAAAAAGACTAAAGAGGCAGAAGGCGCATATGACGTCTGCGCATTAGAAAGAGAGAGAAAGAAAAACTTCAAGAATAACCAGCCGGCGAAAAGATTTACGCCTCATGACGTTGACGATCTACCCCCACCACCCATCAACAGGTAGCAAGAATTCCAGTTGGTAGAGGAATGGTTGAAAGATGGAACCATTCGATCAAGGGTAAACAAGCCCCCTCTGTCCAAAGAGCAATATGACAACCCTTCATTCTGCGTGCTACACTGCACTAGAGCACATACCACCACAGAATGCTGGACAATCCGACGCGCGTTCCAAAGGCATGTAAGGGAAGGAAAAGTCCTGTTACCTGAAAAAGACAAAAAGGAAGGTGACCTACTAAGGAGACCACTGCTTAACCACGAGGTGAACGTCATAACAATAATAAATAATAGGATACACATTGAAGAAGTATAGTAGGACGACGATGCTAAGGAAAGAGCGTTAACAACAGGATTAGCAAAACAAGAAGCTTTCATATCCTGTTTGGACAGCTAGGACTAGACCATGACGCCCAGCAGGAAGCTGCCAAAGCTTTGATTGGAATAATGAAGAGCAATGGCGGGGAGCTTAGCGCCTCAAATGCACCCCTCACTAGATTAGCGCGGTTACACGCTACTGCAATCGTATTCAGAGAGCCTATGTTGCAAGGAGTGGAATTCTGCCATAACAAGCTGCTATACATGGAAGCTTCTATAGAAGGATTGAAAGTCAGGCGTGCTTTGGTGGATAATGGGTCTGGTGTAAACATACTACCGTTACACCTGTTCCGGATATTGAACATCCCTCGCCATCGACTGCGGCCTTCAGACATAATGCTAAGCACTTTCCATGGCGAACCAGTAGAGTCAGGAGGGTGTGTTAATGCAGTGCTTGAAGTATGCCCCATCAGGAGCGTGAATACATTTCAAATCGTGGACGGGGATCCTCGCTATCACCTCTTACTTGGGTGACCCTTGATACATTTACACCAATGTGTGCCCTCCACGATCCATCGGTGTATAAAATCTAACTTCAAGGGGAGGGAGATAGAAATTCAGGGGGTAAGGGCCCCATTTGAAGCATCTGAATCCCATCTGATTAACGCTGCTCTGTTTGACGAGCTAGGACCCCCTGGAAGTAGCCGTCTGGAGATAGAACACATCATCGTGTTACAAGAGTGTAAAGAAATTGGGGGAGCAAGAGGCTCCACCCGGCCAACTGAGGTGTTCAAAAGGCCAAGAAGCAGGACAGAGAATGGGCTGGTAAAGGAGTATCAACCTAATGGAGAAGTGAGATGGAGGATCCTATAGGGCCACGGGGGCATGATGGAGTCTTTCAAAAAATGCTCCATCATCTCTGAAGTAGCCATGGTAGAAGAACACAGCACAAACATGAGTAACTTGGTGGAAGATGCCCCGGACGAGCTGCATGATACGCCTATACACTAGACGGGTGAACTGGAGGAGGTAGACATTGGGGAAGAAGGGGACAAGAAGAAACCAATCTTTATTTGCAGATCTCTGAAGGAAGAAGAAAAGAAGAGCCTAGTCAAATTATTGAAAGAGTTCAGAGACGTTTTTGCGTGGGATTACAACGACATGCCCAAATTAAGCACTCACTTGGTGACTCATAACTTGGAAGTACGACTAGAGGCAAGACCCATTAAACAGGCCCCCCGTAAGTTCACGCCTGATATTGAAAAGGAAATTAAAAAAGAAGTGGAGAAATTATTGCATACAGGATTCATTAAACCCATCCAACATCCTGAATGGTTGGCAAATATAGTCTCACTGCGAAAGAAGAATCGGCAGATAAGGTGTTGTGTCGACTTCGGGGATCTGAACAGAGCCTGTCCTAAGGTCGATTTTCCCTTACCGTACATAGACACCCTGATAGACGCAACAGTGACACACGAAAGGTTTTCATTCATGGATGGCTTTAGTGGTTATATTCAAATGAAGAGGGCCAAAGGAGATGAGGAGAAGACTGCTTTCAGAACCCCTTTTGGGAATCTCTATTACACAGTCATGCCGTTTGGGCTAAAGAACGCAGGAGCGACGTATCAGACGGCGATGATAACCATCTTTCATGACTTAATGCACAACGTAGTAGAGGACTATGTAGATGATTTGGTGGTGAAATCCAAAAGAGGGGACGGACATGAAGCACACTTGAGGACTGTCTTTACAAGGTGTAGAAAATTCCAGCTCAAGATGAACCCAATGAAATTCTATTTTGCAGTGAGTACTAGGAAATTTCTAGGCTTCAAGGTGCATAAAGGAGGTGTGTCCGCAGATCAAAGCAAGATAGAGGCTATCATGATAATGAAGCCACCCACTAACATCAAGGAGGCCCAACAGTTGGTGGGGAAGTTGGGGTATATAAGGCGTTTTATCCCGGCCATGGGCGAGTTGGTAGGTCCCCTACGTGTTTTGTTAAAAGAAAAGAACACCTTCACATGGATGGAGGAGCATCAGAAAATCTTCGACAAAATCAAACAAATGATGGCTTCTGTACATGTAATGTCTCCACCAATCCCTAAGAAGCCACTGAGGCTATACATAGCCGTCACAGAGCAAGAAGTTAGCGGCTTGATAGCCCAAGAAATAGAAGAGCAAGAGTGTCCCATACGTTACTTGAGCAGGGTATTGAAGGATGTGGAAACAAGGTACTCGAGACAGGAGTGCTACTGCTTAGCACTTACGTACACTGTGCAGAAATACGGTAATTATTTTCAAGCACACACGATAGAAGTGATGTGCAAGTCCGACGGGATTAAATGCCTTTTACAGAATCCTTCACTCACAGGAAGAATGAGCATATGGGCGCTCATGATGAGTGAATATGACATCCAGTTGGTTTGTCCCGCTAGATTGAAAAGTCAAGCATTAACAGACATGTTAACGGCATACTTAAAAGGGAACGATGACGATTTGACGGAAGAGTTAAGAGGAGAAATGCCCAACATCAATACCTGTGAGGAATGCAGCACATCATGGTGGACACTGGAGTTTGATGGTACACCGGCAAACCCATGTGGGGGTGCAGGCGTAGTCTTGGAATAGGAGATGGCAAAGGTATTTTCCTTCTCTTATCAGTTGGGTTTCCCCTGTACTAATAATGAGGCAGAATACGAGGCGTTGATCTTAGGACTGAGAATGGTTGAGGAGCTAGGAGTCAGAAATCTACGCGTCAAGGGAGACTCCAATTTGGTCATCAAATAATTAAGGGGCCAGTTTGGAGTAAAGGAAGAGGCACTAGCAATGTATCGAGAAGAAGCGCTGAGGATTTTGTCAGTATTTGAAGAAGTGGAGGCTCTACATGTGCCGAGGGTAGAAAATAAGTACGCTGACGCCTTGGCAACAATAGGGGCCAGAGAAAGAAGGTACGAGGGAGAATTAGTGATGATTTTCCGGAAAAGAGGGAATCCCAGTCTAACAGTAAAGACCAGTGAAGAAGGAATGGGAGATTAGAAAGGGCTAATATTAGAGAAACCGAGGCAACGAGTTTCGTCAAAAGTGGCCAGAGAATATAGAGAACTTAGAGGGATACTGTACAGGAAAAGCGTTGAGGGGCTTATGATGAAATGTGCTACGAAGGCAGAAGGCATACGAGGAGCAGAAAACTTGCATCATGCCATCTGGGGGGAGGAAGGACCTAGCCTGTATCGCAGGATGCAATGAGTAGGAATGTATTGGCCTTCCATGAAGGCATATTGTGAAACAATTCAAAACACGTGTGAGCAGTGCAAAGATACGACATAATGGATGGGAGTGAATATTGTGACACCCTTCTACCCCAAACTCTTATACGTTTAATAAATTGAAGTGTAGAAAAGGTAACGTCCCATAATGGGTAAAAGGTTCACATAACTCTATTATTGAAAACCTCATTAGTTCAAAAACAACTTAATTAAAATAAAACAAAACTCAAATGTATTAAAATACTCATGCAGCGGAATCTCCAAAAATATAAAAGTAACTAAACATCCTACTTGTTGTGCAAGGATTCTAAAACAGTTTACAAAAAAACCTTCCTAACTAGAAAAATAAAGAAGGAACCCCCATAATTACGCCCTGATGTCACATATACCAGAGCACACTCCCTTTAATCAAAACTCGACACCAGTCGTGTCATCATCAATACCTGTAAAAATATCCACAGTATAATGGTGAGGAAAAGAATACCACTCATACATACACATAGGGGGATACCCTATCCTCACCCACATATGAACAACATCATCATCAATCATACCACATACCCAAACATCAAATAATCCATCAGATAATAATTATCTATAAATCAGCATATAACTATTCATCTATATCATCATATAAGTCTCATACCATCATTCACCAATGGAATCACATACTCTATTTTCACACAAAATACTCAATCATCATTAATACTCATAACGTCATTATTTACTTAGTTTCATCATCAAATATATCACATATATACATCCATCATGCATACATCAAAACTCCTCATCATCATATTGTAACTCAATTCATCATTTAGTATAAATCATCCTCACATGCACCAAAACTCATCAACAACATTATATAACTCAATACCATCATCGGGTATAACACATTATCATATGCACCAAAACTTATCACCAACATTATATAACTCAATACCATCATCGAGTATAACACATTATTATATACATCCAAACTTATCACCAACGTTATATAACTCAATACCATCATCGAGTATAACACATTATCATAAGCACCAAACTTATTACCTCACCTACCCAAAGATAATGACTTGGAACTCTGCACAATGGGTGAACCTCGTCAATCACTGTATTTAGTACCAAGATAGTCTACCGGTGTCACCACACACAATCCGATAGGTTGTACCCCCTCTATGGTCCCGCACAACGACATTCGACCCTAGGTTGCACCCCCTCTATGGGCCAGTACAAATCACCCCTAGGTTGCACCCCCTCTATGGGCCCATGCATCGAACGCCCCATCTTGATCCCCTGAGTTGTACCCCCTCTATAGGCCCGCACAACTCAGTTCACCTCCCGAATTGTACCCCCTCTATGGGCCCGCACATTTCAGGTCTCATCACTTATGCTCAAGGCATATCTCCTAAGTTGTACCCCCTCTATGGACCCGCATAACTTAGGTAATATCATCATCAAAAGGTGATATACACCATCATCATTATCATGCTCATCATTAAATACCATTACCATAAAGTGATATACACTATCATCATTAACATCATCATATCATTCACCATCATCATTAATCACATTGCATATTATGCACACCAAAACATCATCAATCACATGGCATATTCACCAATCATTATGCACACCCAATCATCATCAATATCATTAATCATCAATACCATAATCATAATAAAGCATTATCAACAACATCAATCATCATCAATCACTTAGGATCTCAAAATCCACTCTGGTAATCGATTACCAACCTCCAGTAATCGATTACCTGCAAACTAGGTCTCTGGTAATCGATTACAACCACCTTGTAATCGATTACCTGCAACCAAACACTCTGGTAATCTATTACAACATCCCTGTAATCGATTACCTGCAAACAAACTCTCTGGTAATCGATTACAACATCCCTGTAATCGATTACCTGCAAACAAACTCTCTGGTAATCGATAACCACAATCCTGTAATCGATTACCAGCGAACAAACAACACTTCTGGGCTACCTAGAACACACTGGTAATCGATTACCCGCGACGCAGATTGTAGTTCTCACGATTTCTAACACTTCTACATCACTCTATTCAACCTCTATTCAATCCTTTTCGATCAAACACCATTCATAATCATTAATATTCATCAAACTCATCAAAATCATCAATCTTTAAGAGTTTTACATGGTTTTCCCATCAAAACCCCAAATCATCAAACCCTTAATTAACCCCTTTTCACTATTCTCTTTATTCTCATTCAATCCAATCAAGATTCACAAGGATTCACAGAATTAATCATCAATCAACATGTTTTCATCATACAATACTCAATATATATATTATCAATTTCGAATTTAGAGTCTTAGAGGGTCTTATGGTTGCCCTCACTACCCAAGCACCCCTACATGCATATACAAGCAGCACCCTCTCCCCCACTGTACCTTAAGCGACGATCGATTACAGCAAGAAAGTCCTTTTCTTGGTTCTTGATGCTTACTTTGCAGCAATCCTCTCTTGAGACTCGTTTTCTCCCCTCCTTAGCGTTTCGCTCTCTGATGATTATACGAATAAGGATTAGGGTGAATTGTTACCCCTCCTTACTACAATGCCTAATTAGGCTTGGGCCCACTCTCAACCCCTTGTCTTTTTTTTTTTAAATGAAGTAGCTTTATGGATAAAATTAATAATAATATTAATCCTATTATTTATTCATCTATTTAATTAATTATTTCCTCTACTTATTTATTTAATTTCATTAATATTTTACTTAATAAAATTTAGGATGTTACAAATATGATAGAGGAAGATTGGAGAAAGCCTGTGAGGGATTATTTAGAAGCAGGCATTTTACCCCTTGATCCCAGAGAAGCAGAAAAAGTGAAGAGAAAATCTGACCAGTACTTCTGCAGGAACGGAGAGCTATTCAGGAGGAGCTTCACAGGTGAAATACTGCGCTACATAGAGAATAATCAGCAAGAAGCAGTTATTGCAGAAATACATAAAGGTGTGTGTGGAAGGCATCAAGGAGGACGAAGTTTGTGGGTGGAAATAAAAAATGAAAGAAGACGCGTTAGAGTTTGCCAAAAGATGTATACAATGCCAAAAGTAGGGAGACCTCATACACGCCCCATCAGCAAGCATGCATGGAATAGCGTCTCCATACCCATTTCACACATGGGTCATGGATTTTGTAGGGCCAATTACTCCAGCTTCTAGAGGAAAGCGATGGATTTTGGCAGCCACAGAGCATTACACTAGATAAGTAGAAGCAGTTGCTACAAGGGAAGCCAAGGTCGAGGTAGTGACATGCTTCATAAAGGAAAATATAATATGTCGCTTTGGTTTCCTAAACGCATCGTGTCAGATAATAGGACTCATTTTATCAATGCTAAGGTAAGAAAAATACTAGAAAAATATGCCATTAAGCATGACAAATCGTCCCCATATTATCCCCAGTCCAATGGCCAGGATGAATCAACAAACAAAAACCTGTTGCGCATTTTGGCAAGAATGGTTGAGGACGCGCCTCGAGAGTGGGTCGTGTATTTGCCCCTGGTACTATGGGCGTATAGGACCACAAAACATGGTAGCACAAAGGCCACACAATTTTCACTAGTCTATGGTGCTGAAGCTGTGTTGCCAGTGGAGGTAGTGGTACCTTCAGCAAGGATGATTTTAGGGGACGGAGCTCCGCGAGAAGCAGTAGCAGAAGGAGTGGAAGAAGATAGAACCGGGGTAGAAGATGAATTAATGAAGCACCATAGGAGGTTGACCTTGGCTTATGAAAAATTGGTGAGACCTCGAATGTTTCATGAAGGAGAATTGGTACTCAAAAGCCACGGACGCCGTGATGAGGAGACAACACACGTCAAAATGGGCGCCTAATTTGGAAGGCCCATATGTATTGAAGGAGGCGCATGACAATGGATATTGCACGTTGCTCTATCCTGAAGATGAGCGTGTCATAGGAACAATAAATTTCAAGTACGTAAAAAAGTATTATGCTTGAGGCATTTTGCCCAATTTTTGAGTTAGAATCCGCTTTCTTTTGATGTGAAAAAATAGATATAGGAATTTGATCTTATGACCATCCTTTTGAACAACTGAGAATGACATGAACCTTAAATTGCTTTTTTTAGTGATCATAGAGACATGTATATAATTGCATGTTAAAGAAAGTAGTTTATCCTTAAAATTAATCATGTGTAAAAAAAAGGAAGAAAGATAAATACAACACCAAAAAATGAGGATATATATATATATATATATATATATATATATATATAAAATAAGAAAGAAGGACCTTAAGCGAAGACTAAGGGGGAATTATGGGCATTATCGTTCTTCAGAACACTTAACGAGTCTATGATTGCTAAAAGGTAAAAAGGACCCTAAGCAAAAACTAAGGGGGAATTATGGGCATTATCTCCCTTCAGAATGCTTAACGAGTCTATAATACCTAAAAATAAGAGGCCCTAAGCGAAAAATTAAGGGAGAGTTAGGGCATTATCTTCCTTAAGGACGCTTACTGAGCCTATAATGCCTGAAGACAAAAAGAAAAGAAAAGACCCTAAGCGAAGACTGAGTTAGCATGGTTCCAAAAAAAAAAATTATTTTGATGTACTGCATTTAGCATGTTTATTCCTCGTGACTAAATAAACGTCCGTTGAAGAAGTACCCCAAAATGACATGTAACATGGGCCCCAAAAATACATTGAAATGTTTATAGTATATTTCGACTTGTCACATGTTCATAAAGTAACTCAAATTAAAAGTCGCAAGGGCATGAAAGCATAGGATAGTACGAGTCATAGGAAATAATTATTAAGACGATAACACAAGAGTCATAGGAAACAAAATGGTTGTCATACAAATACAGCGAAGTAAAATATAGCGATCAAATGCGAAAGTCAACATTAAGACCAGAACGAGCTTCATTAATCTCCTTGCACTTAGCGTTAAGGCGAGCTAACTCGTCCTCCCCACGAGCCAGATTGGGAACTTAAATATTCAATCTATGTCTTTAACTATGTATTATGTTGCTCTTGAAGACGAATAGCGTTCTGTACTTGTTGAAAATCTTCAAATGCCACAGTCGGAAGAGAACGCTCAAATTGACTAAATAAGTCATCTAACCACTCCCCTTGAAACCCGAAGCAGCGTAGGGCCCTCAAATCCCCGGTAACTTTATCTTTGTGAGTACTCAACAATTCCATACAGGAATGAGCATGGAGGAATCGAAGAAAAGTAGCAAAAAACGTGTACACTGGTTTCAACAATGCAGGGGGAAATGCAGATTTTGAGAGCAAAAAACCAGCATGGTTGGCTGAAAATTCACTTAACATGTAGGCATCTTCTCCAGACAAAAGTGAGGATAGTTGATGAGATTCTGGCAAGCGTATCAAAATTTCAGCAGTATAATAGTAAGTATGAGTTATCGTATCCACAGGGAACGGTCCACTTCGTATTTACTCGTGATCAGATTATCATGTAGAAAACGGTATTTGAGAGTTTGTGGTGAGGTAAGTAAATTTGCATAAAAGAAAGAGACGATTGAGAGAAGATAAAATACTTTACTTGGATTAGTATTGAACTTCGTATCATCGCACCCCTTTATGCATGTGAATCCCTATAATATTTATGAATATATTTCTATAATATCCTAGCCAAACTATATTGCTTTACCTCGAGTTACCATGTAGTAAACCACTTGAAGATAATTCATGCGGGTTCTCCCAGACGACAAATTACCCCGACTTGATTGCTCTATCTTTCCGTTTGTTTAATACTATCAATTCGCCCTATAGACCTATAGTGTCAGCTATGAAGAGATTACCTAGTTCTTCTTCAATGGTCACTTTCTCCTATAACCCTATAGTAACTACTATGAGTACTTTTACCAATCAGACTTTGAGTTTCCTAAGTATCGGTTCCCCCAAATTCACTATTAATTTTATAAAAACATCAGTCACCTGAATCATAAAATTAACCTATAACTCCGGCACACAGGCGGAAGCTATGCATTAAGCAAAGATAAAAATACCAATATTATAGAATAGGGATTCATAAATAAATACGAGAATTCACATACACTTTGGGGATTGAATCAACTACATTCAATCCTCTTGAGACGTTTAGCTATGCATGCCATTACAACCCAATGGAGAAGCTATCACCTTGCTCCAATCCTAGCTCTGCCTTTGTTGTTTCTCTAATCTCCTTCCTAAATGCTCCTTTGCTAACCTCTGGAGACTGTGTAAAAGCTTCCTGAGACTGTATAAAACCCTTCTTTACTTCTTTACAAAGGGTCCTATTTATAGACTAAAGAAAGCTATCTTAAATCTAGAAGAAATCTGATTTGAAAATAGATCTAAAAATAGATCTAATACTAATCCACGTAGCTGCACTTCATCTGCGCTCAGCGCATTTGCAGCGCAGGAAATAGAAACAAATTCTGATACTTGCGCTTCACTTGCGCTAAGCGCAAATGAAGCGTGGAACGCGTAACTGATTGCTTTGTTTCCTCTTTTAACAGTTTGATATCGTCGTGATCTTATCCTTGTTTGCTTGGCTTTCCTTGTTTCCCTCTTTTTGATCTGATTCTGTGATTATTCTGCTCTTTGAATTTAAATTGGGAAGTTATCCGCAGAATCCTTGTTTAAATGGTAGCTGATCTTATCTTTATTTGCTCTGATTTAAACTTCAAATATGCAGATCCTTTCCTCAAATAATGCCATCTTCTTTCCTCATTCAAATCTTCCCATAAATACTCAATATTAACAGATTTTCTATTAAAATAGCATCAAATTCAAATTCAAATTCAAATCAAATAATCACAATTATTACAATTATTACTAAAAAGAGATTATTTTGGGGCATAAATTACTATTTTACCCTTGATAAGTGCTGTCAAACTACAAGAATTTATCATATAATTTGCACTTATCAAATACCCCCCAACTTAACTTCTTGCTTGTCCTCAAGCAAGAGACCTCTTTGCAAGCAAAAATCAATTCAATCCCCCCTGTACAATTCTCATTAACAGATATAAGGACAAATTTCCATAATCTCTTTACTAGGCAGAAGTCACTTTCCAAATATCAGAAAAAGTTAGAATTAAGAGATGTTACCAATCCTCAATCAGAACAGAACACAATCAATAGTTAAACTTTCTCAAAAGTAGCAATTAAAGCAATAAATGATAAACCAAGGAATTTCTCTCATGCTCACGGGTAACTGTTTCCCTCAATTTTTCCACCACAGTTGAACAACTAAAATTGATAGTTGTTTCTAGTTCCTAAACATGCTCATGGTCAATATGGATCAAAAGGTCTTTTTATGGTTGTAATGAGGCTGGGCTATCAAGAAATCATAGTTTTTCTAGATAAGCAAAGAACACTTAGAATAGAGAACATCTTTTGATTTTTCTTGAACTTGGAACTTCTCTCCATTCTCCATCTCATTCTTGATTTGTTTCATTTTAGCTGGCCTCTTTCTTTGTTTGAGGATGCACTCCCCCAACTTATTCATTTGATTCACTTTTTCTTTTTGATTTTTGAGGGAGTGATCTTCTTTTTGCTTTCTTGTGCCTGCTCTTTGTATTTCTTTGACTTTCAAATCACCAACCTTTTCTTCCCATTATTTCAAGTTGCACCTTGCTCTCTATCCCAAGTGTGTAAGGGACAGGATATAGACATTAATTATAGCTGGGTTGCATAAGAAGAAACATGAAAGCTCAAATGGGTTACCAACATAATTGGAAAAATTTTAACAAGGGTTAGCTTTTTGGCACTGAGCAAATAATATAATCAGCAAAAATTGCCTTTATCACTTCCATATTTTCCACATGCAGAAAAAAATACAAAAACTCAATCAATAACAATTGACAAGCAACGGTGAAAACTTTCAATTTAAGTGTTTGGACTCACAACTCACCGGCTTTTGGCTAAATTCCTTGATAAAACACTTACTGGTTTTAATTAACTACCCTGATAGGTTCTCCTGAGAAGTATCCTAATCCTAACTGATTATGGAATTAATCACAAAACCTTTTCTTCTTTCCTAATCTGGTTAGTTAAACTGCCTAATTTTAGAGAATTTTGAAAAATTTTCCTTAAATCCCTAATTCCTAAAATCTTAAAATTTTAAAAATCCTAAAAATCTTAAAAGAAAGAAAATACTGAAAATGCACTACGTAACAAAATGATGTATCAGTGGAGTATATATACAGTACATATCCAGAATATAAAAATAGAAATAAAAAAATAAAAGAAAATGACAAAGAAAAAGAAAAAGAAAAAGAAAAGAAAAGCACCAACTCAAAATAAAATCAATCCTCCTAATCCATGTCAGCTGCTCCATCTCCAGCTACTCCACCCTCCCCTGGAAGAATAGGCCTGTCCCCAGGCCACTGCAAATAAGCTCCAAACTGATCAGGGTGCATGCCTGGGTACGGGTCCAAGCGAGTCTGATAATGTAGATCCTGAAAATGTACAGCTGCTCTGTGGAGACTGGACAACTGAGCCTGCATATGAATGTTCTGGGCCAGAAGATGTCGGGCCCAGACTAGAGTCTGTATTGTAGGAACACAGGGAAACACTATAAGGAGGGGTTGAATAGTGTTTCTAAATATTTTAAAAAGCTTTTCGTAAACAGGTACTAAAAACACGATTTCAGACAGGCTTTTAAGGGGCTGTCTGAAGTTTTCAGACGGCTTGTAAAAACTAATTTTAAAAGATGTTTTGTGCCTTTATAAAATATCAGATTAATTATTCTGACCCCTTGATTAGTATAAAAAGAATTGATAAGAGATAAGGGTAAGAAAACTTAGCCAAGGAATTTATCCTGGTTCACTCACTACCACTGTGAGCTACGTCCAGTCCCAATGCCAACTAGCAATTGGATTTCTCTTAATCTTTCAAGATTACAAGTATTCTTTTACAGTCAAGCCTCTTCAGGCTCTACAACCAAGTATTCTTTTATAGTCAAGCCTCTCCAGGCTCTACAACCAAGTATTCTTTTACAGTCAAGCCTCTCCAGGCTCAAACCAACAAGTATTCTTTTTCAGACAAGCCTCTCCAGGCTCAACAAATAAATACAGAGAAGGTAAAATGCTTAAGCTTACAAACTATATCAGTCTTGAAGCTTAAAAAATTACAAATGTACAGAAAAACTGAGGTATGCTCAGGATAATACAATATGTGTACAAAGATAAAGATTATCAGAGTTGTTGCAGCGAAAACTTTTCAAGCTTTTTTGTTCTTGTTCAAAAAATTCTTCTCTTTTGATGGTCTTCAAAGGAGGGGTATTTATACCCAATCTTTAATCCGTTGAAATACCACCGTTAAGAGATAGCATTAA
Source organism: Sesbania bispinosa (assembly GCA_026901365.1). Classification (NCBI taxonomy): domain Eukaryota; kingdom Viridiplantae; phylum Streptophyta; class Magnoliopsida; order Fabales; family Fabaceae; genus Sesbania; species Sesbania bispinosa. Next base: position 229,404 of record QLOH01000039.1, on the reverse strand, counting down.
ATGCTATTTAATCCGTTGTGAGACATGCTTCTGAGAGCTCTGATATTTCTGACACGGTACAAGGTTGCTCCTGCCATAAAGCTGCTACAAATGTTGCTGCAGAGGCTGCGTTGCAGAGATTTCCTTAGTGGTGTATGAAATTCAAAAACACCAGGAAAGGTCTCTGTGTTCCTTGCTATAAACGTGTTTGAAAAGGTACGTGCAACAGAGGTTCAGAAAAGTCTTCACAAACTTCAGCAGAGGGTGCCATGTCATAAATGAGACTTCAGACGACTTCAATACTTCAGACGGGTTGAACTACTTCAGACAGCTTCAACTCTTCAGACGAGTTTTGCTTCTTCAGACAGCTTCAACACTTAGTCTTTTTATGTAGGCTCATAGTGACTCTTGCTGAATTCATAGATAAAACATTAAAGCATGTGTGTATCTATGATAAATACTTTAAGTCAAATTTGTCAACCATTAAAACTTGGGAATCTAGTTGTCTTAAAACATCATAAACAACCTTATGATATTTTTGAGACTCAACATTCTCCCCTTTTTTAATGATGACAAATTTGGTTAAAATATACAAATCTGTAATCAGTTTTTGAGAATAAGAAAGCTCCCCCTGAGATAGAAATATCCGTTAACAGGTTCTGTTTAAGGTATATTTTACTCATTTGCTCAAATTTCTCAAAAAAAAAACTTATGTACTCCCCCTGAGTTCTGTAACCACTTCAGATAAACATATGCACTCCCCCTGAGTTCTGTAACCACTTCAGATTTGGTTAGTTTAATACTCCCCCTTTTGTCATCAATCAAAAGGGAATATCAGAGCAAAACAGTAACAGAGCAATATTTTCAGATAAAGCATATATATCAGAGCACAAATAATCAACTCAAAATATGAGATAAGCCACTGATTGTATTTAATGAATGTTCAGATAAAGAAATAGACAATCAGACACTTGTTATAAACATGAAAATAAGCAAAGACAATGGCTAAATTAACAGTTTAATCCTTCGTCTCCAGCAAAGCCTCAGTCAGAAAGGAAATCGGGTCTTCCTTGGCCTTGTCTATTGCTGCTTCCACTGAGGTTTTCAAATCCTGCTGACCAGATCTGATAAGCTGCTGTTCTTGAAGAATCTGCTCTTGCTTAGCAATAAGATGCTTAGTCTTCTTCTCTTGATCAACATACTTCTTTTCAAGTTTCTTAACTTTGGTCTTCAGCTTCAGATTTTCATCAGACAAGTCTTGCTCAGATTCATACAAAATTAATTGGATGTAGGGGCAAACAAATCTAAGCACTCCAAAGCCTGGCTCCAAACTGTATTCAGAAGGTTTGAACACAGGGAAAAAGAAGGTGCCAATGGGGTTCAGTACTACCCAGTCTTCATTAAAAGAGTCAACAGGTGGGGGAAAGTGATCTCTCAGATAGTGATAGGTGACATTGGTTTTCTTTCCAAGTCCAACTTCACAATCAGCATCAGGACCAGTTGTTCCCGAAGAAGATCCAACACCTTCTCTGATCTTCCAGTAAGAGGACCACATCCAATCTAGAAGTAGTTGATCCAGGCCTCCTCCTTGGTTACTGATGAACTCTGGTAAAGATTCCCACTTTGATGGACTCATCATTTCAGACAGAGGTGTAGATGCAGAATAAACTTTAGCTTCTTTGAATTTCTCACCCTGACCTTCCTTTCAGGGATACCTAGGAACTATTTTATCAGGTTTCACCAAGATTTTAGTGGTTGGCCTGATTGAACAAGTTCTAGGAGGCCTGTAGCCTCTCATCCCAATTCCCTTATGCAGATCCCTCTGAAATAGCTCAGACTCAGTGTTCAGCTGCCTCATGAAACTCCATTCATCATTATTCAGCCTGAGGGAATCATCTGAGAATGGATTGCTGGGAGCCCAAGTATATGTAGGAGGGACAACACCCTTCCTGATCTTTTCTAATCCTCCTGAAAGAGCATTGTATTGGTTTCTGACTTCAGCAACAGTTTTTCTGATTAAGCCAGGATGCAATGATACAGCAGGTGCTGGTCTGAAATACTGTAGCTCTTCAGACAGGTTGCCAAACTTAGGCAATGAGCAGGGATTAGAAAGAAGGAGAGATAACCGTAGAGCATCAGCAAGCACTTATTCTTCTTCAGCAAGGATCTCTTCTTGTTGTGAAGGTGGAGGAGATAAATGTGGTGAGGGTATAGGTGGTAGTGGTGAAGATGGTGATGGTAGTTGAGATTGAGGAGGTGGAGGTTTAGAAGATTGGATTATTTGAGGTGATAGGGGATCAGATGGTTGATTTTCTTAGGGTTGTGGTGAGGTAGGTTCAGAGGGTTCAAAAGGTTGACTTTCTGTTTGTGGAGGTGGTGATGGTTGTGATAGAGGTGAAGATGGTTGTTTTACAGGTGATAGGGGTTTTAGTGAAGGTTGTGGTAAAGGTTGGGATGTTGGTTGAGGGGATGGTTGAGAGGATTGCTGAGGTGTTTGTTTTTCTGGTGAGGAGGGTGGTGAAGGAGTTACATTATCAAATCTCACCTTAATTCTCTTGTAGGGAGGCTTGGTTACCTTAGATTCTTTTGCCTATGCTTCTTTCTCTTCCTTCTCCTTTTGTGCTTATTTTTCTTCCCTTTTTCTTTTAAAATACTCATGTGCCTTGACATAATTTTGGTATTTCCCAGCCATATCCTCTGCTTCCAGCTGAGAGGCAATGCTTCTAGTCACCCTAGATTCAGGTGCAGTCTGAAGTAGCTTGCTTTTGGTCCTCCTTCTCTGAGGTGCACTTGACCTCTTCCTTTTCTTTGCACCCTCAGCTATGGGTTGCTTGCCTATCATCTTCAGCATAGGCCAATTGTGAAGCAATAGCAAGAGCTCTATTAGTCTTTTCTTGCTCTGCTTTATTCTCCAGCTCCTCCTACTCCAAGGCAGTAGCCAATGTTGCCACCTGAATGAGTTCAGGATCAGATGGGCAAGCAGCCAATGGCTCAGCTACAACTGCATCAGTTTCATCTGCCTCTTGAGCCTGTCCTTCCATTTCAGAAGTAGGCTGTGGAGTCTGTACAGGTTCAGACAACTGACCCACAATTTCAGATGGCCTTTGTGATGCCTTCTGAACAGGTTCAGACACCTGACTCTGCACAGATGCAGATGCTACCTTAGCAGCACTCCTTACAGGTAGCTTCTTCAATTTTGCTTAAGGAGAGGGTTTTGATGGCTTGAACTCATGCCTCCTTATGTCTCCTCTGAGTTCATTCTCAAGAACCTCCATTGTTGTCTTCCTTCTTGCAGCTTTCTCAAGAAGAAGTCTCTCCTTCATGGACGGAGAGAGAGGTATTGGAGTCAGCTTCACTCCCATGCTCTTGAGGTTTGATTCACCAAACACAAGTTATGAAAGGCGATCAAAAAGCCTCTCAATGGGGACTTTGAAATGCAGCAAGATCTTAGTGATGATGGTATTGTGAGGGAAGCTCCCAGGAGAGTCTCTGAGACGCTTCTGCATGTGGTACATTATGATGTTGGGGAGGTTCACCTTCTTCTTCTGCAGTAGGTGAATCAGACAAAATCTCTCCAACTCAGAAACATGGTTTCTGCTTCCACTCTTAAGGATTACAGAGCACCCTAAGATGGCATGCAAAACCCTAGCCTTGTCTGACATATGCTTTGCATCCAAACTTACTGGTTCAGAGGTGCCATACAGAAACTCTGTGAATTGCTTTTGTCCACCATTTCTTGCTTCCCAGCCAGGAGTGAATACAACTCCTTCAGTCTTGACCTCACAGATGTGAGCAAGTATATCTTCATCAACAAAGACAGGGACACCTCGTACTGTGGCCTTGATGCTAGTGTAGATACCCTGAGGATTGGGTATTCCTCTGGCAGTAGCCCAGAAATCCAGCACACTCTGCTCATGCCATTGTGTCAAGTTGTGATTGAAGTACGGAGTCCACCCAGCTGCATCGAACTCAGCAAATAAGTTCATTCCCAGAGATTGAAGATCCTCCAGGACTACACCCTTAGTCTTCACGATGTTGCTTCCAGCAGATTTCTTAGGAGCCATTGAAGAGTTTTCTCAGGAACTTTGAGAGAGAGAAAAAAATTGCTTGTAGAAGAAGGATCTCAAAAGGTGAATACAGAATAGTGAACGGTGAAGTTCTCTGACTCGCTAGCTTATGTATTTATAGACCCATGAAGTAATGATGGCATGTACTGGCTGTGTGAGCATAGGAAAACGTGCGAAGTGGAAGAGACAAAATAAATGGAATTAAACCATCTCAGAAAGCCACGTCATTTGTTTACTTCAGACAAGTGACAGATTTCAGACACCCATATAGATTTCAGACAACCCAAAATTTTAGACAAGTCACTTGTTTCAGACAAGCTGAAATTTCAGACACATCATTTTCAACAGATCAAATCACACACAATCAAAATGCATGTATGTTCAGATTATTTCTAATGAACTTAAATCTATCTTCAGTCAGAGGTTTTGTGAATATATCAGCCCATTGATGCTCTGTATTAATAAACTGAATATCAAAAACACCTTTCTGAACATAGTCTCTAATGAAATGATGTTTTATTTCTATATGTTTAGCCCTAGAATGTTGAATGGGATTTTTAGACAAATTAATAGCACTTGTATTATCACACAAAACAGGTATAGCAGATATAGTAATGTTAAAATCTTCTAACTGATACTTCACCCATAACAGTTGTGAGCAACAACTGGCTGCTGAGATGTATTCCGCTTCAGCTGTTGATAAGGCAAATGTGCTTTGCCTTTTGCTTGACCAGCTGATCATATTTTCTCCAAAGAAATGACATCCACCACTGGTGCTTTTTCTTTCCATTCTGTCTCCAGCAAAATCAGCATCACAGTAACCTTTTAACCTGCAATCCTTACTTCTTGCTGGTTGTATCCTTGAGAAACTAATCTTGCCTTGTTTCTGACTACCTTGCCTTCTTTAGACAACTTGTTTCTAAACACCCATTTGGTTCCAATAATAGTTTTCCTATGGGGTTTAGGAACAAGGGTCCAGACATCACTCCTAGCAAACTGATTCAGCTCTTCTTGCATGGCTAGGATCCACCCTTCATCATGCAGAGCTTCATCAATGTTCTTTGGCTCTATTTCAGACAGGAGAGTAAGAGAATTCAGATTCTTGAATTTTGATCTTGTCTTAACTCCTTCTGAAGTGCTGCCAATGATTTGCTCTTTAGGATGATGTGATTTGTATTTCCAATCAGGTTTCTGAGGAGGTATCAAATTTGTTTGTTCTGTCTGAGACTCAACATTTGTCTGAAGATGTTTAGTAACAGTAGGTACTTCAGATAGCTGCTCATCCTTCAAGTTGTTGTGGTCATTCAGCTTCATTCCTGCAAAATCATCCTCTAGATCTGATAGTTCCCTATCAGTCTCTTTGTTATCATTGAATTTAACATGAATAGTTTCTTCAACAGTTAAAGTTCTAGAGTTATACACTCTATAGGCTTTAGATATTTCAGAGTATCCAATGAAAAATCCTTTATCAGACTTTGCATCAAATTTTCCAAGATCATCCTTGGTGTTGAGTATAAAACATTCACAGCCAAAGGTGTGGAAATATGATATGTTGGGTTTTCTTCCTTTCCACAATTCATAGGGAGTCTTTTTCAGAATTGGTCTTACCAATATTCTGTTTTGAAGGTAACATGTTGTGCTAACAGCTTCTGCCCAGAAGGATCTTGGTAAGCTGCATGAGTTGAGCATGGTCCTTGCCATCTCTTGTAAACTTCTGTTCTTTCTCTCAACAACCCCATTCTGTTGAGGAGTTCTAGCCACAGAGAAATTGTGTGAGATCCCATTCTCATTACAGAACATTTGAAAGTTTGCATTCTCAAACTCTCTACCATGATCACTTTTGATAACAGAAATACAGAATTCTTTCTCATTCTGTACCTTCTTGCAGAATATTGTGAAATTCCTAAAAGTCTCATCCTTGCTTCTTAGGAATAACACCCATGTAAATCTAGAATAGTCATCAACAATGACCAAACCATATTTCTCACCACTAAGACTTTCTGTTCTAATAGGACCAAACAAGTCAATGTGTAAAAGTTCTAGTGGTCTACTAGTTGAAACAACATCCTTACTCTTAAAAGAGTGTCTTGTTTGTTTCCCTTTCAGACAACTTTCACATAAAATGTCAGATTTGTATGAAAGCTTGGGCAATCCTTTAACAAGATTGTGTTTTGCTAATCTTGAGATTAATCTCAAGATGGCATGCCCAAGTCTTTGATGCCAAATCTGTTTTTCATCTTCAACAGAAATGAAACATTTTACATTTTGACTTGCTAGATCCTCTAGATCAATTTTGTACACATTGCTGTGTCTCTTAGCAGTAAAGAGGGTTTGCTCAGAGGAGTCTTTGAATATGCATCCTTCCTTAGTAAAGGATACCACATAACCACTGTCACATAATTGACTTATGCTTAGTAAATTATGCTGTAGTCCCTCCACTAGGAGTACATTTTTAATAAGGGATGAAGGAGATATACCTACAGTCCCTATTCCAATGATCTTCCCTTGCTGATTTCCACCAAAGGTGACCACTCCACCAGCTCTAGGTCTATGGTTTTGGAACAAAGACCTTTCTCCTGTGATGTGTCGCGAGCACCCACTGTCCAGGTACCATTTGTGGGGTCTCCTTTGTCCTGTTAAACACATCTGCAACAGGAATAATTAAGATTTTAGGTACCCATATTCTTTTGGGTCCTTTCTTGTTAGCTTTGGACCTTGTTTTTCTCTTATATTTGCACTAAGCCATATTGTGTCCAGGCTTACCACAATGAGAACACCCAGTAACCTTTTTTTTGCCTTTAGAAAAATTTAAGACAGTAGGAGGTTCAGACATGTTATGATCACAAAAGCCTAGTCCACTTTTGTCAAGGGAATGCCTTTGATTTCCAATCATTATATTCAGATTTTTAGTTCCTTTGAAAAATTTGGCCAGATCTTTTGTCAGTTCTACAACCTGCTTTTGAAGTTTCTCATTCTCTTCAGACACAGCTTGTGAACTGCAGTTTTTAGTCTCAAGAATTTTTTCTTTGAGCATAATATGTTCTATCTCAAGTGCCTCATATTTGTTACACATTTCTGTGTGGGCTTTGGATAGATTCTTATACTCTTGGAAAAGTTCCTGGGAACTTTCCACCAGATCATCATACATTTATTGTAGAGTAAGAGGAAATACCTCAGCTTCAGAGCTGTCTGAAGATGGTAGACTAGCCATGAGACACAGATTTGCCTCTTCTAAAGTGTCTTCTTCTTCTTCTGAGGTTGATTCATCAAGGTCTTCCCATGTTGCCATAAGACCTTTCTTCTTTTTGAAAAACTTCTTCTTCTTGAAGTTGTTTTTCTTCAGTCTTGGGCAATCAGCCTTCATATGCCCTGGTTGCTTACATTCAAAGCAAATAATTTTATCAGTGTTAAACTCTTTACCTGTCTTACCTGATTTGGATGATGAAGGTTGGTTCTTCCTGAACTTTTCTCTGTTCTGCAACATTCTCTTGATCTTTCTGCTTAAAAGAGCAAGATCATTGTCATCTTCTGAGCTATCTTCAGAATCTTCATCTGCTTCTGAAGTTTCCTCAGCTTGCATAGCCTTCATGCTGCCATGCCTAGACTGTTTGGCCTTGGAGTTTAGAGCTAGAGACTTCTTCTTGTTGTCATCATCTCCAAGCTCAAGCTCATGGACTTTGAGAGATCCCAACAATTCTTCCATTCTCAGAGAGTTCAAATCTCTTGCCTCTTGAATGGTAGTGACTTTGTGTCTCAAGGACTTAGGTAGACTTCTTAGAATCTTTCTGTTGTTGTCTCCAGATTCATAGGTTCTTCCTAAGGACCTGAGTCCATTGGTTATGGTCTGAAACCTCCCAAACATTTGGTCAATGGTTTCAGTTTCTTCCATCTTAAACATCTCATACTGATGTATAAGCATGCTGATTTTGGATTGCTTGACAGTTTCAGTCCCTTCATGGGCTGCTGCAAGAGTATCCCAGATCTCCTTGGCAGAAGTGCATCCATGGACCTTCTCATATTCTGATTTATTCAAGGAACATATCAGATAGAGTTTGGCTTTAGCGTTCATCTGGACTCTAGTCTTCTGCTCCAAGGTCCATTCAGTCTTAGGTATAGGCACACCATTTTGCATAGGCACATAGTCTCCATCAGTGACCACATCCCAAACATCTATGTTGTTGCTCTCAATGAACAACTTCATACAATCTCTCCAGTAGTGGTAATCCACTCCATTGAATGCTGGGGGTCTTGTGATAGAGGCTCCTTCTGTGATGTATTGCCTGTTGCTGTTAGAAGCTTCCATTTGGATCTTTCAGTCCTCAAACACTTGTTAGGTGCTTCAACCCTGAGTAGAGCTCTGATACCAACTGAATAGTGTTTCTAAATATTTTAGAAACCTTTTCGTAAACAGGTACTAAAAACACGATTTCAGACAGGCTTTTAAGGGGTTGTCTGAAGTTTTCAGACGGCTTGTAAAAACTAATTTTAAAAGATGTTTTGTGCCTTTATAAAATATCAGATTAATTATTCTGACCCCTTGATTAGTATAAAAAGAATTGATAAGAGATAAGGGTAAGAAAACTTAGCCAAGGAATTTATCCTGGTTCACTCACTACCACTGTGAGCTACGTCCAGTCCCAATGCCAACTAGCAATTGGATTTCTCTCAATCTTTCAAGATTACAAGTATTCTTTTACAGTCAAGCCTCTTCAGGCTCTACAACCAAGTATTCTTTTACAGTCAAGGCTCTACAACCAAGTATTCTTTTACAGTCAAGCCTCTCCAGGCTCAAACCAACAAGTATTCTTTTTCAGACAAGCCTCTCCAGGCTCAACAAATAAATACAGAGAAGGTAAAATGCTTAAGCTTACAAACTATATCAGTCTTGAAGCTTAAACAATTACAAATGTACAGAAAAACTGAGGTATGCTCAGGATAATACATTATGTGTACAAAGATAAAGATTATCAGAGTTGTTGCAGCGAAAACTTTTCAAGCTTTTTTGTTCTTGTTCAAAAAATTCTTCTCTTTTGATGGTCTTCAAAGGAGGGGTATTTATACCCAATCTTTAATCCGTTGAAATACCACCGTTAAGAGATAGCATTAAATGCTATTTAATCCGTTGTGAGACATGCTTCTGAGAGCTCTGATATTTCTGACACGGTACAAGGTTGCTCCTGCCATAAAGCTGCTACAAATGTTGCTGCAGAGGCTGCGTTGCAGAGATTTCCTTAGTGGTGTATGAAATTCAAAAACACCAGGAAAGGTCTCTGTGTTCCTTGCTATAAACGTGTTTGAAAAGGTACGTGCAGCAGAGGTTCAGAAAAGTCTTCACAAACTTCAGCAGAGGGTGCCATGTCATAAATGAGACTTCAGACGACTTCAATACTTCAGACGGGTTGAACTACTTCAGACAGCTTCAACTCTTCAGACGAGTTTTGCTTCTTCAGACAGCCTCAACACTTAGTCTTTTTATGTAGGCTCATAGTGACTCTTGCTGAAATCATAGATAAAACATTAAAGCATATGTGTATCTATGATAAATACTTTAAGTCAAATTTGTCAACCATTAAAACTTGGGAATCTAGTTGTCTTAAAACATCATAAACAACCTTAAGATATTTTTGAGACTCAACATGTATGTCTGCTACTGGTGGTGGTGGTGCCTCTGGCTGTTGCTGCTCATCCTGCTCCTCATTCTCCTCATCCTCGTACTAGCAGTGCGGAGCGCCAGTGCAGAAACAAAATCTGATATCTTCTGGGCAATGACCCTGGAGATATCTATGTCTGCGTCGGAGATGATGGTGTAGATGAGATGAGCTACCGACATGACTATGTCTGACACGTGGTTGGTGGGGCAGATGTTGGCTAATACCAACACTGTCCACATCCTGACAATGGATCTCATGTGTCGCCTGTAGATGCGAGCAGCCTCCCCATAAGCATTCCTCTTGAAGGAATGCCCCTGCAGGCATAGTGCCTCTCCAGTCTCTGTGTCAAGGGGGTCGTTCCCATAAAGCCCCACAACTCTCATCCTGAAATGGTACTGGCACTCCATGAGTGCCCTATCCTGTGGTGCTGGGAAGCTAAGCAAGGCATTGATTGTATCGCAATCAAATCAGACCACTTGTCCTCTCACATAGGACTACCTCCTAGCATCTACGCCATGATCTCCAATAGCGTTGGCGTAAAACTCCCTGACAATATCTGGGTCAAAGTGGCTGTCTGGGCAGCGGAGGCGCACCCAGTTTCTCCTATGTATCTCAGCCCTGAACTCCTCAAACTCTTCAGGCTGTAGCTTCACTGGCCTCTCCTTTATGAAGTTATAGTCCATGATGGCACTATAAGCTTCGGAGGCCCTGACATCCTTAAATCTGTGGGTGTCAAACTCTGGGTCCTCTTGGGGTGCCTGCCTAGCTCTGTTGGCACCTTTGCCCCTCCTTGAAGTACTAGCGGAGTTAACTTCCTTAAAACGAGCCATCTGCAAAATAGAATCAAGATTATTTCCATGCAAAATAATAGGTTACTCATAATTAATGAAAAAAAGTGGCCAATTTAATTCAAGAATCAGAGCAATCATTAATCAAGCACTGGTGCACACAATCTTGATTTTTAAGTTACCAATATGCCAATTAATTAATTTATTAAGAGCATGCTAAAGTGATCAATTAAAGCAGTCCTAATTAATTTTAAAGAACATGGCATAACAGATTGGTAACAAAAATTAAGCTAAAAAATCATGTTATTAGTAACATGCAATAAGGCATAGTTATTCATGCATGGTCATGCAAAAATATGGAATATTCTAAGCATACCCACACCAAACAGAGCAACTTGCAAAAGTTCATTGAGCATTTCAAAAACTACCACCTAAACATATGAAAATACACCAATAAGCATACCATAGTAACAAACAAAGACTCTATTGACAAATTTTTCCTAATCTAAAGGGTCTTAAGAGTCTAAGTTATCTATCCTAAGGTTTTGCTCAAATAAATGAAAAACTGAAAAATTTTAATTGGTGCAAACTAACTAAAACTATAAAAACATACCTGGTGTAGCTCAGAAACTGAAAAGAAGTGGATATAGAAGTGAAAAGGTCAAAGGAAAGGATGAAATTTCAGAGAAAATGAACTTCAGGAAGTTGGGAAGGTTTAAAAATGAGCCTTCCCGCTTCAGTTTTTGAATTTAAACTACAGCGTGACGCGCGCTCCCGTATGCGCTCAGCGAGGCATGGAGCGCGTGTCATCAGGAATCTGAAGCGACCCGCTGCGCTTCAACCTGCGCTCAGCATAGGTTGAAGCATGAAAAACAGAGACTGATTGATATTTCTGCGCTTCACTTGCGCAAGCGCAAGATGAAGCACATAAAACAGAATTGAATTTTTAGTCCTGTTTTCTACTTCTTCCTATTTTTTTATTGTTTCTCATCCTTTTCTTATTAAAAATCAATCCAATTCCTATCAATTTCTTATTATACACAAGCATTGACTCTAAACAAAAAAAAAATCAAAAACAAGAGGAAATGAAAAATTAAAATAAAAAATGTTGGGTTGCCTCCCAGGAAGCGCTTGTTTAACGTCTGATAGCACGATGCCTGGTCAGTTAGAAATTTATGGTGGCCTCAATTGGAGGATGATGGTTGACTCTGTTCCAGTTCTTCCTTTAAATTCCCATCCTCCATGACAATTCCTTATTTTCTCATCATCCCTGTCTTCACTGGCTTCTTCTTCTGATGCTGCCATTTTTCTCTTTTTAAATCTGAACTCCAACATGCTTTCTGGTTGTTTAACTATTATTCTTGGTTTCCTCAGAAATCTAGAAACCTTTTTCTTCTTTTGCTCCATAATATCTGGGGGAGCTTCTTTCTTTCTTACCTTTGGCAGCTGAGATTTAGATTTAAATTTATAGATCCCATCAGTAGGATCCATTTTTAATTTTTCTTGAGTCTTTTGTACTTGGGGGATTCCTTTGTCAATGTGAAACACAATGCTCTCATCTTTAGAGCTCAATTGGTATTTTCCCCGATCAACATCCACTATTGCCTTGGCAGCTTTCATAAAGGGTCTTCCCAAAATTAAGGGGACATCAATATCCTCCTCTTCTATCTCTGCAATGTAAAAGTCAACAAAATACACAAACTTGTCCACTTTAACTGGTAAATCTTCAACCTTCCCATATGGGCTTTGAGTGGACTTATTTGCAAGTTGTAACTTTATGTTGGCAGGCTTGACCTTCAAAATTCTCAGCTTGTTAAAATACGATAGCGACATCAAGTTGATGCTCGCTCCAAGATCCAATAAAGCATAAGTAGCTGGTTGATTACCTATAGAAACAGGTACATTGAACTTACCTGGGTCAAGTGACTTGCCTGGGGTGTAGACCTTTTCTGGTTCTCCTTCTTCTTTTTGCAAAATCTCTTCTTGCTTCTCCTCTAATTGAACACTCTCCTTGACGATCTCCTCTTTGGGCACTTGTTCTTCAAATGTGATGCTTTCTTCTACATCACTTTCTTCTGTAATATGGCCATTAGTAGCAATCAAATTGCAGTGCTCTTTTGGATTTGTCTAAGTGTTTGCTGTAAAGTGGCCATTCTTGTGTTCGGCCATCTCTGTTGCTAGTTGGCCCACTTGATTTTCTAATGCTTTGATTGATGCTTCTGTGTTCTTATTGAATCCATCAAATCCTTGTATGAATGCATCAATCTTCTCTTCAAACCTGTTCAATCTGTTATACGTTGATGGTTGCTGCTGGTATGGTGTCTGTCTGTTCCCTCCATTCTGCCCCCATCCAGAGTTGTTTTGGTTATTCCTCCATTCTTGAGAGTACTGGTTGTTATTGTTGGAGAATTTTCCTTGCCTCCCCTGGTTACCCATAAAGTTAACTTGTTCGGCTTGGTTTTCTTGGTAAGAGCATTGACAATTGGGATGGTCACCTCCGCAAAAGTCACAGATCAAAGGTTGGGCTAGAATAGGTTGGGATTGGACAACTTTTAACTGTTGAGGAAGTGCTTTCAACTGTTCTATGAGTGATTCTATCCGTCTCTTGATAAGCTTGTTTTCTTCTAGAATAGCATCACTATTGTTGAGTTCCAACACTCATTTCTTCTGTATTTGAGCTGGCCATCGTCCACACTGAGTTTGCTGATCATTCTGAGCAAAGTTGTCAATGATTGAGATTGCTCGCTCTGCATCCACGGATAAGATAGTTCCTCCTGCTGTAACATCTATGAAAGATTTGGAATCAGATCTGAGTCCCTTGCAGAAAATGTTGAGTTGGGCAATGTCATCATAGCCATGATTGGGACATTTGCGCAGTATAAATTTGTATCTCTCCCAATCTTCACATAATGGTTCATCTGATCCTTATCTGAATGTGGAGATATCTGCTTTGGCTTGTATGTGTTTCCCTGGTGGGAAAAATCTTGTCAGAAATTTTTCTTCAACCACATCCCAGTTGTTTAAACTTTGGTTTGGATGCGACTTCAGCCACTCCTTAGCTTTACCTATCAATGAAAAGGGGAATAAGCGTAAGTATACAGACTCTAAATCACTTTCCTCAAAACCCATAATGCCTATTAATTCATAAAAGTTTGAAAGATGTGTATTTTTATCCTCATGATCCAAACCTGCGAATTGATTGGCACTGATAAGATTGAGGTGAGCAGCCTTCAACTCCAAGGACTTCGCAGTTGTGGGTAAGACAATGCTTGAAAAATGGCGAGGTCCTTGATGCAGGACATATTCTCCTAAGGTCTTTCTTCTTGGCGGTTGTTCTTCTGCCATATTTTTGGGTTCTTCCTCAAGTATCCTTCTTTTCCTTCTCATGTTTCTACTTCTGTTCTTCCTTGATGTCCTTTCTATTTCTGGATCAAACTGTAACTGATTTGGGGACACCTGGCCTCTCAAAAGCATAAACAAGAAAACTTGAAACAGTAAGTGTGGAAGAGAATTTTAAAAATAAAAATTAGAAATAAAAACAAAAAAAAATCCTAAAATTTCATAAAAATAAAAATCTAATCCTAAGATAGAGTATATACAACTTGATAATTAGACCTCCCAAGTCTATACGAATTGATACACCGTTCCCCGGCAACGGCGTCAAAAATACTTGATGAGATTCTGGCAAGCGTACCAAAATTTCAGCAGTATAATAGTAAGTATGAGTTATCGTATCCACAGGGAACGGTCCACTTCGTATTTACTCGTGATCAAATTTTCAAGTAGAAAACGGTATTTGAGAGTTTGTGGTGAGGAAAGTAAATTTGCATAAAAGAAAGAGACGATTGAGAGAAGATAAAATACTTTACTTGGATTAGGATTGAACTTCGTATCATCGCACCCCTTTATGCATGTGAATCCCTATATTATTTATGAATATATTTCTATAATATCCTAGCCAAACTATATTGCTTTACCCCGAGTTACCATGTAGTAAACCACTCGAAGATAATTCATGCGGGTTCTCCCAGGCGACAAATTACCCCGACATGATTGCTCTATCTTTCCGTTTGTTTAATACTATCAATTCGCCCTATAGACCTAGTGTCAGCTATGAAGAGATTGCCTAGTTCTTCTTCAATGGTCACTTTCTCCTATAACCCTATAGTAACTACTATGAGTACTTTTACCAATCAGACTTTGAGTTTCCTAAGTATCGGTTCCCCCAAATTCACTATTAATTTTATAGAAACATATGTCACCTGAATCATAAAATTAACCTATAACTCCGACACAAAGGCGGAAGCTATGCATTAAGCAAAGATAAAAATACCAATATTATAGAATAGGGATCCATAAATAAATACGAGAATTCACATACACTTTGGGGATTGAATCAACTACATTCAATCCTACTGAGACGTTTAGCTACGCATGGTAGCCATTACACCCAATGGAGAAGCTGTCACCTTGCTCCAATCCTAGCTCTGCCTTTGTCGTCTCTCTAATCTCCTTCCTAAATGCTCCTTTGCTAACCTCTGGAGACAGTGTAATAGCCTCCTGAGACTGTGTCAAAGCCTCCTTTACTTCTTTACAAAGGGTCCTATTTATAGACTAAGGAAAGCTATCTTAAATCCGGAAGAAATATGATTTGAAAATAGATCTAAAACTAATCCGCGCAGCTGCGCTTCATTTGCGCTCAGCGCAGGAAACGGAAACAAATTCTGATACTTGCGCTTCACTTGCGCTAAGCGCAAGTGAAGCATGGAGCGCGTAACAGATTACTCTGTTTCCTCTTTTAACAGTTTGATCTCTTCCTGATCTTATCCTTGTTTGCTTGGCTTTCCTTGTTTCCCTCTTTTTGATCTGATTCTGTGATTATTCTGCTCTTTGAATTTAAATTGGGAAGTTATCCGCAAAATCCTTGTTTAAATGGCAGTTGATCTTATATTTATTTGCTCTGATTTAAACTTCAAATCTGCAGATCCTTTTCTCAAATAATGCTATCTTCTTTCCTCATTCAAATCTTCCCATAAATCTGCAGTATTAACAGATATTCTATTAAAATAGCATCAAATTCAAATTTAAATTAAATAATCACAATTATTACAATTTTTACTAAAAATGGATTATTTTGGGGCATAAATTACTATTTTACCCTTGATAAGTGCAGTAAAACTACAAGAATATATCATATAATTTGAACTTATCAATAGTAAGGGGAGGACTTCAACTGTAAAGATTCAAAAAGGGGGGAGAAGGATGAATGATGAACAACTTACACCAAGAAAATCGAACAGGAAGAAACAATAAGCGCAACGCAACCTTTACCAGAAGGAGGATGAAGAACAACTTCAATAGCCTGAGAGGGCACATCCCCTGTGAAACAAAAATTTCTTCCAAGTCATGCTTATGATCAACATTAGCACCATCAACAACAGGAGAAGTAGTGGACTGCGCTTTAGAAGCTGGACCTACAAAACAACGCATATTAAAACATAGAAAACAACAGAACATCATGCAAAGTAATAGGTAGAAATATACCTTGTGGTATCTGGGCAGCGTCATTACTTGGGGTAGAAACGTGTTCAGAAATGACCTGATCCACCTTTTCATTAGAAGCATAATGATCTTTAGAAGAGCTGGATGCAACGCCTTTAGGGGAAAGCGGAGATTCTTGAACTATTTCATCATCCTGGATAGATTCCTCCTCATTGAAGCCTGGAGTATAATAAGAGAAGAAAAGGAAGAAGGGGGATAAAATTTGGGTTTAGGCTTCGCCCACAAACGCGCTGAAGCATGAGTAGGAAGGAGAATCTCTTTCTTCACCTTAGTAAAGCGAGTTGAGGGAGGCTTCTTCACCATAGACACAGGACTGTCATCAACCAACCCAGAAGGAACGTTATTGCTTGCCAGCGCGACCTTCTTAGATGGAGGAGGAATAACTTCACAGCTGGCAGAAACGCCTTTCTTACCCTTAACGGAAGTATTTGGTTTACTCTTCTTACCCAGAGTCCGAGGGCGTTCTTGCACAGAAACTGATAGTCAAGATTTTAAAAGGAATAGTAAAAGGAAAGAAAGAAGGAAATACACATACACCTATGCAAGACAACAACAACTAACTCACCTTGAGTTTCAAGAGCCTTGAGAGTGGTGGTCGCGTAATAAAGATCCTTACACATGATTTGCACATTCGTAAAATGTTGCATGGAATCTTGGATTTCATAACGTTTCACAGAGTTCTTTAGCCGAGCGTAGTAAGCAATTCACACATCCAACACATGCCCTGCCCTTTCCGGAGAAACAATCTTGCTGGCATCATAAGAGGCTAAAGAGCTAGTGGGTTTGAAGAGAACAACCTTCATATATTCCTGCACATAAGTATAGCCTAATTTTATGCAGCGAGGAGGTTGATCCAACCCGAATTGACGACAAACCCGGTCAAGACGGTAAGAGAACGGCCAGAAGGCACCTCCGACAATAGAAACCATATCAGTTATATTAAAACCTGGGAGCACCTGTGAAAAAACAAAGATGCAAAAATGGAAATATTGGATGAAAGGAAAGGTTTGGAAGGCGTAAACAAAGAGGAAATTTGAAGAAAAGTAGAATACCTGAGGGCGGAGAAAAAGACCCCATATATCTAAAACTCCCTCTGAGCGAGAAGAGCGAATGTTACTAGTTTGGAATTCATCCTCCTTGTAAATACGATGAAGGCCTTCAACACCAGGATAGAAAGACGCTACATATGGACGATGCACAACTTGATCTTCTTCATCCAGTAAGTCTAGCAAAGAATGACAAGGCTGACATATAGACCAGCTCCATATTCTGGGTTCCAGAGATCTCTCCTCACCTTCAATTGGAGGATCCGGAATCATTCTCACCAGAGCATACTCTAGAAAACGTTCAAATAGAAAATATTGCAAGAATACTAGATCAACAAAAGAATTGATGGGGAAACGACCGAAGGAGATGAACAATTGTTCCTAGACTTGATCAAGGCGCCCATAGAAGCTCCCTAAAAAGAAAGAAGCGAGCGGAAGGCAAACACCTTCAGCTAAGAGACACGCCATAACAAATACACTACGGCTGACAGACTCCCAAGGTGGGCCCGGAAATACATATTTGGATAACTAGAAAGCGAGAAATGCAGCACGCCTCAAAGGATGAGAAAGAGAGTGGCCTGGATAAAATTTACCTTTGTCAATGTCACCAAAGAAATATCGTATCCACGTGGCGAACATATATTTTAATGACTCGCGAGCGACCTTTCTCTTTTCAGGGGGCAACACATTACCGGTACCCCTCACCTTCTGAGGAGGCGTTTTAGAATTAGAAGCAAAAACAGGAAGATTAGAGCGCAATCTGGTGAGGAATTCGCGAGAATACTTGGCACTCTCAAGAGTGGCCGCCTTCAGATCCTTAGCTCTATCGATGATATGATTATCAATAGAAGACGCCGCCATTGTCAAAATCACCAAACAACGGAAGTTTCAGCAAGACATGCACATCCTTCAATGTGGGAGTGAATTCTCCCCACGCCGCAAAAAACGTGTGAGTAGCGTAAGACCAGCGTTCAACTAAGGCGTTTAGGTCCTCAACATGCTTGAAAATGCTCAACCGAGGAGATAGTTTAACTACATCAGCAATGCCTACCCGCTTCATGATATCCACAAAGGGAAGGTCGTTAGCAAAAGTATGGTCAACCTACTCAGCCCAACAACTTGTAACGGTGGCATGAGCTACAAATGTACATGGCATCCAAGGAAATTCCCCTCGGATCAACCGAGAACGGAGTAGCGAAGGGCCGACAGTGTGTGAAGGCGTAGGTGCAACTTCATGGAACAACAGGGCCTCTTCACGACGAACACTAGGAGCCACCAGCGAGTCCTTGAAGAAGTCATCGCCTGAAGAAGGAGGCAGGCAGAAGGGCCTGATAGCAGGTTAGCAATCAGACATCCATTTCTGAGAAGTACCGTCAAGAGGATTAGCCCGAGGAGGTGGAGTTGGGTCCAGGTAACAGAAGAAATAACGTGAGGGATAGGATCAGCGGAAGAATCTGCCGAAAAAGAAGACGAGTTTTTAGGCGCAGGATCTGTGCAGGAGGGGCGCGATTTCACCATGATGAAGCAAGGGGATACATGAAGATAGAAGCAAAGGTAAAGCTCCTAATACTTAAAAGAATGAGGCTAGGAGAAGTTCAAAATTTGAATTGTTTTCCTCAACATTTTGCGCCGGGAATATAAATTTTTTTTCAAAGAAAAACCGGCTCTTGTAAAAATGTCATTAAGAGGCCCTACCACCAACTAGCCATAATGAAAGCATGGGATTGTATTTGAAAGACAAAATCTGAAGATCAAGGGGGCATTTGTTGAAGATCAAAATCTGAAGCAGCGGGTCTGAATATGGGCCAAGGCCCAATAAAGGAGGAGACAAAGGGGAAACAAGGAAAGTTGGTCAAGTACAATAGCAGGGGCGTATAGACTAAAAAGGATGTCAGAAGGTGGCTTGCAGGGATCTGCTGGACAGAAGATGTTTTGCACCATTAAGGTGAATTAACCACTGGTTCAAGAAAAGTGTGTAAGGTTGGTTATCAAGAAAAGGAATAGTGTCCGACAGAGGCTCCTGACACAGTTAAAAAAGCAGGCACGCCTTGGGACCGTGAGGAGGCGACCATAGTCAAAGAGAAGACACGCGAGTAAGGATAAAAGAATGAAGAAAGGGGCATTCTGTGTGGCATCTCACAAAACTATTTTCTCTTGTAACTACAGTAAAAAGAAGGATATACAATATACCGAAATCGAACCGAAATACTCTCTAAAGTTTAAAACTGTTTATTTTGGTTCTTTATGCTCTGAAATCACGTAATTTTAGGGATAAGTCTAAGGTAGACCCCCTAAAGTTAGGTTGTAGCATGCAATGGGTAAAAAGTTTGGTTTTACGTATAAAACACTTTTTTTAAGTTAGTTCTTCCAAAATTAAGTTAATTTATGTTTGATTATATTTTGGCGAATTGTGTGGTACCACTCCGGTTCAAATATAAGTAACTCAAAATTTAATTTTCATATAATAGTTGTGTGTCTTTATAAGTTTTGACAATAAGCAACGTGAAACTACGTTAATTTTTGTATTTTAATTTTGTGTTTTCATTATTTAAAGAAATAAATATATAAAATAATTTCTTTATGTTTTTTATTACAAATTTATGTTTTTTATATATTATAATTTTATTTTAAATCTTTATTAAAAATTGTGAATATTTGTATTTCATATTTTAATCTAATTTGTAATAAATAAATTATTAATTTGTAATAAAATATAAAATACAAATTAGATTAAAATATAAAATACAAATGTTCACAAATTTTAATATAGATTTAAAATACATATAATAATATATAAAAAAACATAAATATGTAATATAAAATACATAAAGAAATTATTTTATATATTTATTTACTTATTTAAATAATAAAGACACAAAATTATTATATTAAAATTAATGTACTTTCACCTTGCTTATTGTTAGAACTTATGAATACGCAAAACTAATATATGAAAATTAACTGTTAGCTCATCACAACCGTATTTTTTGTGTTGTTTTAGGGTCTTAAATTTGTTTCTAAATAAATGTCATATTCTGATATCAAGACAATAATTAATGTTATTTTTTTAATTTTACCCATTTTCTAATCTGATTCTTTTTTATTATAAATATTTATTATAAAATTATATCATAAATGTTTTAAAAGTTTAAAGTTTTAATAAATGTATTTTTTTTATGTTTTCAACAAAAAAATTATGGTAAAAGATAAAACTAATTTGAAAAATTAATTCATTTCATTGAAAAAATAGAGTTATTAAATACATTAATTAAAGAAAGAGAAAGAACACATTAGAAAAAAATGACTAAATTAAAAAACGTGGTTGTTGTGTAATATATGTTTTTCCCCCAAACGGGAAACCTTGAGAACAGTAACTAAAATAATGAATAAATATTTGACATATAATTTTAGAAAAATGATTACATCACTAGTTTTAGAATAATTTCACTGATTTTTGAGAAATTTTTATAATTTTCTAAAGCCATTTTTGGTGTAATTACCAAAATACCACTGATTATGAGCACCTAAAAGAAGTCATTTTTATTAATTAAAATAAAAATATGTTTTAAGCATAAAAATATATTTAGAATATAAAAACAATTTTTCTAGAATTAGTCTATAATTTTTCCGAATTTTTTAGTAATTTTACAAAAATACCTTTGAACTTTGTGAAATTTCAAAATGGTCATTCACACTCTACCTATGTGAAATTTGGTCATTAGCTTAAAATAAAGAGAAAGCCCAATTGTTTGTTAAATTTTAGCCTTTAGCCCAACATTCAATATGCAGAATATAAGGGGTGATGTGTTTTGTTAATGGCTAATTATCCCACCTAACACTTAGATCTCCATGAAGCCACATCACACATTTTCCACCACTCCTTGCCTCATCATTCGTCCATTCTTCTTCATGAAATGGTTCTTCACTCATTCATTCATATTTCTTGTTCCACATGAACATTTTCTCCATACCCACACTTAGAGATCACTCAAGGGAAATGCTACTCTTTTGAGCACCTAAACCTATCCAAGCTCCAACCTTCTTGCAAGATCAAATTTTACATTTTAATCCTTCTCCCCTTACTGCCGTGAGGTGCCACCTTTCCTCACCATGGATTCTTCTTTTTTGTTCTTCTTCTTTGAGGGTGGAAGATCTAACCAACTTGTATGTTTTTCATGGTTTGATTTTGAAATGTTGGGAGCCTTGATCCTTTCCTTTTGAAGGGAGAATCTTTTGGACAGTTTCTTGGCCACCTCAAGGACTTGCTTGGGTCGAATCTACTACTAGGTAGGGGGAGGGAAAGCTTGAAAAATCTTAGTAAATAGTAATGGAGGGTTAGGGTTTTGAGGAAAACCCTGTCCTCTTGATGTGGGTTAAACCAAGCGTTACCCATGGATTTGAGAAGAGACCATGATGGACTCATTCCCTTTAGGATTTGTTGAACAAAATCTGTTTCGGGTTTGTATTGAATTTTATTGATGGTTGATTTTGGTATGAAGCTTGATGAAATGAGAAATGTGGTTATTTGTTGATGGATTGATCGTTATGAATGGAAAATTATGTTATTGAATTTCTGGACATGATTGAATGAGAATGAAGACCTTTCAAATTGGTTGTTGATGATTTTACAATTGATGGTAGTGAAAATTTTATTGAAATACAAATTTTCAACCTTGAAGAGTTGGATTAATAAGTCATAAGAGACCAATTAACTAGAGATAAACTATTCAAATTAATTCAAACTAATCAAACTAACGGCAACTACCCTAAAGTGTTGTAAAACTCAATGAAATATTTCGCCTATGTGCTTCTGATGTATTCTAGTGCCTCAGAGTCTAAAGAGTTAGTCTTCATAAAAAATTGCAACATATAATAACTTGACATTTGTGTATAGACCAATTAATAAAGTAGATTTATTGATGAATTGGTGTAACCTACTGAATTACCTGGTCCCAACCTCTATCAATTCAACCTTGCACAAAGGAAGCCACCCATTGCATTACATAATATCCGCACCCATAGCCTCTACTTTGTTTGTTACACTATATATAATGTTTTAAAGTACTTACATCTCCCATAACTGAAGGACTGAGATGTTCAAATATTCCTCGCCATATACAACCTCTAATACATCAGACATGTATATTTATAATGGGACGTCACTAGGCCAACCAAAAATAGTGTCGTCCCATGACATCTCCGTAGGTGCGGTACCAATGGCAAAAGCAACCTCTAACAATGCTTGAAGAGGATCATCGATCAATAAAGGTGGCTTTTTCTTCTTTTCGGCCATTCTCTCTTTCTGACGTTCGTGCTGCACATAAACGACCATTTCACATTAGTAAGGATATTAATATATGTATATATGTGTGTGAAATGTAAAAATCTAAGCATCTAATATATCGAGACGTCTAAAATCTGCGTAATTAGATATGTGGGCTAGGAAATCAGGGTTTGATATGCATGTGCCATAGTAGGAACCTCTGATGTTGGCACAAGAGCCGGAGCATCACCAACACAAACCTTTTCCACCATTACCTTGACCATGTCTGGTGGGAGAGGCATATTATGTAGCATGTTGATCCCTCTGAAGACCTTCCCAAGAGCCACCAATCAGGGAGTTAGAGTGTCCTCCACATACAACTTACATTGGCTTATGGATCCAATGTCATTCCCCAATAGATTATCAGTTGGACAACTCCTTTTTGTGTTGACTCTAACTGCAGGAGGCGCAACTTCCTGCACTGGAGCACTCGTTTGCTGTGAGAGCCCTAACGATTCCAACCGTTGGTCAAACTGGCGCATAAGCTTCTCTGTCACCTCATGTCTGATCCTCTACGTTAGTTGGTCTATAACCTATTGGTTGGGGGCCCAGGTGATGAGGATTTGCATGATGGTGGACCAAAATATGACCGAATCCCGACACCACCTCCATCAACACGAACACGACCAGGGTGCTCAGGTCGTCCAAATGCAGTAGTAAGTGTATCCTGACGACCATGAGGCCTAAAAGTACCCTGAGTGCTTTTCTCAACCAAGGATTCCAATAACAAATATAATGAAGTTCATCAATAACATTTAAGACTTAGTATAAGTAATAAAAAAGCAATTAAATCATAATAAGTTACAATGATCTCAAAGACTCAGCGTGAGTCATTAGAAGTATATGCCCACCTACGTTTAATACGAGTCTGCTTCCATTTATCATGGTGTAAAGGTGGTGATGGAGGCTCATCATCTGGGTCAATAGCATCTGAAGGTCGTGCTTTTTGCTTCTCCTTTATGATAGCTTACTCAAGCTTTTTATGACCCCCACGAGACAAAAATGTGGGGGGTAACATTATGTTCATGAGTAGATTGTACCTTTTCTTCTATATGTCTGGGTAAGTTGCCTTTTCTTTTCTCTTTCCGAATACAACATTAATGTTCTACACCTTTTCATAAATCTGCACACCTGTTAACGGAGTCGGCGTATTCTCGTCCACTAGATGCACATTAAAAGCCTTTCTCAATCTTTGATATGTGTGATACCTTTTAAAAAATCTCCAATGCCCAACATACATTGTCTTCATTGTTGATGGCAGGTGCATTCTTCACATACAGGACAAGCTTTATGACCCTTAACACTATAACCTGACAAGTTCCCATATGCAAGAAAATCATTGATAGAACAAAATAACATTGCATGCATTTTGAAAGATTCGTTGACAAACCCATCAAACACTTTTACCCTCTCTTCCCACAACAATCTCAGATCTTCAACCAACGGGCTGAGATAAACATCTATATCATTTCCAGACTGACGTGGACTAGAGATCATCATAGTCAACATAATGTATTTGCGCTTCATGCACAACCCTGGAGGTAAAATGTAAATAACTAGTAAAACAGGCCATAAATTATGATTAGTACTTAAAATTCCAAACAGATTCATTCCATCCGAAGCTAGTCCAAGCCTGATATTTCTCGGCTCATTTTCGAATTGCGAAAACTCATTATCAAGGTTCTTCCATTGTAAAGAATCATTCAGATGACTAAAAATTCCATCACATATCCTCTCATCTGCATGCCATCCAAGGTTCTTAACGTCATTTGGATTAGAAACCAAACGCTTAAACCTTGGAATTATTGCAAGATACCATACAACCTTCGCTGAGGGACCCTTCTTTGTGACCTCATCATTACTGTCTTGATCATTGTCCTTAACCTTGTAACGTGATAACCACACTTGGGAAATTTTTTCAACCCTCCAAAGTCTTTTCTATATAATATGCAATCATTAAGGCATACATGTATCTTTTTATACTCCATACCCACCGTACAAAGTATCTTCTTTGCCTCGTAATTACGATTGGGTAGTGTATTTTTTTCAGGAAGCATGTCTGTTAGCAACTGAATCAGTTCCATAAATTAAGCTTTTATCAGACCACCCATTGAGTGCCTTCAAATTCATTAACCTTAACACCACTAAAAACCATGTGAATTTAATAGACCCAAGATACAACAGAGTCTCTGCATCGCTACACATATCTTCATACAGATGCGCTTCTGCAAATGTATCTACTCCAACATCATGAATCATGTCCTCTAATCGGTCCTCCATGAACAACCTCCTCGGTTGGGTAGTCATTTGAAAATGAATCAATTCACCATGCCATGTCCTGTTGTATAGTTTTTGAGAAAACCATCACATAGAAGATGCTCCCTAATTTATTTCACCTCTAGTTTTCTTCCATTCAAACAATTCACGCAAGGACACCTAAACCTTCCTCCATCATCACTACTAGCAACATTACGTTGCACAAACTGTAGAAATTCTTTCACTCCCCTATCATACTCATCAATAATGCATGATGCACTAATCCAACTTCAACCCATATCTCCGTTCTGTATGTGCCTGATGGACACTTAATTTTGTCAACATGCAGGTAAATCTCATTTTTTTTATTCAGAGGTGTAAACCCTATCCCATTCAGGAAGATTCACTTTTCCATAGTTCAATAGTATGTAAATTTTAGTTATCGTTTCTTAGATTTCACAAAATTTCGGAAGCATTTCAAATTGGTCTTCAAGTGTCACAAAATGAAAGTGGTGACATCAAATGAACTACAATCAAATATGCACCCGAAGATCAACACAAAATGCATTCAACTGAAACTTCATGAAATATATGAAATGATGATTAAAATATATGTATTGATGAACTATAAAGAAGCAATTAATCTTCCCAAACTGTCCAACCGGACAATTCAAGATTCTATACATTGACTATCAGTACTCCATCCTTTTGTTATTATAAAAAAGAGATCACAGGGACAGTTCAAATTAGAGGTAGTACTTTAATCTCTATATTAAATCTCAAATGGGTAACTAAGGTTTACTCAATGCATAAATTGAATT
The DNA here is from genome assembly GCA_026901365.1 of Sesbania bispinosa. Lineage (NCBI taxonomy): Eukaryota > Viridiplantae > Streptophyta > Magnoliopsida > Fabales > Fabaceae > Sesbania > Sesbania bispinosa. The sequence continues at coordinate 203,911 of QLOH01000039.1, read as the reverse complement.
GCAAAAACCATAACAATTAATACAAAACATATAATTAAATGAATAAATACAAAACATTAACTCAATATATTAACTAACATTTTAAATTTCAATGTAAATGACAATCTCAAACATTAAAAAAATTCCTAGTCAGCCTAATCACATTCCTAAACATTACAATCATCCTTATCACAATCCTAATCACATTTTAATTTAAAAAATAAATTCCTAACCATCACAATCACAATCCTATATAATCACATCCCTAAACATTACAATAATCCTAATGACAATCCTAATCTCATTTTAATTTAAAAATAAATTCCTAATCATCCTAATTTTAACCCCATTCCTTAACATTACAATAATCCTAATCACAATTCTAATCACATTTTAATTTCAAAAGTAAATTCCTAAGCATCCTAATCATAATACTAATCACATTGCTAACCATTAATATCATCTTAATGACAAAAACAAAATCACATTAAGAAAAATGCATGAACAAAAAAACGAGCCAAAAAAAAAGTTAAAAAAGCCAACTACCAACCCTTACCTGAAAAGCTGCACTCATGGAGGAAGAGGCAGCGACGCAACAAAGGAGGAGAAGGGTGAATGGAGCACATCCACCTCTGGACGAATAAACGGCGGTGATCTCATCACAGAGGGAGGAGAATGACGAAGGAGGACGGGGGAGACAACGAGGGACAAGGCAGCGACACAACAAAGGAGGAGGAGGCAGCGGTGCTGCAAGGCACAATGAATGAAGGCATGGGTGGGTGAATGAAGCACATCCACCTCTAGACGAATAAACGGCGGCGAGCTCATCACAGAGGGAGGAGAACGACGAAGGAGGACGGGGGAGGCAACGGGGGACGAGGCAGCGGCACAACAAAGGAGGAGGAGGCAGCGGTGCTGCAAGGCACAATGAATGAAGGCATGGGTGGGCGAATGAAGCACATCCACCTCTAGACGAATAAACGGCGGCGAGCTCATCACAGAGGGAGGAGAACGACGAAGGAGGACGGGGGAGGCAACGGGGGACGAGGCAGCGACACAACAAAGGAGGAGGAGGCAGCGGTGCTGCAAGGCACAATGAATAAAGGTAGGGGCGGACGAGTGAAGCATTTCCACCTCTAGAAGAATGAATGGAGGCGAGCTATGTAACATCCCGATAAGGTTAATTAAATTTAGGAGGTTGTAGTGTAATGAAGCTAAGGGTAACAATAAGAAAAAGGGTAAGGAAATGGTAAGGGAATGGATTAAGAGTCTAAGAAAAGAAAATCAAGTTTAGCATTCTCGCTCAAGCGAGAACAGGCTCGCTTGAGCGAGTTATGCAGCAAAAGGTGGAAATTTGGGTTTTGCATGTCTCGCTTGGGTGAGAGTAGTCTCCCCAGGCGAGAATCAGGGAAAAATTTGGGACTCTTTGGACGTTTTTCGCTTGAGCGAGAAGGGGCTCGCTTAGGAGAGAATCTTCCAGAGAGGGGGTACTCTCTGGACTATTCTCGCCCAGGCGAGGAGCCTCTCGCCTGAGCAAGAATGTGAAGGAAAGTTCTGCCCGACCATCTCGCTCAAGAGAGAATATCTCGCTTGAGCCAGAACCCACTTACAGGTTTAAAAACATAAATTAGGGCACCATTTTACTCCCTTCCCTTTTCTTCTAAATTCATATTAGAGAGAGAAGGCGGCCATTAAAGCTTGAAGAAGGATCCCCAAGTCAAGAGCTTCATCTCCAAGTCTTCCCCAACCTTCCTTCTCTTCCTTTAGAGCTCCTTATGGTGAGTATAACTCACACACTCACCTCCATTGGTGTTTGCTCTCTATAAATGAACCCTAATCCTTCCTACCCCTTTCTTTTATCTTGTAAGCTCTTGTTTGTGTGTGGATTTCTCTTCTTGTGGTTGTTTTACTTGTTGGAAGTTGTGGTATATGTTAGAGCTTGTGGGTTAGGGTTTGCCTCTCTTACTCTATGATCATTGTTCAAAGTCCTATTGTAGCTTAGTGTCACAACCAGGATTGCGACAAGAGGGAGGCGAGTCGAAAAATATTTAATGTCTCAATGGAGTCGCCACCAAAATTTATTTTTAAAGGGGAAATTTCGGGAAAACCCTTTATAAAGAGAAAATAGTCTTTAAAACCAGATTTGAGTTCGGGAGTCGATTATGCGTAGGGAAGGTATTAGCACCCTACGACATCCATCCTAAGACGGTTACCTTTAATTAATTGTGCAAATTTGGTTAACTTTGAAAATATCTATTTTGCCCCATTACAATTGAAAAAAAAAAGAAATTAAACTATTTTGTAGTTTTTGATTCTTTACCCTTTTTTTGATATTTTTGAATAAATGAAAGAATTTATTTAAGAAAAATGGTTGGTTTTTATTATTGAAAAGGAAAAGGATATTTTGGCAAATTCTTTTTTTGATATTTTCAAATTTTTATTTTTATGTATTTTTATGATATTTGAAAGGAAAGAATTTATTTGAGAAAATGATTGGTTTTATTAACAAGGAAAAACATTTTGAAAATTTATTTTGGCTTGACGGGTCCGGTTCCCGCTCCTACGTATCTCCAGCTGCAATGGAGAAATCAAAGCCACGTGGTTCTGAATTTTTTGAAAACATCTGATTTATGAGTTTTTTTAACATTGCATAGGACTAAAAGTAACAAGGTATATAATAAGTCCTTGCAAACGTATATAATTTTGAAGACAACGTGTTGTACAATTGACATCATAAACAAGTTTATTGGTCAAAATTAATTGTGAAATGTTTCATTTGATTTATAAGAAAAGGAATACAAAAGTTACATTGTGTAGGATTTAAGATAACCGATGTACAATAAATCCTTACAAATATTTTATAGTGATTGAAGTCTATGGACAATCAATCATATATTTTTTTGGGAATTTCGTTTGAGCTGACGAGATAAATAATTATTTATAAATGAATTATTTTAAATTATATGGGACTTAAAATAGCATGCTATATGATAAGCCCATTTAAGAATTGATAGCGTTTGAAGATGAATATTCGTGAATCAAAATATTACGATCGAGTGAATTGATTAATTTTGACGATATGATCTCTTTCGAAATATTTTGTTTTAATTTATTAATATCATAGAGATTGTATTACGTACAATAAATCCTTGTAAATATTTTTAGCACTTGAAGTCCACGAATTGCACAATCAACCCTATATTCCATTGTGGGAATATTATTTGAGTCGAAACAATAAATAATTATTAATAACGATTTTATCTCAAACTATATAGGACTCAAAATAGCAAGTATATAATGAGTCATTTTACCTATTCATTTCTAAACATAACTAATCACATATTAAATTAAGGGATGAGTGGTAAACAATATATTTACATTTAAATCAACTATAAGATAACATATACATGACTAATGGTCTCAATACACAACGGTAAAATGAGACGGATCTGAATCATCTAAATTAACCCAAAATAATAAAATAATGTATTCAAAGCAATTAAAAATAGAAGAAAAAAAATAAAAGAGACAAGAAACTTACCTCTGTAATCTGTTTCACGCACAAGGAAACACTGTGATAGAAAAGATGAGGAGAAAGGGGGAGGCACAACGATACAACTTGACGGAGGACGGCATCTCTGATGGTTCTCCGCCCGACGGAGAGCTTGGGGAGCGGAGAAGGCGTCGCACCAGCGAGATGGAGATGCAGCCGTGAGCGCGGCGGAGCTGCAGCTTGCAGCGATTGGTCTGAGCAGGAATTGAAAGGGTGCGGGACGAACTCCCGACTTTAACAGGATTTGAAAAAGGTGCGGGACGGACTCCCAGCTTTAACAGGAATTGAAAAGGGTGTGAGACGAACTCCCAGATTTAATAGGAATTGGAAAGGTGTGGGACGGACTCCCGACTTTAACAGGAATTGAAATGGTGCAGGACAGACTCCCGACTTTAACAAGAATAGAAAAAGTGTGGGATTGACTCCCGGCTTTAACAAGAATTGAAATGGTGCGGATGGACTCCCGACTTTAACAGGAATTGAAATGGTGCGGGACAGACTCCCGACTTTAACAAGATGTGAAAAAGTGCGGGACTGACTCCCGACTTTAACAAGAATTGAAAAAGTGCGGGACAGACTCCCGACTTCAACAAGAATTGAAAAAGTGTTGGATGGACTCCCAATTTTAACAAGAATTGAAATGGTGCGGGACGGACCCCTGGCTTCAACAGGAATTGAAACGGTGGGGGACGGACTCCCGACTTTAACAGGAATTTAAATGGATGTGGGACGGACTCCCGACTTTAACAGGAATTGAAAGGGTGCCAGGCCGATACTGGGCTTTGAGATGGAAACAGTAAATTATGCCAGGCCGATACTGGGTTTTGAAATGAAAAGGGGTAAAAGGTTGTCGGGCCGATATCGAGCTTTGAGACTGAAAAGTAAAATTTGCAAGGCTGATACTGGGCTTTGGGACTGAAAAAGTAAAAGTTTCCAGGTTGATATTGGGCTTTGAGACTGAAAAGTAAAATTTTCCAAGCCGATACTGGGCTTTAGTTGGAATTTTCCAGACTGATGTTAGGCTTTGAGAATTGAAGGTTCTGTGGACGCATGGACCCAAAATAGGATTTAAATGTTCTAAGGACCCAAAATGAGCAATGTATTGGGTCCATGAGCCCGATATTCAGGATGTTATGAGTATAAGGACTCAAAAGGAAAGTTCAATGGGTTCATAGATCCTAAATGACCTTGTAATGGGCACAAAAACCCAATATAAAGGTGTCAGGGGTACAGGGCCCCAAAATGAAGATGAAATGGGTATAAGGACCCCTAATGAGGATGCAATGAGCAAGTGAGCCCAAGAATGAGAGTGTAATAGTCATGAAAACTTCGAATAGGACTGCAATGGGAGTGATGGCCCCAAAACTTGAACATTGTGGGCATGAGAACCCGAAATGAAGACTCAATGGATATGTGGACCCTTGATGAGTGTGTAAAGGGCATGTGAGCCCAAGATGGAGAATACATTGGGCAAGGCGGCCCAAAATGAGACTGAAATAGGAGTGATGACCCGAATGAGTATGCCATGGGTACAAAGACCCTAGATGAGAAAGTGTTGGGCATCGAGACCCATGATGATGAAATGGGTAAAGGGACCGAAGATGAGAATGTAAAGGGTATGGGGAGAATGAAATGGTGGGAGACTGAAATGGGCATGAGAACCCAAAAATTGAAGCTGAAGTCAAAAATGTATTTTGTTTGGGAAAGATGAGGCTGACGAGAAATTGAAGTGTCAACTTGGATGCCGAGGAAGTAGTGTAAATCTCCAAGATCCTTGAGAGGAAAAATGGAGTTTAAGTGAGAAATGAGATCTGTAATGGCAGTGGAAGAATCACCTGTTATGATGATGTCATCAACATAAACCAATATGATAATAATGTGACCAGAGAATCTTTTGAGAAATAGAGAGGAATCTGATTTTGTTGATGAAAAGCCAATAGTGAGAAGAGTTTGTTGAAGCTTGGAAAACCAGGCTCTAGGGGCCTGTTTGAGGCCATAGAGAGATTTGTTAAGTTTACATACAAGGTTAGGAAATCCTTGAATGAAACCTGGAGGTTGTGTCATGTACACCTCTTCATTGAGGTCACCATTGAGGCAAGCATTGTTGATGTCAATTTGTCTGATGGACCAGCCAAAAGTGAGTGCCAAGGTGTGAATAAGTCTGATTGTTGTAGGCTTGACCACTAGACTAAAAGTTTCAAAGTAATCAAAACCCTCTTGTTGATGGAATACCTTGGCAACAAGTCTGGCTTTGTATTTGTTCAAGGATCCATCAGCATTTCTTTTGATCTTAAAAACCTATTTGCATCCAATGGGAGATCTATTAGGTGGTAATGAAACCAAGGACCAAGTATTGTTTTTGATGAGAGCCTCATATTCTTTTTTCATGGCTGAGTACCAGAATGGTGAACTTAAGGCTGCCTTAATGGATTTAGGTTCAGTATCTATGACTGATGTAGTGGTAAGGTAGATTTGTTTAGGTTTGTGAATTCCAGCCTTGCTCCTAGTGGTCATAGGATGAAGATTGACAGAGGAAGAATTTTGTTGTGATGTAGGAGCCTGAGTTTGATTCTGAAGTGTGATTGAAGTATCAATTGTGGGAGATGAATCTTGATCTTGATCATGAGATGGAGTTGCATTTGTGAGAGGTGAAGCTGGTTGTGATGTGGTAGTTTGATTATGATTCTGACAAATGGATGGTGTTGCAAGAATTGTATCATTGGAATTAATGGGAGATATATGAGGAATGATTGAAATGATGTGTCTATCAATAAGAGGAATTGAAGGAGGAGTTGATGGAAGGTGTTGTGAGATGGGTTGAGGAGCTGACTGAAGACATTTGTGCAGAAACTCTGTGTTGTTTTTAAAAGGAAAAGTGTATTCATCAAATTGAACATGTCTGGAGATGTAAATTTTTCCAGTACTTGAAAAGCATAGATAACCTTTGTGGTTTGGACTGTATCCCAAGAAGTCACACTGCTCAGATCTAAAATCAAGTTTATGCTTGTTGTAAGGTCTGAGAAAGGGATAACAAGCACAACCAAATATTTTTAGATTAGTGTAGGTAGGAGTTTTATGGAAGAGCACCTCAAGAGGAGTTGAGTGATTGAGAGTAGGTGTTGGTAGTCTATTAATAAGAAAAATTGTTGTCTGAAATGCATATCCCCAATACTTCAAGAGGAGTTGAGTAATTGAACGGTATCTAGCAATACATCACTATCCAAATATTGAGATTATCAACAACTTTCATAAATCCTATTTTATGATAATAATTTATATGATCTGTCCCTTTGTCCAAATATCTAATTGAACACAAGGGCATGGATTGTGTCAACCTTGTATAGTTCAATTTATGTTTTCTTGATCCCCAAGTAGACTGTACAGAAAATAAACATCTCATGTTTATCCTCCTGAGCATGGCCATGCATTTTGCAGTCTCACTTTATCAAGAGGCCTACATATATAACTCCTGTTACATAGAAGGGACAAATCCCATCTTGGTGACTCACATTCCTTCACATAATTTATTATATGTCCAAATACCAACTTTATGATCACCCTGTTACAGGAAACGTTTGATGATATTCAAAACACATAATTCCTTATGTAGGAATCGTAGTGATTTCAGGTCAAAGGACTTTATATATAACATTTATCAATTTAAGAAACGTTCATGGCACTTATGTAACAATCCATGCAACGTTCTTAAGGTGGGTCTGTCCAGTACACCATTACTCTTAATGTGTACCTATGTGAGCACATGATATCTCATATCCATGATCCATGAGATGTGATCATCAATGAACTCACATACTAGTCTAAATGCATCTTTGTCCTAAGATGATACTTGACTAGGGACTATTTAAGAATAGTTCTTCATAAGATCTCAAAATCAAGTCATCTACTTGATTTCTTATGAAGTTTAAGCTTACTATTCTAAGGAAATTAATTGTATTCTTTAAAAGAATGAATTGCCTTTATAAAATAATATGATACATGTGATGGATGTTCCAAAAACATATAAGTCTCTAGTGCATATTCCTAACAATCTCCCACTTGCACTAGAGACATTCAGACATAACTCTTATGCCCAATGATCTAGTGTGCCCTTCATGCTTCTGCTGCACAAGGGGTTTAATGGGTTTATAACAACGACTGTTTCTTACTTTGAATTTTTCTAGCTCGTAGCGCCACCATACTAACAAAACATATAATGTGATTGCAATCTTCAATTATCTTTGTCGGTTTGGAAGCTAGCGTCAGTGTAGCCCTTTACAAGCAGCTCTTCCGCTCCTCCATATTTCAAGAATGAATCCTTAGTTCTTCTCAAGTACTTAAGGATGTTCTTGACTGTTGTCTAGTGACCTTCACCAAGATCAGACTGGTATCTGCTAGTCATTCTTAAAGCATATGATATTTTTGGTTGAGTACATAACATGGCAAACATGATAGATCCTATTGCGGATGCATAAGGAATCTTATTCATGCGACCTCTCTCTTCTTCACTGGAAGGAGAATGAGCCTTAGATAGGCTTATACCATGTGACATAGGCAAAGATCCCTTCTCAGAATCTTGCATGTTAAACCGTTTTAACACTTTGTCTATGTATGTACTTTGACTTAGGCCAAGTAATCTTCAAGATCTATATGTATAGATCCTGATACCTAACACATAGGTCGCTTTGCCCAAATCTTTCATAGGAAAAACAATCTCCTAACCAAGTCTTTACAGATTGAAGGGTAGGAATGTCATTTCCTATGAGGAGTATGTCATCTACATACAAAACCAGAAAAACAACTATATTGTCACTAACCATTTTGTAGACACAAGGTTCATCCTTATTTTTAACGAAACCAAACTGCTTTACAACATCAAAATGAAGATTCCAGCTTCTAGAGGCTTGCTTTAATCCATAAATGGATCGTTGCAACTTGCATACCTTTCCAGTATTTCAGGTATAACAAAAACTTCAGGTTGTGTCATATACACATCTTCAAGAAGGCTCCTATTTAGGAAAGTTGTCTTGATACCCATTTTCCAGATTCCATAATCATGGTAAACTGCAACAACAAGGAAGATCCGAACAGATTTAAGCATGGCAACTGGGGAAAAAGTTTTCATCATAGTCTATACTATGAATTTGCGTGAAACCCTTTAACCACCAACCGTGCTTTAAAGGTACTTAAATTACCATCCATGTCAGTTTTCCTCTTTGAAAACCCACTTGCATCCTATGGGTTTTATCCCTTCCGGTGGCTCAATCAAGGTCCATACCTTGTTAGTGTACATGGAATCCATTTCAGATCTCATGGTATCAAGCCATTTCTCAGATTCTGGACTCAAAAGAGCTTCTTGGTAGATCACTGGTTCACCTTGATCCATTAGCAATACATCCCTTTTCCTGAGACACAAGGAAACCATATCTCTCAGTTTGGTGACGTACCCTATCTGACCTACGCAAGTCTTGCGCTACTTGAGCAGGTGGCTCTACAACACTTTGTGGTATATGCTCTTGTTCCATTACCAGCTCATTGCTACTCTGTGTTACTTGAATTTCTTCAAGTTCTACTTTCCTCCCACTTATTTTCTTAGAGACAGATTCCTTTTCTAAGAATACAACAGTCCTAGCAACAACCACTCTGCCTTTGCTAGGATTATGGAAGTAGTAACCCTCAGTTTCTTTTGGGTATCCCACAAATAAGCACTTATCTGATTTGGGTCCTAGCTTATCTGAAACTTGGCGTTTCTCATAAGCTTCACAACCCCAAATCTTCATAAAAGACGTACCAGGTCGTTTCCCAGTCCATATCTCATATGGTGTCTTTATGATAGCCTTAGATGCAACACGGTTTAATGTGAAGGATACTGTTAACAAAGCATGACCCCAAAAGGAGTCGGGGAGATCAGTATGACTCATCATAGATCGAACCATATCTGATAGAGTTCGATTTCTCCTTTCTGAAACTTCATTCAATTGAGGTGTTCCAGGAGGAGTGAGTTGAGATATTATCCTATACTCTCTTAGATAGTCATCAAATTGTTGGCCTGAGTATTCTCCACCTCGATCTCATTGAAGTGTTTTAATGGTCTTGCCAAGTTGGTTTTATACTTCATTCTTAAATTCCTTGAACTCTTCAAAGGATTCAGATTTGTGTTCCGTCAGATACACAAATCTATATGTACTGAAATCATCAGTAAAAGTGATGAAGTATTGAAAACCTCCTCTAGCCATTGTGCCCATGGGCCCATATACATCATTATGTATGAGGCAAAGAAGATCACCGACCCTTTCACCCTTTTCTGGTGAATGGGGTTTTGGTCATCTTCCCAAATAAATAAGATTCACATGTCTCAATTGATTCAAAATCAAATGCGTCCAAATAACCATCTTGGTGGAGTTTGGATATGCATTTCTCATTTATGTGGTCTAAGCAACAATGCCAAAGATAAGTCGGGTTCAAACCATTTATTTTGACCCTTATGTTATAGATAGACACTTCCATGTCAAGAACATATTGTTCAACTTTGCACAACCATATCATTCAAATAAATTGAATTGTTCTTTATAAAAACACTCTTTTCTAAACAAGAAACGGAATTAAAATTCCCATTAATGGTAGGCACAAAATAACAATTATTTAGTTCAATAACTAGTCCAGTTGGCAAAGTTAAATAATAGGTTCCTACGGCTAAGGCAGCAACCCTTGCTCCTTTTCCAACACGTAGGTCGACTTCTCCTTTAGCCAATGACCTACTTCATTTAGATCCTTCACATTCACATTAATGTGAGATTCATATCCGGTATCCAATACCCAAGATACAGAAGTAGGTAAATTGACTTCTATAACATATATCTCTGAAGCGGAAGTCTCACTTCCCTTTTTCTTGATCTTCTCCAGGTACTTTACACAGTCTCCAATGTCCTGATTAGCCACAGTGGAAACAATTTTCCTTCCTTAGCTATCCCACCCATAGGCTTCAAAACAAAGGTACTAGGCTTATCCTTGCCTTTGTCCTTTGGTTTGAAATAGGGCTTCTTGAACTTCTTCTTGCCTTTTGCCTTTTCCAGGTTAGACCATCAATATGGCCTTTGCTTTACCTTTATTAATATTTTGCTCAGCTATTCTTAACATGCTTAGCAATTCTAGAAGTGGTTTGTCAAATTCATTCATGTTATAGTTCATGATGAATCGACTATAGCTGTTCAGCAATGATTGCAGGACAAGATCAGTGGCCAACTCTTGGCCTAATGGGAATCCAAGCCTTTCTCAATTTTTCAATGTACCCAGTTGTTTTGAGTACATGAGCACCAACAGGGGTTCCCTCTGCCAGTCTACATTGATAAAGTGCTTATGAGACTTCAAATCGTTTAAGCCTAGCTTGTCCTTGATAAGGTCTCTTTAAGTGTACAATCATATTGTACGCCTCCATGTTCTCATGCTGTTTTCAGCATTCATGGTAGCAAGCACAAGGCAATCTACATCAAAAGCAACATCCAGATGCTTTCTAAAAGCATCCTTGTCAGCTTTCGAAGCATTTTGCGACGGGTGTTTCAGGAATAGGCCCTTCCAGGACATGAAGCCTTTTCTCATGCCTAAGGACAATCCTTAGGTTTCTATACCAGTCTAGAAAGTTAGTTCCAGACAGTTTGTCCTGCCCAAGGACAGATCGCAGTAAAAGATTATTTGTTGTGTTCAAAATTACGCACATAAGTATCATAAAACAAACATATTTAATAAGGTCTTTAAATAAATATGTCTCCCACTATTTTGATTCAAAACAAGTACCCTCAATATAAAGAATCAAAAAATCCCATCACTAGATTTTCTAGTGGGCCAAATGTTAGGAATTTGCACTACAGACTTATATATTTATGAACATCCATCACTTGTATCACGTTATTTTATAAAGGCAAACTTATTCTTTTAGAATATAATTATTGTCCTTAGAATGGTAAACTTAAACTTCATAAGAAATCAAGTAAATGACTTGATCGTGAGATCTTATGAAGAACTATTCTTAAATAGTCCCTAGTCAAGTATCATCTTAGGACAAAGATGCATTTAGACAAGTATGTGAGTTCATCCATGATCACATCTCACAGATCATGGATATGAGATATCATGTTCTCACATAGGTGCACATTAAGAGTAATGATGTACTGGACAGACCCACCTTAAGAACGTTGCATGGATTGTTACATAAGTGTCATGAACGTTTCTTAAATTGATAGATGTTATATGAAGTCCTTCGACCTGAAATCACTACGATTCCTAAATAAGGCATTATATGTTTTAATTATCATCAAACGTTACCTGTGACAGGGTAATCATAAAGTTGGTTTTTGGACATGTAATAAATTGTGTGGTGGAATGTGAGTGCCCTAGATGGGATTTGTCCCTCCTATGTAACAGGAGTTATATCTATAGGCCTCTTGCTAAAGTGAGACTGCAAAATGCATGGCCATGCTCCGGAGGATAAATATGAGATATTTATTTTCTGTATAGTCTACTTGGGGATCAAGAAAATATAAATTGAACTATACAAGGTTGACACAATCTGTGCCCTTATGTTCAATTAGATATTTGGACAAAGAGACAGATCATATAAATTATTATCATAAAATAGGATTTATCAAAGTTATTGATAATATCAATATTTGGATAGTGATGTGTTGGTAGATACCGCTCACTATTTATGATATTAAATATAAAAAGGGTTTTATTTTAATATTATAACCAAATATTAAAAGCCTATTGGGTCACACACATACAACAAGCCACTAGGAAAGGATAATAATTCTAATTTAATTTAATTAGAATTATAATATAATGGGCCAGGCCCATAAGTGGGATGGTTAAGTGAGTGAGGGGGTAAAACCCTAGCCACCACTCTATAAATAGAGCATAAGATGCACTACCCCAGACACACATGAGCAATCGCTTTTTACTCTCTAAGGCTACTAGCATAGCTGAGGAGGGTTTCCTAGTTCGGCTGTTGGCGTGGACACCACTAGAGACGTGGTTGCTATTGCCTCGTTCATGATCGTAATAAGGTACGACCTTTCGTTTTAATACCTCTTATGCCTTGATTAGTGTTTTCGCAAAAAGATTATAACAAGGGAGGGAATCCATTTATTTCCGCTGCACCCTGACCACATGATTGATTCCCTTCAATTGGTATCAGAGCTTTGGTTTGCGATAAACACGTTTTAGGCTTTTAATCTTATGAAGATTATGATATTTTTTGTTGTTTTTTTGCTAAAAAAACGTAGCGCTGATATCTGGGCTGCAATCTGCGCTGCAGCACAGACTGAAGCGCAGGTTACGTTTTCGATTCTGATACTTGCACTTCACCTACGCTGTAGCGCAGGTGAAGCGCAGGTAAAGTGCAAGTGAAGCGCAGCTGTCAGAATCAGTTTATTTTGTTCCCTTTATTGATTGTTTTATGTGCGATGTATATATATGTTTATATGTTTTAATGTTGGAGGGTCCCAAGGAACATGAAAGAGTTCATGTCTTGGGCATCAAAGGGTTCAATTGTTGAAACCTTGTCTTGACTCAAATATTGGCTGCGATAAACATGCCACTTATCAATTTGCTGAGAAGAGCGTATTCAAATGATACGAGGGACTTACTCGTTTATCGGTTCGTGAAGTATTCGTTTGATGCGAGACACTTATTGATGATTGGTTGAGTGTTTATCAAATCCAGTTTTTGTTTTGAGACACTGCGTAATGTTTTTTTTTTGTATGGGCGTAATCAAACCTCGCTTAATATATATACATCTTATTATATCACTCGTTTTACAATCAATGGATGTTGAATTCGCATGATTGTTGGTTATGGCCTTAGTTGTTTTAATTTAAATACGACCTGCGTGTCGTGCCTTACCTCTAAACATTCCTCTTGTAATTCTCTTCTCATCTCTATCCCCTCGTATGTTAAAACGAGGTTTCTTCTTGTTATGTAATATAACTGGGTAGAGCATGGAGTCAAAGGAGCATGTGGAGACATGTGGATGGAGACTTCAAGATTATATGTGATGTAATTTTGTATTGGAATTTTAGGAGGCCATAACCATATCATGTATTTGTATGAGATGCATGCTTGTATGTTAAATGGTTTAACAACAAATAAAATTAAAGCGATTAAATCCCTCAATGCTTGTGTGCCTTCCAATAAATGACACTCGTCAAGACTGGAATCGATTAAGTGTGAGTCTGCCAAAGCAGAGTACACTTATCTATTCTAGTGAGACATGATAGGATAAAAGTAATATCCGATTGTCAACCATTGGTCTTTGATTGGGTATATTTAATATGATTGAAGAACCTAGAGGCACTAATATTAAGTCATGTTTTGCCTTCCAATGTCTAAGCTTTAATTGATTAAATGTGGGTCTGCCAAAGCAGGGTACATTTATCTATTTTAGTGAGGCGCGATGGGATATGTGTGGGTCTGCCAAAGCAGGGTACATCTATCTATTGCCAACCATTGGGTTTTGACTTAACTAGGTATATTCAATAGGATTGAAGAACCTAGAGGCACTAAGTTAGGCATTAATTTATAAGATGAATTAGAATAAGAGTTATTCACCTAACTAACCCAAGAGTTGTATGACATGCAATTGGAATGTGCATTCCTACCTAAATAACCTTTTCTTAAGCGATCAGCCAAAGCTGACTTAAAATAAGGTGAAATATGGATCTTGGCCCACTAGAAAATCTAGTGATGGGATTTTCTGATTCTTTATATTGAGGGTACTTGTATTGAATCAAAATAGTGGGAGGCATATTTAATTAAAGACCTTGTTAAATATGTTTTATGATACTTGCGTGCATAATTTTGAACACAACAAATAATCTTTTACTGCGATCTGTCCTTAGGAAGGACAAACTGTCTAGAATTAACTTTCTAGACTGGTATAGAGACCTAAGGATTTTCCTTAGGCATGAGAAAAGGCTGCATGCCCTGGAAGGGCCTATTCCTGAAACACCCGTTGCAAATTCTTCGAAAGCTGACAAGGATGCTTTTACAAAGAATCTGGATGTTGCTCTCAATGTAGGTTGCCTTATGCTTGCTACCATGAATGCTGAAAACAGTATGAGAACATGGAGGCGTACAATATTATTGTACACTTAAAGAGACTTTGTCAAGGACAAGCTAGGCTTGAAAGGTTTGAAGACTCAAAGCACTTTATCAATGTAGACTGGCAGAGGGAACCCCATTTGGTGCTCATGTACTCAAAGCAATTGGGTACATTGAAAACCTAGAAAGGCTTGGATTCCCATTAGGCCAAGAGTTGGCCACTGATCTTGTCCTGCAATCATTGCTGGACAGCTATAGTCAATTCATCATGAACTATAACATGAATGAATTTGACAAATTGATGCTAGAATTGCTAAGCATGTTAAGAACAGTTGAGCAAGACATTAATAAAGCTAAAGGGAAGGTCATATTGATGGTTAAACCTGGAAAAGGCAAAGGGCAAGAAGAAGTTCAAGAAGCCCTATTTCAAACCAAAGGACAAAGGCAAGGATAAGCCTAGTACCTTTGTTTTGAAGCCTATGGGTGGGATAGCTAAGGAAGGAAAATTGCTTCCACTATGGCTAATCAGGACATTGGAGACTGTGTAAAGTACCTGGAGGAGATCAAGAAAAAGGGAAGTGAGACTTCCGCTTCAAAGATATATGTTATAGAAGTCAATTTACCTACTTCTGTATCTTGGGTATTGGATACCGGATGTGAATCTCACATTAATGTGAATGTGAAGGATCTAAATGAAGTAGGTCATTGGCTAAAGGAGAAGTCGACCTACGTGTGGGAAAACGAGCAAGTGTTGCCGCCTTAGCCGTAGGAACGTATTATTTAACTTTGCCAATTGGACTAGTTATTGAACTAAATAATTGTTATTTTGTGCCTACCATTAGTGGGAATTTTAAATTTCGTCTCTTGTTTAGAAAAGAGTGTTTTTATAAAGAATAATTCAATTTATTTGAATGATATGGTTGTGCAAAGTTGAACAATATGTTCTTGACATGGAAGTGCCTATCTATAACATAAGTTCTAAGACGGTCAAAACAAATGATTTGAACCCAACTTATCTTTGGCATTGTCACTTGGGCTACATAGATGAGAAACGCATATCCAAACTCCATCAAGATGGCTATTTGGAATCTTTTGATTTTGAATCAATTGAGACATATGAATCTTGTCTATTAAGGAAGATGACCAAAACCCCATTCACCGGAAATGGTGAAAGGGCTGGTGATCTTCTTGGTCTCATACATAGTGATGTATGTGGGTCCATGGGCACAATGGCTAGAGGAGGTTTTCAATACTTCATCACTTTTACTGATGATTTCAGTACATATGCATTTGTGTATCTGATGGAACACAAATCTGAATCCTTTGAAGAGTTTAAGGGATTTAAGAATGAAGTATAAAACCAACTTTGCAAGACTATTAAAATACTTCAATGAGATCGAGGTGGAGAATACTCAAGCCAACAATTTGATGACTATCTAAGAGTGTGTGATAACATCTCAACTCACTCCTCCTAGAACACCTCAATGGAATGGAGTTTCAGACAGGAGAAATCGAATTCTATTAGATATGGTTCAATCTATGATGAGTCATACTGATCTCCCCGACTCCTTTTGGGGTCATGCTTTGTTAACAGTAGCCTTCACACTAAACCATTTTTCATCTAAGGCTTTTATAAAGACACCATATGAGATATGGACTGGGAAACGACCTAGTATGTCTTTTATGAAGATTTGGGGTTGTGAAGCTTATGTGAAACTCCAAGTTTAAGATAAGCTAGGACTCAAATCAGATAAATGCTTATTTGTGGAATACCCAAAAGAAACTGAGGGTTACTACTTCCATAATCCTAGCAAAGGCAGAGTGGTTGTCGCTAGGACTGTTGTATTCTTAAGAGAAGGAATCTGTCTCTAAGAAAATAAGTTGGAGGAAAGTAGAACTTAAAGAAATTCAAGTACCATAAAGTAGCAATGAGCCACTGATGGAGAAAGAGCAGATATCACAAAGTGTTGTGGAGCCACCTTCTCAAGTAGCACAAGACTTGCGTAGATCAGATAGAGTACGTCACCAACCTGAGAAATATGGTTTCCTTGTGTCTCAGGAAGGGGATGTATTGCTAATGGATCAAGGTGAACCAGTGATCTACCAAGAAGCTCTTTTGAGTCCAGAATCTGAGAAATGGCTTGATGCCATGAGATCTTAAATGGATTCCATGTACACTAACAAGGTATGGACCTTGATTGTGCCACCCGAAGGGATAAAACCCATAGGGTGCAAGTGGGTTTTCAAAAGGAAACTGACATGGATGGTAATGTAAGTACCTTTAAAGCACTGTTGGAGGCTAAAGGGTTTCACGCAAATTCATAGTGTAAACTATGATGAAACCTTCTACCCAGTTGCCATGCTTAAATCTGTTCGGATCTTTCTTGTTATTGTAACTTACCATGATTATGAAATTTGGCAAGTGGATGTCAAGACAACCTTCCTAAATGGAAGCCTTCTTGAATATATGTATATGATACAACCTGAAGGTTTTGTTATACCTAAAGGTATATAAGTTGCAACGATCCATTTATGGATTAAAGCAAGCCTCTAGAAGATGGAATCTTCAATTTTGATGAAGCTGTAAAGCAGTTTGGTATCATTAAAATGAAGATGAACCTTGTGTCTACAAAATGGTTAGTGACTTGTGATTTTTCTGGTTTTGTATGTACATGACATACTCCTCATAGGAAATGACATTTCTACCCTTCAGTCTGTAAAGACTTGGTTAGGAGATTGTTTTCTATGAAAGATTTGGGCAAAGCGACCTATGTGTTAGGTATCAGGATCTATAGAGATAGATCTCAAAGATTACTTGGCCTAAGTCAAAGTACATACATAGACAAAGTGTTAAAACGGATTAACATGCGAGATTCTAAGAAGGGATCTTTACCTATGTCACATGGTATAAGCCTATCTAAGGCTCATTCTCCTTCCAGTGAAGAAGAGAGAGGTCGCATGAGTTAGGTTCCTTATGCATCCGCTATAGGGTCTATCATGTTTACCATGTTATGTACTCGACCAGAAATATCATATGCTTTAAGCATGACTAGCAGATACCAGTCTGATCTTGGTGAAGATCACTAGACAATAGTCAAGAACATCCTTAAGTACTTGAGAAGAACTGAGGATTCATTATTGATATATGGAGGTGACGAAGAGCTACTTGTAAAGGGTTACACTGATGCTAGCTTCCAAACCGACAAAGATGATTGAAGATCGCAATCAGGTTATGTGTTTTGTTTGAATGGTGGCACTGTGAGCTAGAAAAGTTCGAAGCAAGAAACAGTCGCTGCTACAAACCCATTAAACCCCTTGTGTAGCAGAAGCATGAAGGGCACACTAGATCATTAGGCATAATGTTTATGTCTGAATGTCTCTAGTACAAGTGGGAGATTGTCAGGAATATGCACTAGAGACTTATATATTTATGAACATCCATCACTTGTATCATGTTATTTTATAAAGGCAAACTTATTCTTTTAGAATATAATTATTGTCCTTAGAATGGTAACTTAAACTTCATAAGAAATCAAGTAGATGACTTGATCGTGAGATCTTATGAAGAACTATTCTTAAATAGTCCCTAGTCAAGTATCATCTTAGGACAAAGATGCATTTAGACTAGTATGTGAGTTCATCGATGATCACATCTCACAGATCATGGATATGAGATATTAAGTTCTCACATAGGTGCACATTAAGAGTAATGATGTACTGGACAGACCCACCTTAAGAACGTTGCATGGATTGTTACATAAGTGTCATGAACGTTTCTTAAATTGATAGATGTTATATGAAGTCCTTCGACCTGAAATCACTACAATTCCTACATAAGGCATTATATGTTTTAATTATCATCAAACGTTACCTGTAACAGGGTAATCATAAAGTTGGTTTTTGGACATGTAATAAATTGTGTGGTGGAATGTGAGTGCCCTAGATAGGATTTGTCCCTCCTATGTAACAAGAGTTATATCTATAGGCCTCTTGATAAAGTGAGACTGCAAAATGCATGGCCATGCTCAGGAGGATAAATATGAGATATTTATTTTCTGTACAGTCTACTTGGGGATCAAGAAAATATAAATTGAACTATACAAGGTTGACACAATCCATTCCCTTGTGTTCAATTAGATATTTGGACAAAGGGACAGATCATATAAATTATTATCATAAAATAGGATTTATCAAAGTTATTGATAATCTCAATATTTGGATAGTGATGTGTTGCTAGATACCGCTCACTATTTATGATATTAAATATAAAAGGGTTTTATTTTAATATTATAACCAAATATTAAAAGCCTATTGGGTCACACACATACAACAAGCCACTAGGAAAGGATAATAATTCTAATTTAATTTAACTAGAATTATAACATAATGGGCCAGGCCCATAAGTGTGAGGGTTAAGTGAGTGAGGGGGTAAAACCCTAGCCACCACTCTATAAATAGAGCATAAGATGCACTACCCCAGACACACCTGAGCAATCGCTTTTTATCTCTAAGGTTACTAGCAGAGCTGAGGAGGGTTTCCTAGTTCGGCTGTTGGCGTGGACATCACTAGAGACGTGGGTGTTATTGCCTCCTTCATAATCCTAATAAGGTACGACCTTTCGTTTTAATACCTTTTATGCCTTGATTCGTGTTTTCGCAAAACGATTATAACAAGGGAGGGAATCCATTTATTTCCACTGCACCCTGACCACATGCTTGATTCCCTTCACCAAGATCCATATTTCACCTAATTTTAAGTCAGCTTTGGCTGATCGCTTAAGAAAAGGTTATTTAGGTAGGAACATGCTTTCCAATTGTATCTCATACAACTCTTGGATAGTTAGGTGAATAACTCTTATTCTAATTCATCTTATGAATTAATTCCTAACTTAGTGCCTCTAGGTTCTTCAATCCTATTGTATATACCTAGTTAAGTCAAAACCCAATGGCATGACAGTCGGATATTACTTTTATCCTATCGCGCCTCACTAAAATAGAAAAATGTACCCTGCTTTGGCAGACCCACATTTAATCGATTCGAGTCCAGACGAGTGCCATACATTGGAAGGCAAAACATGACTTAATATTAGTGCCTTTGGGTTTTCCAATCCTATTGAATATACCCAATCAAAGACCAACGGTTAACAATCGGATATTACTTTTATCCTATCGTGTCTTACTAGAATAGATAAATGTACCCTGCTTTGGCAGACCCACACTTAATCGATTCTAGTCTTGACGAGTGTCATTCATTGGAAGGCACACGAGCATTGAGGGATTTGATCGCTTTAATTTTATTCGTTGTTAAACCATTTAACATACAAGCATGCATCTCATACAAATACATAATATGGTTATAGCCTCCTTAAAACAAATACAAAATTACATCAACTATATAATCTTGTATATAATCTTAAGCTCTCCAAATCTCCCACTGAATCCATACTCCATGTCCTCTAGGTTACATTACATAACAAGAAGAAACCTCGTTTAACATACGAGGGGATAGAGATGAGAAGAGAATTACAAGAGGAATGTTAAGAGGTAAGGCACGACACGCAGGTCGTATTTAAATTAAAACAACTAAGGCTATCACCAACCATCATGCAAAAATTAGCATTCGTTGATTGTAAAACGAGTGATATAATAAGATGTATATTATTAAGCGAGGTTTGATTACGCGCAAACAAAATAACACGCTACGCAGTGTCTCGAAACAAAATTTGATTTGATAAACATTTAACTAATCATCAATAAGTGTCTCACATCAAAGGAATACTTCACAAACCGATAAACGAGTAAGTCCCTCGTATCATTTGAATACGCTTTTGTCAGCAAATTAATAAGTGGAATGTTTATTGCAGCCAATATTTGAGTCGAGACAAGGTTTCAACAATTGAACCCTTTGACGCCTAAGACATGAACTCTTTCATATTCCATGGGACCCTCCAACATTATAACATATAAACATATATACATCACACATGAAATAATCAATAAAGGGAACAAAATAAAATGATTCTGAAAGTTGCGCTTTACCTGCGCTTCACTTGCGCTACAGCGTAGGTGAAGCGCAAGTATCAGAATCGAAAATACGTAAATTGTGCTCCAGTCTGCGCTGTAGCCTGCGCTGCAGCGCAGGTTGCGGCCCAGATATCAGCGCTACATTTTTTTTACCAAAAAAACAACCAAAAAAAATCATAATCTTCACAAGATTAAAAGCCTAAAACGTGTTTATCGCAAACCAAAGCTCTGATACCAATTGAAGAGTATCAAGCATGTGGTCAGGGTGCAGCGGAAATAAATGGATTCCCTCCCTTGTTATAATCGTTTTGCAAAAACACGAATCAAGGCATAAAAGGTATTAAAACGAAAGGTCGTACCTTATTAGGATTACAAATGAGGCAAGAGTAGCCACGTCTCTATTGGTATCCACGCCAACAGCCGGACTAGGAAACCTTCCTCAGCTCTGCTAGTAGCCTTAGAAAGTAAGAAGCGATTGCTCATGTGTGTCTGGGGTAGTGCATCTTATGCTCTATTTATAGAGTGGTGGCTAGGGTTTTACCCCCTCACTCACTTAACCCTCACACTTATGGGTCTGGCCCATTATGTTATAATTCTAATTAAATTAAATTAGAATTATTATCCTTTCCTAGTGGCTTGTTGTATGCGTGTGACCCAATGGGCTTTTAATATTTGGTTATAATATTAAAATAAAACCCTTTTATATTTAATATCATAAATAGTGAGCGGTATCTAGCAACACATCACTATCCAAATATAGAGATTATCAATAACTTTGATAAATCCTATTTTATGATAATAATTTATATGATTTGTCCCTTTGTCCAAATATCTAATTGAACACAAGGGCATGGATTGTGTCAACCTTGTATAGTTCAATTTATATTTTCTTGATCCCCAAGTAGACTGTACAGAAAATAAATATCTCATATTTATCCTCCTGAGCATGGCCATGCATTTTGCAATCTCACTTTATCTAGAGGCCTACAAATATAACTCCTGTTACATAGGAGGGACAAATCCCATCTAGGGCACTCACATTCCTCCACATAATTTATTATATGTCCAAATACCAACTTTATGATCACCCTGTTAAAGGTAACGTTTGATGATGTTCAAAACACATAATTCCTTATGTAGGAATCGTAGTGATTTCAGGTCAAAGGACTTTATATATAACATTTATCAATTTAAGAAACGTTCATGGCACTTATGTAACAATCCATGCAACATTCTTAAGGTGGGTCTGTCCAGTACACCATTACTCTTAATGTGTACCTATGTGAGCACATGATATCTCATATTCATGATCCGTGAGATGTGATCATCAATGAACTCACATACCAGTCTAAATGCATCTTTGTCCTAAGATGATACTTGACTAGGGACTATTTAAGAATAGTTCTTCGTAAGATCTCACAATCAAGTCACCTACTTGATTTCTTATGAAGTTTAAGTTTACTATTCTAAGGACATTAATTGTATTCTTTAAAAGAATGAATTGCCTTTATAAAATAATATGATACATGTGATGGATGTTCCAAAAACATATAAGTCTCTAGTGCATATTCCTAACAGTTTTATCTTTGATCTAGTTTGAGAAGTGAAAAATGTCTCTAACTTCTTCCATACTTGGTGAGCGTATTCACATCCGATGATTCTTGTGGTGAATCATTTTGTCATGGAAGATACAAGCCATGAAGTCAGGAGCTGATCTTGTTGCTCCCAGTTGATGAATTCTAGATTTAGTTTCTGCATCTCTTCATCTTCATCAGACAAATACTTCCTTGGCATTCCTCCATTCCCAGAAATGAAACTCTGCAATTTGTACCCTTTGATGGTACTAACAACTTGAAATTTCCAGATTAGGAAATTGCTTTCATCCAACTTCTCTGAGACTAGATTTGAAAAGGTTTGAGGAATGAATCTTGAGCTTTCTCCCATTGTTGGATCGATAAGCTCTGATACCATAAAGGTATCTGAGCAGTGTTAATAAAATGAAAAATATGTGATTGACAGAAAGGTAGAAAGCAAAGAGAAAATTGAATTCTATTCTCATTGATTATGAAAGTACTCGTTGATACAAATATATAGACACAAAGATATACCGGTTTTAATTAATATAATAGAAAAATAAACTATATAGACTATCAGTTAAACTAACAGACTAACAACTTAATTAACAGTACCCTTTATAGAACGTAATAAATTTATATTTTTAATATTATAAATAATTGTGTTAAGTATGTGAAATTTAAGTTTAATTATTTGAGTTTAATTAATTATTAATTTTTCAACGCGAAATCAAAGTGTTATCAATACGCCCCAATTAGAAAAGTTATACACTAAGAAGTAAGATTGACCCAGAGTCAAGTGGGCAGCTTAAAAGGTGTTAGAGAAGTTATTATGCTTAGTGAGTTGCTCTCTAACTGCAGCAGCAAAGGTAGCATATAGAGGAAGAGAATGTAATTGGTTATTAATTAAGTGGAAGTGAAGAGACTGGGCTCTCAAACACCTGTAGACTTCTATTATATATAAGCTTTAAATAAAGTTGATCTCTGTTATTTTGACTCACTCAGAGTATATAGGAGGAGCCTATCAATAGAACTCTCTTTTCCTTCTATTAATTGCTTTTGTCTGAACCGCTATCTATACCTATTAACAGCTAATTAATATTGCTAGGAAAAAGTCCTGTGAGCTCATATATATATATAGTAATGGTATTTGTACTTTGTACATGTTGTAGATATATAACATAGAGAAAAGAAAAGAGAAAAGAAAGTAAAGAGAGAGAAATGTGAGATGTGATAAGTGATATGATGGAAAGAGATAAAGATAAAAGAGTAAAGAGAGAGAAATGTGAGATGTGATAACTGATATGATGGAAAGAGATAAAGAGAAAAAAGTGTTGTATGAGTTGTACGTTTTTTGTTGTATAAATTTTATATCTCATATATATATATATATATATATATGGACGGTGATCAATGTACACCAAACAAATGCACACCGAACAGTGGTAAACTGATTCTACCTTTTTGCTTTTTTTTTTTTTTTTGTACTGAGTATAGGCTGTGGTAAATTTAAGGTAACTACTATTTGCGTTACAGATATAATTTCCGTATATATTCTGCCGTTTTTGCACTTAATTGAAAGTTGATTTATTAATATTTAATTCACCCTGAGAGAATTAAATATTAAGGAAGATGTTGATCTCTTGGATAAGCTATAAGTTGATCAAGAGATAATAATGAAGTGTGATAACAAGATTATACTACTATTTATTTATATTTATTGAATGGGATATCAGATTTGATTTCGACATGGGTTGCATTATATTGGGAGAGTGGGACCTAATAACAGAACCTGCAAAGTGTCAAAGAGGAGCTCAGAATGAAAATCATTGTTATATTCCAAATGGGTCGATCTAGCATCTTCCAGTATACCGTCGAAAAAAAAAAAACATCTTCCAGTAAAGATGGATGGCACTTATGCAAACAGCTTATGGGCAGACGATTCTCTGCTTCTTTACCCATGACTTGACATCACTCACCTCTCCTTTATTTTCATTACACTCCAAAGTTACACTGCTAGCTGCATAGTTAATGACTTGACATCACCTCTTGTTTCCTTTTTAAAAGAGTCATATGGCTGAAAGTGTCCATCAACAAAGCCATGGAGGGTGATATTAAAACAATTTAGAAAAATGCAATATAAATGAAAATAACAACAAATTTAGAAATGGATAAATTATTAATTCTTTATTTCACTTGGGAGAATAAAAATGGGCAATCATAAATATTATCCAAATACTCAAAATAAATATTGCTATTCATATCACTTTTTACACTACCCCTTTTTATTTTTCTCTATTCCTAAATTGCCCCTCCTTATTTTTTCCTTCTCTCGTCGTTCCCATCCCCTCCCACTCCTCCACTTCTTCAACTATTCCCACATCCAACCTAATTTTCCCAACCATCCCAAAGCTCTATCTCTCCATCTTCTTTATTTCTTGTGTCTCTTTGTCCCTCGTGCTGTAGCTTTGTTCATGGTGAAGGAAGATATTACAAATTTGGCATCGTCGTCAAAATAACTCGTCAAAATAAGCATTGTTTAATATGTCTACTATTTTTAATTTACCGGAAATCTAATTTTGGGTGTGCAATTCAATTTGTGTATCAGAAATTAGATTTTCGGTATGTCAATTTTAGGTAAATAATTTTTTTTAAAAAATAAAAAGCAGACACCGTAAATAGTGCTTACCTAGACAACGATGCCAAAGTTGGAAGAGCTTTCTTCACCATAAACATAGATAGAGCACGATGGATAGAGAGACCCAAGAGATGGAGGAGATGAAAAGATGGAACTTTGGGAAGGTTGGGAGAAGATTGGTGTGACGTCCTAATTCCGGGAACCTAGGAACAGTGCCCATTGGAAATACCTTCCTAAATTCCTGAAATTATTTTCGCGACATTACCGATATCGTAAACATATAACACATGCAAAGCTTAGGTAACCAACGTTTACTTAAGCGGAATTTTCCAAACATACAGTTATACAATATATTGCCACTAACTGGCTACAATACAACAGGAACAACTAACTCATTTACTATCCTCCTTCCTATACAAAAGAGTCTAGCTTTTCTAATTCATATAACTTCTAGGGGAAATTGTCCATCCCTATGCCCAAGTCTACCTTTCCATGCTCCAACTGGACATCCTGCATATCTAAAATGTTCCACAAAACATGTGGTGAGACTTACGTCCCAGTGAGTGTGATAAAGCATGCAGTGTAGGGTAGCATACAAATGAGATGCAACAGTCACCATACTCAGCAATCCCAAGACATGAACAATGACTATGAAGTTATGCAAACATGACTGTGATGTGTTATTACCCGACACCCGGGGTCTTTTCTATAGTTGTGACTGTGATTGAGCGCTTGGCCATGTGACTAAGGACTGTCTTCCAGGGCCACCTATGATTAAGTTTTATTATTAATCAATGAACAGTGTATGTTGTCATTTTAGCTTGAGGACCCCCATCTCCCTCTTGGCTAAGAGTTCGATGTGGTTACCTCGTTCTTCTTATAACTGATTGCCTAAAGGCCTGTGATGGTCCGAAGACCCTGTGATAGTCCGAAGACTCTGTGACATATACTTTCTT
Organism: Sesbania bispinosa; assembly: GCA_026901365.1. Lineage (NCBI taxonomy): Eukaryota > Viridiplantae > Streptophyta > Magnoliopsida > Fabales > Fabaceae > Sesbania > Sesbania bispinosa. Next base: position 178,096 of record QLOH01000039.1, on the reverse strand, counting down.
GGCCAATGGCCCATGAATGCTTGAAGATATTCTCAATGCTTATATATATACATATATACACACACACATCAATGAATGTGAATGGCATGGTATGTATAAATAGTTGTTTCATGGATATTTGTAATCAAACTTACACATACTCTAGGGTTTACAAGCACCAGTACATACACCCAAGAAGATATTTAATAGCCCTAGAAACAATAAATACTACTCACAAATAAGCAAATAGGCAAAGGGGAAGACGAATAGGGAGCATACAATGGGCAAGCAAGATGATAGTGAGTGGGTGTCCACACTCACCTCAAGAGTAGGAGAAATAGGATGATTGAGAGGTGGGGGATATGATCCAAGGCTCCTCTAGAGATTTGAGGCTTCAATCCAAGCTTCTCTCTTCGATCTCCCATTCTCTCTCTAGATCCTCTCTCTACAAATGAAGAAGAAGGAGAAGAATGAGGGTAAAACTCTCACGAATCTATTTTCTAAAAACTGGATTTGCGTGTTATCGCTCAAGCGAGGAATCCTTGGTTGAGCGAGCGAAATAACGTGCCGCAGAAATGGTATTCTTGCTCAAGCGAGAGCCTTCTCGCTTGAGCGAGAGCAAGTCAGAGAGCAACCCCTGACTGGATAGAATTGCACTTGAGCGAGCCTAATTGCGCTTGAGCGCAATTCCATCACATAGAGCCTCCCAAAAGGGCCCTGTCCCTCGCTTAAGCGAGACCTTCTTTGTTGAGTGAGGATGATAGAATTCAATTCTCCCCCTATTTACTGATATGCTTGCTCAAGCGAGACCTTCTCGCTTAAGCGAGAATATCAGAATTCTTAATTCCCATTTTCTCTTACACGGTCTCTTTTCCTAGTTCCTTCTTACGGGGATACTTTCTGAACCTTATTCCCTTAATCTAACCCTTTCTCAATTCAATTTGACAATTCTCTAAACGTAATTCTTTCCATCTCGACCTAATTCCCTTGATCAACACCTCAACCTTCTTCCTTACCTTATTACCTTGTTAGCCTCTCAACTTTAGGGTGTGATACCTACTAAGTAGAATTCTATAATTGTGTTGGGCTTAACACTTGGTTTCCCTTCTAGATTCCCCTTAAAAAAACTCATAACTCTCAATAGATACCCTATCTCTTCTCTTAATTTACTCTTAAACCCCTGAATTCTCTTTCTACTTCTAACTTCCTTTTCTCGATAGGATTCACAACCTAAGGCTTCCACTATTTTTTCTAGATTCTAATTTTTGGGATGTTACAATTGGGAGAAGGAATAGTTGAAGAGGGGGGAATCGAAGGGGATGGGGATGGAGATCGGGGGGAATGAGGGAGAGGTAATTTATAGGAATAGCAAAAAAAAAGAAAAATGAGGAGGTGTGAAAAGTGAAAGAGAATAGTGTGAATATAGTAACACCCTAAAAGCCACCCATGCCTTTGATGTTTAGGGAATATTGATGGTTTTTGCTTGCATTTTTTCTAATTATTTATTACGCCCTCCGGTCTTTTTTATAAGACACTTCTTACAAGTTTTTGTGGTCTCTTTTATAAGGCACACATTACAATTTCAAGACAACATTTATTACCATTTTCCTTATTTACCCATACTAATTAACTTTAATGTCTTTCCAACTATCAAATGGTAATGGAGTTAGTTAGTGATATTAAATAAGCTAGGGTAAAACTCGAAATTAAACTATTTTTTAAAACTCCAATAAAATTAACTAACTTTAACAACTTTTATTGGTATGTGTAATTCAGTTAAGTGTGCCTTATGAAAAGGAGCTGGGGTACACTATAACAATTTTTACTTTAGGCAACACTTTTTTCGTCCACATTTTAAAAATCGTTGCTGAAAACATGAAATAGGAAACAATTTTACACATGTAGAGCCCATTTATATTGGCAATGCTTTTAAATTGTGGTCATATTTTAGGGAACACTTTTCTTGGCAACGGTCTAAACACCGTGGAAAAAAATGAAGTAGGAAACGCTTTTTCAATGGTGGTGGTTTTTCCTAGTCAACGATTATAAACATGTTGCCAAAACATAGAATAAACAACAATTTTTTAATTTTGGGGATTTATTAGTCAACGATTGCAAAGTCGTTTCCAAAACATAACATAGGCAACACTTTTTCAATTGTGGAGATTTTTCTTAGTCAACGATTATAAAACTGTTGCCAAAACATAAAATAGGCAACGATTTTTTAGAAGACAACAAGAAAAAATCGTTGTTTAAACTATCAAACAATATTAAGTTAAATGTTTGGGTTTTCAAATTTTTATTTTTCTAAAATTTTATTTTTTAAAATTAATGACTTTAACAGAAAAAAATTATATCTTTGATTTTAAACTAAGAGATTTTATAAGTTTATTTATATATTTGTATTTCATATTATATATATATATATATTAGAATTGAAAATGTATATAAAAAATATATGTATTGGTCTAGCGGATAGAACTTAGTGTTTGAATATGAAGAACTAGGTTTGAATCCTACATTGGTCATATTAAGATTTTTTATTTGTCATTATGAAAATCATCACCTATTCCTTTTAAGCAACGGTTAAAAATCATTGTTTATTCTCTCATTTTAGGCAACGCTTAAAATTCATGGCCTGTTCCCTTATTTTAGGCAACATTGTTTTAGTTTATGTTGCCAAAAGTGAAAAACTGTGGCCTGTTAGAATAGGCAACATCGGCAAAAACCATGGTTGTAAATCGTTGTCAAACCGTGTCCTAAAGTTTAAGTCATAGCTTTAGTATCTTTGGCCACGATTTTTTGTTATTGTTTAAAATAAAAATATGTTGGAGTGCTAGTTAAATAACTAATTGTGGAAAGTTTTTGTTGTGATATCTAGAATTTAATGTTACAAATATAATCTTGCAATGTCGTGGTTTCTAATAAAAATATTATATATATTGTTTCCTTATCCAATTTCTTAGGACAGTAGTTAGCATGATCCTTTCATACATTAAATTATTATCTACACTTTTAATATCATTTTTCAGTATAATAATATTTTACATTTTTTAGTATTTTAATTTACTAGATAAAAATAGAGAGGGTTGTTGAACTGTTCAACTCAAGTTTTTTTTATCAATGTATAAGGAGTTATAAGGATTTCAAACAAATTGAAAGCTATCCAAGAAAAACTTCCTCTAAGTCAAAGCTCTAACCTTCATTGACCATGTGTCTGTATGGTTCACAGTCGAGTAGAATTGATTCTAGAAATCAATGGTTGAGATGAGTGATGCACGTTTTACGAAGTACACTAGATCAAAATTATTTCAAATCAATTATGTGAAACCATGGTTTTGCATTGTAGCAACAGTAAAACAAACATAGGCTATAACATTGCCATTTTGAAAATTATGTTCCTATATATCCAAATAGACTAGACAATGGTAAATAAAATAAAACTCCATGCTTATTTCCCATTCTTTTAGACAAAGTTAGAGCCGAAAAAATGGGCTAGCTCGACCGTACTGACTAACAAAAGCCCGCAAAAAAGTAGGGCTCAGACAATTATTTTAGAAGCCCAAATAACTCTCTACCCGCTATGTTGAGTCTCAAAAATATCATCAAGTATTTAATAATGATTGAGTCTCACATTCCTAAATTTTAATGAATAACAAATTCTGTTAAAGTATCTCTTGCAATCATTGCCTATGCTTTTTAATGTGTTTTTCGTGTTTCAGCAAGTTAACCATCTGAAGTGATATACTGTCTGAAGAAGTAGAACCATCTAAAGGGGTCTATCCATTTGAAGCATGAAATCATCTGAAGCTAAGAAGACTGTCTGATGTGGCAAAGCATCTGAAGTCAGAAGCTATCTAAAGAGTGAACCCTCTGAAGATCTCTGATAAAGACTCAAGTCATTTTCAATGCCTTCTGACGCAAGTCTTTTGCTTATCCTTTTTAAGGCATGCAGAACCGAGACTTTCTAGCATGTTTGAAAAACATGCACCAGAAAGGAAATATCCGCATCGCAGTTTTTGCAGTGCTTAGAACAGAGACAGCGCTGCACATCTACCTTGTACTGTGATAGAAGCTATCAGAAGCTGTATCACAACGGGTTTGATAGCATTTAATGCTAGCTCTTAACGATGATTTCAATGGACTACACCTCATCATCTATAAATAGCTTAATGCAGAACAATGCAAGATAGAGAACAAGCTAAGAAAGAAAGTGCCCATACACTGCAAGTTTTTCATTGTAAAAACACTCTGATAACTTTTTTTGTACTCAAACTTTCTTATCCTAAGTTTAACTCAGTTATCTTGTACAATACCTCGTTGAGCTTTGAACTTGTGTATTTCTTTAGCTTAAACTTTCTTATACCTTAAACACTTGGGTGTTGAGCCTGGAAAGGTTTGTTTATTAAACAATACTTGGGTAGAGCCTGAAGAGGCTTGAGAGGAAACAATACTTCTTGTTGTAGAGCCTGAAGAGGCTTGACAGAAAATAATACTTGTAATCTTCTGAAGATTAGTGCAAATCCAGGTGTTGTGTTAGGCTTTGAGACTAGACGTAGCTCACAGTGGTAGTAAGTGAACCAGGATAAATACCTTGGCTAAGTTCTCTCATCCCTAAACTCTTTAAATTCCATTTTAAGCTAACAAGAAGGAAATTGAATTGGTTTACATAAAGTTTTAACGTAAAATCAATTTTTCAGAGAACCATTTTTATCTGTCTAAACTATCTTCAGACAATACATTCAACTTCAGATAACATCAAATTATTTGAAAGTTTTCAGAAAATACTTTGTTGAGAAAAAGTTTCTAAAAACGTTCAAGTTTTATAGAAACACTGTTCAACCCCCTTCTAGTGTTACCTTGTTTGTTCCTACAGTTGGTATCAGAGCTCAGCCTCGGGTTGAGCATATAACAAGTGCTGAGGAAAAAAGATCCAGATGGAAACTTTAACAAGCAACAGGCAATACATCACTGAGGGAGCCTCTATCACTAGTCCTTCAGCCTTCAATGGAGTAGACTACCACTACTGGAGATATCGTATGAAGTTGTTCATTGAGAGCAACAACATTGATCTTTAGGATGTTGTCACTAATGGTGATTATATTCCCATGCATGGTGGGGTGCTCATACCTAAGTCTGAATGGACTATGGAGCAGAAGACTCATGTTCAGTTAAATGTCAAGGCTAAACTATATTTGACATGTTCTCTGAACAAATCAGAATATGAGAAAGTTCATGGATGTGCTTCAGCCAAGGAGATCTGGGACACGCTAGCATCAGCCCATGAAGGAACTAAAAATGTTAAGCAGTCCAAAATCAGCATGCTTGTACATCAGTATGAGATTTTTAAAATGCATGACTCTGAAACCATTGATCAGATGTATGGTTGGTTTCAGACGATAACAAATGGACTGAGGTCTTTGGGAAGAACCTATGAATCTGGAGATAACAATCGAAAGATTCTAAGGAGTCTACCTAAAACCTGGAGACCCAAAGTCACTGCCATTCAAGAGGCCAAGGACCTCAATTCTTTAAGAATGGAAGAACCGTTGGGATCTCTCAAGGTCCATGAGTTAGAGCTTGGTGAAGACGAATCCAAGAAGAAATCACTGTCACTGAAAACAAAATCCAGACAGCTTAGGCATGGAACGCTGAAGGCCATGCAAGCTGAAGAAGCTTCAGACGATGATGAAGAATCTGAAGTCAGTTTAGAAGAGGATGAAGAGCTTGCCCTTCTAAGCAAAAAGATAAAGAAAATGCTTCAGAAAAGGGGAGATTCAGAAAGCACCAACCCTCTGGTTTCAGACAAGGTATGTCCGGTAAAGATTCCTTACCTACTGATAAAATTACTTGTTTTGAATGTAAACAACAAGGACACATGAAGGCTGATTGTCCTAAGCTCAAGAAATCTTCCTTTCAAAAGAAGAAGTTCTTTAAGAAGAAGAAGAGTCTGATGGCCACTTGGGAGGATCTTGACGAGTCCACTTCAGAAGAAGAGGAGGATGCTTCAGAAGAAGCAAATCTTTGCCTGATGGCAAGTCTTCCATCATCTGACAATTCAGAATCTAAGGTAATGCCTCAAACTCTTCAAGATCAGTATGATGATTTGGTTGAAAGTTCCAAAGAACTTTTCAATGAGTATAAGGAGCTTTCAAGAGCTTACACTGAGGTAAGTAACGGGAATGAGATTTTAGAAAAAGAAAACCCCATACTCAAAGAAAAGATCTTGAAACAAGAGACCGGTAATTCTAGCAATCTTTCTAAAGAAAATAAAAAAATTCAGAGAAAGGTTGAGGAACTTACCAAGGACCAAGCCATATTTGTCAAAGGAACTAATAATCTTAATAGACTGTTAGAAACTCAGAAAAATTCCTATGACAAAGTGGTTTAGGCTTCTTAGAAGACTCATCATCAAATCCTTTTGTTTTAAAATTTCCTGATAAGGGTAAGAAGAAAGATAATGGGTGTTCCCATTGTGGTAAGCCCGGACATCATGTGTCTCAGTGTAAACACAAAAGGAAATCAAAGCCTAAATCTAACAAGAAAGGACCCAAGAAAATATGGGTACCTAAGCTCCTAATTTTTCCTGTTGCAAATGTCTTTAATAGGACAAAGGGGTCTTAGGACCAATCATGTTACAAGAGAGGTAATCTCATTTGCTCCACGACCAAGGGGTTAAATGGGGTTCCTCAACTAAAATGGAATTCATGTTGTTTGCTAATAAAACTTAATCAGGGTGGCCCTGGACGACGGTCCTTGGTCACATGGCTGAGCGCTCAAATCATGTAACAGTGGAAAAAAACCCTTGGGTGTTTGGGTAAAACACTTCAGACTAACACTGCATTGATTGCTTCCACGTATGTTTTATGATTACTTTCACTGTAACATGTTTTACCCGACTTCTGTGGATTGTGATGTATAGTCCAATATGTGTTTATGTGTATTCATGTTGCATTCATACCTACTTACTCCCCCCCCACACTGCACACACTATTATCACACTCACTGGGACGTAGCCTCATCCCACGACGTGGGAAATTACATTCAGTTTTGCAGGTTGTTGTCCAGAGGCTTGGCGGAAGAATTGAGGATCTAATTGTGTGGGATGATGTGGTACTACGACTATAATGAAACTATGGAATTATGGGATTGTACATAGGTCTTAATTATTAATTGGAATGGATGTTATGATATTTTGAGGAACTATGATGTATTAATGTGTGTATGCATATATGTATTGTACTGGCTGGATTTTCTGGATTTCAGGTTGAGATGAACTTTCTGGAAATATCCACATTTTAGGGGAGACTCTATCGGACTTCTGGGAGGAGTATCCCAGACCATAGCACCCCATACATGTTATGGTTGTAGCCACCCCCAGTGGTATTATAGAGTATGTACTTAAGCTTATATGATTGACTTCCGCTTATGTAAATGTTGGATTAACCAAGCGTAATTCTATGATTGTTTGTATGTCGATACCGATAATGGCGCGAAATAATTTCATAAACTTAGAAATGTGTCTCCAACGGACATTAATTCTAGCTTCACGAAATTAGGATGTTACATTTTGGTATCATAGCAGTTCAATCCAAATTGGACTATGGTTAGGATAGTTGCCCGTGACTTACCTTGATCCCACAGTGCTCCATGCTCAGTATAGGGACTGGTCATCCCTCTATTGGGTGCATTGTACACGAGATTATGGTTAGTGACGTAAGCAGGAAGCCTTGGTCAGGAAGTTGGGACACTTCCCTAACAAGGTTAGAGCCGCCCACTTGCTAGATAGAGAGAGTAATGTAGGCTTATTTCCCGAGTAGAACCTCCACCCTAGAGATCATATAGAACGTCACCCTTAGGTCCTAGTGGACACGAGGCACAGTTAGAGGAAACAAACATGAGTAGGCTCCCAAGTGGGTGAGGAGAGTGTTGGTTGCTTGTTTTCTAGCCTTGGTGATGTGATTTGTTTGATTAATTATGATGTTTGTTTTGCTTGAATGATTGCATGACATGTATGTTCGATTGCGTTGCTTGAATGTCTTGTATGTAGGGGGTTGATTGTAAATTTCTAGGATATGGGTTGAACGATCTTAGAATATAGAATTTCGCGAATTGAGGATTTCATGCTTGGTTTGATTGCAAAGGATAGGTAGATTTCATGAGAGGATAGAGGAGATTTAAGTTTAAGGACCATGACTCAATACCCACCTTGTTCTACCTTAGAGCTTCCTTATTATTTTCGGCCCTCTTTTTGTATATATCCTTGTTATTCATGTTTGATTTATGGTTGGGCATTATCACTTAATGAGGACCTCATGACCAGTTCCGTTTGAGCTAGGGAGTAAACCCAATAATGTAAAGAGAGTGAGTGGAATTGGGAACTTGGATAGTTAGAGGTACCTAGTAGGTTTCAATCAAGGCCAGTTCCTTTCGGTCCTAGGTTGACTTGGCTATCAACACTTAAAGAATAAGGTTTCCTTTTTTTTTGAGTCAAAAGTGTTTTTATTAGAGTAGAAGTTTTACAATTGTCGGTTTCGTTGCTTAATAAATCGTTGTCTGTTTTTCATGTTTGAGCATTTCTGTTACCTACGTTTAGAACTCTGGTGTTAGTACACGGGTAGTTACCTATTTTCTAATTCATCAATTGTAGAGCTAAGTCTATAGGTTGGGCTCCTCAGTTTCTTCTCTGTCTGCTTCCTGAGCGGAAGAACCCTGATCTTTATAGTCCATGGGAGAAGAAAACTCCTGCGGAATGTGGAATTGTCACTCAGCGCATATCTCCTACAAGGGTCAATGACCAGTATCTAATTAATGTTTTGATATAGATTAATGCTAAGCTTGGCGTGCTGAATTCATTGTTAGGTGTTGAACATTCTCCTTCCTTTCCCCTTATTTCTAAAGCTCCCACCATCATTCTCGGCATGGGTGTGTCTCATGGCTCACCAAGGCAATTGGATTCCTCGGATTGCTATGGTTGTCAACTCTAGACAGTAGCCTCCGATATCCTAAGATAGGGCATGTGTTAGTACTCAGTCCCTTAGGTTGAAATGGGAGATAATCTTGATTTCTACTTATGTGCACGTCCTGGAAGGATAAGTACCATCAGGCCTACACCCTATCATGTCTTGTTAGATGAGATTGGTTTTTCTCCAGATGAACTATAGGAGTTTGCCCACTCTTTATCATATGTGTGTCAGGAGAGCCCTGCTGCCATTTTGTTGTTTTCTCCGACAGGCTGTGCTTCACTTGGCCGCAACTCTATGTCCTTTTGTTAAGACCCGTGCGTTGCTATTTTAGAAACTAGTAATGAATAGTGTTGTTTATAAGATTACATTTCAAACTAGCCAGCTTTTTGGGAACACAACGTAGTTTTATGTAGTAGACTTAAAACCTTGAGGGTTGTTAGGAGGGGCCTGAGCCCTTAAGCAGGGTAGCCTCATAGAACAAGGAATAGGAAACCATAAGGGGTAAACCCCGGTACACCATGGCACATCCAAGGTGTGCCCAGTCTAAGAGTTAGATTCAAGGATAGGTAGTTAGACCCGACCGAGGGTCAGGTTGGAGTATGAAACCGTTAGACTATAAGCCCGGTTAGAGTAACAAAGCCCTTAGGAATCCTATTTTCGAAGAAGGCTAGAGTGACAACTTAGAGCCAAGCTAGGCAGAGGCCAAACTTATTTAAGTGGGGTAGTAATAGTATGCGTGACAAGTGGAGAGTTTACTAAAGTGAGTTAGGGGACTAGTGGAGTTTTATTAGGATCATTACCATGATCCGTGGGGATTTCCCCTGCGTTAGTGGTATGAGTGTTTCTCGTTGGAGTCATAAGTGTATCCTGTTGAGTCTAAAAAATATTATTAAGTAATTAATAATGATTTAAGACTCTCATATCATAGGTTTTAATGAATAAAAAATTTGACTAAGTCATTTACACATTTGATGTGTAAAAGTTCTTATATGTTTTCAGCAAGAATGGATTCAGCATGAAGATATGTACTCCTGAAGATTAACCTGCTGAAGTGTGCAACCTCTCTAAAGTGATCAACATGTTGAAGAAACTAACTCACTGAAAGGAACTCTCTGAACTGTTTGACGTGGCTTAGTCTCCACACCAATTTCTTTAATCATAGAGACCTCTTAAAGACCTTGTCAAAGTTCTGAGCTGCTCAAGTAACTCTGCACATTCTCTACTCTCAGCTGTGTACGCAGAAAGCCCTCTTAAGTTGTTTTTCAAAAAAGATACCTTAAAGAGAAAGTCTTGTCTGCTGCAAGTACAATTGTTCAGAAAAGCAAGTCAGCTTTGCACACCTACTACTTACTGTAGAACAAGCTATATCAGAGCTTTGTGTCACAACGGGAGAGAATGCATTTAATTCTATTTCAACGGAATTAAATTGAGTCTAACGGATTTCAAATCCAACTCTATAAATACCCATGGAGAGCTCATGCAAAGTAGAGAGGAATAAGCCAACTTGCTGAAACGCTGAATTGCTGAAATATCATTTGCTTATTTTATCTATACAAACACTTTCATATCCTGAGTCTACCTCAGTTATCTTGTACATTCCCAGAGTTTGAGCTTTAGACTTGTGTAGTTTACAAGCTTAGACTTCTGCTTTTAAAACACTGATTTGTGTTGAGCCTGGAGAGGCTTGTCTGTAAAAGAATACTTGTGTATAGCCTGAAGAGGCTTGACAGAAAAGAATACTTGTGTTGAGCCTGGAGAGGATTGTCTATTAAAGAATACTTGTGTAGAGCCTGAAGAGGCTTAACAGAAAAGAATACTTGGTAGAGCCTGAAGAGGCTTGACAGAAAAGAATACTTGTTAGAGCCAGGAGTGGCTTGGTAGGACAAAGAATACTTGTAGTAGAGCCTGAAGAGGCTTGGTTGACAAAAGAATACTTGTACTACTGATCAGATAGTGGAAAGCCTTTGCTGTTGTTGCATCGGACTGGACGTAGCTCACAGTATTTGTGAGTGAACCAGTATAAATCTGTGGCTAAGTCTTCTGAACCCTTATCTCTCGTTAATTTCAATTATTACTAACAAAGGGGATTTGAACTTGAAGTTATAAAACTCTAAGCGCTTTCATTAAAGTTTCAACTTTATAAAAACAACCTTCTAAAGATACTTCAGATTGGTTTTTATGAAACAGCAGAGAACAAGTTTTTACAAAAGCTTCCAAAAACTCTTTAGAGTTTATATAAACACTATTCAACCCCTCTTTCTAGTGTTCACCTGTGTTTCTACATCTCCTTAGTACGGCATGCGCGCTTGTTACATGTCAAGTCTTGATCGAGGCATGTGAGAATTGTGTAGATGTATACTTCTTGAACACGACTCAAGTGCTAGACCATTTCACCGGCACAGGTTTCATGCTTTAGGGGGTAAGTAATTGCATGTGGTTGATTTGACGACACTAGTTTCAAGGGAACCATAAATGAGCTCGAATTCATGTAAAAAACATTTGAAGTAAGGTCAAGTCGTTAACAAGATCAAAATTTAGGCTAAGTTGTAACTATCGAGAGTCAGAGTCCCCGGCAACTTAGATAACCTCCAGGTACTCCCCCAGGGTGTGGTGTGCGGGTTAAGTATTGAGTTAGGAACTATAACCAGGAGTTTTCTAAAGCCTTCTCTTTTTATTTCCACCCTGTTAGATAGTTTGATTAATTAAGGTAGTTAATCCATCCCAGAATAAAGAAGAATGATATGATTGATTCGTTTTAGCTTAAATTAGGCATAGAACAGCTTAGGGAGTAGTGACATTCAAGACCTTGACCTGTGAATATAGAATCAAGAAAACGAGTATAGGAGTGCAATCGACCCCTAGTTCCCTTTTAGCTACCTAAAGAAATAGAGGTAGTGGTTATTGAGCGACAAGTTGGGAGGATTCCATGTACACAAACCTAGCTAAGGATAGGAGTGCGACCTTGCATTGGGAAGTGATTGAAGCAAATTTTGAGGACAAAATTTATTCAAGGGGGGTAGAAATGTAACATCCCGGAAATTAGAATCTAGAAATACTGTGGAAGCCTTAGGCTGTGAATCCCACCACAAGAAGGGAAGATTGAAGTGAGTTGAGAACTTAGGGGTTGGAAGGGAAAATAAGATGAGAATTAGGGAATTGATTAAAAGTTTTGAGTTTTAAGTGAACCGAGAAGGGAAAAAATTAAGTATTATGCCAAACCTGACTAAAAGGTTAGCATAGGAAGAGTCACACCTGGTGGTAGATAGGCTAGCAAGGTGAAGAGGTGAGGAAGGAAGTAGAGACATTGGAACGAGGGAATTAGATTAAGACAGGAGAACTAAGCTTAAACGAATTGACAGGAAGGAAGAAGAGAGGCGTGGACTCAGGGAACCGGGGTAGAAGGTGATTTGATGAAAAGGAGCAAGGGAATATAGAAGCATAGTCTCATGGACACTTAGAACCCTTAATGTTAGCCTTATTGGAGTGAATTGATGAGTTATAACTGTTGAGTCTCAGAATTAATTTAAGTATTCAAATTAGATTCAAGACTCATTATCCTTGGTTTTAATTATCAACAAATTAGACTAGATTAAAAGAAAATAGGTGCTACTAAGAAATATATTGTTTTGTAGAATGTGTCTTAGGTTGGAATATTCGTCTGAAGTATCAGAATCAGAAGAAGAAGAATCAGTGAAGAATCAGAAGAAGAAGAATCAGAAGAAGAAGAACAAATCAGAAGAAGAATGAAGCAATACAGAATCTGAAGAGAAGAAAAGACTCAATCATCTGAAGCATATTCATATGAAGCCCAGAAAACAACAAAGGAAGAACAGATCCACAATAAAAATGAAGCAACTAGAAGCAAAGAAGGCTATGGAAAAGAATAGAAAAGGTTCAACTATCTGAAGACATGAAAGACTCAGACCGTCTCAAGACTCATCATCATCAGAAGCATATCCTCCATCTGAAGAAGTGATTATCATCTGAAGTCTCGAAGACATACTATGTATTTAATTTTTGTTTTCTTCTTTGTAACCTCTCTTATTTATTTCTATACATATCATCTTTGTTTTGTTCTTTGTAATGTTTCCTTCAGAAGTTGCGTATATATCTGTTGGAATCATTTTCTTTTGTCTGAACTCTCTTAAAACTGCTCATCTTTTTAAAGGACTGGTTTTAAAAAATTAAATCATTTCTATCAATTTTAACAGTTGGTATTCTTTCAAGTTAATTTATAACAATATCAAGATAAAAGCTTTAACAAGTGGTATTAACGGTTCACAACATAACCTTGAATAATTGGAATCAAGATAAATCTCACAAACAACACCTTTTTAATTAATGACAAAAAAGGGAGAAATATATCACTAACAAAATGAAGTAAGAAAGAAACTCAGAAGATAACAAGCTATATCAAAACATTGTAATAACATGTGGTATCCTTAAATTTTAATAAAGAATAACAATTGGTATCTAAAAGATTAACAACTGGTATCTGAGAAGCTAACATTTGGCATCTAAAGAATTAATGTTTTTCTCAGGGAGAGTTGACAACTTTTAGAATATAATCTCTTTTGGTAAAGTTTTACTCTTGTTGAAATTTACTGTGACTTTGCTTAATCTGTTTCTTTTTAATAATGACAAAAAGGGGGAGAAATATAACTAAACAAAATCCTGAAAGTAAAAATGTTTTCAGAAATATATGATAAAAGATTTTCAGTTTAGGGGGAGTTTTCACAATTAACAAAGCCTCATCTGAAACATAACATAATCATTCTGTAACTTAAATCTTTTATGATATTTGTTAGTCATATCTAATTTGTCATCATTAAAAAGGGGGAGAATGTTGAGTCTCAGAATTAATTAAAGTATGCAAATTAGATTCAAGACTCATTATCCTTGGTTTTAATGATCAATGAATTAGGCTAGATTAAAAGAAAACGGGTGCTACTAAGAAAGGTATTGTTTTGTAGATTGTGCCTTAGGTTGGAATATTCGTCTAAAGTATCAGAATCAGAAGAAAAATCAGTGAAGAATCAGAAGAAGAAGAATCAGTGAAGAATCAGAAGAAGAAGAACCAGTGAAGTATCAGAAGAAGAAGAACAAATAAGAAGAAGAACGAAGCAATACAGAATCTGAAGAGAAGAAAAGACTCAATCATCTGAAGCATTTTCATCTGAATCCTAGAAGACAGCAAAGGAAGAAGAGATCCACAATAGAAATGAAGCAACTAGAAGCAAAGAAAGCTACGGAAAAGAATATAAAAGGTTCAACTATCTGAAGACATGAAAGACTCAGACCGTCTCAAGACTCATCATCATCTGAAGCATATCCTCCATTTGAAGAAGTCATTATCATCTGAAGAATCGAAGACAAACTGAAGACTTGACTCCGTATGAAGCATACCTATCATCTGAAGAATGGAAGCTGATCAGAAGTACTATGTATGACTAAAGGACTGAAGGCGTCAGAACCAAGAAATGTTCTCATGAAGATATTGTCAAAGCATGAAGAACACTATATCCAATGGACTACTTCATTTCGGCACAAAAGTTAGGCATACTTTTCTGCCTTGATCAAAAGACTTGCACAAATAAGGAAATCCTGCAACGACTGTTGCATCTGCAATCAAAAGGGTACTGTATACGCAGACATACTACATCTGCTACTGTCCAAAAGCAATCAGAAGTCTGGACAAGAAAGTATCGAGAAGTTGTTTGAACTAATATTATTTAATTCAATATCTATCCAAATATCAGAAGAACTAGAAGAGACAAAGATGAATAAAGCTAGGATCGTCTGAAGTAAAGGAAGAAGCATTTTGTTTGAAGAAAAAAAAAAAGAAGAAAACTTCTGCTAAGAGGAAGAAGCATTTTGCTTTAATCATCTGAAGAAGAGAAGAATCATATTGCCGGAAGAAAGGAGCGAGTTGAAAGCATTACAACCTGAAGAATTAAAAGAAGGTTGAAGCTATCATCTGAAGGAAGTTATAAATGGCTTAACAGTCTGAAGAAATGAAACTCTCTGAAGAAATGTAAACACTTTATGTGTCTGAGAGCCTGGAGAGGCTTGGTGGAAGAAAGAATACTTGTGTGCCTGGAGAGGCCTTGTGTACTCGGTGAGCCTGGAGAGGCTTGTCTGTAAAATAATACTGCATGAGTTACCTGGAGAGGCAGTTGAAAATAAAAACATACTTGTGGTAGAGCCTGAAGAGGCTTGATAGAAAAGAATACTTGTATCTGTGGTTTCAGATAGTGAAAAATCCGGTGGTGGTTTGCCCTGGGACTGGATGTAGCTCACTGGGTTGGTGAGTGAACCAGGGTAAATTTTGTGGCTAAGTTTTCTATCCCTTAAACTCCTTAATTTACAGCTTTATATTTTTTATGAGGATTGAACAATATTTTTCATAATAAACTTAACACAACAATTTCGATAAACTAAGTTTTCCAAGATAATAACTCATTCAGTTAATCTTATATCGTTTGGAGTATTACAAAGAATATACTTTGAAGAACGTCTGAAATAACTCTTTGAAGTGGATCTGAAATAGTTTCAGTTCAGAAGTTAGAAGTACACTTCAGACGATGATCAATCATCTGAGGTTACTCAGAAACTGTTCTGAAAAGATTCTTTGTAATATCTTTCAGAAGGTATCTTGAGATGCATCTGAATATCTAAATCAATTTAATCAAAAGTTGAAACAAGTTTTTGATCCAGTCACCTTTTCTTAGTCTTTATGCTTGTCTTTCTTATATTCCGCAATTTAAGTATTAATTCTGATAATAAGCTTTTCTCATTAATTTGTTTTAATGAATTAATAACTTATGTTAAAGATTTCAAAATGGTAAAAATATTCAAAACACTATTCAACCCCCCTTCTAGTGTTTCTTGTGGAACTAACAATTGGTATCAGAGCTCACCTTCGGGTTGAGCATCTAACAAATGCAGAAGAAGTACATCCTCAGAAGATGGAAATCTCACCAAGCTGAAGCAACTCTGAAGAATGATAATGAGTAAAGGAAATTATTTTCGTAAAACTCATTATTCATGCAATTAAGGCATCTTTCAGAAAGATGTGACTGGAAAGGGAAAGTACATCTATCTCAGGATCACATACGGGTAACATCTTTCCTATCTTAAGTTTAATTTAAATGTAATTGTTAATTTCTGTGTGTCTTACATTATAATTATTGAAATTGCTAATGCATGTCTGTCTATATTTGTGTGAAAATAAATTATTGCATGCTAACTGTATCATATGCACGAATATATTTGTATAATAGTTGAAGAGTCATGTATGTTAATCATTTTGTCATTAAATGTGATACAGCGCAACGTAAATCGTTGAATCATCAACCGGCTTCTCATAATCGGCACGATGCACTACTCTCCACACCGGTTCAGTGCACGTAACCGTCTCTCATCAATGTTTGAAGCACGCCTGGTTCCCTATTTAAAAGGATTGGAAGATCAACATGGAAACTACACTTCATTCAATCCTTCCTCTAAAAAGCAAAGAGTTTCTCAAGTATCTCTCTTATCGAAAGTTCAATAAGTTCTATCACTCCATGGCAAACATATCAGTATCTTCAAGTAACTCTGCTCCTTCAGTATTTGATGAGAAAATCATCCCCTTTAAGATGGTAAATCTCTCAGACTTGATGAAGCAGATTACAAAATATCTGAATACTTCAATGCCGCTGGATGGACACCATACTTCAACAACATCTCCTCCTCTTGGCATGAGGAAAGTGTGATGGAGTTCTGGTACAATATCAAGATCATATCTGAACCCAACAGAAATGGAATTGAAACGAAGGTGATGGGAAGATCCCTGTACATGGACACCAAACTAATTGCTAAAGTGATTGGTGTGCCTGATAGTGGGGAACAATACTTCCAAAGGCGGGAATCCCTACATGGTGGAACATTTGTTCTCGATCAATATCTCTTTGGAGGAAGACGGATAGCCCCTTTTAGACCTTCTCAACTTCTGAGCACACCCAGAGCCCTCCTTGTTGTACTAAACTGTTGTATTCTTCCCAGAGGAAGAAACAATTTGGTAATAAGTATGATGGAGAGGTTTGTGCTAGGGACTGTTGCTGTCAAAGAAGAAAATCAATCTCCCATGGGTGCTGTTGTTTCATATGTGTTTCAGAGATGAGATGGGGAATGAGGACCTCTACCCTCACAACACCTTGATCATGAAAATTCTCATGCACGAGGGATTTCCAGTGGAAAGCCTCTCTGACCAACCTTCTCCTGACTTCTTCACTTCGGTTGTATATGTTGAGTTAGATCGGACTCTAGTTGAAAGAGAAGAAGCCCCTGAGAATCAAGTGGTTATTCCTCCTCTTTTTGCTCCACGCAATGAAGAAGAAACTGAAGATACTCACTTGAAGTCTCGTAAAAGGAAAAGGATGATGTTGGGTACATACCATCTGAAGAAGGTGAATGGCAGGGTTTCCCGGCTTGCAGAAAGACTGAGAGCTGCTGAGAAGGAGCTTAAAAGTTCAGAGCAGAAAAAGAAAAGGCTGATGAGGACCACCCTGATGATCAATGATTTAATTGTTTCTTGTCATTAAGTGTTTTTGGCTTGTTGCTTAAAATTTTATTTGATATTAATAAAATTAGTTTCTTGTTCTACTATGAGTACCTTTGTTAAAGCTCCTAAGTATCCTATCTGTGTAATTGTGTTTTTTTTTATCTGTGCATATTTAGTTAAATCTTTAACTTAATCATCAACAATTGGTTTCTCTATCTAAATAGAAATAATTAATAAGATGGTAATTTAAAGTAATGTCTCTAAAAATATATCTCTAACAATTAACAAATATTTTAAAAATAATCAGATGCTACTAAAGGTATTTCTTGTTGTGATTGATGCAGGAATTAATTTTCGATAAACTTCTAAAGAAAACATCATCAAATGGAGTAGTTAATATAATATCATTTTATTTCTAAACCTGTTCAGAAAGTTCCAAATGAACCTACTGAAATTGTGGGTAGGAAATATTAAAGTGATTAATATTCAACACTCTTAGACTACCTCTAAACTTGAGAGACAAATATGAGAAGATATCATCCTCATTTGTTGAACCTGTTCAGAAAGTTCCAAGTAAACTTAAAGAAATAATGGGTCAGGAATGTTAAGATGATTGATATTCTAATCATAGGAGTCTATCTCAATCAATGTGGCATAGGTCAAGATGATTGTTCAAAGAATCTCTTGGAAACACAAAGATCAAAAAGCATACTGGAACATGCTAACAACAAGCAACTTCAGAAGAAGAAAAAAGTCTTTGAAGAAAAGGAAAGTGGTCAAAATGCATTCCTCCATCCAGAGAACAATGAGCAGATCTAATGGAAACATCACTTCACCCTGTAACTTAGATATCTGTGAAAAATTAATCTCTAGTAAAACTTTAATTTCCTTAAAACTTTAATTAACTTAATAAGCAAAAACTTAAAAGGACTTAAATCTTCTCAGATAATAACCTTTAAACTCTGTTGTGTGTTTTTCTTTTATGTTGTGTCTGAAAAGCCTGTTTTAAAAAGTTTTCCTTTTTAAATTTTTTCTCCCATTTTCTTTCTTATTTATCTATCTTCTTATATTTTTTTCTTTTCTGTTTCTCAAAAAGTATTTCGAAAAGTGTTTTCAAACCTGTTTTTATGTAACTCTTTCTTGTTTGCTTTCAAAAAGTTTTCCAAAACCTACTTTATCAAAGCTATTAACTCAGATTCCTATGACTATAGTGCTTCATCTATGACCAATCAATGATGCACGTTTCGAGACTCCCAAGGTCTGAAAACTGTCATCATTAAGTCTACCCGAGTCCTTATGTATCCCGTGAACAACAATCCAAAAGATTCAATCTCCTTATTTCTCTCTTTTACCCCTGCTTCAAAGTCCTATAAATTCACAAGAGCTCTTTACACAAACTCGTATCTTCAAAGCTCTTCTATAGCTTTGTCTAAGGTTTTTGAGTGAGTGGCTCTCAGAAGGATGATGAAGAAGCAAGGAAAACAAGAGAAGGAACTCTGGAACGCGTCGAGGAAAAGATCAAGTCATCTTGGATGATGGATGGAATGATGAGTAAGGGAAAGGGTTCATCTGAAAAACCCTCTTCTCTACACTTGGACCATGGTGATCTTGTTGCATCACAAGTGCACTGGAAGACCACTGGTAGAAGCCAGTACAACCAATCTTATAAGGGATACCACTTCACATGTGGTCCTAATGATAAAGGTTGTGGTTGGTGGTCGAAACACAGTGTTAAATGATGGACCTCCACTGTTTCAATTGTCTCAAGGGGATTGCGTGCTAAACGCACGGTTGGGAGGAGGATACAGGCTCAAGAGGCACCATTGCGGCTGTTCAGCCAAAGAAGTGGTGGTAGCTTCGAAGAGATGAGCTGCTATTAAGGCTATGCCTCAGCCTATCATAGGAATCAAAAGAGGCAGCGATGATAATGTATTTTCAAGATAGTAAATGTATTTCATGTATTTTCAAGAAAATTTCTAAGTAAAAACTATATATATGTACCTATGTATTTAATTTTGTTTCTTCTTTGTAACCTCTCTTATTTATTTCTGTACATATCATCTTTGTTTTGTTCTTTGTAACGTTTCCTTCAGAAGTTGTGTATATATCTGTTGGAATCATTTTCTTTCGTCTGAACTCTCTTAAAACTGCTCATCTTTTTAAAGGACTGGTTTTAAAAAAATTAAATCATTTCTATCAATTTTAACAGTTGGTATTCTTTCAAGTTAATTTATAACAGTATCAAGATAAAAGCTTTAACAAGTGGTATTAATGGTTCACAACATAACCTTGAATAATTGGAATCAAGATAAATCTCACAAACAACACCTTTTTAATTAATGACAAAAGGGGGAGAAATATATCACTAACAAAATGAAGTAAGAAAGAAAATTAGAAGATAACAAGCCATATCAAAACACTGTCATAACAGATGGTATCCTTAAATTTTAATAAGAATAACAATTGGTATCTAAAAGATTAACAACTGGTATCTGAGAAGCTAACATTTGGCATCTAAAGAATTAATGTTTTTCTCAGGGAGAGTTGACAACTTTTAGAATATAATCTCTTTTGGTAAAGTTTTACTCTTGTTGAAATTTACTGTGCCTTTGCTTAATCTGTTTCTTTTTAATAATGACAAAAAGGGGGAGAAATATAACTAAACAAATTTCTGAAAGTAAAAATGTTTTCAGAAATATAAGATGATAAAAGATATTCAGTTTAGGGGGAGTTTTCACAATTAACAAAGCCTCATCTGAAACATAACATAATCATTCTGTAACTTAAATCTTTTATGATATTGTTAGTCATATCTAATTTGTCATCATTAAAAAGGGGGAGAATGTTGAGTCTCAGAATTAATTAAAGTATTCAAATTAGATTCAAGACTCATTATCCTTGGTTTTAATGATCAACAAATTAGACTAGATTAAAAGAAAACAGGTGCTACTAAGAAAGGTATTGTAGTGTAGATTGTGTCTTAGGTTGGAATATTCGTCTGAAGTATCAGAATTAGAAGAAGAATCAGTGAAGAATCAGAAGAAGAAGAAGAAGAAGAACCGGTGAAGTATCAGAAGAAGAAGAACAAATAAGAAGAAGAACGGAGCAATACAGAATCTGAAGAGAAGAAAAGACTCAATCATCTAAAGCATTTTCATCTGAATCCTAGAAGACAGCAAAGGAAGAAGAGATCCACAATAGAAATGAAGCAACTAGAAGCAAAGAAAGCTACGGAAAAGAATAGAAAAAGTTCAACTATCTGAAGACATGAAAGACTCAGACCGTCTCAAGACTCATCATCATCTGAAGCATATCCTCCATCTGAAGAAGTGATTATCATATGAAGCATACCTATCATCTGAAGAATGGAAGCTGATCAGAAGCAATATGTATGACTAAAGGACTGAAGGCGTTAGAACCAAGAAATGTTCTCATGAAGATATTGTCAAAGCATGAAGAACACTATATCCAATGGACTACTTCATTTTGGCACAAAAGTTAGGCATATTTTTCTGCCTCGATCAAAAGACTTGCACAAATAAGGAAATCCTGCAACGACTGTTGCATCTGCAATCAAAAGGGTACTGTATACGCGGACATACAACACCTGCTACTGTTCAAAAGCAAATCAGAAGTCTGGACAAGAAAATATCGAGAAAGATGTTTGAACTAATATTATTTAATTCAATATCTATCCAAATATTAGAAGAACTAGAAGAGACAAAGATGAATAAAGCTAGGATCGTCTGAAGTAAAGGAGGAAGCAATCTGTTGAAGTAAAAAAAAAAAGATTCTGCTAAGAGGAAAGAAGCATCTTGCTTTAATCATCTGAAGAAGAGAAGAATCATATTGCCGGAAGAAAGGAGCGAGTTGAAAGCATTACAACCTGAAGAATTAAAAGAAGGTTGAAGCTATCATCTGAAGAAAGTTATAAATGGCTTAACAGTCTGAAGAAATGAAACTCTCTGAATGCATTGAACAGATTTCAACATAAAAGAAATCACAAGAGAAACTGAGACCATATGATTCAACAACTATAATATCATATGTCTTTATTCAAAGAGGAAATAGCAACAACAGCTGTTGTCCTTAGGACAAGACACCTCACTCAAAGAAGAAAGAGGAAACTATGTCAGGAGCAAATGAAAAGGAGTATATACAAATAAGCAAAAGGACGAATCCAACGGATACCTCCTCATACATACTCTAAAGGAAAACAGAGGAAAGCAGAAGAAAGCTGAAGAAATCAAAAGAAAATCAAGAGAGAGAAGAAGCATAAAAATATCAAGGAAATCTCTCAAAGGAGCTCATCAATAAAAGTGTCAGAACAAGATCGTCTGAACACTTATTTGCTTAAGAAGAAGCAACCATTTGAGAAGCTATTACACAACGACTATATGAGCCACATCATCAACATCTCAACGGTATTATCAACCATTTTCAACGGCTATATTTCATTAGAACATTTAAATAGCCTCGAGTATGAATCTGAAGGTGTCGGCTTGTTGTCATTGTAAGAAGACAACCAAGTTTGAGCCAATTCTTAGTATCACATCCACAAGATGTCAACCAGAAAGGTTTGTCATTGAAGCCCAAGGCAGAGATTATGCCAAGAGTGAACTGGCTTAAGCTTAATTCAATATTTTACTTAGCCAATTCTATGAGGATGTTATACCTCACTTAGAAGACGAGATTGTACCCAAATTCATACACTTGTATCTCAGTCTTACCCCTGTACTTAGAATCCATTTCATATATCTTGAGTAGTACTCAGTTGAACTGTAACTATAGGATGAACTTAAGTTTATGTTTCTTAGAAACTTAAACTTAGTTTATGTTTTAAACACTTTATGTGTCTGAGAGCCTGGAGAGGCATGGTGGAAGAAAGAATACTTGTGTGCCTGGAGAGGCCTTATGTACTCGATGAGCCTGGAGAGGCTTGTCTGTAAAATAATACTGCATGAGTTGCCTAGAGAGGCAGTTGAAAATAAAACCATACTTGTGGTAGAGCCTGAAGAGGCTTGATAGAAAAGAATACTTGTATCTGTGGTTTCAGATAGTGCAAAATCCAGTGGTGGTTTGCCCTGGGATTGGATGTAGCTCACTGGGTTGGTGGGTGAACTAGGATAAATTTTGTGGCTAAGTTTTCTATCCCTTAAACTCCTTAATTTACAGCTTTATATTTCTGATGGGGATTGAACAGTATTTTTCATAATAACTTAACACAACAATTTCAATAAACTAAGTTTTCCAAGATAATAACTCATTCAGTTAATCTTATATCGTTTTGAGTATTACAAAGAATATACTTTGAAGAACGTCTGAAATAACTTTTTGAAGTGGATCTGAAACAGTTTCAATTCAGAAGTTAGAAGTACACTTCAGACGATGATCAATCATCTGAGATTACTCAGAAACTGTTCTGAAAAGATTCTTTGTAATATCTTTCAGAAAGTATCTTGAGATGCATCTGAATATCTAAATCAATTTAATCAAAAGTCCAAACAAGGTTTTGATCGAGTCACCTTTTCTTAGTCTCTATGCTTGTCTTTCTTATATTCCGCAATTTAAGTATTAATTCTGATAATAAGCTTTTCTCATTAATTTTTTTTACTGAATTAATAACTTATGTTAAAGATTTCCAAAATGGTAAAAATATTCAAAACACTGTTCAACCCCCTTCTTGTGTTTCCTGTGGAACTAACAATAACATGATTCATGTAAAGTTTGCCCCGTTGGGTTTCAACCAAGGTCGTTGCTTAATTTTTGAGTTTTAAGCGTAATGACCTTGGTGCACTCATTCACAAATATCTAGAGTTGAAGGTGTCTAATTCAGGTGATTCCACTTGGATTAGAAAGATAAGATCCGGGGCTTCATTTTGATATGTTATACGAGAGTATTCCGAGCTCATTTGCACCTCCAAGTAGGCATATTCTCGCTCAAGCGAGAAAGCTTTCGGTTGAGCGAGAATATCAGAAGAAACAGAGGAATTCCAATCTGTTTTCCTAGCTCAAGCTGCTCTTCGAGCGCAGCTTGAGCGTAGAAAAAAGAGAGGGATTGACGAAATTCAGCCCGAGATGCATTCCAGGCGCAACCTGAGCGCAAAATCGTGTCTGCATTCCTTCTTCCTGCGCTTAAGCTGCGCTCTGAGCGCAGCCTGAGCGCAGGTACGTCTCTAGTCCGTTAAAAACATAAGTTAGGGTTTCTTTCCCTTATTCCTTCCGTTCCTTTTCATTTCTAGAGTGAGGGGGAGAGAAATTCTAGAGGAGGGACTCCACTAGAGCCAAGGAGAAGAAGGAGGAACCACTCCACCATCCTCAAGTCATACAGGGAGCTTTGAATCACCATCCTCATCCCTCCATTCTTCTCTATTTCCTCCATTAGAGGTGAGTGTGGTTCTCACTCACTTTCTTTGTTGTTTGATAATCTATGTATGACCCCTACTCTCACTTCTCTTGCTTATATTGTTGATTGTGGCTGATTAGAGATGAATCTAGGGTTAAATGTTGGATTGATTGGTTGTATACTGTCATTGCTCAAACCCTAGGTTAGAGAATTGGGGATTTTATGTAAATGTGGATTGTTGATGTTGAAATCTTGTAAATGTTGTATATTCATGCTCATACTCATGCTCATGAAATAATTGTTATTTCTCATGTCCCCATTCATTCACATTTCAAAAGAAAAGGATTTGGGTCTTTGGACCTCATGCCTAAAGAGGAATTTCATGGGCCTTGGGCCAAGTATGCTTTATACTCATACTACCTTCTATCTTAATGGAGTACTAAGTAAAAACATTATGGGGTGTGCTACTATGCTACTCCATTTCCTTCCTAGGATGCTTAAGATTCGATGGTCTCTCTGAGTATTATTGATGTTTTACCTTAAATTTTTAGCATATTAAGTAAGCAATTGTACACTCCCTTTTGATCTATAGTCAAGATAGAGTTATAATACCTAATGAAACGCACAATTTGAATCCATAAGAAAAACCATCAAAATTTCCTAACATAAGACTTAACTTAAGAATCACCAAGTATGTTTCCTCCCAATAACTATTTTTCTTAACATCTTCTCTTATTCACAATGACTTCTCACAATGTCTTGTTTTCTTACGATCCTAAAATGTCCATTTTCCTTCACCATGTCTGAATACCTAATTCCATAATAATTACAGGTATTGTTTATTATACCAATGATTACATTAGTTCCCTTGGTCTTAATATCAACACTTTTACTGATCTAGTTAATCTTCCATCACTTCCCTGTATAAAGATCCTAAGTTCTTTCTCTCTCAAGAATCTTAAATTTATCTCTATCCCATTAAGATGAAATCCTTTGACTCATGTATCAGTTAATTTTGCTTTATCTATCACTGTATATTGTTGTAGGATCTTCCTACCTAAAATATCAACCGCCACTTATAACTAAGGCTTAACTCCATCTATGATAAGTTGTTACTCCCAAGAAGGCCTCACCATCCACCATCACCTTACGTCCTTTTTTACCGCAAAACTACTCTTTTTTTAAGGTCATTCTACTTCCATGTGTTGCATTTGTTCCGTAGGGTATCCTTACGCGAAACATCACCTACTTATGTTTAGTACTATTCCAATCTTCAAAACCCTGTCTAAATATTTACTAATTGAAATACTCTTCCTTGAGAATCTAAGCCCATCAAGATCAATGCATAAACTAATCCTATAAATTAGCAAGATCATACTCAATCAACACACCCGTAACTTTTACCAAATCCAATCTAATCATTTATGGGATTTCACTCACATACCCATTTCAAATTACAGAAGCGTCAATCAAGTATATCTCTTAATCATCAAGGTTAACACATACAATAATGCCTCATTGTTTTTCATATCTATTATTTCTACTATCCTCATGGAAGTGTTATCCTTACTTATTTCATAAAATATAGTTCTTGTAGTGCCTACTCATACATCTAATTCCCTATTCCATGATTTCTTTCTTCAATCTCCTCTGAGCAATCTTGATACTAACAGATCATTTGCTTAGTCATGTTCTATTCTTCGACTAAAATTCTTAAGAATCACATCTTATGCTAATAGTCTCAACACTTCGACATCCTTCGTCTTAAATCATGTTTTTCAACTTAATTCCATAAACCCTTATGTTATAAATCCATTAGAGATAGCAATCATACTCTATTGTATCTATTAAACTTCAAGCATGGCACCTATCCTATAGTCAAACCTTTTCAGACTTCAAGTCAAACAATAAGGTATCCAAATATGCCTTAACTGCTAAAATCTAATCTTAAATCGTATATTTGTCACTCATATCCTTGACTCCATCATCATTTATCCTGAGTATACCCAAGTCATCAATCACTTCTAACTCACTTTAACAAATCAATTTTCAATAATCGAATTCTCAAGAGCTATCAATATAAATCCTAGATCAATATCAAAATGGCCCTTCATAAGTAAACCTTAATGATCAATCATCTTAGACCTTGAATTAACAACCTCAAATCCATCATTGATCCACTAGGTCATTCATCTAAGGGAATGGAAACCTATCCTTACTGGTTATCCTATCCTAACCTTTAACGTTTCGTTCATCACCTCAAATCACAATCCTGATCAATTATCGACTACACTAGTGTACAACCTCAGGACCTAGAGGTCTTTGCAAACCCGTTTTAGAAGGTTGACTACTTGGTTCGTTCTTTAATTCAACTAACTTTTAATGGTAGAAACTCTCATGAGGGAAAGAGGAGAGATCTAAGAATAAGGATTAGGATAATTCAACTCACAAGGAAGAAACACAGGCAGATCTAAGTGTTTTATATATACATATATATTTAAGAATTTTAAATAATTAATATTCACATACAACTCCTATATTCTTTCCCAGACTCAAAAGTCAATTAATTTCTAAACAGTAAGCATGTCGCAAACTACTACATACTAGCAGGAAGTAAAGTTTAACTGATAAGTGCCAATTATATGATATATTCTTGTATTTTTCTGCACTTATCAAGGGTAAAATAGTAATTTATGCCCCAAAATAATCCCTTTTTATTAATAACTGTAATAATTGTGTTTATTTAATTTGAATTTGAATATGATGCTATTTTAATAGAAAATCTATTGATTTTGCAGATTTATGAGAAGGATTTAAATGAGAAAATAAGATAGCACTATTTAAGGAAAAGATCTGCAGATTTTAAGTTTAAATGAGAACAAATAAAGATAAGATCAGCAACCATTTAAACAAGGATTCTGCGGATAAGCTTCCCAATTTAAATTCAAAGTCAAGATAAACACAGAATCAATTCAAAAAGAGGTAAACAAGGAAAGCCAAGCAGATAAGGATACGATCAGGGAAGAAATCAAGCTGTTAAAAGAGGAAACAGAATAATTTGTTACGCGCTCCACGCTCCATCTTCAATGAGCGCAGATTGGAGCGCATCATTCTGTAACCTGCGCTTCACTTGCGTTGAGCGTAGGTGAAGCGCAGCTGCGCGGATTTGCTTTTAAGATTTGTTTTCAAAATAGATTCCTTCCAGATTTAAGATAGCTTTCCTTGGTCTATAAATAGGACCTTTTGTAAAGATCAAAGAGAGCTTTGGAGACCAGAGGCCAGAGAGGAGAGACGACATAGCAGAAGCAAGGGCTGGAGAAAGTGACAGTTTCTCTGTTGGTTTGTAATGGCTACCATGCATAGCTAAACTCTCCAATAGGATTGAATGTAGTTGATTCAATCCCCAATTGTATGTGAATTCTCCTTATTATTTATGAATCCCTATTTTTATGATATCGGTACTTTTATACTTTACTTAATGCGTAGCTTCCGCCTTTGTGCCGGAGTTATAGGTTAATTCTAGGATAGTATGTGATAGAGATTTCCGGATTAACAGCGAGTTTGGGGGAGCCTGGGCCAAAGGAAAGAACTCTGATTGGTAAAAATACTCATAGTAATTATTATAGGAATATAGAAGGAATCGATGATTGAAGATGGAATGTGACGACCTCTTCATAGTAGTCCCTATAGGAATATACGGTGAATTGATAGTGTTAACGAACGGAAAAGTAGAGCAATCAAGCCGGGGTAATTTGTCGCTTGGGAGAACCCGCATGAATTATTTCTGAGTATTTTATCACTATGGAGACCAGGGTAAAATAACATAATTTGGCTAGGTTATCATAATTGTATATTCATAAATAATATTGGGGATCACATACGAATGGGGTGCGATGATACGAAGTTCAATCCTAGTCCAAGTAACTGTTTCTATCTCTATCTCAATTTATATTTTGTTTTTATTTACTTTCACAATTCTCAACAAACAACCATCTGATTTTACTCGATAGTTGTGACCACTAATCTTTATAAATTGAATCGTTCCCTGTGAATACGATACTCTTTACTTACTATTATACTGTTGGTATTTTGGTACACTTGCCAGAATCTCATCATTAACATACCAAAGTCACGTCATTCAACATATGCATAAAACAACATGAAGCAATCACTTACATACCAGTTCATCAACCCAAACAAAATCATGAAAAGAATAACTTAATTCCAACACATAGGGTCTTACTCAAGACATCAACAAGAAGACGAACTCAATAGACAACATAACTCCATCTCTTTATAACCACTCATGTTCATCATACAGATGACCAAACTTCATCTATCAACTTCACAACTAATCAAGCTGAGATTATCAGCTTTGGGTTCCGAACACTCACAACTGCAAGTTTTCACACTTCCTTTTAACCTGAACATGCCATTGGGGTGGCCAGTCCCATTGTCCTGTACCAGAGTAGTCAGAAGCACATCAACCTTGCAAGACCATAAAAACTTCTAAACACCTAAACCGGATCAAGCTAGACTCAATATAACCATCAAACCCAAACTCACAGTCCGGTTGGACCGAACCAGGATCTGATACCACTAATGTAACATCCTCATTCCATGACGGGTATTACTCGACTAACTCGATTGCGATTTGTTAATTACACTTTTAAGGAAGTGAAGAAAATCGGTAATTTTTTTTAAAAGCATTATCTTTGATTAATGAATTATAATTTGGATAAAACAAGAAGAAACATATTAGTACTAAAAATATCATTTCATTACTATTCAGGATTACAACGGAAATAACATACATCAAAGTTGGGATTATCGCATAATACATTACAAAAAGAAAGTGGACTTTCTATCCGGCTACAACCTATCTTTACTGTATACTGCTACTTATATATATATCCCTAAACACTACCACTTGACTCATCAAGATCCGGTTCAACCTGAACACCACGTCTATCTTCAGAACAATGTGCATTCCTCCAGAGTCCATGCCCTTTTAGGTGCCAAAAGAATGACAGACAATGAAAAAGAAAGACAAGAGGTGAGAACACTTTACATGAACTCACATAACGCAAGATATGATGACTAAAGTAAACAGATACGAGAATTCACACAATTCATACAATAATATACCCAATCATTCACATAGAGGGTCACAACATCATAAAATTGTGCGATATGCTCATACAATGCAAGCAACCATGTCATTCACCAAGGATTTCAAGTGTCTACCATGTACCAAGCAACGCATGAGGGCCCGGGGAAATCACCACCGCAGTGCACACCAGCAACTGCAAAATCATATGGAAGTAATCAGGGGATAGAGTCTGTACTAGTCCCGGTACTAAGAGCCTTGCTCATATTTTTTTCGACCGATCTTTCTTTTGTGATACTTCCAGACAATCTCTACTGATCCTGAAAACCTTGAGAGCGACATGAATAGTCAAGTTTAATCCCCTGAACTCGACAGAAGGTAGCTAGCCTACGTCCCCTGATATTCAGTCCGGAACTCGACTATCCTCAGGGTTGGCATCCTTTTCAAGACCCGTTGGAGTCCTTGCAAGACCCAGTGCACCAGTCCCAACCAGTTTCACACTGTACCATTGTGTCACTTCCATGTTTAGTCATAAGGTACACAACCTTAGATATCACCAATGCTCAATGATGCATGCAACACATTCAATGCTTTCTTAGCACACACATTTCTTACCGGCAAATCCCATCGAATCCTTCCACGTAACCACTCCCTGTGGCACGACACAGATCCAATAACTTCCTTCGTAAGGAAATTCAAACCCATCTTGGGCCAATCCACACTCTCTCACTAGGCTTCTCAAGTCTTATGCAAGAAAGGTGTGTTTGTTATAAGCTTTTAGGGTAAGTAGTATTCATTCATCTTTAAGACTAATGATTACTTTCACTTAGGCCCTATAACTTACTAAGGCTTACGGTTGTGTCTTATGAATAGTACTACACGTCTTAGTTCATCATATGTATATGATTTAGGGTTAAGTCTAAAGTATCTCCCTTAGGTGTACCTTATCTTAATTAAGTCTATCTTTCCTTAATAAGAATTTAGTATGTTTAACAATCCTTAACTAAACAATTAGGGTTAGGTTTAATCCCTGATTATACCTTAATTAAGGTTAATCTTCCTTAATCATGGATTAGACTTTTAATTACACTTAATTAAGGTTAATCACAATTAATTATACTTTAATCGTCATTAGGTCTTAATCATATTTTAAACACTATTAATCCTTAATGATTAAGACTAATCTTGAATATGTGTAATTAAGACTTATTATAATTAAACTTGATTAGGGTAGTCTTGATTGAGGTTAGGATTATCCTCATTAGGGTTGATTAAGGTTAATTATGATTACTCAATTATTGTTAAGTCTCACCCTTATTATTGATCACTATTAGTTAGGTAATTAGGAGTATTCTTAATTAAGTCTAACTTAGTTGATTAACTTATGTGTCTTGACTTAGTGGATTAATTAACTCACCTTGGGTCTTAATTCCTCTTGGGTGAGATTAGGGTGAGGTCCAACACTAATCTAAGCCCAAATGCTCCTTAATTATTTTGTTTAGCCATAAAGAGTGTTTGGTGGGTTTTTTTAAGGTAATTGGGCCCAAACTTGAGGCCCAGGGTTAGGTACTACATAGAGGTTCATTTTTTAAGTTACCATCAAGTGAAAATGAGTTTTAGGATGATTTTATAATAGGGTAAAAGTGTTACCCGAGTTTACCTTCACTTTCTTACTCAAATCTTCCTACTTTTACCTTTACCCATTTACTCCAAGTCTTTAAATTTCACCTATTGGGCTACTAAGGCCCACAAACAACTACAACAACATTCTCATCAACGTTTCAAGATCAAACTCAACCATCTCATAAACATAATCAAGAACACAACCAAAAAATTTCACCAAAAATTCAATAAATTCTCAAAATTGTGAAACTCAAGTATAATGTCCTACATTTACCACAAGCCAATATTATCATGCCAACTCATCCAAACATACATATTCTCATAGGAAAGTTCATACCTTTAAACATAGTTAATATCTCATTTCTATGATTAACCAAGCAAACAAGTTATCTAAATTCAAGTACATTTGTATGCAACTATAATCATCATACCACATGTTTCTCTACCATCAAACGAAATTTAAAATCATGAACACACATGTAACTAGGCTTGGCCGAACCATTTCCTAAGGAAATAGGTTCCTACATTCAACTTTCATGGTAACAAAAAAGGGAGAGGGAAAAAGGGTCAAGGGTCACGCTCACTCTAGTCACCAATCCTACTAAGTTTCAAGGTTCTCCCCCTTACCTAATGAAGCCAAACTCTCAACAATGGAGGAGAAAGGTGTTGTGAATCCCACCACTCAAATTATTTACCCCCTTTGTGCTCCTTGTGATCTTCCCACAAATTTTCTCAAAGGATGGAGGTGAAAATATTTGAGTTAAAGGCTAAAAAATGGAACTTTTAACCAAGAGTGAAAATGAAATATGGAGAGGAAGGAAGAAATTTTCTCAACGGCTGTTAGGGTAGAAGGAAGGAGAAGAAAAAGTTGCTTTACATTAGGTAAGGGGACAGACAAGGTTACTTTTTAGGTGGTGCATCATGATGTAAGCATCTCTCTCTTACTTTATGACTAAGGAAGTGTGTTATACAAGTTATGGTGAGTCTTAATCAATGCACATGGTAGGTGAATGCCTTTAATGAGGGATTTGGTGAAATGTTGGAGGGAATTTCGAATTTGATACAAGGGCATTTTGGTCAATTTCCAAAAAGGTAGGGGTAAAAAGGTAATTTCACACTAAAAATTCCAAAAAATCCCAAAAAATCTAGAAAAATTCGTATAATTGTTCTAAACCTATTTTAAGCATAAAAAATGTGATTAGAACTCACTTCTCACTTAAACTCTCTTATTTCCCAATTTTCCCCGTTTCACACACAAACAGTCAAATTTCAACAAGGGTAAGCAGATAGAAAAATTGTGGTGTTACACATAAAAATTCTATAAAGTTATAAATATGATTTCTAATCCAATATTAGGTCCAAAGTTTATTTTCCATATTATTCGACAAATTTTCATATACTGGCTAGGATTGCAACTGTTAACCAGGGGTGTTTGGTCCTTTTGCCCATAAGTGCCAGAAAAATTCTAAATTAATTTCTAAAATTCATTATTATTATAATAAGACCATTTTGATTAAAAATATAGATCCCCTTAGGTTTTATATACTTTTAATAATTAGATTTATATTTTCTTTAACTGTACAATTACTAAGGTATTCGGTCATTTTCCCAAACTCCTCTTTAGGAAAATTATTAAAATTATGTTGGTTAATTCTAAAACTCTAAATTGATTGTTTTCAATAGTTCCTAAATACCTCGGAATTTTTATTTCTAAACTTTCTCTATCTTATTTATATATACTGGTATGGGGAAATTATGGGTGTTACAGGAGATACAAGTCTCCATCACCCCAGGGAGAAAATCATTGATGATACTTCAGAAGGTATAAGAACAAGATCAAGATTTAGAGACGTCAATACTCTTGCTCTACTTTCTGAAATTGAGCCAAAGAACATTGATGAAGCTCTGCATAATGAAGGGTGGATCCTTGCATGCAAGAAGAGCTTAATCATTTGCGAGGAGTGTTGTCTGGACCCTTTCTCCTAAACCCCATGGGAAACAATTATTGGAACCAAATGGGTGTTCAGAAACAAGCTATCTGAAGAAGGCAAAGTTATCAGAAATAAAGCCAGATTGGTTGCTCAAGCTACAATCAGCAATAAGTATTGAGTTCGCTGAAACCTTTGCTCCTGTAGCTTGTCTTGAAGCCATTAGGATTTTACTTTCTTATGCAACCAATAATGGCATCATACTGTATCAATGGACGTAAACAGTGGCCTTCTTAATGGATTCACTGATAAGAAGTATTTGTTAGACAACCCCCTGGTTTTGAAGACACTGTTTTTCCTGAACATGTTTTAAATTGAAAAAGGCTCTATATGGTCTTAAACAAGCTCCAAGGGCTTGGTATGATAGATTGAGCAATTTTCTTATCAAAATGGTTTTGAAAGAGGAAAAGTTGATACAACTCTTTTTAGAAAAATGTCCAACAAAGACTTTATTCTTGTTTAGATATTTGTTGATGACGTTATTTTGGTTCAACCAATCCTTCTTTATGCAAGAGGTTTCTAAGCTTATGCAGTCTGAGTTTGAAATGAGTATGATAGGTGAAGTCAAATTCTTTCTAGGACTTCAGATTAAGAAAGAATTTTATTGTATATGGATCCATCAGGAGAAGTATACAAAAGAAAATTCTTAAGAAGTTTAACATAAATGACTGCAAGCCTATGTCAACTCCTATGCATCCTTCTGCCATCTTAAGTAAAGATGAAGGAGAAGAATCTGTTGACCAAACTATGTATAGAGGAATGATTGGTTCATTATTGTATCTTACAGCAAGCGACCTAACATTATGTTCAGTGTTTGTCTTTGAGTAAGATTTCAATATGATCCAAGGTTGTTAAGAGAATTTTCAGATATTTAAATGGTACCACTAATCTTGGTTTATGCTATAAGAAAAGTAAGTATTGCAGGTTAGTAGGATATTGTGATGCAGACTTTGCTAGAGACAGAGTGCCAAAGAAAATCAACCAGTGGATGATGTCACTTTATTGGTGATAACATGATTAGCTGGTTCAGCAAAAGGCAAAGCACAATTGCACTTTCTACTGCTGAAGCTGAGTATATTGTTGCTGCTAGTTGTTTTCACAACTGCTATGGGTAAAATATCAACTGGAAGATTTAAATATTGCATTAAATTATATTTCTGTTATGTGTGATAATACAAGTGTTTATTAATTTGTCTAAAAACCGAATCCAACATTTTAAGGCAAAGCATATAGAAATCAAGCATCATTTCATTAGAGACTATGTTCAGAAAGGAGTTTTTTGTACTAAGTTAATTGATACAGAGCATCAATGGGTAGACATATTGAAAAAACCCCTAGTGAAGATAGATTTAGGTTCATAAGAAACAATCTGAACATCCATGCATTATCTGAAAAATAATCATGCTTGACTATCTGAATCTTTGTTCTTTCTGAATATATGCAACTTTCCGAAATGTTTGAACTATCTGAACTTTGCACTGTCTGAATAGTTTACTCTCTGAGTGACATGGCTATCTGAGACAGTTGGGTTTCCAACTTTCAAAACTCCCAGCACGACGGACGGTTACCAATGCCTACACAGTCCTGTAACTGCCATCATTACTGCTTCTGTGACGGCTATTTATAGGGGCACGTAAAGTCAGTTCACGTTTATGCCATTTCATCTTCTTGCAAACCCAGAATTCTTGCACTCAAGAAGTTTCAGTTTCTCTCAAGATTCAAGTCTCAAGCTCATCTCTTTTTTTGCCACTTCAAGTTTTCTGCCATGGCACCAAAGAAATTTGCTGGAGGTCATATTGTTTGCTAGTAGGGTTGTGGACCTTGAAGCCCTCAAGAATGGTGGTGTTGAGTTGCTTGAAACATTTGATTGTTCTGGTTGGACTCAGTTCTTCAACTCTGTGAACTGCGCATGGCATGAACAAGTGTGATTGATTTCTGGAAATCTGCCAGAATAGTGACTAGCAAGGACGGAAAGCACTCCTCTATTCAAGCAAACTGTCATGGGCATCAAAGTTTTTGTGGATACTTATATCATCTCCCGGGTGACTGGTGTGAAGTCTGAAGGAGCAGTTTTGTTCCAAATGGGAGCATAATAATGGAGGCCCAAGAAAGTACAACACAAAATGTTTTATGGGATTGAAGAACCTGGAGACATGAGAGCCTCTCCCATGCATCCCAAGGCTAGGGTTTTGCATGCCATTTTGGGGTGTTGCATTCTTCCCAAAATGGGCAGCAAAAACCATATTTCTGAATTGGAGAGATTTTGCGTTATTCACTTGCTGAAGAAGAAGAAGCTTGATCTTCCTATGATCATTTTGTTCAACATGCTGAAAAGGGTCAGTGATTTAGCAAGCAACTTCACTCACACAACCTTAATCACGAAGATTTTGTTGTACTTCAAGGTTCCTATTGAGAAAGTATATGATCATAAAGGCACCAGCATACTTCTCCATCACTAACATCAATAAATGGGCATTGTTGTTAAACGCCCATCTCCTGAGGCCTTCTTTCAAAGAATCACATGATTTGGAGAAAGCTGCAACAATTGGACGTAGTGCTATTGATATTCTTGAGAATGAATTGCTTGGAGACCCTCGCAGAAGTGAGTTCGTTCCTACTAAAACAACTCCAACAAAGATGGTCAAAAGAAAAAGATCCAAGCATTCAAAAACCAGCTGAAGATTCTTCTGTTCAGAAGGTGACACAAGTGAGACTGTCTGAAGGTATGGATGCACAACTCAGACTATTTGAACCTGTTCAAAAGGTTCTCTCAGAACCAACTAAAATTGTGGTTCAAACCAATGAGGTTCCATCTGCTCAAGAAACTGAGCCTACCTCTATCCCTGAGGGACAAGTTATAGTTTCTAATCAGCATAGTGCTGCAATAATAGTTCTTAATTTAGAATCTGATGATTCTTCTAAAAAGACTATTACTGCAATGCCTTTGGCTGCCAGAAATCTTGATCCGGATTGCATAAGGTAGCTGCAATTGCAACTGCCTTGGAAGAAGAGGAAGCTAAAAGAACCAAGGAACAAGAGGCTCAAGATCATGCTATTATTGTTACTGCACAACAATCTGAGGTGAATCTCAAGTCTGGGACTTGGAACTCAGATTGAATCTTCACTATGCGGAAGGTTAAGATTAAGAAGCTTAGCTCATCAAAAAGGTTAAGCTTAGCTTAGCAAAAGGTTAAGCTTAGCTCAGCAAAGGTTAAGCTTAACTCAGCAAAAGGTTAAGCTTAGCTCAGCAAAGGTTAAGCTTAGCTTAGCAAAAGGTTAAGCTTCGCTCAGCAAAGGTTAAGTTTAACTTAGCAAAAGGTTAAGCTTAGCTCATCAAAGGTTAAGCTTAACTCAGTTCGAATCTTAACTCAAATCTAAGTTTAACTCTTAAGATTCGTTAAGTCCACTCTCAGATAAATCAAGTTAGATAAAATAGATATAAAGGCATGCTGAGATCTGAGTCATGCAGAGACTGATCTGAGTTATGCTGAGACTGATCTAAGTTATGCTGAGACTTATCTGAGTTTATGCAGAGACTGATCTTAGTTGTGTAGAGACTGATAATAAGAGATAGAGAGAGAGAGAGAGAACAAACTAAGATTTATACTAGTTCACCCACAACCTTGGGCTACGTCCAGTCCTCACAACCTTGTGATATTTTCCATTACGACAACCCTGTCAAATACAAGTATTCTTTCCTACCTCTTCAGGCTCACACTTACTCACACTAAGCTTAGGAACCTCCTAACGTAGCTGAGATTCAAGAATTCTTTCCTCTGCCTATCCAGGCTTCACACTAAGCTAGGCA
Organism: Sesbania bispinosa; assembly: GCA_026901365.1. Taxonomy (NCBI): domain Eukaryota; kingdom Viridiplantae; phylum Streptophyta; class Magnoliopsida; order Fabales; family Fabaceae; genus Sesbania; species Sesbania bispinosa. The sequence goes on along the minus strand of QLOH01000039.1, from coordinate 141,731 downwards.
CCTCCTAACTTAGGTGAGATACATGTAGTCTTTCCTCTACCCTCTTCAGGCTCACAGTTCTCACTCTAAGCTCAAGCATATCCTGAATTAGCTGAGATTGGGTGAGATTTGATGAGATGATTTGGTCTAGCTTAGACTACGTACAAGGTACGGATACACAGTGAGCTTAGCTAGGTGGTGGGTAGCTCTATAAATCACTCAAGGAGTGTATTAAAACCATTACAAAACAAGAGTTAAACCCTACTACATGATATTAGCTAAGACAACATAGGTAGGTAAGTTAGGTTTCACTTGAGACTTGGATTTTTCAGCTTGTGCAGAAGTGTCTCACCTCCTTCAGCGTTACTGAGACTTCCTTTTATAGTCTTCAGAAACTAGTCATTATACTAGTCGTTACAGGTGAGAGAGAGCCTAGTACTTTTCTGACACGGGCTCAGTACTTTTCTGGCCCGGGCTCTGTTGTTGACAGTGTACTTGCCATTGACTTGCTTTTGTTGCTGGGTCTCTATCTGAGTCTGAATCTTAGTCTCAGTCTTAATCACTCATCTAAGTCTCAATCTCAGTCTCAGTCTGAGGTACTAGTCTGAGTCTGAAGTACTTGTCTGAGTCTTAGTCTTAGTTGGTGAGTCTGAGCTTGGTCAGTCTTAGCTTGACTCTTGCTTTGTCTTGTGCTCAGCTTCATACTTCAAAGTGCTTCTTTGTCATGCTTAGACTGAGTATAACCTTGTAATCTGAGTCTGGGTCTTTCTTAGTCCGACCTTGCAATCTGAGTTTGTCTCAGTCTGACCTTGCAATTCTGAGTTTGTCTCAGTCTGACCTTGCAATCTAAGTCTGTCTCAGTCTTACCTTGCAATCTGAGTTGGTTGAGTCTTGTTTCATTCTTTCATTTTGATTGTACTCTTTTGTAGATCTTGAATCCACAAGCAGTGTAGAAGTTTCAAATCATAGAGACAATCTTTATGTTGAAACAACTCAGATTTATTAATTGTAGGATGCTTAGACTCAGCTTGATGATTGGTGTTTCTAATAAAGACCATTTCTGACTATAGCTAAGACTGCATTCTGATGTGCACCATACTGAGCTCAGGCTATCTTCAGGTTCAACCATTTTGAGCTTCTGAAAGCTTTCTGATAAAGAATCTATCTAAGGCCTTCTTCTGAAATTATCTTGAGCATATAAAATATTCTAAGCTTTGCCTATTTTCCATAAATAATTCTAAAGTCAGATGCTTTTTACATTAGGATTCTGATCTTTCTAATTCTCAAGAAATGCTTGTATTGTTTGCTCAATCTCAGTCTGACCTTTATATTCATCTTCAGTTTGAGGATTCCTACCAGTCTCAGTCTCAGTCTGAGCTTGGTTGTGGTTCTTCTGATCTTTCTGAGTTCTTTACTAAGCATAAGATTCTGTCTTTCTAAGATCTCACATATAAAACATCAGTAACTTCAAGAATAGAAAACGTTAAGTTGATCAAAAGGTTTGTTGTCATTAAAACCAAATCTCAGAGGGTTTTGCGCTAACACATTACACTAGGAAGTTGCACACTAAACTCTAATCACTTAAGCAAGGGACCAAGAGTGTTGATGAATACTATAAAGAGATGGAACTTGCACTTATTAGACCAACATTGTTGAGGATAGTGAGGCTACAATGACTAGGTTTATCAATGGCCTAAATTTTAACATAACGGACATAGTGGAGTTGTATTCTTTATTGAAATTGAGGACTTGGTTCACCAAGCCATCAAGGTAGAAACCCAACTACAAAGGAAGGAAGTTATAGGTGTTGAGACAAGCTCACCTCCAAACAGTTTTTAATATGACAAACTAACTAAGTTTAATATACATATGAGATGCATCTTGTGTTGCTGACTGTGTGCTCAAGTGTGGCAGAGACTTTCTGTATCTAGTTACTGCAGGTATTCATAAAGGATAGAAAGAATCTGAAAGACCACTAAGATAAGCCAATTCATGGATAAAGAAACACAAGAAGCATAAACTGCAAGATGTCATGATTCAAGGAAATCTGCAACAAGTCCATGTTAGTTTAAAGGATCAGATGCAAGCTCAAAGATCAGTTAGATATAAACAAAATGTCTTGATCCAGAATCTAAGAAATTGGACTCAATTATTAAGTCAGTAAAAAAAAGGCACTCAAATGATTTAAGATTCCAGCACAGCCTCAGATGCAAGCCTATGTTCAGATGATATCCTAAGAATAGAAGAGATCTCAGCATGAAGCCAAAGAGACTCAAGCACTGCTTGAGATGCAAGCCATGAACAGATGCAAGTTCAGCTTGAGATGCAAGGACAGCTTGAGATGTCGTCTCAAGAACAAACGAAGCAAGATGGGATCTCATCAAAGATGCAAGTAAATTGTAACAGAATGTGGACAGAAGCAAGACTGCATGCTCAATGATAGAAGACAGCAAGTGGGGTCAGCATAAAGTCAAACAAGGACACAAGGACACTGACACAGTGACTTAATCTGAAAAGTTGTTGCCTCCCTACTGAAAAGATTGTACCTGCTGCTGTGTGCTCTAACAGTTTGCAACGGCCACGTAACGACTAGTTTTCCAACTGTTGATATAAAAGAGACAAGATCAAATGCTGATAAATGAGAGAGAAACTGCCTGCATTACTGATAGCAAAAAAAACCATTAAGCATCTTATCATATCTCAACTGACATCTCAAGTGCACATCTCAGCTGTCTGTGAACAGGCTCATCTCATCTTGAGATCACCTGTCTCTTCTCATCTCTTGGGTGCATCACTATTATATTGTATCTTAAGTAGAGAGATTACCTAGCTTACCCATCTCGATATCCATACTGTGTATACTTGTAAGCTAGACTCATCATAAACATTTACTGTAACCTGTCTCATCTAAGATAGGAAGGTTCCTAGTCTTAGAGTGAGGTATTTGCGTCCTGAAGAGGCTGTAAGAATACTTGTGGCTCAGCTAAGATAGGAGTGCCTAGGCTTAGTGTGAGTTAGACGTACTGAAGAGGCTGTAAGAATACTTGTATTGGCGGGTTTGTCAATAGTGGAAAATCTCACGGGTTGTGAGGACTGGACGTAGCCCAAGGAGTGGGTGAACCAGGATAAGATCTCTGCCCCTTGTCTCTTATCTTGTCTTTACTGAGCTTATCTTGAAATAACTAAAACAACTTAATAACAAAAGTAATAACTGAACCAATATTCAAGATAAGATTCTGAATTAATCTAGAAATATGAATCATCACTAAAATTGTACTTATTTATATATCTTGTCTTTATAGAGACTCAAAGTCAACGAACTTGAGAGCACATCTCAACCAATCAATTTTAGTGTGAAATAGCAGGAACAGATTTGAGAAGTCTCTATTCAATCCCCCATTCTAGAGACCTTCAGCCAACTTCAATAGGCGCTCAAGCTCAAGCTACCAATCCAAAACAAGGAAGTTGTAAGGAAAGAAGAGAGCAAACCATAAGAGAGAGTGGTAATAAAAAAATCCTATGGTAATCCTAACTCATCCCCTTCTAAACCTGTTATTGAAAATGCTCCTACTTCTAGTACTTATGATATTAAATTCTTTAAGAGTTTGGGTAAGGGTCATATTGCTTCCCAATGTCCTAATAAGAAAACAATGTTGTTAAAAGAAAGTGGGGAGTATACTAGTGCAATCTCTAACGAATCAACACCAACTAATAGTGATGAGGAAATTGAAGAAATAGAAGAGAAATAAAAATTATAGAACTGAGGGCAATGTCTTTTTGGTTAGAAGTATAACATTCCTACCGAAAATCGTGCAGAGTCTCCCCTATAAACTGAATATTTCCAAAAATTCCATCTCTACTTGAAACCCAAAAAAACCAGCCAATACAATACATAATAGTACAATGTAGTTTCTCAAAACATTATAATGCCCCTCAATAATACTAATGTATTTTTATCATCAACAACAACATCTAATACACCAGAGATCTATAATCCTCAAAATACTAAAGATCCCGAGCATCTTCACGTCTCATTGCCCTGGCCGGAGGGAACACTTGTATAACTAAAAGATAACCACAAAACGTGTGGTGAGACTAGAGTCTTAGTGAGCATAACTATGCATGCAAGCAGTTTGGGGAAGCAGGCATATGAGATGCAACATGCAACACAATCATCATGGCATACATAACTATTCTAATCATTTTACTTCAATATACCATATCTCAACTCAATTGAAATAACATATAAATGCAGCTCAAGGTAGATATTCTATGCATGACTTGTATTGCCCGACAGAACGAGGTCTTTTCACTGATTCTATGGCTAGACCTCAGCTCAGACTACAAGGATCGTCTTCCTTGGAGACTCACGTGTTGTGAGGACTGGACGTAGCCCAAGGAGTGGGTGAACCAGGATAAGATTCTTTGCCCCCTGTCTCTTATCTTGTCTTTACTGAGCTTATCTTGAAATAACTAAAATAACTTAATAACAAAAGTAATAACTGAACCAATATTCAATATAAGATTCTTAATTAATCTAGAATATGAATCATCACTAAAATTGTATTTATTTATATATCCTGTCTTTACAGAGACTCCAAGTCAACGAACTTGAGGAGCACATCTTAACAATCTAATTTAGTGTGAAATAGCAGGAACAGATTGAGAAGTCTCTATTCAACCCCCCTTCTAGAGACCTTCAACCAACTTCAGTTGGTATCAGAGCTCGACCTCTTAAGGGATTGAGCACACCTGTGTGTGAAGAGGAAAAAGATCCATGGTTGGACCTAGTGCAAGTCTGTTCATACCTGAAGGAGCTTCCACCAACAGGGCACCTGCCTTTGATGGAACTGATTACTATTACTGGAAAGATAGGATGAGACTGTTCATTGAGTCCCAACATGTTGATCTATGGGAAATCATAGAATATGGACCCTACACACCCTACATCACTGATGAGCTTGAACAAAGAATAATTAAGCCTAGAGACAGATGGACAGATGCTGAAAAGGCAAGGTATGTTCTAAACTCAAGAGCTAAATATTGTTAACGTGTGCTCTTAGTCGCAGTGAATATGATAAGGTAGCAGGATGTACAACATCCAAAGAAATATGGGATGCTCTTGAGGTTGAACATGAGGCAACAAATCAAGTCAAAGAAGCCAAGATCAACATACTAGTAAGATAGTATGAGCTCTTCAAGATGAATGAAGATGAAGGCATTGAAGACATGGTGAGAAGATTCATTGTCATAATAAATGACCTAAAATCTCTGGAAGAACATACTCTAACCAAGACATGGTAAGAAAGATCCTGAGAAGCTTACCCAAGCCCTAGAGACCTAAGGTCACAGCTATTCAGGAATCCAAAGACCTGAGCACCCTCAGACTCGATGAACTCCTTGGATCACTAAAGGTTCATGAGCAGGAATTGATGGAAGAGGACCACATAAGAAGTCCCAAAACTCTATCTCTGAAAGCAACCTATAGCAACTACAAAGGTTAGAAGGTAAGCTCATCTCAACAGACTTCACTAAACTCATCTCATGACACAGAAACTGAAGAAGATGATGATGAAAGTGAAATGGATGATGAGCTGGCTTACATCTCAAGAAAGATAATACACATGTGGAGGGCTAGAGGAAGTGGAAGGAAAAGGTTTTCCATCAAGAAGAGGAGAAATCAAATCAGAAAAGAAAGGTCAATTCATCTGCTATGAGTGCAAAAACCTGGACACATGAAATCTGAGTGTCCTCAGCTCAGAAGAGAGATGAAGAAAAGTCCTAAGAAGAAAGCAATGATGGCTACTTAGGATGACACTGAAGGAGATGACAGTCCAAGTGAAAAATCAGCCAACATATGTCTTATGGCAAACAGTGACTCATCAGATAATGATGAGGTAAGTGACTAAGACTTTTGAACTGACTCTAACTGAACTCAAGTGTGCCTTTGAGAATCTTCTTTATGATTCAAATCTCCTAGTTTCAAAAAAGCTCTCATTTAAAATCAGAGCTAGATATAGTTCTTGAAAAGGTTAATTTCTGGAAAAAGAAAATGAGAATTTGAATCATAAAAATAGTAGTCTCATGTTGTCTCACATGAAGCTGTCTGAACTTACTAAAAGTATGAGGCAGCCTCTTGATGAGCAAAGGCTAAAGCATCTTTCAGAAGAAAACCAGAATCTCAAGAAACAAACAGAACTCTCATAGATGATCTGGAAAAATTGGTTAAGGGAACAAAAAACCTTGAGAGACTCATTGGGTCTCAAGAAGGAATTTTTGATAAAGCTGGACTGGGCTATGAGAAGTCCTCCAGTGAGATCTGGTACAAGGATTTCTTCATTCCTGCAAGAAAAAAGGAAGAAAGAAAGATGCTCTTGCTGTAGTAAATTTGGTCATAAGGCCACTGATGCTACGTAAGACATGTAGCATCCAAGAGAAAGGTCACTAACCATGAAGGACCCAAGTATAAATGGGTACCTAAAATTAACCTCATTGTGTGACAGATGTGCCTGGCAGCAGCCAAGTCAAAGAAGGTGTGTGTACTGGACAGTGGTTGTTCAAGACACATGACAGGAGACAAAAGCAAGTTTTCTGTCACTTGAAGAGAAGGCTACTGGGGTTATCTCTTTTGGAGACAACAGTAAGGCCCAGATTAAGGGCATTGGTAAGATTGGTAAGACCAACTCAGCTCAAATTGAAAATGTATATTTTGTTGAAGGTCTGAAACACAATTTACTGAGCAATAGCCAACTGTGTGACAATGGTTATCATGTGAATTTCCAACCAAATTTCTGTGAGATCACAGACTCAAAAAATGGAAACAAGGTCTTTTCTAGAACTAGAAATAAAAATCTTTACTCAGTCTCTCTTGAGAGTCTGTCTGATCTCACATGTCTCATGTCTCATGACCATGAAAAATGGCTATGGCACAAAAGAGTTGGACATATCAACATGAGAACCATGAGTCAGCTTGCAATCAATCTCTTGTCAAAGGACTACCTAAAGTTAAATTTGACAAGGATATGATTTGTGAGTCATGCATAAAAAGCAAGCACAACAATCAAGTTTCAAATCCAAGACTCGTGTCTCAACTACCAGGCCACTTGAGATTCTCCACATTGACTTGTTTGGACCAACTAAGACTGCCAGTCTGGTGGTAAAAATATGGTTTTGTTATAGTGGATGACTTCTCAAGGTTCACCCGGGTTCTGTTCCTATCTCAGAAAGATGAATCTTATGACTCTTTCAAAACCTTTTTCAAAAAGATTCAATCTGAGAAAAGATATGGAATTGGATCTGTAAGGAGTGACCATGATGGAGAATTTGAGAATGCCAAGTTTAAAAAATTCTTTGACAAAAATGGCATCACTCACAATTTCTCTTGTCCAAGAACTCCTCAACAGAATGGGGTAGTTGAGAGGAAGAATAGAACTCTTCAGGAAATGGCAACTTTACTATGTGACTCTGGAAATGAGAAATACTTTTGGGTAGAAGCTGTCAACACAATCCTGCTACATTATAAACAGAGTTACCATAAGGAAGATCTTGAATAAAACTCCTTATGAGCTTTGGAAAGGCAGAAAGCCCTCAATCTCTTACTTTCATGTTTTTGGATGTGATTGTTATATTTTAAATACTAAAGATCAGTTAGGCAAATTTGACACTAAATCTGATAAAGGAATTTTCCTGGGATATTCACTAACATCTAAAGCTTATAGAATATATAATCTGAGAACCAAAACTACTGAAGAATCTGTGCATGTAGTGTTCAATGAGATACAAGGGAAACTTCCAAAAAGAAGTTAATGAAGAGATTGAAGAAATGATGAGAGAACTAAAGATCTCAACACAAGAAGCTAAGGAAAGATCCTCACCTGACCAAAAGCTAGTGAGATCATCTCAATCTGAGCAAAGAGGAAATATTCAACCTGAAGGACTGTCTCACAGAAGCAGCAACCTTGAGACATCTCATAACCTCCAAGAAGAAAACAAGCCAGATGATGAAACTGAAACTCAAGAAACAAGGCAAGAAAATATTGAGATCCAAAATGAGCATGCATCTCAACTGCCTAGAAGCTGGAGATTAGTGAGATCTCATCCCAGAGAACAAATCATTGGAGAAACCTCAGACAGAATCAAAACTAGGTCTTCATTCAGAAACAATGAAAACTTAATGGTCTTATTATCTGAGACTGAACCAAAGAACATTGATGAAGCTCTCCATGATGAATCTTGGGTTAAGTCTATGGAGGAAGAGTTAAATCAGTTTGAGAAAGCCAAGTCTGGAATTTAGTTCCTCCACCATCTCATCAATCCATAATTGAACTAGATGGGTCTTCAGAAATAAACTAAATGAGAAAGGGAAGGTCATGAGAAACAAAGCCAGACTGGTGGCACAAGGGTTCAATCAACAAGAAGGAATAGATTATGATGAGACCTTTGCACCTGTGGCAAGACTTGAAGCTATAAGGATCCTGTTGGCATTTGCTGCATTCAAGGACTTCAAATTGTACCAGATGGATGTAAAAAGTGCCTTCCTAAATGGAATCATAGAAGAAGAAGTCTATGTGAGACAGCCTCCTGGTTTTGAAGATCCTGACCATCCTGAATATGTGCTCAGACTCTCCAAGGCTCTGTATGGTCTCAAGCAGGCTCCAAGAGCTTGGTATGACAGGTGAGTTCTTTTTTAATTAAAAATGGTTTCACCAGGGGTAAGATTGACACTACCTTATTTAAAAAGGAAATCAACAAAGATTTATTAATTGTTCAAATTTATGTTGATGATATCAAGAATTCTCAAGTCTCATGTAGGGAGAATTTGAGATGAGTATGATGGGTGAGCTGAGATTCTTCTTAGGGCTACAGATTAGGCAACTGACTGATGGGATCTTCATTAGTCAAGAAAAATACACTAGAGACCTACTCAACAAGTTCAAAATGAGTGAGGCCAGACCAATGAAGACTCCTATGCACCCCTCAACTTAGATTGACCAAGATAAGCTGGAAAAGTTGTCTCAGACAAGCTTTACAGAGGTATGATTGGTTCCCTTATGTATTTAACAGCCAGCAGACCTGATATCAGTTTGCTGTGGGAATATGTGCAAGGTACCAATCTGATCCTAAAGAATCTCATCTCACTTCTGTTAAAAGAATATTTAGGTATTTGATTGGAACCACTAATCTTAGCTTATGGTATGAGAAAGGAAAAAGTTTTGATCTCATAGGATACAGTGATGCTGATTTTGCTGGTGACAAGATGGATAGAAAGAGCACCAGTGGATCCTGTCAATTCTTAGGAAAATGCCTTATCTCCTGGTCATGCAAAAAGCAAAATACCATTGCCTTGTCCACTACAGAAGTTGAGTATGTCTTAGCTCCTGCATGCTGTACTCAAGTACTATGGATCAAATCTCAATTGCAGGATTATACAGTCAGGTACTCTAAAATTCCTATTTACTGTGACAACACTAGTGCCATAACCTTGCAAAGAATCTTGTTCACCATTCTAGGTCTAAGCACATTGACATCAAACATCACTTTATAAGAGATCATGTGGAAAAAGGAAATATTGAATTAATATTTGTAGATACCAAAAGTCAGCTAGCTGACATCTTTACAAAACCCTTGGTAGAAGAAAGATTCATTGAAAATTTAAAATTGTTAAATGTGTGTTGTCTTGATTAAAATCATGAACTAAGCTCAACTTAGTACTGGGTTATATGCTAAGAGTCTCGTCAGAGATGAGACTCAGGGGTCATCTGTTAAGAGACAAGGTCTCAGATGCATCTTTTATTAGACGCATCTCATGACAGTCTCAACTCACGTCTCATGAAATCACTGAGACGTCATTAAGGAAGGTAATGAGAGAAATGTGTCGTTGAGAAACGGTCAGTAACTGTCCTTTCATTAAGACTAGTCGTTACAACTATAAAAGAACGTGCTCAACCACCACAATAACTCCCCACGAAGTGCAGTTACTACTTCTACTCTCTCTCTGCTCTTAGACTATTTAAGTCTCCTCTCACATTCTATTCTCACTTTCTCTTCTCTCTCAATGCGTATCAATTCACTGCTCTGAAACTTCCTTATTCTGACAAATCTTCATCTTCTTCCTCACCTGATAAAATGTCTTCCTCTAAACAAACTCAATCTCTTAGTGTACATTCAAGCCAAAAAAACTTAAGTCGTTCCCTATCCCCACAGCCTAGCACAGAAAACTAAGCCTTCACTGTCCACTCAACCTACCCAACCTTCTCCATCTTCTAAATCCACATCCTCCAAGAAGAGCACTCCTCTGCCTCCCAGAATGAAATCCCAAAGGATGCTTCCCAAGTCACCCAAACTGCACCTCCTAAATCCCCTGTTCACATAGACCTAACTCAACCAGGATCCTCTAAGAAAGGGAAAGAAAAGTCTGTAGAAGGGAAAAAAGCTCTCTTTCCAATCAGATCTTTTCAACAATGCAGAAGTTGAAGACAAGTTTACAAAGAGGATTTGCTGAGAAGAAAATCATTGTGGGAAGGGTTATCTCATCCCAGGAACTGAAAGATGAAGGGTGGGCATGAGTCCTTATTTGGAAAAGCAAGGATGGAAGGACTATCTGACTATGACAGACTCAGTATTTCCAAAGATGACGAGGGCATTCTATGTAGCCTGCTACAAAGCTAAGGGATCCTCCCAGGGTCAGCCCCACATCATCTCTGACATCAGAGGTGCTCACATGGAACTAACAAAAGAAACCTTAGGTGCAATCACTCAGGCACCAATAGCTGGAAACAGACTCTACAATGAAGAGGACTGGTGGAACATATGGAATCCCTTCAGCCAATGTAGGGACCCTCCCTTTTCAAAGGTGGTCTCATCACAGACGCTGCCTCATCCCTGAACCATTTTGGCAAGTTCCTGTTCCATCTTGTTGTCAAGTGCATCATGCCAAGGGTTGGCACTTTCAACAAGGTCTATCATCAAGACTTGATGGTGATGTACCACCTCAAGCATGGAATTCCTCTGAATCTCCCATTCCTCATTCTCAGGCACATGGAGCATGCCTTCCACAACTCCAAGATCAATGCATCTCTTCCCTTTGGAATGCTCACTACCAGAATCATGAGGCATTTCAAAGTTGATTTCAGTGGATGTAACAAGTCTGATGAGAGACCCAGGCTATGTTGGAAAGACAAACTTGAAATCTCTTGGCTTAGATGGTAAGACTATACCTTCCCCTACTTTTCCTTTATCTGATCCTTCTCCTCCTGTACCTACCACAACACAGGCTTCTCCCTCATCCAACTGTCTGAAGTCAAGAAGAAAAAGAAGAAGAAGGTCTCAAAGGAAGTTGTCGAGGGATCTCAAGAAGGTTCAGAGATCCCTGTTAAGGAAAAGAAAAGGAAAACTCAGCCTTCTGTCTCTACAGAGACTGAGACTAGGAGAATGAAGAAGAAGAAAATCTAAGCCTGATCACACTGCTCTAGCTCATACTGAACCAACACCTTTCACAGTTGAGAAAACTCCATAAGCAAGGTGGAGAAGAAGAAGATGAAGTAAGGAATGAAGAAGAATGAGCTATGTTTGAACAAGAAATTGAGCACCATTCACCACTGCAGCAAACATCTCCTCAATTACCTCCTCCATCTCCTCTACCTGAGATAAGTTCACAGGAAGTCTCTCCTATCAGAAAGATAGTTGCTGAAACTTTGGTAAGCTTAGAAAAGGATACCACAACCTCAAGCTTTGAGACCCACTAAGAGCCGCAGCAAGTGAGATTGAGATTGTTCCAGTGACCACCACTCAACAAGCTACTCCAGTAAGTCCAAAACCAACTTACTCCGTTCCTACTTCATTTCCCACTCCTGAAAAATTCTTTGTTGAGACCATCCTGCTCAGCTCACCACAACCCAATATGATTAGTCTGCACCTCCCACTGACAGACCTGAGCCAGCTAAGGCACCCTCATCTGAACCATCCATTCCTACTCATCTGTCCAATTCAATCAATACTTTTCTAAACCAATTACAAGAGGAACAACAACAACAACACCAGACCCTCTAAGCCAGAATTGAACAGAATCAGAAGAAGATCTTAAAGAAACTAAAGCACCACAAGAAGAGGCAGGAGGCTATTCTTTCAGGATTCGACACAGTCCTGCAAGCAATGCATACATCGAATGAATTTCACAAGAGGATGAACCTTCATCTTTCCAATTTGCCTCCTCTGCCTAAGTTTCCTCAAACTGTGTTGCGACCATCTGGACCTAGCTCAGTCTCATCCTCTTCCCTTTCATCCTAGTTATGCGAGTCTTTCATTTTGATAATGTCAAAGGGGGAGAGTAGGTTAGATATATCTAATGAGAGTCTTAGGTAGGAAAACTTCATAATTTTGTAGGATATGATCAGTTTGATAGTTAAAGATGTAATTGGCATCTTTTCACAGCTTTTTGTTGAGATGCAGTGGCATCTTTTGCTTTGTAATCCTCTAAACTTATGATTAATGAAAATTGACTCTCAGATATCTGTAGTATATTTTCTGTTTGGTTTGTTTAGCAATCTAATTGACATTTTAGCTCACAATTGAATATTAAATCTCAGAACAGAAAATAAGCTTATCACTCAGGGGGAGTTCTTTCCCTCAAGTATTTCTGTTACAAAGAGATTGGACATCTCAGGGGGAGTTAAAGTTATACATGCATTATATTCATTTTTATCTCATCAGAAATTTAAACTTATAGTTTGCCATCATCAAAAAAGGGGGGAGATTGTTGAGACAAGCTCACCTCCAAGCAGTTTTTAATATGACAAACTGACTAAGTTTAAATATACATATGAGATGCATCTTGTGTTGCTGACTGTGTGCTCAAGTGTGGCAGAGACTTTCTGTATCTAGTTACTGCAGGTATTCATAAAGGATAGAAAGAATCTGAAAGACCACTAAGATAAGCCAAGTCATGGATAAAGAAACACAAGAAGCATAAACTGCAAGATGTCATGATTCAAGGAAATCTGCAACAAGTCCATGTTAGTTTAAAGGATCAGATGCAAGCTCAAAGATCAGTTAGATATAGACAACATGTCTTGATCCAGAATCTAAGAAAATTGGACTCAATCATTAAGTCAGTAAAAAAAAGGCACTCAAATGATTTAAGATGCCAGTACACAGCCTGAGATGCAAGCCTATGTTCAGATGATATCCTAAGAATAGAAGAGATCTCAGCATGAAGCCAAAAGAGACTCAAGCACTGCTTGAGATGCAAGCCATGAATAGATGCAGTTCAGCTTGAGATGCAAGGACAGCTTGAGACGTCGTCTCAAGAACAGACGAAGCAAGATGGGATCTCATCAAAGATGCAAGTAAATTGTAACAGAATCTGGATAGAAGCAAGACTGCATGCTCAATGATAGAAGACAGCAAATGGGGTCAGCATAAAGTCAAACAAGGACACAAGGACTCTGACACAGTGACTTAGCCTGAAAAGTTGTTGCCTCCCTACTGAAAAGACTGTACCTGTTGTTGTGTGCTCTAACAGTTTGCAACGGCCACATAACGGCTAGTTTCCAACTGTTGATATAAAAGAGACAAGATCAAATGCTGATAATGAGAGAGAAACTTCCTGCATTACTGATAGCAAAAAAAAACCATTAAGCATCTTATCATATCTCAACTGACATCTCAAGTGCACATCTCAGTTGTCTGTGAACAGACTCATCTCGTCTTGAGATCACCTGTCTCTTCTCATCTCTCTTGTGTGCATCACTATTATATTGTATCTTAAGTAGAGAGATTACCTAGCTTACCCATCTCCATATCCATATTGTGTATACTTGTAAGCTAGACTCATCATAAACATTTACTATAACTTGTCTCATCTAAGATAGGAAGGTTCCTAGTCTTAGATTGAGGTATTTGCGTCCTGAAGAGGCTGTAAGAAGACTTGTGGCTCAGCTAAGATAGGAGTGCCTAGCTTAGTGTGAGCTAGACGTCCTAAAGAGGTTGTAAGAATACTTGTATTGGCGGGTTTGTCAATAGTTTGAAAATCTCATGTGTTGTGAGGACTGGACGTAGCCCAAGGAGTGGGTGAACCAGGATAAGATCTCTGCCCCCTGTCTCTTATCTTGTCTTTACTGAGCTTATCCTGAAATAACTAAAACAACTTAATAACAAAAGTAATAACTGAACCAATATTCAAGATAAGATTCTGAATTAATCTAGAATATGAATCATCACTAAAATTGTATTTATTTATATATCCTGTCTTTACAGAGACTCCAAGTCAAAGAACTTGAGAGCACATCTCACACAATCAATTTTAGTGTGAAATAGCAGGAACAGATTTGAGAAGTCTCTATTCAACCCCCCTTCTAGAGACCTTCAGCCAACTTCAATAGGTGCTCAAGCTCAAGCTACCAATCCAAAACAAGGAAGTTGTAAGGAAAGAAGAGAGCAAACCATAAGAGAGTGGTAATAAAAAATCCTATGGTAAATCCTAACTCATCCTCTTCTAAACCCGTTATTGAAAATGCTCCTACTTCTAGTACTTATGATATTAAATGCTTTAAGAGTTTGGGTAAGGGTCATATTGCTTCCCAATGTCCTAATAAGAAAACAATGTTGTTAAAAGAAAGTGGGGAGTATACTAGTGCAATCTCTAATGAATCAACACCAACTAATAGTGATGAGGAGATTGAAGAAATAGAAGAGAAATAAAAATTATAGAACTGAGGGCAATGTTTTTTTGGTTAGAAGTATAACATTCCTACCGAAATCGTGTAGAGTCTCCCCTATAAATTGGATATTTCCAAAATTTCCATCTCAACCTGAAATCCAGAAAACCAAACAATACACTACATGATAGTACAATGTAGTTTCTCAAAACATGATAATGCCCCTCAATAGTATTAATGTATTTTTATCATCAACAACAACATCTAATACACCGGAGATCTATAATCCTCAAAATACTAAAAGATCCCGAGCATCTTCACGCTCATTGCCCTGGCCGGAGGGAACACTTGTATAACTAAAAGATAACCACAAAACGTGTGGTGAGACTAGAGTCTCAGTGAGCATAACTATGCATGCAAGCAATGTGGGGAAGCAGGCATATGAGATGCAACATACAACACAATTCATCATGTCATACATAACTATTCTAATCATTTTACTTCAATATACCATATCTCAACTAAATTGAAATAACATATAAATGCAACTCAAGGTAGATATTCTATGCATGACTTGTATTGCCCGGCAGAACGGGGTCTTTTTACTGATTCTATGGCTAGACCTGAGCTCAGACTACAAGGAACGTCTTCCTTGGGACGTATCCCACCACTTATTCTGGACCGAAGTCAAGTCTTAATGCACAAATAACTGGGCCATAGCCAAAATTCTAGAGCGAAGCCAATATTCTTAATCTGGGCTTAAGCCAATATTCTTAACCTAGGCCGAAGCCAAATTCATTTTAGTCTTATTCTGGACTGAAGTCAAGCTTGATTAATTAGGGTTTGGTGGCCTTGCTTTGAATAATTCTAATTAGTCTTCTAGCTTATTCTATGGTTTCCTTAGAACTAGTGTCTTTAGTTCAAACACATGCAATAACTTCACCCCTTGAATCACGAAACATGCACCGGCGACATAGTCCAGCACTTGAGTCGTGCTCATGGAGTATAAATCCACACAAACCACACATGCAACCATCAATACTCGACATTTAACAAAACGTACCTGTCGTACCAAGGGGACACTTAGATCCTAACAAAAACACTCACACCATTAACGTAGGTGAAATTCCTACGGGTCCTGGTATGACCATGGTAAACCATAACTAGTCCCCATAACTCACACACCCACCTCCATATTGGTTAGATCTCTTGAATGAACCCTAAGTCCCTCCCTTCCCTTTCTTTAGCTTGGTTTGCCATTGCTTGATTCTTGATTGTCCTTTAGTTGATTGTATTTGCATATTGTGAATTTTGGCATGAGATTAGGGCTTGTATGTTAGGGTTTAACTCCATAGTAATAAATGATTGATTGTTTCATGGTACACTTGTATATTGTTAGCATGTTTACCCTATATTTTTAAGTTGAAAATGAATTTGGCCTACGACCACCAAACCCTAATTAATCAAGCTTGACTTCGGTCCAGAATAAGACTAAAATGAATTTGGCTTTGGCCCAGATTAAGAATATTGGCTTCGGCCTAGAATTTTTGCTTCGGCCCAGATTAAAAATATTGGTTTCGGCCCAGAATTTTGGCTACGACCCATTTATTCATGCATTAAGACTTGACTTCGGTCCAGAATAAGTGGTGGGATACGTCCCCAGGGATGACGTTCCTTGTAGTCTGAGCTCAAGTCTAGCCCTAGAATCAGTGAAAAGACCCCATTCTGTCGGCAATGTAGGTCATGCATAGCATATCTACCTTGAGCTGCATTTATACGTTATTTCAATTGAGTTGAGATATGGTATATTGAGGTAAGACGATTAAAATAGTTATGTATGACATGATGAATTGTGTTGTATGTTGCATCTCATATGCATGCTTCCCCACACTGCTTGCATGCATATTTATGCTCACTGAGACTCTAGTCTCACCACACATTTTGTGGTTATCTTTTAGTTATACAGGTGTTCCCTCCGGTCAGGGCAGTGAGCGTGAAGATGCTCGGGATCTTTAGTATTTTGAGGATAATAGGTCTCTGGTGTATTAGATGTTGTTGTTGATGATAAAAATACATTAATACTATGAGGGGCATTATCATGTTTTGAGAAACTACATTGTACTATCATGTAGTGTATTGTTTGGTTTTTCTGGATTTCAGGTTGAGATGGAAATTTTGGAAATATCCAATTTATAGGGGAGACTCTGCTCGATTTTCAGTATGAATGTTATAAATTATAACATCCCAAAGTGTAATTTAGTTTCATAAATTTTGAATGAGGAATTGTCCTGATTGTAATGGGTATGAATTTTGTGGAAGCTTAAGCAAACGTTGGATTGCCTAAGCAATTATGTGGTTTGTATGAAGATATCGATAATGGCGTGAAATAATTTCAGAAACTTAGAAAAGTGTCTCCAACGGACATTGTTTCTAGGTTCACGAAATTAGGACGTTACAAGAAGAGTCCTAGGTAATCAATCCATCAAAGAGGATGATCAAAGAGAAAGCATTTTTCACACTAGGTGCATAGTTCATGGCCAAGTCTGCTCCTTAATCATTGATGGAGGGAGTTACACAAACATGCCTAGTGTGAGGATGATAGAAAGGATTGGATTGACAACCACCCCTCACCCTACAAACTAAGTTGAATAAGTGATGAAGGGGAAAGGGTAGTTAATAAACAAGTCCTAGTAGCTCTTTCTGTAAGAACATATCAAGATGAGATTATGTGTGATGTGGTTCCTATGGAAGCTACTCATATTCTTTTGGGTAGGCCATGGCAATTTGATAAGAGAGATATCCATGATGGCTTCTCTAATCAATTTTCTTTTAAACATAGAGGGATGAAAATCACTCTAATGCCTATGTCAACCCATGAGGTATGTGAGGACCAAGCTTTATTGAAAGGTAGGAATTGAAAAATTGAAATAAGAAACTTAGAGAAAGTCTTCAATTAACACCTAACTTAATTGACTTTGCCTCCAACAATAAAGGAAAGCCCATAAAGCTTAATTGAATTTATGAATTCACATTAATTCATAGTGGCAAAGACCACCAACGTCGAGGATCAAATAATGTGTAGGGGAAAAGAAACAAAAATACTTATTACACATTAATACAAAGAATACTTATCTCACCAACAATATTAAATAATATGATTAATAGGTACTTCAGAACAATTGCTTACACCAGTTCTAACTATTGATGTAGAAAAAAGCCTCTAACTCCACAAGAGCAACCTGCATTCATTTTAAAACCTATAGGATATACACAATTTCATGACAAAAAGTAATTTTTGACCGATAATTACCAATCCCTCATAACCTAATGTCTATGGCTTCAATCAATTTGCAGAAAATCCCAAACCATAGTAACCCACAGTAATTAAACCCTTAAACCTTTAGAGCGAGAAGACAGAAGAAAAACATCACCTTCAAGTGATAGTGAACTAGGGCACTGGTCGGTTGGCACAAGTGGAAGACGGCGGTCGCACCAATTGTAAACATTTGCGCATCTCAGAGACAATACAAGAATTTTGTCTTTTAGCGACGGCCAAAGGCCGTCACAACAAGGGGAAAACCGTCGCTACAATGCACATAGCGACGACCACAAGGACTTCGTTAAAATGCTCATCGTTAATATTGTAGCGACGAGAAAAAACAGACGTCACTACGTAGCATCTGCTTGCCCGTCGCTAAAGTCGTCGCAATGTTGAAGGTCATCGCTAGCAGAAAAGATAAAAGGTCGTCGCTAATGATTTATGTTTAATTTTTTTAATTAAAAGATTTATGGTTTGAATTATTATAAATTTTATATGATCTTTGTTAACGATGTAATATAAGAAAACAATAAAGACAATATAAAAACATCAATATAAATAAATATATATATATATTTATATATAAATAGTACGTATTTATACAAAGAGTAGAAAAATATAATACAAATAAAAATCATGGCTGATGGCGAATAATTTTGAGAGAATATGAATTTTGTGAGGAATGGTTGGGAGGAATGAATTTGGGGGAAATGGATGAGAAATTTGGAAATTCAGCAAAATGTAATTTTTGGGAGAATAATTTTGGGAGGAATGAATTTTGGGGGGAATGGATGAGAAATTTGGGACAAGAATTTTGGAAGCTCAAAAACGAGAAATTTGGAAAAAGAATTTTGGTAATCATTCGTGCGTCTCATAGAGTACCTGAAGTTTTTTTTTTTTTTCTTTTCTTTAAACGCATTAGGTAAATTAATTTTTAAAGGCAACGGTTTTTAATTCTTAGAGCGCCATGTAAAATGAGTTCAAAACAAACCGCCACAAAATAATTGTCGTTATTCACCCAAAATGCATAGTCCACGTGGTTCAAAATGTAAAAATATAGTAATTTAAATTTCCGACCATCAAATTTAGTCCTTATTTTATTACTAACCGATATTAAACTGGTTTTTAGTTACTTTTATTAAATATTGGTAGAAAGAATAAAAACGTAAATCGATACCATAAAATGCAAAAGTTTCCCCTTTTAACTTTAACTTGATAGATACTCAACGAAACTAGCATATGTTGTATTATAAATTCATATTTTCTCTAAAATTAAACACAAATAGTCATATAAGAACCATTTAATAAAAAAATAAAAATGTAAATTGGACCAAATAGACGAAATTTTGCTTAGTCCATCTTAGAATTGTCCAATTTCATATTCTCTCAATTTCATTTCATCTTCGTAAAAAACCTAGTCATTATTTAAAACATACATATTCTTTAAACAATGAACATCCATGGAAGGAAAGAAAAATCATAGAACCTCTCAAGAGCAATCAATCAATCTAAAGAGAATTTGAGAAAACTCTTGTTATTGAAGAGATAATGAATTCAGTACATACAATCATTTATTTATACTTAATGCAGGAGATCACTTATATACCCCTAACAAACTA
Organism: Sesbania bispinosa; assembly: GCA_026901365.1. Taxonomy (NCBI): domain Eukaryota; kingdom Viridiplantae; phylum Streptophyta; class Magnoliopsida; order Fabales; family Fabaceae; genus Sesbania; species Sesbania bispinosa. The sequence continues at coordinate 122,160 of QLOH01000039.1, read as the reverse complement.
ACACACAAATTAAACTGACAGAATTGCATCTCCTAATACCCTCTCGCACAAGCTAATATATATTTTTTGGGTAATTGTGTCGTGGCACTCAAATATCCCAATTTCTCTAGCTAGCTAGAAGATTAAATAAAATACATTAATCTCTCAAATTTAGGCAACGATGATATGGCTTCAATGGCATTGCCTATAGGCCATGCTGTTTTCACAAGAGCATCTTGATATTCAATTGCCTTCGCCACCGTAATCTCTTGCAATGGATCCAGGCCTGCCAAGCAGTCATTGCAACAAGACCAATAAATTAATATATATAGTTGCCAGCATTTCTGAAAGAAAAGAAAAATATCAACTTTATAGCACAAACCTACCAAATCCATCAACGAGCAATGTGTACTGATACATAAGATCCATGCATACATATGGAAGTCTCGTCTTTGCAAGAAGTGGATAAGTGAATTTGGCATCCTCAAGATTTGTTTCACAAGCACGCTTAGCTTCATTCTCAAGATCCACAGGATGAATTTTGGAATTGGGTTTATTTGGATCAATGATACCAACCTAATTAACAAATTAAAAGTGAACAACAAATTAAAATTAGCAAGCTAGGAATGAAAAAATGATAAATTAATTTCATGATTTAATTAATTAAATTAAAATAATAGATACATCTGCGGATAGGTAAAAGAAGGAAGAAGTAAAAAAAAGATCTTTCTGTCCACTTCCCCTTCCACCGTTCCATATTCCACCAAATGTGCAATTCGGATGGGACATGGAGAATTCACTTTGAGAGCCTTGTTAAAGTTTGATACAAATTTCTAGAATATGTTAGATAAGTGTAGAAAAAAACTAGATATGTATGTTAGTAACTACTAGATAGAAAATTCTAGAATTATGTAAACAATTAAATATAGATAGAGAACTCTAGAATAGATATCTCTAGAATTCTCTTGATAAAACATGAATGGTGTGTTGAGGCCTATAAATAGGCCATGTACCCAACATTTGTAACTAAGCAAACTAGTAAGCCATTTCTACCCAAAGCTATTCCAACTATTCCTCTAAGCTAGCTTTCCTTTCAACTAAGCCTATCAACATAAATTTGCCTCCTCATCCTTTCTACCAATCAAAGAAGTTTTCACTATTTGATAATTCTAAAACTAACAGTGGTATCAGAGCTACGTTCGATCATCTACCGGGCGTAGAAATATTACCCCACTACTTCCGAAAAATTCTCCCAATATCCAACCAACTTCCAATAAATTTTCTATCCCATGGCTAACCCCATTCAACCATCATCTATCCCTATTCCCATTTTTAATGGTGAAAATTATGATTTTTGGAGCACAAAAATGAAGACATATTTCACCTTCCAAGATCTATGGGATACGATAGAAGAAAGATTTTCTGCTCCAGAAGACACCTCAGCCCTACTGCGGCTCAAAAAAAGGAGTTGAAGGAGAACAAACAAAAGAATTCGAAGGCACTGTTTATTTTGCAACAAGCCGTGACCGACACAATTTTTCCGAGAATAATAGGTGCCAAAACCGCCAAAGAAGCATGGACTACGCTGCAGGAGGAGTTTGAAGGAAGCGAAAAGGTACGTGCTGTAAAACTCCAAACTCTACGGCGTAACTTTGAATTGCTAAATATGAAGGAAGTTGAGACCGTAAAGGATTACTATTCTAAGATAAAAGAAATAGTTAACCAAATGAGAGCTTACGGGGAAAATATTCTTGACAAGAAAATTGTCGAAAAAATTCTAATTACTCTTCCCCGTAAATATGATTCGATTGCGACAACGATTGAGCAAACAAAAGATCTATCTACCTTATCAGTGACAGAGCTGATGGGGTCACTTGAAGCTTATGAGCAAAGATTGAATAGGCATGATGAGGACTCAGTTGAAAATGCCTTTCAATCAAAGCTAAAATTACGGTCTCAAAATAAAGGAAATGCAGAAAAAAGGAATAATGGAGAAACTTCTAGAAATAAAGAGAATTCTAGAAATTTCTTTGGAAATTATCAGAATGAATATCCTCCATGCGGCATTTGTAAAAGGACAAATCATGCCGAAAAAGACTGTCGGTATCGTGGAAAGCCACAATGTCATCACTGCAAGAAATTTGGACATGTGGAGAAGTATTGCCGCAACAAAAATAAACAACAAGCAAACTTTGCTGAAGAGAAAGATGGTGAGAAACATCTTTTCTATGCTACCCAAGATTCCAATAATGAAACAACTGGAAGTTGGTACTTGGATAGTGGCTGCAGCAATCATATGGCCAAAGATGCAAGCATCTTCAAGGATATTGACGAATCCGTCAAAGTGAAAGTCCGAATGGGGAATGACACTGTCGTTGAATCAAAAGGCAAAGGCACCGTTATGGCGGAGACGAAGAAAGGTACGAGACTTATTACTGACGTTCTACTAATTCCCAATCTCAAAGAAAATCTCTTGAGCATTGGCCAAATGATGGAGAAAGGTTATACTCTCCACTTCGAAGGAGACACATGTAGAATATACGACAATAAAAAGATAGAGATTGGTCGAGTAAAAATGGAGAAGAGAAACAGAAGTTTCCCAATAAGCCTGAGACAAGGCTCTAATATTGCCATGAAAGCGGAAGTTGACGACTCATGGCTTTGGCATCGAAGATTTGGCCACTTCAATACCCATGCCTTGAAGTTATTATATCAAAAGAATATGATGAGAGATCTCCCATGCCTAAAGGATAATAGTGAAGCTTGTGAAGGATGTCTTCTTGGCAAGCAACACCGACTGCCGTTTTCAACCGGCAAAGCATGGAGAGCAAAGGACTTGTTGGAGCTGATCCATACAGATGTATGTGGACCAATGCGGACATCGTCACTCCATAACAACAGGTATTTCATTCTCTTCATAGATGACTTTTCTAGAATGACTTGGGTCTACTTCATAAAAGCAAAATCAGAAGTCTTTGGTATTTTCAAGAAGTTTAAGGCCCTTGTCGAAAAGCAAAGTGGGAAACAAATAAAAGTACTTAGAAGTGATCGTGGCAAAGAATACACATCCCACGAGTTTGATAAATTCTGCGAAGATGAAGGCATTGAGCGACAACTTACAGTCGCATATTCTCCGCAACAAAACGGAGTGTCTGAGAGAAAAAATCGCACTGTCATGGAGATGGCCAGATCGATGCTCAAGGAGAAAGGATTACCAAACACATTCTGGGCTGAAGCAGTCTATACTGCTGTGTACATACTTAATAGATGTCCGACTAAAGCAGTTCAAGATAAGACTCCGATCGAAGCTTGGAGCGGGCAAAAGCCATCAGCAAAGCACCTAAGGGTCTTTGGATCTATTTGCTACATACATGTTCCAGAAGCGAAGAGGCACAAGCTAGAAGACAAGACCGTACGAGGCATCTTCCTTGGGTATAGCACACAGTCAAAAGGCTACCGAGTCTACAACTTGCAGACCAAGAAGCTCACTATTAGCCGAGACGTTGAAGTCGATGAAAATGCTGCTTGGAATTGGAATGACGAGAAAGTAGAGAAAAATATTTCTATCTCAATGCAGCAACCTGAAGAAGGAACTGCCGAAGTCCCAGGTGAGCCTCATTCTCCTCCGCAACAACAAACTCCATCACCAGAGTCTACTCCAAGACGAGTTAGATCTTTGGTGGATATATATGAAACCTGCAACTTGGCCATACTTGAACCTGCAAGCTTTGAAACAGCATCAAAACAACAAGATGGGCCTACCATAATCTACTGCGACAACAAATCAGCAATAGCAATGACTAAGAATCCAGTGCATCATAGTAGAACAAAACACATAGCAATCAAATACCACTTCATCAGAGAAGCAGAAGCAACTAAAGAAATCAAGCTAGAGTATTGCAAGACTGAAGATCAAGTAGCTGACATATTCACGAAGGCACTACCAAGAGCAAGGTTCGAACAACTATGCATTATGCTTGGAGTTACAGAAATTTGTATCAAGGAGGAGTGTTAAAGTTTGATACAAATTTCTAGAATATGTTAGATAAGTGTAGAAAAAACTAGATATGTATGTTAGTAACTACTAGATAGAAAATTCTAGAATTATGTAAACAATTAAATATAGATAGAGAACTCTAGAATAGATATCTCTAGAATTCTCTTGATAAAACATGAATGGTGTGTTGAAGCCTATAAATAGGCCATGTACCCAACATTTGTAACTAAGCAACTAGTAAGCCATTTCTACCCAAAGCTATTCCAACTATTCCTCTAAGCTAGCTTTCCTTTCTACATAAATTTGCCTCCTCATCCTTTCTACCAATCAAAGAAGTTTTCACTATTTGATAATTCTAAAACTAACAAGCCTTAAGAACTATCTTTCTGCATTCTTCAAAGTTGGAGCCAGATGTAGGGGCAAAGGCCTTATATTCTTCTCTCGAATATTTGTATGTCCCTTTGAAGAATAATAACACCAAAAAGTTTACTTGTTATTGGCATGCCATATGCTCGGAAAAGAAAAAGGGAATATAAGAATATAGTTGAAATTTTGAAGCTTCTACATGCACCCTTCCTTAAAAGGGAAGGAATTTAATTAGCATCAAAGCATGCAGTATTGGGTGTGTAGAAATGAAGAATATGTTTACCATCAAAGCCAGCTAAAATGCATGGGTTAGGAGAACCATCAGTGACCTTGAAAATCTGGGCCCGAGATGCGTCTCTACCATAGCGCAAATAACTGAAAGAAATGTGTTAAGTCATACATAGGTGATGTATCAAGAATCAAGCTCCTAATTACGGGAAAATATATAGTTGTTCTTATAAGAATATATTTATCTCTTAATTTTTTTCTTTACATTTAATTATTATGAGTCAATTTCCGTAAACTCCTCAATAGAAATACTTATATGAGAAAAAAATAGAATGAATCTTAGAAGTTAAAATGAATTTAACTTCTTTAATAAGTTGGAATTAGTTATATTAAGATATTAAATGGGGGAACTTCTAAAAAGTTGAGTTGTAGGATAATTTTTAATGTACGAGAGAAATTGAATTCATTTTATATATCTTTTTGATTTTATTCTATTTTCTTCTCTCGTAAGTTTTGTACTGAACCTTATATGTATTTAAAGAACAAGAAGAAAACCTGTGAACATAGAGGTTATATTTCTTCCCCTTGAGTACAACTTTCTTTATGTATGGATCATCTCCATCTTTCACTTTGGGAGCTTTTTTAGCTGTGTCCCTTGAGACAGCATATGTCATTTGAACTGATGCACCTCCAAGATCAACTACTCCCAGTGTTTTTGAAAACTTTTTTCCCAAGTTCCCTAATAGATAGTTAATGGTCACCTACAGAAAAGTAATTAACAAGGTTATATATCAGGTCTTCAATATAATTGTCATGAAATATTGTACACGAATTAACGAGGTGATTGAAACTAAGGGTTTGTTTGTTTACACTTTTAGAAAAACCATTTTCCGTTTTTTCAAAATAGAAAACTAAAAAACTTGTTTTTTAAAAACAATTTTAAAGAATGTGACTGTTTTAAAAACCTAAATTTTGAAATTACTCTGATGTAATAACAAAATTTCAGGTCCTTAAATCATACCCATAGATAAGAGCCTTCTTTGGTTCCATCAATAACAGCTACTGCATCAGGTTGAATGTTCAAGGTACTTCTGTTGCAGAGCATATCTCTAACCTGAGACAAAATGGAAGATTAATTTAAACGTTGAAATTCCTAGGCGTAACTTTAACTGCTAAAACAAGTTACTTACCGCTTGTAATATCTTTTCAGAAGCATCCCCATCCAAAAGCCTTAAACCTGCAGTTGCCTGCATTAATACCATTAAAATTTGGAAACACATTATATACGAATTAAAGTCGTTTACATATTAATTCAACCAATCAAAACTCAAAAGTGATAATAATTAACACTCAAAATTATGAACTAGTACGTCACAAATTAATACAGAGATCAGAAACACTTACACCAAGCCTAACGGGTGTCTTGGAGTGCAACTTGTCAGGGACCACACTTTTTGCTTCCTCTAAAAGAGGAACCAGAGATTCTGCGGCTTGTTTAGGATTATCTGCGTATGCACTCAAACCGGGTGTGATCTACAGCAGAACAATGAAGATTATAAGAAGCGATCGAAGAGAATGATAAATTAGTTAAATATATATACGTTTAATAAATTTGGTTAGCTTCTAACTAAGTTATACAAGTTTTAAATTCAAACTTATAAAAAAAGCTCTTATAAAATTATAGGTGGTTATAAAAAAATTAAATGAAAGAACGTGAAAAAGTAGTCATCGAAATTAATTTTAATTTATGAAAAAATTTTATTTTTTAATATTTTATTTTCTTTTTCTGTAAGTGATTATAGTGAAATTTATTTAAGCTAACTCATTATTTAAAAACATGTGATTTTATGTATTTATTAAAAATTTAAAATAAATAGGGATTAAAATTAAAATTTACGGATAAAAATAATGATGATTAACATGAATAAATGTCCCTAGCTAAGCTAGCTTCTTATTATGAAGGGAGACAAAGCCAAAAAGATGTCACGTCACCATATCATAAAACTCAAGATGTTTGCCAAAGTGAAGGAGATCCAAGTTGTGGTCAAAATGGAAGATATGCACACGGCTGCCAGTGCTACCAGCATCAAAGATCACAGCGTAAGAGGTAATGGATTGTCGTTTGGGTAATATCTTACGGTGACTGTTACTGAGTAGTATGTTGTTCTCAAAATACAGGGAGGAGGAGATTAAAGGCATTAGCAAGAGAAGAAAAGTGTTGAGGGTTAGGAAGTCCATGCTCTTAGTCTGTGACTACAGCAAAGAAACCAATTGCGTAGGACTGACTGAGTGAGCACTTTGATTCACTAGTTATGATTCGTGCCAATTATATATAGCCGCGCGTGGAACGTACTAGAGGTGGGTATCCGATTCAACATGATTATTCAAGCTTTAAGCTACAAATTTTGTGAAGCATATGAAAATTCTTCGAAATGGACGTTAACAACAGTTTCTTAATTACCACCTCAAAGGGGGAAGCTCCTGAGATAAAGTGAGTCACTACTCACTGTATTCTTCGGAATGGATGCCTTGTCAGCATTTTCACACCCTACAGAACCATCCACGTTATACGCATGGGTACATTTTATCGTGATCTCTGAACAAAGCAAATATTTCCTGTCGTATTAATTTCTATTGTGAAATGTAAAGACATATATATATATATACTATAATTTTGAAAAATGGTAACGGGTAATTATATGTTAATAATTTAAAATATATTAAACTAAAAATAAATCCTTTTAACGTACTTTTTAAATATTTCTTTGTTCTGATTTCTTGATAAGTATTTTAGCATATTCAGTCGGGAAAAGATTCATTCACACCTTAATTCACTAAAAAAAACCGGTTTTAAGAAATAGTGAAAGTTTTCTCATGTAGTGTCGGTGCCAATTATCAATTTTCATGTAGTGATTTTTTTTTTTTTTGGTAAAAAGGGCAAAACAAAGCAAACAAAAGAAAAACACAAAAAATTACAAAGGAGGGACGTGGTTCCCTGAGCATCAGCTTGCAGCTGAGTTTTCATTCCATCTAAAGGTTCCATAATTTGGCTGAGAGAGGACTTCCACTAAAAGCACCATGTTTTGCTAAGTAATCCGCACACTGATTCCCTTCTCTCAAATATGCTGCACACAAATAATCCAGTCTCTCTGCAACAAGTCTTGAATAGCCTTGACAATGGTAGCATACTTGTGAAAAATAGGCACTACGTGCACAGCTAAGGACGAATCTGTCAGGCAAAGCACATTTCTAAAGTCCTTGTTCCAACAGATATTTAGGCCTTCCAACACAGCTAGAAGTTCAGCTCCCAGAATATCAATATCGCCCATCACAACCATAATATCCCATGATCCAACTCCCATCATGGTGTCTAATTAAGCCCCCAAAACCAGCTTTATTGTTACTCACACTACCATCTGTGTTCAAAGCCACCTGATGCAAAGTGGGACGGGTCCAGCTAATCCAACGAACGTTACTAGATGATTCTTCTATAGCTCACTTCCTGCAAATACAGACTGGAAAACGCATGCTAAGCTTCAGATAGATTGGTCAATTTCCCAAAGCTGTCTTGATATTCACTATGAAAAACATATCGGTTTCTGGTTTTCTAAATTAACCAAAGAGTTGCAAGGAACAAAGGACCTGCAGATGACATCCCCGCCAATAGCCAGTCCGGGATTGAATTATACATGCTGGAAGAGCATAATTCAGCTAACCCCACCCTCTCCCAAATCACCTTGCTGTTGGGGCAGTCACGCAGACAATGTGGAATGGTTTCCACTGCTGCATTACACAACGGACAGGAGGCATCCAAGGGAATACCTCGTTGACTGAGCGTGCTTCTAGTAGGCAAAGAGTTATGAAAATGAGCCAGATCATAAACTTAATATTCTTAGGTGCCTTAGTTTTCCATATCCAAGTCCAAGATGTACTGGTAGGCACTGTGGTAACTTGGAGAGCCATTTATATCCACTCCGAGCTGAGTATTCACCTGAAACCTCTGGAGCCCATATAGTCGTGTTTGGGATGCCATCACACAAAGTAGGAGAAAGTGTGTTCAGAACATGCAATACTTCCGCAGGGACTCTTGTCCATAGCCATTCTAACATCCAGGTGCCTTGTCTCCAAACATCCTTGACTGTTACATTGATACCATGAGTGTCCACAAAAGATGTCTGGTCACATAATGGGCCATTACCAAGCCAATTATCAAACCAGAAATTCAAACTACCATCACCCAGTTTAAAAACAAACCCGTGCCCAAGCTCAGTTCTAGCTTTAAGTATTGACTGCCAAACATAGGAGCCCCTACCAGCCTGTACCTCTAGGATCTGTCTTCCCTTCAAATACCTCTGTTTGAAAATATCCACCCACAGCTTATTACCATGCATAGTGTGCCAGAGTAGTTTGCCCAGAAGAGAAACTTTTTGACGCCTAGCAACCTTTACACCGAGCCCTCCAAAACGTTTAGGCCAAGAGATTTTATCCCAACCAACAAGATTGACACCCTTCCCTTCATGATTCTTCCAGAGGAAATTACGAGCTAGATCGTCCAGCTTATCACAAATATAGCTAGGAAGCCAGTAGGCTTGCATGGTATAGACAGGTATGCTAGCCATGACTGCATTCACAAGTGTTAGTCTTCCCGCTTTCTTAAGGAGTTTCTGCTTCCAAGAAGCCAATTTAGAGTCAATTCTATCCAACACTGGTTGGAAATGCTCCCTGGAAGGTCTTCCCTGGAAAACTTGGAATCCCAAATAGCACCTCAAGTTAGATGTAAATCTAATGGAGGATAACCTTGTGAGTCTCTCTTTTGTAACATTAGAGACGCATTTTGAAGCCAACGCTCGCGACTTATCCAGATTAATTTTCAACCCAGAGGCATTACAAAATTGAGCCAGGAGGGAATTCATAAATCTAACCTTTGAATTGGACGCTTTTAGAAACAGGATGCAATCATCAGCGAAGAAAAGATGTGAAATCTTCGGACCTAGTGTGGAAAAGGAAATAGGCATCCATTTCTTTTGGTCCACGGCTTCTGTTATCATGTATCCCAATTTTTCCATATAAAGGACGAAAAGATAGGGAGAAAGGGGGTCTCCCTATCTGAGCCCTCACATATGAGTAAAAGAAGAAGAATAACGACATCCATTCCACAACAAGCATAAAGAAATGGAGGTCACACAACTCATGATAAGATTTATAATAGAAACTGGAAAACCATACTCCCTCAATACTTGATAGAGGAAATCCCAATCAATTCTGTCATAAGTCTTCTCCAAATCTAATTTGAAGATGAGGTCACCTTTCTTTTTCTTAGATGTATGAATATGATGGAGAGCTTCCTGTAACACAATAACATTGTCAACGGTACCGCGCCCTGGAATAAAACTACTCTGAAGAGGACTAATGAGCTCATTGAGAAAAGGTCGCAAGCGGGCCACTAAAACTTTAGTAATGATCTTGTAGATGACGTTACATAAACTGATATGTCTATAGTCTTTGGACGTGAGAGGTTCATCAATTTTTGGAATAAGAACGATGAGAGTTTCAGCTATACTAGGGTCAATTCTCCCACACCTAAAAGCATCGCTAACAAGCTTCCAAACTGTATCACCCACAATGTGCCAGTAAATTTAAAAAATACTGGTTGAAACCCAACAGGTCACGGGGTCTTATATGACTTCATACTCAAAAGAGCTTGGTGGACTTCCTCCTTGGTCACCGATTGCAGTAAACTGTTAAAACAATCACTTGGTATCTTAGGCATAGAAGGGGTATGGATAATAGAATTTTGGGCCTCTTTAACACAAAACAACCGCTTGTAGAAAGACACAGCTTCCTTATTAAGATCTTCATTATTGTCACACCAAATACCATCTGCAATGAATAACCCATTAATTTTGTTCCTCCTTCTACGAACGATTGTTTGAGCGTGGAAAAAGAAGTATTCTTATTTCCAAACTTAACTCATTGCTCCCTAGATTTTTGGAACCACAACACCTCCTGTGCAAGAATTGATTCATATTCCTCCTGAAGCATTTTTTGCGTGTGAAGTAGAGAGGCTGAGTCAACCCGCTCCAAGCACTTTTGGATACCATTCAACCTATTCTCAATTTTTCTCTTTCTGACAAAAAAATTACCAAATGTGTCTTTATTGAATTTTCTTGATTCCTCCTGCACTTGCTTGAGGGCGCCCATAATATTTCTTGTTGACATGTTCCAAGCATTAGCCACTAGAGCCTCTTAAGCTTAGCCCAAATTGCCTCAAAGCGAAAGGGCCGCTCACCACGCTTTTTCTCAAGAGGCCCAAACCAAAGCAACAATGGGTTATGATCTGAATACTTCCTACATAAAACTTCTAAGGATGCATCAGGGAAGCCCATGCCCCACTTATGATCCACCAGTGCACGGTCCAAACGCCGAAGATACAGTATACCTCCTGGGCCAAGTCGTTGCCAAGTAAATTTATTCCCAAAGAAGCCTAAGTCCATAAACTGACAAGAGTCCATCATAACTGTGAATGATGAAGCTCTAGTATTACAAAAGACCCTACCTCTCTGTTCATGTGAGAATTGAATCTCATTAAAGTCCCCAATAGCTATCTAGGGAAGAAAGAAGGTCTGACGCAAACTACACAAATGGGCCCAAAGCTGTGTGTGTAACATTGGAGTTGGGCTGGCATATATGCAAAAGCAAATCCAACTATGAGTACCTGATGAAATTTTTAAAGAAATTTCCTGGTAGTAGACATCCATAATCTGGAAATTAAACGGGCCCCCAATTGGTGCCAACACCCAGATGCCTCCAGAATGCCCTCTCGCCTCCTCAACAACAACCTTATCATAGCCCAATTTGCACCAGAAATCTTTAGTTTGATAAAAAACAACATGAGTCTCAACCAATACAATAAGGGAAGGGTGAAATCTAGTAATCAACTCACGGATATACCTTTGCCCCTTACGATTGGCTGCACCCCTAACATACCAAACTAGAGCATTAAAATTTGAGAACCGATTCATCATAAAATTAGCAGGATTGCGTTCCTAGTACAAGGGAACCCCATTAATTGTTGTATGTATCTGCGACCATCTCTTGGTCCTCTCCACAATCTTCAATGATCACTGCGTCCATACTATCATTAGCAAGCCCTGCATCGTTTTCCTGTGAGCTTGATGTCAAATTTGGATCCGATGGTTTGGGCTCATCCACAAACCGGAACCTATTGGGCCCAACATAAACCACATCTAAGCTCGTTTGAATCTGTCCTGGAAAGACTTTGACCTGGGTTGGTCCACCTGTTTCAATTCGACCCATCTCAACACTTGGGCTTGATAGAGTAGAGTTGTCCACTATATCCTTTTCCGCCTCAATGGGTTTCATGGCTGGTGCAATAGCTTGGGCGATGGGCTTCTGATTATTATCCGCGAAAATCTTAGGCTGAAAGATAGCGGGCTCCTTGCGAGGCCCTTTTCTCCTAGACCAAATTTTCTGACTCCCTGTTCCCGCAACATTACTAGCATTAAAGGCTGTTTTTTCAGCTGAGAAAAGTTTCCCCGTATCATGCTCTATCTGATTAAATAGAGAGGAATATCTATTCTCCAAATCATGGGATTTCTTTCCCTTATACGCAATATTCTTTCCGCCCCCTGCATCAACTTCGTTGTTTTTGACTTCAAATCTTTTCCCCGAGATTTCATCTCTCTCTTATATTTGGAAACAACAATCCAATCTCTATGCAGATTCTCATTGGCGTTATTCACGCTTTCCTGTTTGGAGCTAGGGTTTGCATGGCCGCTTGCCTTCCTGAGCTAACCGGTTCTGCCACTGTACTTGGCTGCGCTGAGTAACATAGTTGTGCCGTTCTCGTACTGCACACTCTAGCAACATGACCATATCTTCCACAGGAAGAGCACAATAAGTGTAAGCCTTCATACTCCAGCACACAGTACCAATGATCACGTAGCCATACTTTCCCCACTACCGGTTCATCCAATGAAATCTCCACACAGACTATGGCGAAACGTCCCCGTTCTACATTCAGTGTGTTCATATCTACTTTGATAGGGTTCCCGACTGCATAAGTGTAGGGAAAGAGGGATATAAAAAAAAAAAAAGGAAATAAAGATGTAGAGAGAAAGTGAAAAATATTATAATTTTTTTTTGTAAGAAAATAAATATTATGAGTGATGTTTTGAAATTTTAGTTCCTAACTTAAATTACATTTTATATTTTTATTTTTAAAAATTCATAGTAATTCTTTATTACCCTTTCTATTTCATAAACTCAATTCTCTCTTTATTGATAACAATTTAAATCATAAAAAAGATAATTAATTTTTTATAGAAATGTTATTTAAAATTTTATTTATACAAAAATTAAAAAATAAATATTTTTAAATTAAAAAAATAAAAGTTAATTTAATTAAATGTCAAAGTCTCTTTCAGATTTTATTTAATAGTTGTGTTTTAGGATGACTAAATAGTTTAAATTTAAATAGTTTAGATATATGATCGTATGTGTGCTTGTTATGTTATTTTAATACATTGTGCAATGCGAAAATGCTCTTTATTTAGCATCCTACAAATTACATAAGTGTTGTTGGACATTTTTTAATCAATGTTATTTCGACAAAAAAAAAATGAGAAAATTTATCAGGAACGGAATAAAAAATCCTAAACCTACAGAGAAGAGAATTACTTTGCTAATACAAAAATGTAATTAATAAAATCCTAAATATTTATTTTAACTATTATAATATATTTATTTACCATTTTTTAGGTTATTGTCATTAATATTACACTAGCTAACTAAAGAGTTGTAACTCAGTTGTCAATGCAGACTGAGATTGTGAGAAAAGCTCCCAAGTTCGATCCACAAAAACACACTCTTACAGAGAGGTGTGTCTTAACTGTGATTAAACCCTGAATAACAGAACAAGATTGTCTTAATAGAGGATACATATATATGTGGTTAAAACCAAAAAATATTACACTATCTATTTTAATTATTGCCCTATTTATTAGTTCTTTTATTTAAAAACAATACTTCATTTTTAAATAAAAAGTACGTATACGTGTTCGAAAATAACTAAAAAAAACCTAAAATTGCAATTACATAAACTATAATTTTATTTACAAATTAAAAACAAAATTTATTTTAAAATTATATGAAAATGTATGTCAATTTATATTTATTAACTAATTCAACATTTTTATCAAACATTTTAATAACTTTCACTTTAATTGTAATTTGTTTTTCAAATCTCATCTAAAAATTTACCCTGTGTTTCGTAATAGATTATATTAGAAAATAATTATTCTTTAAATAATTAAGCTTCCGCACAAAGTTAGCAGAGAAAAGTGATTATTTTTTCAAACGCTCTTCAAAAACTTGCAGTAACAAGTGCATGCACAAAGCAAGTGTTGCCTATAAAAAAAAAAGTGTTGCACAAGCCTATAAATTTATTTAAGTAGTTAAGAGCAAATTGTAAATTTTAATTAAGAACTCTAGACCACAAGTAGTTTTCTGATATTAAAAAAAGAAATGATTTTTTTAGGCTTAATTGCACTTTTGGTCTCCCTACTATCATCAATCCGCGATTTTGGTCCCCTACTTTTTTTTTCGCGATTTTGGTCCCCCTATTATTCCAAATTCACGATTTTGGTCCCTCTAACACATACTTGGGAGGTATAGGGGGACCAAAATTTTGAACTACATTGCGAATTTGGAATAATAGAGGGACCAAAATCGTGAAAAAAAAAGTAGGGGACCAAAATCACGGATTGGTGAATAGGGGGACCAAAAGTGCAATTAAGTCTTTTTTTTTATATATTGAAAGGGACAAGCCCAAAAAAAAATGATTTAGAATCGCAAAGTTCCATTAAAATTAATTTGAAATTATTAGTAAGATGTTTTATAACATTAAGGACCCGTTTGGTGGACAAGATGTGATAGAATATGATAGGATAGACGAGGTGGATAGAAACAAGATAAGATAAGAGCATGATAAGCTCTTATCATATCCTATGTTTGATGCACACCAGATAAGAAGGCGAATAACATTTTTTATCTTATCATACGTTTGAAATGAACATATGATATGATTATTTTATCTTATCATACGTTTGTAATAAAAATATTAAAAAGTATCAAAATTATCATAAGAAAAAGGAGAGAAGAGAGAGGGGAGAGGGGGAGAGAGATCAGAAGGAGTGGAGAGAGGAGAGGGAGAGAAGGGAGAGAGAAAGAGGAGAGAAAGGAGAGAGGGGGAAAGGGAGAGAGGAGAGGGGGAGTGGAAAGATCGAGAGGGGAGAGAGGAGGGAGGAGAGAGAGAGGAGGGGTGAGTGGAGAGAGATAGAGGAGAGGGAAGGAGAGGGAGAAAGAGAAAAAGGAGAGAGGGCAAAGGAGAGAGGGGAAAGGGGAGAGAGGAGACAAATGAGGAAGAAAAAATTGTATCCTATCCTATCACTCCTCAATCCAACTCCCCTCTTGGGATAAGAATTACATTACAAGGAAATGATAAGATAAGCCACATGATAGAGTTATCATATCCCATTGGTGTAACAAACGTATGATAAGTGATAAGATAAGATAAAGTTATCATATCATATCCACCAAATGAGCCCTAAATGTTAAATATTATTAAATTATAAAATAAATAAATTATCATAGTTATAAGTTTTGAAAAGTAAATGTTTTAATAATATATATATATATATATTAAATATTAGTTTGAATTTTTATTTTTTACAAGGCGTCATAGTCAAGCTTAATTTAGAGTGTGTTTAATAAGTCATTTCAGATAGCTGAAAGCTGAAATTAGTAGCTGAAACAATTTCAGCTGTGTTTGGTAAGGTGACTTTTTGGGTAGCTAATTAAAATATTTTCTTGAAAAACTACTTGAGGTAGCTTTTTTAAAAAAACTTCAATTTTCAGCTACTACATGAAATTAATTACAAATTTATCCATCAACCACTCCTACTTATCATTATTTAATAATTAATGATGTCCTTACATGTCATTTTACTATTTTCAGCTAATTTTACCAAACATTTTTAATCAAATCAGTCAGTTTTTCAGCTTTCAGCTAATTTTTCAACTAATTTTACCAAACACACTCTTAAGCTTTCGCAAGTCTTCCTTAAGATTTTCAGACCCTACCAATCTTCAATACAATTCACCAACTATTCGCGATGAATAAATGTAGTCGGAGCATTTTATCATGATTCTTATTAAAAAAGGATTCCCCTTCATTAATAGCTTCCATAAGAATGTAAAACTTTTTTTTTGTCGACAGAATGTAAACCTTTATATGGTGAATTATTCTTCAAATAGCTTGTCATTATTTTCAGACCCTACCACTCTTCAACCACGAGTCACTAACCATAAACATTAAATGCATCGGCCCATTTTATCATATTATGATTAAACAAAAAAAATTCCTTTAAGTGTTGCATTTTAGGAAAATATTTATTTATTTATTTTTAATTTGAAGATAATATTGTTTGTTATTTTTATTTATATCCTTATCTTCTTCTAATTAATTAATTAATAAGAGGAAAAATAATTATATGGACATAACTTATTAAAGTGATAAATAACATATATTAGGAATCTGAGCAATAATCACTATGCCGAAAAAGGCCTTCAAGGACGCTCCCGTGCAGCATTAAAGGGCGCTTTCGTGCGCACTAATAGAAACTGCTCTAGTTTGGTCATTAGAAGGAGAGCGTGCAGAGGAATGCCCTGACAGAAGCCAAAAGAGGGCGTTCCAAAAAATCACGGAAGCGCCCTCGTGAAGCATCTTCAGAGGAGGACGCTTCCTTGGAGCGCCCTTGTTTTAAACAACAAGGACGCTTCCCTGGAGCGCTCTCCTTAAGCACAAGACGTGCTTATGGAGGGCGCTCCTCCTTTTATTTATTTATTTTTTCATTTTTTTTTGTTTTTTTACCCCACTTTAACCTGCATATTTATTTCAGTCTGATCCCAATGACTTACTCCAAAACCATGCATATTAATTCCTTAACATTCAAACACTTAGTCATTCTATGAAGAACCCTTTAATTTCATTTATGTAACACCCGCATTTTTGCTTATATGTTGTTATTGTGTGATATAGTGAATTTTGAATGATTAAATATTTTTAATCATCAAAATTGGTTTTTAAAAGGTTAGAAATTAATTTCCTATTTTTCTAGAATTTTTGGGAATTTTTGGGAATTTTTGGGATTTTTGGTGCAAAATGACCTTTTTACCCCTACACTTTTTGGAACCGGACCAAAATGCCCTTGATTTGAATCACCAAAATCTGCAACATTTACCAAAAATATCTCATTTTTCCCTTCCAAAACCGTGAGCCATGTGATGGTATGGCACTTAACTTGTCTTACACATTTCCTTACTCAAAGAAGTAAGAAAGCCATCATTCTTTCTTACACTTGCACCATACCTCTTCATTTGCATGCAAACCACTTCTCACTCTTCATTTCTCTCCTTCCAAACCGTGAGCATTCCTCTTCTCCCTCACACTCTCCATTTCTTCATTTTCTTTCCTACACACACTTGGTGAAAGGTTCCATTTTTGAACCTTAAACCTCAAAATCTAGCCTACATCCTTTGGAGAAACTTACTTGGGTGATCAAGAGGAACATCAAGAGGAGATTATCTTTGAAGTTGCTGCACCTTTTCCAAGTTTAATTTCCTTAGGTAAAGGGGGGGAGAACCTTGAACTCTAGTAGGATTGGTGACTAGAGTTAAGGATTACCCTTGATCCTTGTCTCTAACTCTTTTTCCTCTTGAAAAATGAATTTTTGGAACCTATTCCTTGGAGGAATTGGTTCGGCTATGTATATATAATGGCTGCATGTGTGTTTAAAAATTGTTATGATGCTTAAAATGTGTTTCTTTGGTGGTCTTGGATGCATGCAAACCATGATTGTTGCTTGAAAAAAATTTTCCTTTTTTCCTTGTTTTTGGTTCGGCCTTGGCTTGATGGAGGGGCTGCATGTGTTTGAAAATTCATTTGGTGCTTGAAATATGTTTATATGATGAATCTAAGTACATGCAAATGGTTGTTTGAAATTATGAAATTGGTTTGTATGATTGGATCATGAAAATGTCACCTTTTTGAACATATTTGAAAAGTATGAACTTTATGATGATGATTGGTATGTTTGAGTGAAATAACATGAAATTGATGAATTAGAATGCTTGTAGATCACCATACTTGAGTTTGCTAATTTTTTGAAATTTATTGAATTTTGGTGAAATTCATGTGTTCTTGATAATGTTCTTGGTGTTCATCATGTTCTTGTTCATGTTCATGAGAAACTCATGAAGGGAATGTGTTTGATCTTGAATTGGTGATGAGGAAAGTGTTAATGTGTTTATGGGCCTTAGTGGCCCAATAAGTTAAAAAGGGTAACCACTTAAAGTGACAAGTAAAGTTAAAAAAGAACACTTTTTGGGTAAAATGCCTAAGTTAAATTCGGGTACAAAGAAAAACCCATATAAAAGTCATCATAAAATTCATATAACTTAATGGTAACTTGAGAAAATAGACCCTTATGGGTTACCTAACCATTGGGCCTTTAGTTTAGGCCCAATACCTTCAAAAAAACTCATCAAACTCACCATAAGGCCAAACAAAAATAACAAATGCATATTGGGCCTGGATTAGTGTTGGGCTTCAACTCTAATCCTACTCATCAAGATCAAAGACTTAAAACTAAATTAGTGGGCTTACTAATCCCACTCACTTAAGTTCAATAAACTAATTCACTTAAGGTAATTAAGCAAGGAAGAATTAATTAAGCTAAAGTTAATTAACCCTAATGGAGATTAACCTTAATCTTAATCATTAATCACTAATGAAGTATTAATCAAACTAATTAAGCCTTAATGATGATTAAGAACTAATTAATTATGATTAACCTTAATCAAACGTAATTAAAAGCTTAATCCAAGATTAAGGAAGAGATTAAGAGATAATTAGGGATTAATTAGGATCTTAAGTAAGGATTAAGACTTAATTAAGGAGAATTAAGATTAATTATAGTTTAGTTAATGAAGACTAATCATAATTAATGGTTAAATCCAATCTTAATTAGACATACAAGACACAATTATAAGTCTTAGTAAGCTATAGGACTCAAGTGAAAGTGATCATCACTTCAAAGAACGAAACATTAGTACAAACTAACATAAAAATTTATAACCAATACACTCTTTTTGCATAAGACTTGAGAAGCTTAGTGAGAGAGTGCGGTCTTAACCCGAGATGGGGTTTGGTTTTCCTTGTGAAGGGAAGACATTGAATCGGGCCGTACCACGGGAAGGTGGAGACGTAGAATGATTCGATGGGCTTTGCCTGTAAGGATGTGTATGCTTTGAAACCTTGTTGTGTGTCATGCATCATAAGCATTGATGATATTCGAGGTTGAAGACCTTACGACCTATATGGCAGTAACACTTGGTACAGTGTGAAATCGGTTGGGAAGGGTGCAACTGGGTTTTGCAAAGAACGCCAGTGGGTCCTCAAAAGGGACGCCAGCCCTGAGGATAGCCTAGCTCCCGGAAGATCTCAGGTGACGTAGATTAGCTCCCTACTGTCGAGATTGGGGAATCCAGCTTAGCTATTCCTGTCGCTCTCATGATTTTCGGGGTCAGTTGAGATTGTCTGGAAGAACGCTTAAATGATTTGGCCAAAATGTATGAGCAATGCTCTTTGTACCAATGCTAGTACGGACTCTAACTCCTGATACGTTGTACATATATGGTCGGGCAGTTGTTGTGTGCACTGTGGATGGTGATTTTTCCCCGGGCCCTCATGCATTAGATATAGCATTGTAATTGCAAGGCATGCAATAGTTTGAATGCGTCATGATGATGTTATGTGTATTTACTTGTTGCTTGAATTGTGTGAAATTCCTGTGTGTGTGCTCTAGTACATCATATCCTATGTTTTGTGAGTTCATGTGATGTGTTCTCACCCCTTCCTTTCTACTATCTGGTTGCTGTGTCTCTTTCGTTACGTCGATAGCCGGCATTGGAGATCCTCGATATGACGTCAATGAGGGTGGAGCTACGCTGGATGCCCAGGGGTTCCTGGAGGGTGACGGACCTCCCTAGAAGATGTGTCTTCACCGGAGAGGTCCGAGTCATCATCACTCACCCTGGCCTCCCGTTAGTACCTGAAGTAGACTTCGTTGTACCGGTGACTCTCGAGTTCCAGACACCACCTAACTTAGTGCGTTATACTACCTTTCGTCCTTCGCGTCACCGTCCTGCATCGTCTGTGGCATCACGGTCATCCAGGATTGAAGACTCGGTTGGGCCAGACTCCCCCAGATACTCACCCACTTCTGAGGCTTCAGGCCCACAGCTTTTGCGTGCTGATGCGCAAGGCCGCTCCCTCTCGGATGAGTTAGAGTTGATTATCATTGATGATACGTCAGAGGAGGAGGAGGAGCCGGAGGAGGACCCCTCTAGCGACGAGTAGGATAGTGTTGTTTGAGTCTAGTTAGTGGCAGCTCTGATTTGGCGACCTCTCTTTTGTATTTTATTGAGGTCTTATTTATTTCAGTTCACTTCTAGAACTCTTATTTTGATTTTGCTATTGTATGGCTCGAGAAGTACACTATTTCTGTATATAACTTTATGCACTGTTTATTTCCATATGTTGACTTGCAAATGTATGTATGATGTACACTTACGTGGCGTGATGATTACTCTCGACGTTTTATGAAAACAGGTTTCACAAGTAAGGAAAGAATATTTGATAAACACTTAAAACAGAATTAGAGATGTAGTAGGTTGACAACTACTAATCTATTTCAAAAAAAAAATCCATTTTTTTAACAACCCGCATGTAGTACTTTCGTTGGTCACGTGTAACACATGTGGCATTCTTAGTGGTAACTAGGGGTGTCGCAATTTACACATTAAACAACACACATATCTACTTCAAATGAAGAATTCAAACTTGTCATACTTTGAATAGTTTCCTATGCATGCTATAAAGTGTGGTGAAAGTATGAAGTACCTATACAACTATATAAAAATAACCAAAATACATGACATCTCACAATACTCAACTCAATTGGTAAATATACATGCATCTCATATGCTTAACAACTCTAGTTATCTAAACTATAAAAATTTTGGCAGAGTTTCCTCTGTTTATTCAACATTTCCCAATTTATCTAACAGCTGTAAAAATTCATAACAGCAGCCAGAATTCATCAGTCAAAGAGTTATTACCAGTCAGGAATTTAATATGAAAAGGTACACAATTTACATAACTTGTCATTAATATAAAACTTTGTTCAACATTTTCACATTATGTACATGTTTACTTACCCTCATAATGTACAAATTAATTACAAACAAGTGGTTACTACATGCTTTGCCCATTCTTCTCGAACCTCATCAAGCTGCTTCGTTGTGTAAGTTGAGCTTCGGTACTGAGCAAAGCACTGTAAAAGGCAAAAATTGATTTCAATAAATAAACTAGTAAATGAGGGTTAAAAAAACTTAATTGTTATCACAAGTTATAATTACCTCTTTAGGTATTGTTAGTGTGTTTTGATCAATGATCTCCTTCATAAAACGCATTACAAAGAGCCCACAGTCGTCATTGTTTGTTTGGGTTGGACACTACAAGTATAATTAATTTAAAATAAAAAACACTTATGCGCTTAGTTATGAAGAAACACAATGTCCAAATCTGAAATATATTACCTTAATGCGATACCATATGGGATCAGGGATAATCCTATTCCTTGATTGCGGGAAACCGCTCAACTTTCTATATTCTTTAAATGATCTAAACCAATATGACAAATAAATTGTATAAGAGCTCTTACCAATGTAAGTGTGATAGTATAAGTTATTTGGACATGGAATACTTACTTATCAATCATTGTCTTCATGGGTTCATAATGTTTTGGATCATTATGCAAAGAGTCCAAAAAGTAAACCTTGCCAAAATCCTTAAGACTCAATGCAAGAAGAACCCAATGTCGCCTACAACCACAATCTAAGTTATGTCAAATATATAGTTTTTTAAAAACAAGAATATTAATTGAGACATAAACATATACTACACATACCCGACATGATTGTATGGAACCAGGAACAATTTGTCTTGCCCGCGTCTATTGTACAACACATCTCCCACCAACTTATGTTGCTTGTCATTCACATTGAATGTTGTGGTGAGTTGTGGAGATATGAAAACATATCGATCCGTGCGGGAAGATGGAGCTAAGACTGAATGATATAAATAACTATACAAAAAAATGTAGATAATGTCAAAGCAAGCAAAAAAATAAGATAAACAAACTATGAGATGCTTTGAATTGAAATTACCTGCAATAGATATTAATCACAGTGTCATCCATCCACTCACGGTACAAAACCGAATGAAGACAATTGGGATCGATCCATGCAGTAATTTCATCAGGAGTAACAATGCCTGCACCTATCGTGCAACTAATCATAACAATGCCTGCACCTATCCCACAACTGCTCACCAGTCAATGGAGAAGGAGCCCTATCCTCTTCGGTGATGCCATTGAATGATTTCTTCCATCCCATATAATGATGGGATAAAGGCAAAAACTTACGATGACCCAGTAATACATTCTTCTTACAATGAGTCAAGCGCATCCAAGAAGTATTTTCATCACAAATAGGACATGCACACTGACCCTTTACACTATAGCCAGACAAATTTCCATATGTCGGAAAATCATTTATCGTTCCAAACAGCATCGCCCTCAACTTAAAAGATTCTTCTTTGTAGCCATCATAGACATCTACTCCAGTATCCCACAATAGCTTCAAGTCTTCAATCAATGGTGCCAAGTACACATCTATATCATTACCCGGTTGTCTGGGTCCCGATATCAACATAGATAACACCATGTATTTCCGCTTCATACAGAGCCATGGAGGTAGATTATATATTATCAATACCACCAGCCATGTGATATGAGTACTAGATTGGACACCATGCGGATTCATTCCATCTGTTGATAAAGCAAGGCGAAGATTTTTTGCTTCCTTGCCAAAAGAGGGGTACTCATCATCAATCCTCCTCCATTGCGGAGAATCAGCAGGATGTCTCAACATGCCATCCTTGATTCGTTCATTTGCATGCCAAGTTAAGTTCTTTGCATCAATGACACTACGATACATCCTTCGAAACCTTGGTATTATGGGAAAATACCAAACCACCTTTGCTGGTGTAGTCTCTTTCTTATAACGAGGCACATTGCATTTAGGACACACACTTAATGATGCATGCTCATTTCTGAACAAAATGCAATCATTGGGACAAGCATGTATCTTCTCATAGCTCATCCCAATAGAACATAACATCTTCTTTGCCTCATATGTTCTGTTAGGTAGTACATTGTCCTCTGGTAACATCTCCTTCAACAAGGTGAGTAACTCTGTGAAACTCTTGTCAGACCAGCCATTTGTTGCTTTTAAATTATACAACTTCAACACAGCTAACAACCTTGTGTACTTGGTGCACCCGTTGTACAATGGCTTTTTAGCATCACTGGCTAGGGTATCAAACATTTGGGGACAATCTCTGAGGTCCTCTTCAACCACCTTTCGAATCTCATCAATTCGGTCGCAATCATCCCACTCGGTCCCAAAGTCGTCACTTGGTCCTACATTGACATTATTCTCTTCCATACCACTTTGTTCACTCCTAATCTCACCATAAAATGTCCAACATGTGTAACTCTGATCAATTCCAAAACAGAAAAGATGTTCCCTCAACTATGCTTCACTAACTCCCTTAGAACAAAAACACTTCGTACAAGGGCAGACAATTCTACTAGGATTTGTTGCATGGTCAATGGCAAATTTTATAAACATTTCCACTCCTTCCTCACACTCATTTGTCAAACAGTTTGCAAACATCCAAGAACAATCCATATTCTATCAACAAAACATCAAATTATTTATAATTGACTCGAACAGGAACATATAATTTAAATGTAATAACAAATTTACTACATGCATGTTTACCTAATACCTAAATCATTGTAAAAAATTGAACATTTCACCTTTTTTTTAAGTATCACAAATTTTGGAACACATTTCGTTCCCTATTATCAGCAACTATATCAATATGAATGATAACAATTTTAACATAATCATTTTAATAAAAAATAGTAAAAATAAAAAAGGGTGCAACTAGCAGAAAACACACCAAAACGAGGGGTGCAGATTGAAAAAAAGTTCAGCAAACCTACCTCCCTTCCTTGTTGTGCTT
Organism: Sesbania bispinosa; assembly: GCA_026901365.1. Classification (NCBI taxonomy): domain Eukaryota; kingdom Viridiplantae; phylum Streptophyta; class Magnoliopsida; order Fabales; family Fabaceae; genus Sesbania; species Sesbania bispinosa. The sequence goes on along the minus strand of QLOH01000039.1, from coordinate 98,290 downwards.
TGGCCGCTCGAAGACAATGGAGAAGGAGGCGGACGGAGCTTCTCCTAGCTGTGCGGCACTACGAAGTGTGGGAGGAGAAAGGAAGACGTCGCGACGGAGGAGATGCTTGACGGCGCGAGGGGACAGTGGAGTAGGAGGCCACGCGAGCTAAATGCTTGACGGAGAAGGGGACGGTGGACGGAGGAGGATGAGACGGACGAAGGGAATGGTGGACGGAGGAGGAGGAGACGGACGAGTGTGAGAGGAAAAAGAAGAGGGAGACAGACGCGGGAGTGAATGAGGATCTCTGTGAATGAAAAAAATTAAAAGTGAAACAGGGGCAATGAGGGTGCTCCAGTGAGCGCCCTATTAAAAAAAATACAGTAGGGAGCGCCCTCTATTGCAAGGAAATTAAAAAAAAAATTCCACCAGAAACGAGGGCGCTCCTAGGGAGCGCCCTGTAAAAATAAATAAAAAATAAAGGAGGGCGCTCCAGGGAGCGCCCTCTATTGAAGGGAAATAAAAAAAATAAATTTCCACCAGAAACGAGGGCGCTCCTTGGGAGCGCCCTCAATTCCACAGAATTAAAAAAATACCCTGGGAACGAGGGCACGCAGATGGAGCGCCCTCTATTTTACTTGTAAGGGCGCTCCCGCCCAATTTTTGGAGCGCCCTAAAGACAGTGCTCTAAAATCCTAAAATTGGCGTAATGAATTTTCATAGAAATGAAGATATTAATTTTTCTTAATTTGTGTTTCGTTATCTTAAACCACACTATAAATTATACTCCGTCATTGAATATAAGCACAAAAAGAAAAAAAACTACACACACTAATTAAAAATATTATAGTTAATCTCATTTAATTTTAATGTCATTTCAAAAATTAATTTCATTCTCTAAATTATCCTTTATGAAACACATTAATTTTATTGGAACTTATTTTAAGTAGGAATATTTTCTTTCATTTAGAATGACATGCATGTGGTTTAATAAAAGGGTATTATGGGGATAATATTATTAAATATGGTAAAATTAGTTAAGATTTACTTATATTTTAAACCATCGAAATTTAATTTTTTACTTATATTGGAGAGGTACGGGAGTGGTATATGTTGAGGACTATTATTAAGATATTTGTTAAAAGTTAGGAAAAATATTAAATAAAAATGAGACTTTTTAATATTTTTCTTTTATTATTTGTTAATAAATGTTTTTAGGTTGTATTCACACAACAAATCTCCTAGAGACCGATTTCACGTGGGGAGATTACCTAAACTAAATCCAAAGAGTATAAGATGAAGACATCCTTCATGAGACCTAGGTTATCTATTATTGAAGATTTTGATGATAAACTTTCTTCCTATCAATCATCCAGCCTTTGAAAGATATTCTTTGGCAATCGTTCCTCATTTATCCTTATCGAAAAGACTTGACCCTTAATTCTTACTTCTATAACTTGCGATAAAATATGGGGTTGTGGTGTTAGGACCAACACTCTTCCTACACTCATCCTTTTTCTTGCTATACTTATACTTTTATCTAAAGATATATATATATATATATATATATATATATGGTCATATCATATGAGAATAACTTATAACAACCATTAATAGATTTAATTAATGAAGTTGGCTAAACGTCTCTAGAAGGAGAGGTTGAATAGAGACTTGAAAATATTGTTCCTGAAAATTCACACTTAAATTCACGTTGAGACGTGATCTCAAGTTTGACACTTGGAGTCTCAAGTAGGTTAGATGAGATGTTGTCTAAACAATAATTTTGTAATCAAGTAATGATGATTTGTTGATAAATGAAGCTTGATTATTCTTGAATAGATTTGATTTAGTTTAATAAACAGATTTGAGATGTAAGATTAATTAGCTCATTAAATGTTAAGACCTTAAAAGAGAATGAGTTACACTACTGACTGATCTCACGTTGAGATAGGGTCTGAGATGAGATGGCCTGAGATGTGAGATGAGATGTAAGATGAGATGCATGGACATATCTTAGTTATTACAACTTGGTTTTCTCTGAACAGGTTTAATTTATTTTAACAAACAGATTTTAGATATGAGATGTGCAATATAAATAAAGAGATAGGGAGAAGAGATGCACACAGAGATTTATACTGGTTCACCCACAACCTTTAGCTACGTCCAGTCCTCACAACTCGTGAGATTTCCACTATTGACAAACCCGTCAATACAAGTATTCTTAAAGCCTCTTCAGGACGTCCCTCACACCAAGCATAGGCACTCCTACCTTGGTTGAGCCACAAGTATTCTTTGTTCTCAACTGCCTCTTCAGGCAACTCATGCAGTATTCTTTGTTTTCAATTGCCTCTCCAGGCAACGCATGCAGTATTCTTTGTCTTTGACTGCCTCTCCAGGCAACTCAGTGAGTATTCTTGTTACAGTGCCTCTTCAGGCTTTACAAACGCTCACACTAAGCTCAGGCACCTCCTGACTTAGTTGAGACTTGGTGGTATGAGATGAGATGTGATTGATCTAGCTTGGACTACATACAAAGTATGGATAAACCGTGAGCTCAGCTAGATGGTGGCTCTCTAAATCACTCAAAGAGTGTATACAAATCAGTACAAAACAAGAGCTAAACCTACTACAAGATATTGGCTAAGATAGCATAGGTAGGTAGGTTGAGATTCACTTGAGACTTGGATTTTTCAGAATGTGCAGCAGCATCTCTGCTGAGTCTCACCCGTGTCTCTCACACGTCTCATCATAATGAGACCTCCTTTATTATTCTTCAGAAAACTAGCCATTAATAGAGTCGTTTATACTAGCCGTTGGAAGAGAGAGAAGCTGTTTTTCACTTTTCTGACGTGAGACAGGTGATTTTCTGATGCGGTCTCTGCTGTGACAGTGTACTTGCGTTGAATTGCTTTTGCTGCTGAGATTCTGTCTGCATCTCATGTCTGCGTCTCATGTCTGCATCTGATCTCTTCATCTCAAGTCTGGGTCTTATGTTTGCATCTGATCTGAGACTGTCTCATGTCTGCATCTGCATCTCTGCGTCTGAACTTGAGACTGCGTCTGATCTTGAGACTACATCTGATCTGAGACCGTCTCATGTCTGATTCTGCATCTCAAGTTGAGTCTACATCTCAAGTCTGATTCTGCATCTCTGTTGAGTTTGCATCTCAAGTCTGACTTTGAATCCCATCTTTGCTCAGCTTCATATTTCAAAGTTCTTCTTTGTCATGCTTGGACTGAATTTGATCTTACAATGAATTTGGGCTTGTCTCAATCTGACTTTACAGTTTGAGCTTGTCTCAAGCTGACTTTGAATCTCTTCTTGGTTTGGCATCTTCTATTTTGATCTTATCTCATGATTTTTGAAGTTAAGTTAGAGTCTCATATCTTGGCATATCTTGCATCTGACTATTGATCCTTCCTTTTAAGTTTGTAGACGAGTCTCTTCTTTGAGCATTGGTCTTAAGCTGATTTTTAGACTGAGCTTGCATCTGAACATGAGATAGCATCTTATGCTTGAGTCTGCGTCTCATCTTGAGTTTCAAATATTTGTCTTCTTGATGCAACTTGATTCACTGTTTGAGCTCATCTTGATTTGACTTGATGACTGGCATTTCTAGTAGAGACCCTTTCTGATTGTAGCTGAGACTTTACTCTGATGTGCACCTCTCTCAACTTAGGCTATCTTCCATTTCAAAAACTTTTGAAGACTCTCTAATAAAGGATATTCCTAAGGCCTTCTTCTGAAATTACCTTCAGCATATAGAACATCTAAGCTCTGCCTATTCTTCAAAGACAATTCTAAAGTATGATGTTTCTTATCATTTGAATTTTGATCTTTCTGAATCTTATGAAAGACTTGCATTAATTGCTCAATCTCAGGCTGATCTTTATCTTCCACTTAAGTCTGAGGATTACTACCAGTCTCAATCTGTGATTTCCTCTCAATCTCAGTCTGAGCTTGGTCATGGTTGATCTTTCTAAGTTCTTCATGAGAATCCTGTCTTTCTAAGATCTCACATACAAAAACATCAGTAACTTCAAGAACAGAAAACCTTAAGTTTGGTCAAAAGGTTTGTTGTCATTAAAACCAAATCTCAGAGGGTTTTTGCGCTAACAATTAAGGGTCCTGATCAGATTTTGAATTTAAAAAATTTCAAAATTTCAATTGGACCAGATTATACTGTTTCCTCTCCCAAATTGCCACCGCCCTCATTTTCGTATTCTTCTTCTTTGGTTTTCTCCCCAGCAACCATTGTTCATTAATCTCTTATCTCTCACGCAATATTTCAAAATACTTCTGATAACATATACGTTGTTAACTGCTATGTGATTTAACCAATAATTAAAGAAATAGAATTATGTTATAAAATATGGCGGTTGATTAGGCACCGCGTGAAAAGAGGGCCATGATTCATGCTGTTTTTCTATTTAATTAGAATTTTTGTTTGAGATACAGATCTAGAATTTGCAGGTAGGTATACTGGTTTTTGAATTAGTAAAGTGATATAGTGACATGTTTGTTATATAGTCTCTGAACTGCAACTGCAAGATTAGAAAGCAAAACAAGTTTATTCAGTTAAGTTGTTGATAAGTGTTAGAATTACATAAATTTTCAGATAAAGTACAACACTTATTGATGATGAATTGTTGAATTTATAATCCAATTTCACCCTTCTTAGCTTAATTTGTGGCTTTTGTAATTATTGAAACTAAATCTGAATTTGATGTTATTTTAATGAAGAATCTGTTGATTTTTTACAGACAAAAAGCTAAGGTACAAGTGAAGCATCAAGAGGACAGTGAGCAAGGACAGGAACAATGTAGAACAAGCTCCATAGGATGAAAATTTATAGGAGTCACTTGCTATTTCCTGCGCTCCACCTGTGTTGAGCGCAGACAGAGCGCAAGAATGACTGTTCATTTACTGTTTCCTGCGCTTCACTTGCGCTGAGTGCAGGCAGAGCGCAGGAAACGTAACCTAATTTGTAATGGGCCACAAACAGGGTTCCAACGGGCCTTCAGACAGTATTTATAAGACTTTTAACAGTCAATTTTAGGTATTCAGAGAGTACAGAGTCGTTGAGCAGATACGGAGTTAGGAGAAAAGTGTGACAGTCTCTGAAGTGTAATGGCTACCATGAGTAGCTAAATCTCTCTTTAGGATTGAATGTAGTCGATTCAATCCCCAATTGTATTTTGGATTTTTCTTTGTTATTTAGGAATCTCTATTTTTATAATATTGGTGTTCTTATTCTGTTCTTAATGCTTATCTTCCGTCTTTGTACCGGAGTTATGATGCGATTTCTTAAATACATTGGGTAGCGGTTTTTTAAATTTGATTGGTAAAAACACTCAATAGGTTGAATACCTAGGAATAGGGTTCAATTTATTGATAGCTTTAACAACTGATCTTCAAGCTGGGGCAATTTGTGATTGTGGGAACCAACATGAATTGTTCTGAGTATTTCATAGTTGTGGAAACCTTTATGAAATAATATTTATTTGTGCTTCAATATTTATAACTATAAATTCCTAGATATCATTGATTTCCAAAATACAAGAGGGGTGCGATAGACGAAGTTCAATCCAATCCTAGTTTCTCTCTATTGCTCGATCTCTGTCTCTTTGTCTCAACTTTATTTTATTTACTATTATAATCTTCACAAACAAATACCCTTTCACAATCTTTCTTACTCAATAAGTGTGAGTACTAAGAATTTGAGTTATACTGTTCCTCGTGGGTACGACAACCCTTACTCTTAAACTATTATACTGCTGCGAAATTGGTACGCTTGCCAAGATCTCAATAAGTATTTTTGGCGCCGTTGCCGGGGAACGATGTCTCAATTTAAATTCTTAGTTTATCATCATATTGAGTTGAGAATATTTTTTTTTTCTACTTTTTATTTTATTTTTATTCCTCTTCTCTAAGCTAACCCTTGTTTTGGCTTCTCGATTTATGCTCTTGCGAGCTCAGGTGTCTCAAGACCAACTTTGATCCTGAGATTGACAAGACAACCAGTAGGAACCGGAGCAAAACAAAGGGGAACAAGCTCAATGAGACAATTTCAACACTCTCTCATCACCCATCCAAAGGAAGAAGAAGAAGACGCAAGGACAAGCTCAAGGAGACAATCTCAACACTTTCTGTTTAACCACCTCAAATGAAGTAAAAGCTGAAGATATGGCTAAGGAGAGACAAGATCCCCCTACACCAAGAAGAACACTTAGAGATTATGTTATGCATCAAAATCCACCAAGAAGAACACTTGGAGATTATGTTATGCATCAAGATCCACCAAGAAGAACTCTTGGAGATTATGTTATGCAGCAAGAACCAGAATATTTCTCCAGCATACCGATTCATGGTAACTTCCCTAACTATAACAATTATTCTAACAATTTTTCATAGGATTGGGGAAGTAACCAGAATCAAAGCTTTGGGTGGCAACAAGATGTTGTTTCATTCCATATGCAAAATTCTACAGATGTGATCGTGGCTCGGAACAATATTCTCATCCAACAATTAGACGCACTCAAAGCAGATGTCTCAGTTTCCTCAGCAGTTGCATGTAGTGCAGTCTCATCCTAGCCAGTCCTCACAATTAATTTGTGATTTTTGTGGAGGTGACCATCCCAATGGTTACTGCTCTTATCAAGACACTCAAGAAGAGCAAGTTCATTACATGGGGAATCAAGGAAGACCAGGAAACTTCTCCAACAGCAACAATTTTGCGAACAATTATTCACAAGGTTGGAGAAATAACCAGAACAATAATTCTGGTTGGAGACAAGACGCAAGGCCTTCTAACATGCAACCTTCTTTCCAATAGCAGCAAAGTTACTCTTCAGTTCAACCATGGAAATCAAAATGGGATGATTTTCTTGAAAGAATCTCGCAAAACACTATACAATTTCAGAAGGATAGAGAAGAAGTAAAAAGAACTATTGATGCTCTGCTGGAGAAGGTAGCAGAAATAAGAGCCAACCAACAGTAAGAACAAATCTCAGCAAACACACAACCCAACCCCGAGGAACTTTGTGACGATATTCCCACCATAAGTGGTCAACTAATAGGGGAGGGAACCAATGATAATCTGGCTGATGAAGAAGAGGAAGCTGAAGAAGAGGAGCCTGAACAAGCAAAAGAAAAAGAAAAAGAAGAAGAAGAGGAAACAGAAGAAGCAAAAGAAAAAGAAGAAGAAGATGAAATGGAAGTAGAAGACGAGAAAGATAAATGTGAGAGTGTAAATACAGAAAAAGAAAAAGAAAATGAGAAAAAGAGTGAAAAAGGAGATGGTGAGAAAATGCCAGAGAAAGGAGGGAAGTAACCCCAAGACTGAAGAACTTACCATATCCAGAAAGCCCTCCAAAGGCAGATGCAACTGTTAAACCCTCCAAGCTTCACAAGAGAAAAACATGTGACTACACTGACATGAGCAGAGTAAAGAGAAGAAGAGTCAAGCCAAGAAAACCGACTTCAGGGCCTAAAGCCAGATTGAAGACAAAGTGGTCAAGTGTGTTTCCTGTTGAGTCTAAAAATATTATTAAATGGTCAATAATGTTTTCTCATAACCCTGAGTTTTAATTAATAACAAATTTGGTTAAGTTTCCTAAAAGGAGAAACAGATTCTGCTCAAAGGTATTTTTCTGTGTTTCAGCAACTTTCTGAAGGAGTAACCCTCTGAAGGGGTGCAACCCTCTGATGTGGTGTAACCTTCTGAAATAGAGGAACTTGCTGAAGGATCAAGACTTGCTGAAGCCAGTGAACCCTCTGAAGACGAGGAACGTCGTACTAAGACTTGTATCTTTTTGAAAAAGAGCTTCTCTGTTGATCCCTTTTGAAGACTCAAGTCTTTCATAGCTTTTCCCAGCTGTCTGCACTTCATCTCCTGCTGGAAAGTCAGAGCGGTAGCTTTTTGGTAGTTTTTAAATTGCTATTCACCAAAAAGGCAATACCTGCTACAAAGTACTCTTTGCTCAGAAAAGTAGAGTCAGCGCTGCTGACACCTACTCCTGTTGTGCCTGCTGCTGCAAGCTACATGAGCTATGTGTCTCAACGGGAGCATTTGCATTTAATGCTATTTCTCAACGGGAATCAAATGGAGTTCAACGGATTTTATTTCCAACCTTATAAATACCAATCTCCATGCAGAAGAGAAAAGAAGAAGAGAAGATTCCAACCTGCTGAAGTGCTGCTAAAACTCTTAGAGAAATATTTTCATCATATTTCATTTGTACACCATTTCTAGATCCTGAGTTATACTCAGTTACTGTACATCTTACCCAGTTTAGGATTTAAACTTGTGTAGTTTAAAAGCTTAAGCAATCTCTTTTTAAACAGTTTTCTATTTGAGCCTGGAGAGGCTTATTGTTTAAAGAATACTTGGGTTTGAGCCTGGAGAGGCTTATCTGTAAAACAATACTTGGGTTTAGAGCCTGAAGAGGCTTGACTGTAAAAGAATACTTGTAATCTCTTGAGATTAGTGGAAAATCCTTTGATGGTTTGACATTGGGACTGGACGTAGCTCACAGTGGAAGTGAGTGAACCAGGATAAATCTCTGGCTAAGTTTTCTCTTACCCTTATCTCTTTATATTTGGTTTAAACTAACTTGGAGGGTTCTGAGTAAACTGTTTTATAAGTTGAAACTAGAAACATATTCAAACGTATTTAAAACAAGTTTCCAAAACTGTTTTATTGGACCTACTGAAGCAACTTCAACAATTACCTTAACTCCCAGTTTCAGCAAGTTGCTCAAACATCTTTGTGAAAAGTTTTGCTTGTGTAAGGTTTTCCAAAAATCAGTTTGAAATTATAAAACACTATTCAACCCCCTTCTAGTGTTTCCTGTGGTTTCTATAGTTGGTATCAGAGCTCAACCTTGGGTTGAGCATCTAATAAGTTCTGAGGAAGAAGATCCAGATGGAAACCTCAACAAGAAACCCTCACTACATTGCAGAAGGAGCCTCCGTCTCGAGGCCCCCAACTTTTAATGGTATTGATTACCATTATTGGAGAGATCGTATGAGAGCAGCAACATAGATCTCTGGGATGTATTCACTGATGATGATTACACTCCTACACATGGTGGTATGCCTATACCTAAAGCAGAATGGACGGTGAACAGAAGGCATGTGTACAACTTAATGCTAAAGCAAAACTCTATTTAGTTTGCTCCTTGAGTAAATCTGAATATGAGAAGGTGCATGGATGCTCTTCAGCCAAGGAGATCTGAGATACTTTGGCTTCAACCCATGAATTGACTGATAATGTCAAAAAATCCAAGATCAGCATGCTTGTTCATCAATATGAGATATTCAAGATGCAAGAGTTTGAAACCATTGATCAAATGTTTGGGAGGTTTCAAACCATAACTAATTGACTCAAGTTTTTAGGTAGAACCTTTGATTCTGGTGATAACAATCGCAAGATTCTTAGGAGTTTACCAAAGGCTTGGAGGCCTAAAGTGACTACCATTCAAGAGGCTAAAGACCTCAATACTCTAAGAATGGAGGAACTCTTGGGATCCCTCAAAGTCCATGAGTTAGAGCTTGGTGAAGATGCTCTGAAGAAGAAGTCACTGGCTCAAAAGCCATGAAAGCTGAGGAAACTTCAGAAGGTAGTGAAGACTCTGAAGGCAACTCCGATGATGATGATGATCTGGCTCTTTTGAGCAGAAAGATCAAGAGGATGCTTCAGAAGAAGGGAAAGTTCAGAAGAAGCTCATCCTCTGAAACCAAAATGGGTAAGTCAGGTAAAGAATCTTCTTTAACTGATAAAATAATTTGTTATGAATGCAGACAGCCAGGCCATATGAAGGCTGATTGTCCTAAGCTAAAGAAACCCTCTCTTAAGAAGAAGAAGTTCTTCAAGATGAAAAAGGGTTTGATGGCTACTTGGGAAGACTTAGATGATTCAACCTCAGAAGAGGAAGATGAATCTGCTGAAGAGGCCAACCTTTATCTGATGGCAAGTCTACCCTCATCTGACAGTTCTGAATCTGAGGTAATCCCTCAAACTCTGCAAGACATGTATGATGATTTGATGGAAAGTTCTAAAGAGCTTTTCCAAGAGTACAAATATTTGTCTAAAGCTTATACTGATGTTGCAAATAAGAATGAAGCTCTTGAGACGGAAAATCTCTTACTCAAGGAAAAAATCTTGAACTCTGAGGCTAGTAGTTCAAAAAGTTTGGTTAAAGAAAATGAAATTCTTAAAAAACAAGTTGTTGAACTTACTAAAGACCTTTCCAACTTTGTTAATGGAACTAAGAACCTCAACAGAATGTTGGGTGTTCAAAAGAACTCCAAAAACAAAGGTGGTATGGGATATTCAGACAGTGAATCATCACATGATTCAAATTTTAAACCTGCTGAAAAAGTTAAGAAAGGTATGGGATGCTCTCATTGTGGGAAGCCTAGACATAGTGTGTCACAGTGCAAACACAGGAAAAAGGGTAAACCTTCTGCTAATAAAAAGGACCCAAAAGGATGTGGGTACCTAGGTCTCTGATTATTCCTGTTGCAGATGTGTTTAATAGGACAAAGGAGACACCACAAATGGTACCTGGACAGTGGTTTCTCACAACACATGATAGGAGAAAGATCTTTGTTCAAAAACCTTAGACCTAAGGATGGAGGGGTGGTCACCATTGGAGGAAACCAGAAAGGAAAGATCACAAGTATTGGTTCAGTAGGTATATCCCCCCTCTCTGTCATTCAGAATGTTCTCCTTGTTGAAGGACTTCAACACAACCTGCTGAGCATAAGTCAATTATGTGACAGTGGCTATGTTGTATCCTTCACTAGGGATGGATGTGTAGTCAAAGATGCATCTGACCAAGTCATTTTTACTGCCAAGAGACACAGTAATGTGTATAAAATAGATCTTAAGGAACTTGCATATCAGAATGTTACTTGTCTTCTTTCTATTAAAGATGAAAAATAGATTTGGCATCATAAACTTGCGCATGCCAGCTTGAGATTAATCTCAAAGTTAACAAAACACAACCTTGTAAAAGGACTGCCCAAGCTCTCTTTCAAATCTGACATTTTATGTGAAAATTGTCTTAAAGGTAAACAAACAAGAAGCTCTTTCAAGAGTAAAAATGTTGTGTCTACCTCAAGACATTTAGAACTGCTTCACATTGATTTGTTTGGTCCTACAAGAACTGAAAGCTTGGCTGGTAAGAAGTATGGCTTAGTCATTGTTGATGACTACTCTAGATTCATATGGGTTATATTCCTCAAAAGCAAGGATGATACTTTTGAGAATTTCACAAAATTTTGTAAGAAGGTGCAAAATGAAAAAGAATTTTGCATATCTGCAATCATAAGTGACCATGGTGGTGAGTTTGAAAACTCAAGATTCAGCATGTTCTGTGATGAGAATGAGATCTCAAACAATTTCTCTGTGGCTAGAACACCTCGGCAAAATGGAGTTGTTAGGAGAAAGAATAGAAGCTTGCAGGAGATGGGTAGAACCATGCTCATTTCAAGCAATCTACCAAGATCATTCTGGGTAAAGGCTGTTCACACAGCATGCTACATTCAAAACAGAATTTTGGTAAGACCAATTCTCAAAAGAACTCCCTATGAATTGTGGAGAGGAAGAAAACCCAACATTTCTTACTTTCACATCTTTGGCTATGAGTGTTTCATACTTAACACCAAAGATGATCTGGGTAAATTTGATTCTAAAGAGACTGATAGGGAACTATCAGACCTAGAAGATGATTTTGCAGGAATAGAGTTGAACCCTACTTCGGAGACTCCAAAGGTAAAAAATGAAGTACCTGTTGAAGGACCCTCTGAAGTACTTGTTGAACAGCCCCCCAGTCAACCTGTTGAAACTGATTCTCTTCAGAGTTAATGTTGAGTCTCAGAATGAGTATGTATTTCCTCCCAGACATAAGTGAAGATGCAAGACTCATCATCCTTGAGAGAAAATCATTAGTGATACTTCAGAAGGAGTAAGAACAAGATCAAGACTTAGAGAAGTCAATAATTTTGCCTTCCTCTTTGAAATTGAGCCAAAGAACATTAATGAAGCCCTGCAAGATGAAGGGTGGATCCTAGCCATGCAGGAAGAGCTAAATCAATTTGCCAGGAGTGATGTATGGACTCTTATTCCTAAACCCTATTGGAAAACTATTATTGGAACCAAATGGGTGTTTAGAAACAAACACTCTGAAGATGGTCGAGCGATCAGAAACAAGGCCAGACTGGTTGCACAAGGCTACAACCAACAAGAAGGTATTGATTTTACTGAAACCTTTGCACCAGTAGCAAGACATGAAGTCTTTAGGATTTTACTTTCCTATGCAGCCAATAATGACATCAAACTATATCAGATGGATGTAAAGAGTGCCTTCCTAAATGGACTCATTGAGGAAGAGGTGTTTGTTAGACAACCCCCTGGTTTTGAAAACTTAAGCTTTCCAGATCATGTTTTTAAACTGAAAAAGGCTCTGTATTGTCTTAAACAAGCCCCTAGAGCTTGGTATGGCAGATTGAGAAACTTTCTACTCAAAAATGGTTTTGAAAGAGGAAAGGTTGACACTACTCTTTTTAGAAAAATGTCTAACAAAGACCTAATTCTAGTTCAGATATATGTTGATGACATCATCTTTGGATCAACAAATTCTTCTCTATGCACTGAGTTTTCAAGGCTTATGCAATCTGAATTTGAAATGAGTTTAATGGGTGAACTCAAGTTTTTCTTAGGACTTCAGATTAAGCAAGATTCTGATTGTATATTGATCCATCAGGAGAAATATACAAAAGAAATGCTTAAGAAGTTTAACATGCATGATTGCAAACCTATGTCAACTCCTATGCACCCTTCAGCAATCTTAAGTAAAGATGAAGGAGAAGAATGTGTTGACTCAACCATGTATAGAGGCATGATTGGATCTCTGTTGTATCTTACAGCAAGCAGACCTGACATTATGTTCAGTGTATGTTTGTGTGCAAGATTTCAATCAGACCCAAGAATAACTCATTACAAGGCTGTTAAAAGAATTTTTTAGATATCTCAATGGTACTACTAATCTTGGTCTGTGCTATAAGAAGAGTAAGGACTGCAGATTATTAGGATACTGTGATGCTGATTTTGCTGGAGATAAAGTTGAAAGAAAATCAACAAGTGGAGGATGCCACTTCATTGGAGACAATATGATAAGTTGGGCTAGTAAAAGGCAAAGCACCATAGCTCTCTCAACTGCTGAAGCTGAGTACATTGCTGCTGCATGCTGTTGTTCACAACTACTTTGGGTAAAATATCAACTTGAAGATTTTAACATACCTGTTAAATCTATTCCTGTATTCTGTGATAATACAAGTGCTATCAATTTATCTAAAAGTCCAATTCAGCATTCTAGAGCTAAGCATATAGAAATCAAACATCATTTTATTAGAGACTATGTTTAGAAAGGTGTTTTTGATATAAGGTTCATTGACATAGAGCATCAATGGGTTGATATATTCATAAAACCTCTTGCTGAAGATAGGTTTAAGTTCATTAGAGATAATTTGCACATTCTTGCATTATCTGAGAATTGAACTTGCTGTCATATGCTTACTTGCTGAACTTCTCTTGTTTATGCTGCATTTCTACTGATATATAATCTTTCAGCAACTTCTTCACCCTGAATTTCTTACTTCAACATGCTCTGCCAACCCTTTAGAAAAAATGAAGACAAAGTCTTATGTGATGTTGCACCTATGCATGCTAGACACATTCTACTTGGTCGACCATGGCAATTTGATAGGCGAGTAACTCATGATGGGTATCACAACAAGTATAGTTTTAAATTAAATAATAAAACCTTTGTGCTAACCCCTCTTCAGCCTTCTAAAGCATATGCAGATCAAATAAGAATTGCTAGGGAGAGCAAGGAGTTGGAAGAACACTTTTCTATTCAAGAAAAAGAAAGAAAAGAGAAGAAGAGAGAAATGGGCATGAGATCGAATCCGACTTCAAGATTGGATGTTTGCTCGACAATACAACCGAGCTAGGGCAGAAGCAAAGTGAACACTTTTGCAAGAAAAAGGGAAGTTGAAAGTGTATTGTTAGATAAAGGGCAATTATTGATTCTTGTTTTTAAAGACCTATACTTCTCTGATGATTCTAACAATTCTTTACCTTCTGAAATTCAAAATTTATTGCAAGAGTTTGGAGAAGTCTTTCCGGATGAGCTGCGTCAAGGATTACCGCCTTCAAGAGGTATAGAACACCGGATTGACTTTGTACCCGACTGTGCTCTACCAAATCGACCATCATACAGAACCAACTCGGATGAGACCAAGGAGATCCAAAAACAAGTTAGTGAGCTAATGGAAAAAGGGTATGTAAGGGAGAGCCTTAGTCCATGTGCTGTACCGGTAATATTGGTACCAAAGAAAGATGGTTCTTGGCGTATGTGCACTGATTTCCGAGCCATTAACAAGATTACGGTAAAGTATCATTATCTAATTCCTAGGTTGGACGACATGCTTGATGAGTTGCATGGGGCATGTTTGTTCTCTAAAATTGATTTGAAAAGTGGTTACTATCAAATTCGAATGAAAGAGGGTGATGAGTGGAAAACTGCTTTTAAAACAAAGTATGGTTTGTATAAGTGGTTAGTGATGCCCTTTGGCTTAACTAATGCACCAGTACTTTTATGAGGTTAATGAACCATGTATTGCGCTCTTTCATAGGGAAATTTGTGATAGTTTACTTTGATGACAATTTGGTTTACAGCAAATCTTATAATGCACATGTTGAACATTTACATGTTGTTTTTAAGGTATTAAGGGAAAATAAATTATATGCTAATTTAAAGAAATGTACCTTTTGCCTTGATTCTATTGTATTCTTAGGTTTTGTGATAAGTTCAAAGGGGGTAAGTGTAGATGAGGAAATGGTTAATGTTAGAACCACAGGAAACACTAGAAGGGGGGTTGAATAGTGTTTTAAGCCTTTTTCATTGATTTTGGAAATCTTTAATTTAATTCATGAAGATGAACAATGTTCAAAACAAGTTTTAAGATCAGAGATAATTAAAACGTGCGGAAGATAAGAAAAATAGAGTTTCTTCTAAAGCTTAAGATTGTTTTAAACAGAGGCTTCTCAAAGTGTCTTCTGAAGATTATTACAAAGAGTGTTTTCAGAACAGTTTCTGAAATACTTCAGATGACTAGAGGTTGTCTGAAGTCTGTTTCTGATTTCTGAACTGAGCTCTTTCCAGACTCACTTCAGATAATTATTTCAGAAGTTCTTCAAGGTACATTCTTTGTAATGCTTCAAATGATATGAGATACATTTCATGTTTTGTTCATATGAAAGATCATTTTTTTGAAATAGTTGTGTTAAGTTTATTATGAAAAATACTTTTCAATCCCCAACAAAAATATGAAAGTTGTAAGTAAAGAGATTAAGGGAAAGAGAACTTAGGCACAGAATTTATCCTGGTTCACCCACAAACCCGTGAGCTACATCCAGTCCCAGAGGCAAACCACCACTGGATTTTCCACTATCTGAATCCACAGATACAAGTATTATTCACAGCCTCTTCAGGACAACACAAGTATTACTTTGTTTTCAACTGTCTCTCCAGGCAACTCATTGCAGTATTCTTTGCTTATCAACTGCCTCCCCAGGCAACTCAATGAGTATTCTTTTGCAGGCATCCTCTCCAGGCGCAATAAGTATTCTTTGTTTTCAACTGCCTCTCCAGGCAACTCTTGCAGTATTCTTTGCTTATCAACTGCCTCCCCAGGCAACTCAATGAGTATTCTTTTGCAGGCAGCCTCTCCAGGCGCAACAAGTATTCTTTGTTTTCAACTGCCTCTCCAGGCAACTCTTGCAGTATTCTTTGCTTATCAACTGCCTCCCCAGGCAACTCAATGAGTATTCTTTTGCAGTCATCCTCTCTAGGCGCAACAAGTATTCTTTTCTGTCAAGCCTCTTCAGGATCTACAACAAGTATTCTTTTCTGTCAAGCCTCTTCAGGCTCTACAACAAGTATTCTTTTCTGTCAACCCTCTTCAGGCTCTACAACAAGTATTCTTTTATGTCAAGCCTCTTCAGGCTCTACAACAAGTATTCTTTCTTCCACCAAGCCTCTCCAGGCTCTCAGACACTTATCCAAGTGTAGAGTATTCTTTCTTCCACCAAGCCTCTCCAGGCTCTCAGACACATAAAGTGTTTACAAATTAAACTAAGTTTAAGTTTCCACGAAACATAAACTTAATCTTTTCCTGTACTAGAGGTTAACTGAGTACTACTCATGATACAATGAATGAATTCTAAGTACAAGGTTAAGACAGTGATATGAGTATATAAGTTTAAGTACAATCCCTGTCTTTGATATAAGGAATAACATCCTCTGAGAATTGGCTAGGTAGATACTGACTTTAAGCTCCTGCCTTGTTCTCCAATCATTGGTTTCCATGGGCTACATTCTCACCCGTATCATTGGAATAACCAAGGCATACTTGCGGCTTCAAACCATTTTTGGTTCATTTGAGATTAAGCACAACCTGGTTGGTTGTTCAACTGAACAACTTCAACTTTGACTAACTGACCAATAGGTCAGCAGCATGGTTGATTCTTTTTCAGCTTTCTCAACTTGGTTGATTCAAGTAAGCATGGTCAACAACCAATAAGGTTTTTCTGATACATCTTGATCAACAAATTGAACCAAGTGAACGTGTTCAACATCTTCAAATTCTTCCTTGAGGCTATTTATATGTTCTATTGGAATATAACCGTTTGAAGATGATTCATAATACCGTTGAGATAATTGATGATGTGGCTCATATAGCCGTTGTGTAGTAATGTCTCAAACGGTTGCTTCTCCTTAAGCAAATAAGTGTTCAGACAGTCATGTTCTGACACTTCTGTAGATGAGCTCTTTAGAGAGATTTTCTTGATATTATTTTGCATGTTATCTCTCTTGATTTCCTTTTGCTTTTCTTCAGCTGTCTTCTGATTTCTTCTGCATTCCTCATCTGACTTCTGATTTCTTCTGCTTTTCTTAGGAGTGTATATGAGGAGATATTCGTTGGATTTGTCCTTTTTCTTATTTTGTATGTGCTCCTTTTTTGTTTGCTTCCTGACACCATTTCTTCTTTCTTCTTTGAGTGAGGTGTCTTGTCGAATAGCTGTTGTTGCAGTTTCTTCTTTGAATAAAGACATATGATATTATAGTCGTTGAATCATATAGTCTTAGCTTCTGTATTGATTTCCTCAATGTTGAAATCTATTCCATGCACTTAGAGAGCTTATATGTTCAGACAATTGATTTCTTCACATATACTCAAATGCTTGCTTTTATCTCATTGTAATTTTATCAGCTTCAACATGTGCTCATCTTATATAATTGTTTCAAGCTTATGTTAATTCTCCAGCTTGAGATGCTTTCAATAAGCTCTTTTCTTTAGATAATATATTTCTTCTTTTCTTCAGACGATTGCTGCTCTGTTCTTCTTTGCATTTTCTTCTTCTGAGATATAGATGAATAAAGATGTTGAATTTTAATATGTTTTATTCAAACATTTTTCTGGTTGCTTTTACTCAGTCTTCTGATCAGTTCTGGGCAGCCAACAGGTGCAGTTGCAGGTGCAGTAGGTCTGCGCACACAAAAATGCCTTTTGTTGCAGGTGCACCGGGCGTTGCAGAAAGTCTTTGCAGAGTTTCCTTATTTGTGCAAGACTTTGATCGAGGCATAAAAGCATGTTTAGCTTTTATACTGAAATAAGTGTACTCCATTTTGGTAGAGTGTGCTTTATACTTTAGCAACGTCTTCAAGAGATAAATTCTTGATTCTGTTTGTAGGCTTCTTCAGATAGTCTTCACGTCTTCATACAGTCTTCACGTCTTCAGATGGTCTTCACGTCTTCAGATGGTCTTCACGTCTTCAAATGGTCTTCACGTCTTCAGACAGTCTTCACGTCTTCAGACGGCTTGCGCACTTCAGACAGCTTCAGCACTTCAGACGGCTTGCGCACTTCAGACAGCTCCAGCACTTCAGACGGCTTGCGTTCTTGAGACAGCTTCTATGCTTCAAACGAGTTGCGTTCTTCAGACAGCTTCTATGCTTCAGACGAGTTGCTTACTTCAGACAGCTTCTTTATATTAAATCCTGCATTTGTTCTTCTGATCCTAATTTTCTGATTCTGATTTTGCTCATCAAATCTTCTTCTCTTCTGATGAATATTTCAACCTGAAACACAATCAACAAACCAATACCTTTCTCAGTAGAATCTGTTTATATAATCTTATTTGTTCTTATTATGTTCTTATATGTTCTTTATATACTCTTATTTGTTAATCATTAAAACTAAAGGATATTAAGTCTTTGAGTCAAGTTTGAATGCTCAAACTGATTAATAGACTTCACAGTTAAGGCTATTAGAGAGTGGCCGATCCCAAAGAGTGCTAATGAAGTGAGAAGTTTTCATGGGTTAGCAAGTTTCTATAGGCGGTTTGTGAAAGATTTTAGCACTATTGTTACGCCTTTAAATGAACTTGTTAAGAAAAATAGTGTTTAAATGGTCAGATACACATGAAAAAGCTTTTAACATGTTAAAAGAAAAATTAACAAATGCACCCTTACTTGTTTCACCTAATTTTGATAAAGCTTTTGAGATTGAATGTGATGCTTCTGGTGTTGGTATAGGGGCTGTTTTAATGTAGGAATCCCAACTGATTGCATACTTTAGTGAAAAGCTTAATGGGGCAGCATTGAATCATCCAACCTATGACAAAGAATTGTATGCCTTGGTAAGGGCATTACAAACTTGGCAACATTATTTGTGGCCAAGAGAGTTTGTTATACATTTTGACCATCAAAGTCTAAAGTTTTTAAAATCTCAAGGGAAGCTTCAAAAGAGACATGCAAAGTGATTGGAATTTATTGAGATGTTTCCATATGTAATAAGGTATAAAAATGGTAAGGACAATATAATTGTTGATGCTTTGTCAAGGAGGTATGTTTTACTTGCTTCTTTACAAGCAAAATTGTAAGGTTTTGAACAAATTAAAGGTCTGTATGAAAGTGATCCTGATTTTAAACAAATCTGGGATTCTTGTTCTAACTTGTGAGAAATTTTATAGGTATGAAGGATTTTTGTTCAAGAGGAACCAACTGTGTGTACCAGTCAGTTCTCTAAGAGAATTGTTGATTAAGGAGACCCATGGAGGCGGTTTGATGGGACACTTTGGAGTGTAGAAGACATTGGACATCCTGGACGAGCACTTTTTCTGGCCTAGCATGAAGAAGGGCGTCCGAGCTGAGTGTGAAAGGTGCATAACATGCAAGCAAGCTAAGTCAAAATTAAATCCACATGGGTTTTATACACCTTTTGACTGTTCCTGAGCAGCCTTGGACAGATACTTCCATGGACTTTGTGATCGGTTTTCCAAAAACTCAAAGTGGTAAGGATAGTGTTTTTGTTGTTGTTGATCGGTTTAGTAAAATGACACACTTTATTGCGTGTTCAAAGACAAACGATGCAACACAAATTGCTGACCTATTCTTTAAGGAAGTTGTCCGATTGCATGGTTTACCAAAGACAATTGTGAGTGATAGGGACGTTAAATTCCTAAGTCATTTTTGGAGGACTTTATGGAATAAATTGGGAACAAAGCTTCTATTTTCTATTGTTGCACATCCTCAAACGGATGGACAAACTAAAGCAGTGAATAGAACGCTTTCAACCTTATTACGTTCTATCATTGGCAGGAATCTAAAGCAATGGGAAAAATGTTTGCCACATGTTGAGTTTGCATATAACCGGATGGTACACTATACTACTTCTTTTTCACCATTTGAGGTTGTATATGGTTTTAATCCACTAACTCCTTTGGATAATTTGCCATTACCTATTTCTGAATTCTCCAACTTAGATGGTAAAAGGAAAGCAAGTTATGTCAGGGAGTTACATGCAAAGGTTCGAGCTAACATTGAAAGGAAAAATGTGCAGTATGCAAAACAAGCCAATAAAGGACGGAGGAAGGTGATATTTGAACCAGGCGACTGGGTTTGGATTCACATGAGGAAAGAGAGGTTTCCAGCTCAAAGGAAGAACAAGCTTCAACCAAGAGGAGATGGTCCATTCCAGGTTCTAGAGAGGATCAATGACAATGCCTACAAGATAGATCTTCCAATTGAATATGGTAATGTTAGTGCAACATTCAATGTAACTGACTTATCCTTATTTGATGTAGGTGATGAATCAGATTCGAGGACGAATCCTTTCAAAGAAGGGGGAATGGCATGATCTCGTCCGACCTCAACCAGGATGCCTCAAATGCATTACAAGGGATTGAAGGTCCAATGACCGGGGCCAGATCTGAGCGGTTAAAGAGATCTTTGCAACTCTTGATCACTGAAGTCCAAAGGAAAATAGACCACCGAGTAGAAGAAGATCCAAAGAAGTGGTTTAACTTAACCCGGATTGAAGTACAAGAGTGTTATCCGATCTGACGATCGATTATGTCTGTTATCCGAATCTTAGGAGAGCCTATTTCGGGAAAGTGTATCTAATCAGATCGTAACTGATTTATTTAGGATCAGATCTGTTAGGAATAAATGTCAAATCTCTTAGGATTATATTTAAATCTTTTAGGATTATATTTTATCTTATTTAGGATTAAATCTTTTAGGATTATATTTTGTCTTATCTAGAATTAAATTTATTTAATTTAGGATTTTATCTTTTAGATAGTTTATTTTAGGAAATTCCTTTACCATATATTAGCATTGAGAATCAGTTTGTAGACAGTTTTTATCAATAAAATTATGAGTTTTCTCATTGTGAGAGCTTATCCTTTGTTCTTGGATTAAAGAACTACTTGATAACTTAGGTTCTACCAACAGGTCTTGGTTAGAATTTAGTTGCTTATATCTTGATAACTTTTGTGCTTCCGGCAAGTCACGGATTGTGTCAAGTTCCTATCTTTGATAGCTTTGGTGCTTCCAACAGGTTTTGGATTATGTCAACCTCCTTACCGTTAATTATCGTTAATTGATCTTCAAGACGTTCCTATCTTTACGCTTTCGGTTCGTATCATATTGAGTGAGGATGAGGATGAGGATCGTCGCCCACTACAGCAGCGTCGTTGCCGCCACCCATGATTTTTGTTATTTATTATATTTTTTTATATATTTATTGTATTATGTTTGAACATTCTTTGTATATATACTTTATATATATATTTTCCTCTATCGGTGTGTTTATATAGTATTTAATATTTCTCTTTAAAATTTAAATATTAACAAATATTAAATCAAAATAAATAATAATAAACTAAATTTTGAAAAAAGTAATCGCTAGTGACGGCCATGGCCATCACTAGTAAAAATTATAATATATGTTGCGACGACCATGGTCGTCGCTAGGTTGTGACGACTGAGTGACGGTCTGGCAGACCCTGCGTAGCGACGACTTATTTTGCTCGTCGCTATTGTATTAACGACGAGCATTTTAGCGACGTCCATGAGGCCTTCGCTAAGTCGTAAGTAGATTATAGCGACGACTTTTGGCCTGTAGCTACTTTGCAATTTTCTTATAGTAGAGATTCTTTAACCATAAAGAATTTTATTTAGATGTAGGATACCTATCCAGAACTTTTCGCAACTCAATCATGTATGATGGAATCATCAAATATTTGACCTTTTCGAACTCTGTCTGCAACTCACTATAGACTCGAGAAACGAAGAGAAGATATAAATGAGATATCCAACAACAAGATCTCTATAATTACAGTAAATTAGTAAACCAGAATCACAAAGAATCAGTCATTGCATTGACTCACGCCAACAATGACTACAGAGTGATCAACATAATCCAATGAGGCAAAACGTAAATGAAGCATATCCCATAGCAAACCTACTCTATTACTCTAACCCACCAACCTATAATCCATTGAAAAAGAGTCTCATCCCACACAGCCTTTTGACTGATGAAAAAGAAAATAAATAGTAACCAAAAAACAACCCCATCTAATTTTATAAATAGATATGCCATAAGAAAATAAGTTACTAAATTAAAATTCAAACAGAATACAAGAATGCCATTTTTTTTTCAAAATCAATAATATTTAGAAACTAATTTATATAAAAAAAAAACTTACTAAATATGACAATGTACATAATCTTGAATTCATTTTCTCATAAGTAACGTAAAATATTTAAAATAAATGCATTCATATAAATCCATTTGCAATGAAATCAAGGAAGGAAAGGGGAATGAAAGATGTGAAAACTTTATTTTATTTTATTTTGGTAAAACTAGATTTTAATTAGCGCTGAATTGTTCAGCTTCTCCAGTTACTTAAATAAAATACATTAATCGCTCAAATTTAGGCAATGATGATATGGCTTCTATAGCATTGCCTAAAGGCCATGCGGCTTCCACAATTGCATCCTGATATTCAATTTCCTTCCCCACTGTAATCTCTTGCCATGGATCTAGTCCTGCCAACAAATGGAAGAATCAAAACTATAATTAAATACACACATTCAATGCCAACATTAATTTTTTAGAGAAAATTATGATCAACTTCATATATAGTGCAAATTTACCAAATCCTTCAACGAGCAATGTGTACTGATACACAAGATCCATGCATACATATGGAAGTATATTCTCCGCAAGAAGTGGATATATGGATTTGGCATCCCCAAGTTTTGTTTCACAAGCTCTCTTAGCTTCACTCTCAAGATCCACCGGACGAATTTTGGAATTGGGTTTGTTTGGATCAACGATTCCAATCTGATAAAAAATATTTAAACAACAAATTAAAATAAATTAGCAAGGCCATGAGGAAAAGCATTAAAATGAGATAATTATATTATTCCATGATTAAATAAAATAATATATACATCTGCAGAAAGGTAATAGAAAGATGAAGCAGCAAAAATAGTTTTCTGTCCACTTCCTCCTCCACCGTTCCATATCCCTCCAAAAGTGCAATTAGGATGGGGACATGGCTCATTCACTTTCAGAGCCTTAAGAACTATCTCTCTGCATTCTTCTAAATTAGGGCCCGATGCAGGGGCTGAGGCCTTATACTCTGCTCCTGAATATATGTAGGTACCTTGTGAAGAAGAAGAAAAAAATTCTACATGTTATGCTATATGCTCGGGAGAAAAAGGAAAAAGGAATATAAAATCTATTTGAAATTAATTTGAAGCTCTTTCATCCATAAGTGCAGGGGTCTAGGGAATAATGGGGGAATTTGTCATTTTGGTTTGTCATAGTATCCTCCATCCCGTTAAATGAGAAATTAAAAGGCTTATTTAATTTGTATTTTCATTTTCTATTTTCATTTTTTATAATTTTTTCTTTATAAAATTTCAAAAAAAAAAAACAAAATAAAAATAGAAATCAAAACAGAAAATTAAATGAAAATGTAAACAAATGATCAAACCCATATGGTTAAGGGAAGGGACCCAAGCCCTTACCAATACACGTTGGGAAGGGGGAATTTATCATTAAAGCAGCATTGGGTGTGTACAGAAATGAAGAAGTAGGATGTTTTGCAAATCTGAAATACTGGATGCATTTAGAGGATAAAATATAAAAATAAGTGTTGAGATTATAATAATATAAAATTTATCAAATCTCGATTACTGACTTTTCAATTATCATTCTTGACTTTATTTTCAAATGTGCAACTACAATCTAAAAGCCAAATTATAAAGAAGTTACATATTGATTACCATCAAAGCCAGCTAAAATGCAAGGGTTAGCAGAACCATCAGTGACTTTCAAAATCTCTGCACGAGATGCTTCTCTGCCAAAGTGCAAGTAACTGAAAGAAAGGTTTTAATTAAGACCTACATATATGTATAAAAGATTAATGTCTATCTAGACTTCAAATTGAAGAGGAAGTAGTTAGTGTCAGGAATTTTCTTCATGAGTTTGTGCTCACAAATGTGAACATCTTTTCACATTGGTAATATATAGTAAGAATAAAGAAACCTGTGAACATAGAGGTCATATTGTTTTCCCTTGAGTACAATCTTCTTTATGTATGGATCCTCTCCATCTGGTACTTTTGGAGCATTTTTCGCTGTGTTCCTTGAGACGGCATATGCCATTTGAACTGATCCACCTCCAAGATCAATTACTCCCACTGTCTTTGAAAACTTCTTTCCCAACTTTCCCAGTAGATAATTAACTGTCACCTGGACAAGGTCACAAAACTACTCTTATAAAATAGAGAACAGGTCACATTTTGATTAATTTCACGCTGCATTGCCATGTGAGTTGTGTAACATATTATCAGCATATAAACTTCACCAGTTGCACATTTGACATATTATTAGATAAAAAAAATTCTAATTTCACCCCACCCAACCCAAATTAATGAAAAGTGAAAGTATATCATATATGTTGGTCAAACTTATAAGACAATTGACTAACAATAATTCTAATTGAACTTCATTAAATGAACAGGTATCTTTTGTCAGCATTAATACATGTTTAAGAAAATTTACAGGGGTATATCCGGGATCCTTTCCAGTTAATTTTAACCGGAGAATGTTCAATTTCATAATCTCATAGTTGTGATTTTTTTCAACAATTTTTTTTTAAATAAAGAGCCGAGATCTCATCCCATTTTTTATTTACGGAGAGAATCCCAACCACATTTTATTATTGACCACTATGTTAGGGGTAGATCCTGACTTTTGTCAATATTACGTAAGGGTTTGTTGTACTAGATTTGAATGAAATATATCAGGTTTAATTTAAGGTATAGAAATATATATATATATATAAATAAATAAATAAATAAATAAAGCATTACATAAAGTTAGAACGTGTTCGCATGAGAAAAATGAATCTGGATTATATAAATAAATGAACTAGATTTAAATGAAACTATAATATGTAATATATCCAATATATACAATATATATCTCCAGTCAACTTAATTTAAAACGATATCTCTCAAAATTAATAATATATTTTATTAAATTATTATGATTTTATTTAAAAATTTTGTATGATTTATAAATATAAAACTACTTATTATTTAATTAATATTTATAGGAAAGAATAATCATAATAAAATTGGGGTCTAATTTTAGGAAAATAATTATTTATTATTCCTAATATTAATTATAAACTAATTATTAATTTTTTAAAAATTATAGAAGAGCATAATTAATAACAAATATATATAGAAATATTTTGAACAGCACAAAGTAGACATGCTCGGCTTTATATATGATTGAGCAATCCTGATCTGTTGTTGTTTGTTTAGTTAAAATTAATTTGTCTCATGCTAATTAATATGTTTATATACACAATCAGTATATTTGAAAGGGGAATACCCAGAGAAAAAATAACTGATATAATTAGGGTGTGTTTCGATCAAGTTGGGTTGAAAAAAAAATATAAAACCAATTTAGATCAATTATTCATTTTAATTAGTTTAATTTTGTTTTCTTTGAGACACATTATATATATATATATAGAGAGAGAGAAAGAGCGGGGCCAGGGGATATATATTTAACATATTTTTATATTTAATCAGTGGCTAACGTCCCCATGGTGTAAGAAAATTTCTTTCTAGTCATTTTCAATAAAGGAGATAGATACACATTGCACAATCAAGTAAATAAATACGAGAAAAATAGAAATTTCATAATTAAAACTTTAAGTTTTATAAGTCATACCCACAGATAAGAACCTTCTTGGGTTCCATCAATAATAGCTACTGCATCAGGTTGGACATTCAGGGTACTTCTGTTGCTGAACATATCCCTAACCTAAAGTAGGAAGACAGAGCTAATTTTAAACATTGAAAGGCAAGGTATAGCTGCTATATATAACTTTGAACAAGCATGATGAAGCTCAATTAATTAAGGTTACCGCTTGCAATATCAGCTCAGAAGCATTCCCATCCAAAAGCCTTAAACCTGCAGTTGCCTGCATTATAGCATAAAAGTTTGGAATGACATTATGTACATGTATACTAAAGTTGTTTATATTGAAATGATGAAAAGGAAAAAATATTTTAGTACTCAGAAAATTAGGTGAGGAAGTGTAAGGAAGAGAGTCATATAAAGAAAAATGAAATTAAGAGAAAGAAAGTGAGAGATAAGTTGGAAAATGAAGAGAGAGATAAAAAGAAAAAGTAGGTTTGAAAGGTAGTGTAAAAGAGATAAATGTGGAAAAATTAAAGTTGACTAAAAAAATAATTATGCATATTGTTCATCCAAAATCTCAAATTAAAATATTATAATTAATAGGTGACCGGGGTGACAACTAATGTTTGATTGGTTCAAGCCAATGTTTTAAAAAATCGGATCGGTATTTGAACCGGTGAAGACAAGTGGTTCACAATCAATATAATGGTTCAACCGTGGTCGAATCGATTTTAATTAAATATATTTTTTTAATATTATATAATATTTTAATTAATAAAAAACATAAAATAATAAGAAATAAAGATATATAAAGTTGTAAATCACTATAAATAACCTTATTATAAGGTTTATAAGATAAAAAGTTAATAACAATTGATAAAATAATAGAAATCTATGTGTAATCCTTAAACATATGTCTTTATTTACCTTTAAAATATTTTAGATTAAATAAAAAAATAAAAACAGAAAATAAATTTATTTTTATTTTAAAAAGACCGGTTCAACTGGTTTTCTAACACCGATTTTACCGATATTTTTACTGGTTCGACCGGTTTTCGAACGGTTACCAATCCTGAGATCCATTTTTTTTGTTTGAATGGATTGACATGTCACCAGGTGAGTTCCCAGTCGAACCTCTCGGTCCAGTCCGATTTTCTCAACTATGGCTTAGATGATGCATACATAATTGCAATTATTGCTTTCCATAGACATTAATTGTGGTTTAGAGCAAAAGGTTAATATATTAAAAATAATATTATTAGTGCTTTTAGTATACAATCAATTTTTTATGAATATTTGTGTTTGGTAAAATTATGTGAAAAAATAGTTAAAAGTTAAAAAGTTAGATGAAAGCTAAAAAGTTGGCTGAAAATGATAAAATGTCATACAAGGACAATTATTAAATAATAATGAACAGTAGAGGTGATTGATGGATAAACTTTTAATAAATTTTCAGCTAGCTAGTTACTGAAAATTAGAACGTTTTTAAAAAAACTACTTTAAGTAGCTTTTCAATAAATGCTAGTAGCTACCTAAAATAGTTACCTTATCAAACACTGATAAAATGGTTTCAACTACTATATATAATTTCAGCTTTTACCTGACTGAAATGTATTACGAAACACACTGTTAATTTTAGAAAAGGATAATACTTAGTAGATACATAAGGGCCAAGTTATCTACATCTAGTGAAATATGGAAAGAAATTAAAAAAAGATTAATGAAAGGTGTAATAGGTGATTTGATGTGATTGGAAGAAGAAGATACCAAGAGATGAGATGAGTATGAAAACTACTTGGGATAGCTATACATATCATTACTCTTTATATAACCCACTAGGGTAGAACTAGGGATAGGAGATTTGAGTAGTTTAATATATGATTTTAGGTTTAAATCCCATTATTTTCTTTATATAATGAAAAATATCATTACTCTTTATATAAATATAAGTATTAAATTCAATATATTTATTCTTTTCCATGACCATAAACACCTACCCCGAGCCGAAGGGGTGTCTTGGGGTGCATGTCCACAGGGACCACACTTTCTGCTTTCTCTAAAAGTGGGATTAGAGATTCTGCGGCTTCTTCCGGATTATCCGCATATGCACTCAAACCGGGCTTGATCTACATCACAACACAATGAAGATTATAATAAGAAGCGAAGATATATATATATCGTGATGATTGATTGACATTAATTAATACATATATTTAATTTAACTGTGATTTATGAATTGCAAAAACAAAGGTAATATAATGTCACCTCACCTTATCATAAAACTCAACATCTTCGCCAATGTGAAGGAGATCTAAGTTCTGATCAAAATGGAAGACATGTACACGACTGCCAGTGCTACCAGCATCAAAGATGACAGCATAAGAGGTAATGTCTTCCTGTTTGTTGGGTAATATCTTACGATGAAAGAGAAGTTTATTCCCTAAATACTGGGAAGACGAGATTGTAGGCATTAACAAGATCAGTAGAAAAGTGATGAGAGTAAGGAAGTCCATGCTCTTAGTCTGTGGCCACAGCAAAACCATTTTTAAGCTCATCAACAAAGGACCACTCAGTTACATCAGGTATGATTCATGCCCACTAATTATATAGGCGGAGGAGAGTCAGGGTCATGATCATAATAGTAGTCTACTAATTCCCATGCTTCACATAACACGAAATGGTAATTTAAATTCTTAATCATCAAATTTAATGCTCATTTTATTAATTATTGATATTAAATCGATTTCCAATTACTTTTGTATGTAAAATATAGATTGAAAATAATAAAAATCCAAATCAATAGTATTGTGTAACGTAAAAGTTTTTCCTTTAATTTTAAATTAATATATTATCAACGAAACTAGCATAAGTTGTATTGTAAATTTATATTTTCTCTTCAATTAAACTCAAATATCATATAAGAACTATTTAATAAAAAATAAAATTATTCATTTATCTTTTATAATCAATAAATTGTAAAACTGATTTAGGTGGACCGAAAAAATTTTGATGCAACCTAGAATCATCCTAAAAGATATGAATAAAAGAGAAAAGTGTAAAAAAGTAATAGATAAATATATTTTATATATGAATGGTTATATAAATTTATTGTAAATAAACTTAAACAGAAAATTATTTCACGCGTATGTACATGTGCACTGGACCACGTGGACCATGGTCCATCATACACAGACTCATCTTTTTAATTTCTTATTTGAATTTAATTTTACTATACATTGTATGTCAATGAAAAAGATTAGTTGAGCGGATTGTGTGACTTTGCCTAGCCAAAGTCACCATAACTTTCTTCTCTTAAAAATCATTGGATTAATCTTACTTATTAGATAGTGGCACTTGTCCAGTTTTTCTTTTTTTTAAAAAAAAAACAAAATCATTTTATTCAAACATCTTCTATCGTAGTCTTCTACCTTTTTAAAAAAAAATGGGTCTACAAACTATATACAAAACCAAGGGCTGACTGGTTACGTTTCAGGAAATGAACTACACACTTCCACTTGTTAAAGAATTTCATTTAGATTATAAGGATATGACAGTGAAGGTTGAGTCTTGTTAAGGAAGATGAATCAATGTCTTGCCATTATTTTTTTGTATTATCCTAGCAATCATTTCTGAAAGTAGAACATGGTAAAACCTCAAACAACAAATATAAAAAATTTCCCCATTTTTGGTCATTAGTCAGCAACATGGAATATGTTGAAATCATCATCCCTTTCTCCAACCAATTGTGTAAGCTTCTTGCGAATTGTAAGTACAAAGACATTGCCACCGTGCTGATCTTTGCACGGTTTGACGGTGAGCTGGATGGAACGAGAGTCGGAGAGGTGACCATGGAAGAAAGACGGTGGTGCAGCATGACCTAAATAACAAAATCAATCTGTTTGATATTAGGAAGACAATTTTTGAATGATTGGAATATTCCTCTGTTCTCTCACAGTAGTATAAAATGATTTTTTTAAAAAATCTATAACAGATGGCAAAATCTGAGCCGTGAGATTAATCCAATAATTTTTAATAAAGGAAAGTTATGGTGACTTTGGCCAGACAAAGTCACACAATCGGCTTCCAAAGATTAGTGAGTGGTGAGCTTATATGCATCATTAAACTTATTACATGATATTTTGCAACACATTATTATTAATTATTAGTGTAAGATTAATTTTTTATACTGATATGATATTGTGTAATTATTACATTTTTTATTTATATAAATTATTATATAAAATAATTGTAGGAGGATAATTTATATCATTAGTCCAGCACCATTATTGGTTATGATGGAAAAAGTCATCCTATTATAATGCGTAGTGATGTCGCATCGATTATTTTGGTTAATCTTTTATTATTTTATATTTTTATAATGCCATATTAAATGTGTGCATTTTAGTGTAATAATTTTTTAAAATTATTTTATTGTCTTCATCCTGCTACGAACCAACACAAGAATAAAGTCAAGAGAGATAATTATATATAATTCAATATTGGAATCTGATCTTTTGTTTTAATTAAGTGTATACTATTTTTACTTGGGACGGCCACTTAGTATTCCTCGTGTTCAACGAGAGCGTTAATTTAAACTAAAAAAAAGTAGTAATTGGCAAATAACCGTAAGCCTAATATAGTTTAATATGGAATTTTAAGTTTAAATTTTATTATTTTTTGTATAAAATAAATAATTGGCAAATTTAGGTGGTAAGAAGTTTAACTTTTTAAATAAGATTTTTTATTCAACTTTAAATCTTATAAATATAAAAATTAAATATTAAAAGAATTTTATTTCTTTTAAATAGTTCTTTTCGATTTTCTTCAGATTAATTCGAGTCCAATACCATTAATAGATATAAAGAATCTCAAAGCAAAAATAAACTCAAATAATAATCATCTAAAAGAAAAAAAAAATCTACATAACGTACCTGTATAGGATTTTAATGAAATTTTAAAAATACCAAGAATCTCAAAGCAAAAATAAACTCAAATAATAATCATCTAAAAGAAAAAAAAAATCTACATAACGTACCTGTATAGGATTTTAATGAAATTTTAAAAATACCAAGAATCTCAAAGCAAAAATAAACTCAAATAATAATCATCTAAAAGAAAAAAAAATCTACATAACGTACCTGTTTAGGATTTTAATAAAATTTCAAAAATACAAAGAATCTCAAAGCAAAAATAAACTCAAATAATAAGCATCTAAAAGAAAAAAATCTACATAACGTACCTGTTTAGGATTTTAATAAAATTTCAAAAATACCATTATTGACAAGAAGTCTTTTGTGACGTTGATTGGGGTGGTGACACTATTGACAAGAAGTCTACTGCTGCCTATATAATATATTTAGAGTCTAATGTCATTTCATGGTCCTGCAAGAAGCAACCTATAATAGCTCGATCTTCTACTGAGGCTGAATACTGCGCTATTGCATCCATCACTGTTGAACTTTTATGGCTTACTCACCTACTTCAAGAATTTGGATTTTCACCTGTTGAGCCTCCTATTCTTTTTTCTAACAATATTGGTGCAACATACCTTTGCGCGAACCTAGTATTTCATTCTCGGGTGAAGCATTTGGCTATCATCTATCACTTTGTTTGAGATTTAGTTGCCAATAACAAATTGCAGGTCTCACATATTCTTTCAAGTCATCAACTTGCTGATTTTCTCACACCCTCCACCATCTTGCGAGGGCATATAGGAGTGTTGACTAAGTCAACTAGCTAGCACTAGTTTGTTGTACACTCTTTCTTTATATATCCAAATTAAATCTTAAGTTAATTAGTTACATATGAAATTCTTTCTGATAACTTTTGTCATATATATATATATATATATACACGCATTCTGTATTTTGAAATTGCTGAATGAAAATATACTTTCTCTTCTCAAACTTATTTGCCAAGCACATATAAAGAGTGTATGCATCCTTAAAACGAGGAAAAGTGGATTTGGCATCTTCTAGCTCTGTTTTACAAGCAAGCTTAATTTGCTCAAATATTTTCACAAAGTGTTTGCTTGTTCTAAAGGTTTTCAAAAATCTGTAAAGAATTATAAAACACTATTTAACCCCACCCCCCTTCTAGTGTTTCCTGTGGTTCTAACAATGTTACTCTCTACATTCTTAATGGACTCGGTACCGAATACCATGACATCGCCGCCTCAATTCGTACATGTGAGCATCCTTTCACCTTTGAGGAGATTTACAGCTGTGTTATGGGTGAAAATTTTACTAAGTGTTTTTTATCCAATAGGGCCTTGTTGATTGAAAGAATTCGAAGGACTGATACCTATGGAATTGAAGGAAAAGAGTTAACATTTATCAGCCTGTGAGGATATGTTTTTTGAATTTTAATTAAGCCAAAATTGAATGCATGTTTGTTTTATGATATATATTTTTTAATGAAATTCGAGAAATATGGTGGTTTTATGACACATGAAATGATAATCCTTCAAGAGAATTTTTCAAATTGTATTCGAAAAGGTGACACATCCGTTGGATTAGTGAAATTTCACTAAGTATTTTTATCTGATAAAACCTTTTCTGTTGGAAGGATTCGAAAAGTAGAATCTAAGAAGAGATTTAAAAGTTGTTAGTCTGGAAGGCATGAAGTTTTCGAATTCAACTAAGTTAAAATTTAGAACGTCTTTGTCATTTATAAGGCATCTTTTTCAAATAAGAATTCGAAAAAACAGAGACATTTTTTAGACAGAAGTTTCATCAGACTTAGTTTTTCTAAGGCAGAGACTTAAGATCTTTTTTGAATAAGAATTTGAAAAATAAAGACCTTTTTTAGACAAGAGTTTCATCAGACTTAGTTTTTTCAGAAGTAAAAACTTGAGAAAATAGGAAGTTCTGAGACAACAAAATTTTCTAAGTATTTCGAATAAAAATGTGAAAAGCATGATTGAAGATGAATCAGAATTGAGACTTAGTCTATTTTTGAAAGAAATTGGAGGAGATCTCAAGAATAAAGATTGGTGGCATTTTCATACAAACTCTTTGGTTGTACTTTTCGGATAGGAATTCGAAAAAGAGGTTCAAATAGTCAGAAGTTGATACTTAGTCTATTCTTGAAGATGTACCCTAAACATCATATCGAAGATTCACGTTTAAACAAATTAGAAGAAATGAAGACAAGCGTTTCTTTAGTATTTTCGAATTCTAGAGAAAGAGAATTCGAAATGAAGACTTAGTAGATTTTGAAGATAGGGTTTTGACAAATAAGGTTGCAATTTCGAATGAAAGAACTCCAAGCAAGTGGGGATCAGATTTTGAATAGAAGAGAAGTCATGAGTCAGATGAAAATTAGAGTATGAAGTTATACCAGTATTTTTGAATCTGATAAGCATGAAATTCTAAGTCAAGACTTAGTGAAATTTTGTAAGGAGGAATGCTGGTAGAAAGGGTTTAAGATTTCGAATATGAAAGCCTTAGATAAATTGATGCCAAATTTCGAATTCTAGAGGAAGAGCATTCGAAATGAAGACTTAATGAAGTTTAGGAGAAAGAATATTGACAAAAGAAGCTCAGAAATTCGAATATGAAAGCCTTGGACAAATTGAAGTAGATTTTCGAGCAAAATGCAAGAAGATTTCGATTCAGAAGATTCAAACATTTGAAAGCACTTTTTGAAGATAAGAAGACATGGAATAAGGCTTGATAATTTCGAATGAAGGAAAGATGAGAAGATTGCACAAGGGAGTTTCGGACTTAGAAGATTGTCCAAGGTTTCATCTAAGACCTTTGAAGATTTTGAATCTAACATAGCCAAGATCCTTGAAGATTTCGAATCCAGACTTAAACATATTGGCTAAATATTTCGAACCAAAGTCTTAACCAGGTTGATAGAAGATTTCGAGTTAAAGACTTAACCAAATATTCTGAAAATTTCATGTTAAGACTTATCCAGATTTCGTGAAGATTTCGAATCAGGCATAGCCAAAAATCATGAAGATTTCGAAAAGATTGATCAGATATTCTTGAAGAGAATTTCAAATCAAATCTCAACAAAGAAGAATGGGCACGTGGAATACATATAATAAAGTCAAGACACTTGTTCGGCCACAGATTAGGCAGTTAGGATTTTGTCATACGTGTCTGTTGTAAATTAGTTGACCGTTAGGGTTATAAGTCTATAAATAGGGCAAAGTAGCAAGTCCTAGGGACGGATTTTTCTCCATTCTACATACTTAAAACTTACTCAAAAAAAGCGTATTGTCTATCATTCACAACTACTTGCTCATCCGAGAATACTCGAAAAGTATGTCAGTTTGAGAATTCGTCACTTTTCAATACAATCTTTTCTATTTATTTTCATTTTCTTTTTCTTTTCTTTATTTACTTTGTTTCTAGTCATTTACTTTTCCTACTTCTTACTTCTTAAAAGTGCACTAAATTATTTTAGAATCCACCAAGAGGACTTGATTCCAGTCCCAGATTGTTCATAGGAATCTTTAACTATATTTAACTAAAAATCACCACAAACAAATTGGTACCCCTGGTGGGACTTTCTTCCTTATTTTTTAGGATTAGTAATTTGGAATATCCCAGTGCATGCGATTAAGGAGTGGTAGAATTTTGATAGAAACAATGGTCAACAACACTAACAACACTAGGAACGCCAAAAATAGCAATTAAAATGCAAGTTCTGGAAGTCCCAGAAATACTTCTGTTAACAATGAAGTGATTAATGACCAAAATGGTAATATCAGTACCATTAGAAATCAAGTGAACACTAAAACAATTCCCCAGGTTTCTAACCCAATGGTTAGTCAAGGAGGAGGAATCCCAATGTCCTTTCCTGTTACTCAGGATCCAGAGTCAAGTCAACAGAATCCTTTATATGGAATGCCATATGGATTTCTGACTAATGTGGGTACTTCTCCATCGACATTCTCAAATGTCATTACAACATCAGCCCCTTTGGGAAGAGGGACTATTTCTGAGTTAAATACCAGTTCAGTAGGAATGCCTTTACAAAACTTTGGGGGGAATTCTTCAGCATCCATTACCAATACAACCCTAAATTCAATTAGGCAACAAATGGATGAAAGTAATCATAAAATGGTCAATATGCTTGCCCAACAAATGACCACTGTCGTGAATCCACTTGTTGATTCTACAAACTTGAACTATAATGTTCTTTCCAGACAAATGACACGAATTGCAGATGTCTTTGGGGCTACAGATGATCCCATTGTTAATCAAATTGCAAATATAGGGAGACAAGCCCAAAATCCTCGAAATAAGGAAATTCCAAACCAAAGGAATCAAATCCTAGTCCAAAATGTTGAAATCCCAAACCAAAACCAAAACCAAATTCGAAATATGGATGTTGGTCCTATGGTGATGGTCAATCGAAATCAGAATGTTGATCTTGTCCTCAATAGGATTAGGCAAAACAATTTAGGGGGGCATCAAAAGATAACCAATTTAGTCGAATAAGTTTTGAATCGACATGGTTTTAATGTTGGCTATGCCAATCAACCTTATTTCGAATAAGCATTCGCTGATTTTATCTTACAAACTGAACTTCCAAGGGGATGGAAAGTTCCAAAATTTTCAAAATTTGTTGGTGAAACTGGTGAATCAACTGTTGAGCACATTGCTCAATACTTGATTGAAAGTGGAGACCTAGCAAATAACGAATATTTGAAAATGAAATATTTTCCAAGTTCTTTGACAAAAAATGCCTTCACTTGGTTTACAACACTTCCCCCAAATTCCATCAATACATGGAATCAACTCGAAAGGAATTTCCATGAACAATTATTTCGAGGAGAAACCAAAGTTAGTTTGATGGATTTAGTCAATGTTACGAGACAAAACCAAGAAACCATAGATGATTATCTGAATAGGTTCAGATTGATGAAGGCTAGATGTTTCATGCAAATACCAGAGCATGAATTAGTTAAAATTGCTGCTGGAGGTTTAGACTATTCAATTCGAAATGAAGTTAGTCAATCAGCTGTTAAGGGATATGGTCCAATTGGCAGATAAGGTTAGGCAAATAGAACAACTTACCTTAGAGAAAGAAAAACAAAAAAAGCCATTTCGAAGGGATAAAATTGCTTATGTAGGAATGATCGAAGAAGAAGAGGATAGTGACATTGAGGATTATGAGGAAAATGAAATCAATGTTGCAGAGTTAAAACCATGTCTACCTTATACCTGTGTGTCTCTAAGGCCTTATGAGTCTAGGGATGTCAACGGGGCGGGGCGGGGGCGGGTCGTGTCTACCCGTATACATATCCGTTAAAATTAACGGATACACACGGGTATTCACGGGTATCCATTAATGTTTAAGAATTTAAATTTTATAAAAAGAAAGAGAGAAAATGTTATATAATATATTATAATATCATACTATATATATAAATAATCATTATATAATGCCATTATGTGTTAATATATTAAAAATATCATCATAAAATAATATAAAATAAATTATATCTCATCATAAAATAAAAAAATACTAATATTTAAATATATTTAATAGAAAAATATGCTTTAATGAATATGCGGGTACCCGCGGGGCGGGTAGCATAATATCCGTCCCCACCCATTATATAAATATGCGGGTACCCATTACGGGTATATCCACGGGTACGGGTTTTTTTTACATGAGTCGAAAGATAATAAGAGAAATGTAAAGAAATCGAATTATAGTTTCGACATAACTAAGGCAGATCAAATCTTCGACATTTTATTAAAAGATAAGCAAATTATTTTAGGAGATGATCATAAAATTCCTTCCCCTGAACAGTTGAAAGGTCGAAAATATTGTAAATTTCACAATACTTTTGGACATTGGACTAACTTGTGACTGTTTCAGGGATCTCATTCAGAACGCCATTCAAGAAGGTCGATTAAAATTCGAAGAGAAATAAAAAATGTCAATGAAGGTTGATTCTGATCCTTTTGCTGCAAATGCAAGCTATGTTGAACCACTTGAAGTCCTGATGGTAGACTTCGAGAAGGTTGGGCTCAATGATCCTACTGAGGGGATCATTGAACAATTCAAAAAGGAGGTTACTCCTATTTACCCCAAGGTTGGGGAAACCTTGATTGACTTCTTGGCTAAAGAGAAGGAAAACAATCAAGAAATGATGTTGTGTCCTCAATGCAGCGCTGTCTTCGATAAGTCTACTGCTAAGGCTTTTGAAGAGTCTGAGAAAAAGAAGTTTCAGAATAGAGAGGCTTAGAATTATGTTGGGCCTCACAGAAACTTCAGAAGGAGTTTTTTTGCCAAGAGCAAACACTCTGAACAACCAATGGGTTGGTGGTTTCCAACAACCAAGGCCAAATCAACATTATGGGTGGAAACCAAATGTCTATAATAGAAACTTCCAGAATCAAAATTGAAGTGGAAGTTATGGAAAGCCTCAATTTCATGGGAAATTTAGTCGAGATACTCCTATGACTAAAACCCAATGGATAAGGTACCAAAGAATTAAGAAGGCTAAACAGAATACTTTGAATCAACCTCAACAACATGCTGGCCCTTCAAATTTTGTACAAGTAGTGCAAAAAGAAGTTGGCCCATCAACTTACCCCCAAGTGGTTCAAAATAGGAAACCACTTGATGAAAGACCAACAACCCTAGTCGAATATGCTGATAGCAATTTGATTAATGAAAGCTTCAAATCAGGTTTTCGTGATAATCTCGAAGCGATATTTGGAGTTGTATCGATTCTTCCTGTTGAGTTCGCTCAACAAACATTGGGCCAACAAGAGGAAGAAGACTTCGAGGATGCTGAGTTCGATTTTGGCTCAGGTCCTTCGAAAGTAAGTTTCGTGACTTGGGTAGAACCCAAGTCAAACTCTACAATTTTTGATCCTCCAAATGATTTCATGAAAAATCATTTGAAGCCACTCTTTGTGAGTGGAAGGGTCAATGGCTATTTCATCAACCGGATGTTGGTTGATGGAGGTGCAGCCATAAATCTGATTCCTAAGAGTTCACTAAAGAAACTTGGGAAAACAGAAGAAGATTTGCTTCCCCATAACATTGTTATTACAGATTTTAATGGGAAGACTTCCAAGTCTGAAGGAATGATAGCGCTTGATATTGAAGTGGGTGATGTAATTCGACCTAAAGTTTTCATTGTAGCTCCTTCAAAAGCTAACTACAATATTCTACTTGGAAGAGAGTGGATACATGAAGTTGGTGATGTACCTTCAACCCTTCACCAAAAGCTCTTTCTCTGGAATGAGGAAGGTCATCTGAGGGAGGTCGAAGTTGATTTTACCCAAGTAAAGGCTAACACTGGGTTAGTTGAATTTGACAGGTTCTTGGGAAATGTAGCACCACTTCGAATTGAAGATCCTTCCTGTGTTAAGGAAGAAGGTATGTATCCAATTTATGTAAGACTCAATCCTGAGTCTGGTTTCGTTATTAAATATGAGGCTAAATATGAAACGGCCTATGAAGAAGTTGAAGAATAACTTCTTCGAGCTTTCTAGCTCGAAGTTTGGCCTATTTGGCCAAAAGTAAGTTAGAAACGGCCTTCGAGACCGAAAATCTAACAAACAAATTGGCCCCACTAGCCAAAGATATATTAGATTTGGCTTTAAAAGCCGATGACAATACTGAAAAGCCAATTCGAGATGGAAAACAATTATCAGATCTCGAAAAGATAGTGGCTTATATAAAAGAAGAAGAGAAATTAGATTTCATCTATGATGATACTCCTCTTGGATTCGAGAAAAATAACAGTTCGAAAGGATTCAGCATGAAAGCTCAAGATCCTTTAGAAGAAATAAACTTGGAAGATAAAGATACATATAGACCTACTTATATCTCTTGAAATTACTCGAACCTCAATTTAGACTTGAGTTAATTGAACTTCTGACAGAATACAAAGATTGTTTTGCATAGGAATATGAAGAAATGCCTAGTTTAGAAAGAAACTTAGTCGAACATAGACTTCCTTTATTTCCTAGAAGAAGACCGGTAAAGCAACCTCCTCGAAGGTTTGCATTAGAAGTAGTTTCGAAAATAAAAGAAGAGATCGAGAGGCTACTGAAGGCCAAATTTATTCGAACAGCCAGGTATGTTGACGGGATCTTGAATGTTGTTCCTGTTATAAAGAAAACTAGAAAACTTCGAGTATGTATAGATTTTCGAAATTTGAATGATGCAACACCTAAAGATGAATATCCAATGCCTATGGCTGACATGCTAATCGATTCTGCTGCTGGAAATGAAATGTTAAGTATGTTGTATGGGTATTCTGGATATAATCATATTTTTGTAGCAGAAAAGGATATATTGAAATCTGCATTTCGATGTCCTGGTGCTTTAGGAACTTATGAATGGGTAGTCATACCATTTTGTTTGAAAAATATGGTGCAACTTATCAAAGGGCAAAGAATACTATCTTTCATGATTTGATCGGAGATTTTATGCAAGTCTATATTGATGATGTTGTAATAAAATTGAAATTAAAACAAGATTATTTAACTCATTTGAGGAAATCATTCGAAAGAATGAGGAAAGTTGTCTTAAAATGAATCCAATCAAATGTGCTTTTGGTGTTATGGCAGGAGAATTTCTAGGTTTTTTGGTCCATCAGAAGGGAATCGAAATTGATCGAAATAAGGCCCAAGCCATATTCGATACAAAGCCACCTTCGACCAAGAAACAACTACAATCTTTATTGGGTAAGATAAAATTTTTAAGAAGGTTTATTTCTAATCTGTTAGGAAAAACTAAGGTTTTCTCTACCTTGTTAAGGTTGAAGAAAGAGGAAGAGTTCGTATGGGAACCTAAACATCTAGAAGCCTTCAAGGATATTAAGAGATACTTGGCAAATCATCCTGTGATGGCTCCTCTTGTTCGAGGAAAACCTCTCAAATTGTATGTATCTCCATCGAATGAGACTATTGCAAGCATGTTGGCTCAAGAAGATGAAGATGAATTCGAAAGAGCTATCTATTATTTGAGTCGAGTATTGAATGATGCAGAAACAAGATACCGTGCAATAGAGAAACTTTGTTTATCTTTGTATTTTTCTTGTACAAAGTTGAAATATTATATAAAACCTTTCGAGGTTGTTGTATTCTCTCATTCTGATATAATAAAGCATATGTTATCGAATCCAATTTTGCATAGTAGAGTAGGAAAATGGGCAATGGCCTAAACTGAATATTTTCTAACCTATCAAACACTTAAAGCTATTAAAGGCCAAGTTGTTGCTGACTTCATGGCTGATCATTCGAATTTAGAATTCATAGAAATAAATTATGTGGGGACTAAACCCTGGGAACTATATTTCGATGTTTCGAAACACGCAGGAGGGTTAGGAATTGGTGTGTTAATAATTTCACCTGATAAAATTCCTAGTAAGTTAATGATTGAAGTAAAATATACTTTGTCAAACAATGAAGTGGAATATGAGGCTTTGATAACACGATTCGAAGTTCAGATATATTATAATGGCAATGACTTGGATTCGAATGATTGGAGAAAAGAGATGTTTGACTATCTGAAAAATCCAAGTGGCCAAGTAAATCGAAAATTGAAGTATAGGGCTCTCCAATATATAATCCTAGGAGATGAGTTATATAAAAAATCAGTAGATGGAAATCTTCTTCGATGTATAGGAGAAAAAAAAACCTATTTGGCTTTCACAGAAGTTCACGATGGACTTTGTGGAGCTCATCAATCTGGAGAAAAAATGAGTTGGGTTCTAAGTAGGCAAAGATTATATTGGCCTACTATGATAAAAAACTACTTAAAATATGCTAAGTCTTGCGAAGAATGTCAAAAACATGCTAACATTCAGCATGTTCCAGCAATTGAGTTGCATTCGATTGTAAAACCTTGGCCATTTCGAGGATGGACTTTAGATTTGATTGGGCAAATACATCCGCCATCATATAAATCTCACGAGTATATTATGGTGGCCATAGACTATTTTTTGAAATGGGTCGAAGCAATTCCATTAAGAAATGTTTATCAGGAAGATGTTATTAATTTCATTGAAGAAAATATAATTT
Organism: Sesbania bispinosa; assembly: GCA_026901365.1. Taxonomy (NCBI): domain Eukaryota; kingdom Viridiplantae; phylum Streptophyta; class Magnoliopsida; order Fabales; family Fabaceae; genus Sesbania; species Sesbania bispinosa. The sequence goes on along the minus strand of QLOH01000039.1, from coordinate 57,632 downwards.
TTCGATTTGGAATTCCTAAAACATTAACAACTGATCAAAGTTCAGTTTTTACTGGAAGAAAAATGCAAAACTTTGCAGAATCCAGAAATATTAAGTTATTAAAATCAACTCCCTATTATGCTCAGGCTAATGGTCAAGTTGAAGAAGCCAACAAAATCATTATTGGTTTAATAAAGAAACATATTGGTAAAAAACCAAGAAGTTGGCATGAAAATTTAAATCAAATTCTATGGGCTTATCGAAATTCTCCAAAAGAAGCAACTAGAACTACTCCATATAAGTTAGTTTATGGGCATGAAGCAGTTCTTCTAGTGGAAATTAATTTGCAATCTATTCGAATTCAAAGAGAAGAAGAATTTCCTTCAGAAGATTATTGGAACTTGATGTATGATGAGTTGAATAATCTTGATGAAGAAAAATTGATTGCACTCGAAAATATTGTAAGACAAAAAGAGAGAATTTCGAGATTTTACAATCGAAAAGCTAAGATAAAGAGTTTTAAAGTTGGTAAATTAGTTTGGAAAGTTATTTTACTTGTTGATAAGAAAATTCCTGGTTATGGAAAATGGTCCCCAAATTGGGAAGGACCCTTCGAAATTGAAAACGTTCTATCGAGTAATGCGTATGTTATTCGAGAATTATCGTCAAATCGAATAACTTCTATCAATGGTAAATATCTAAAAGAATATAAGCCCATAATGATGGAAGTAAAAATTCCATAAAAGATTATAAATAAAGTCTTACAAAATAACTCTGAAATTGAAAAACATAAAAAAATTCGAAACCAGAAAATTACAGAGTTGTATCAGCCCTAAAAGCTTCGAAAGTCTTCTGCAAGCATTGAAGCTTCAAATTAGCCGACTCTTTTTCAAGGAATGCATGTTCTACTTGCTTTAGACTTCCTTTTATTTCTAAATTCTTTGTTTTAATTTGAAGAATAGTGTCATTTTGTTTGACAACACATTTTGTGACGGCAGTTTCGAAATTAGCTTTCTTCTTTCTTAGTTCTTCAAGTTCAGCTTCTGAGGACTTGATTTGAGTATCCAACTCTATAACTTTGGTGTTTCCAGTAGATACATGTTTTGAAGCCTTATCATAAGTTTCCTTCAGAGTTCCAAGCTCAGTAAGACCAGCCTTATATGCTTTAGTATAAGAGGTCTCTTCGAGCAAGGCATTCGAAAGTTGAATCATAGTAGACTTGGACTCTGTAATGAATGTACTCAATCAAAGAAAAGTACTCGAGGAAGCAAAAGGAAGTTCATTTAACTTGGCTTCAATATGGGAAATCAAATTATCCAACTTCCTTTGAAAACTTCATTTTTAAGCTTCTCGAAAAAATCTTCAATAAGGATGGAAACCTTCAAATCATATATAAAAGAGTAATACTGAAGGGCCCTGAACTTTCTTCTCCACCCGGTTCGAAGATTGTTGAGATCTTGAAGAAAAAAAAATTCCCACCAAAAATCGTGGTAAAATATTCCATTTCTCAAAACTTAATTTCGAAATGAGAATATTTTGGGGGGCATCTGTTAGGAGTGGAAATTTTACTAAGTCTTTTTTATCCAATAGGGCCTTGTCGATTGAAAGAATTCGAAGGACTGATACCTATGTGTTGGGGTGAAATTTACAAATTTTACTAAGTTATTACAGGATTGGTACCTTCGAGTTCGACGTATACGATAAAATATGCGAAAAGCATATTATGAATTGAAATACATCATAACTTAGTGAAGTTTGAAGTTTCTGTGTGCTGAATTCGAAATATAAGGCATTATGTTATATATATTCAAAAGGAATGTAGACGTTTGATTAAATGCCTATTCGAATTCGAAATGTCTTTTGAATATGAAGGAAAGGAAAAAGAATTCTATAGTTTTTAGAATCTGAAGGATAAAGAGATAAAGAAAGACAAGTCTTTTTATTCATGCACAAATAGAATTCGAATTACATAGTTCGAATGAAAATAAATAAGAAATATAAATGTACATGAAAATAAAAGCTATTCTAAATCTTCAGAGAACTTGATTCCTGCATCCCTGGGTCTTCAGGAAACTTGGCTCTTGCCTTCCTGTTCTTCATCTGACCCTCCTCTTCCTTCTTCTTTCCCACAGGATTTGATATAGCCAAGGCAAAAGCATTGTGCTATCCTGGTTGCGCAACCCTTGATGCATGGGGTGATAACAAAGAAAGCCTGGGAAAGCAATAAAGAAGATTTAGTTATTATATAAATGAATCTTAAATTGGCTAGTACGTTCAACCTGAGAGAATCCTTAATAAGGATTGAAGAAGCTTATAGCTTTGGCTATTTCGTCAACCTTGTTGAGACAAGCTCACCCTAAAGAAGTTTTTAATATGACAAACTGAGTAAGTTTAAATATCCAGATGAGATGCATCTTGTGTCACTAACTGTGTGTTCAAGTGTGGCAGAGACTTTCTGTATTTAAGTTACTGCAGGAATACATGAAGACAGAAAGGATCTTTAGACCACTAAGATCAGTTATAACATAAGTAACAGTGGCACAAGAACAGAAGCTATAAAGAGCTTTACAACAGTTGTGTGCTTCAAAGATCAGACTAGAGCTCGAGCAAGTCAATTTACACATACAACATGTGTGTTTGAATCAGAACAGATGTGGTGCAACCAAAGCTTATGGCTAAGACTATGAGAAACACTTCAAAAATCAACACAGCATGAGATGCAAGATTTGTATGTTCAGATGTCATCTCATGATTAGATGAGGACCCAACTAAGATGCAAAAAGTCTTAGAACTAAAAAGAGACTCAAGCACAGCTTGAGATGTAAGCTATGAACAGATGCAAGTTCAGCTTGAGATGCAAGAACAGCTTGAGACGTCGTCTCAAGGTCAGACGTAGAAGGATGAGATCTTAGCACAGATGCAAGAAAAGTAAGTCAGACTCTGAACAGAGGCAAGAATTCAAGCTCAGTTGAGAAGACAGCAAGTAGAGTCAGCATGAAGACAAACAAGCACACAAGGACACTCACACAGTACCTTAAAGACTGAAAAGCTGTTGTCTGCCTACTGTAAAGACTGTGCCTACTGTTGTACCCTCCAACGGACTGTAACGGCCATATAACGGCTAGTTTCTCAAATCTTGATATAAAAAAGACATTATCAAGAGCTGAGAAGTGAGAGAGACTGCCTACACTTCCGTGAAATCATTAAGCATCTTATCACATCTCAATAGACATCTTAAGTGTATCTACCAGCTGTCTGAGCACAGACACATCTCATCTTGAGAATGTACATCTGTCTCTTTCATCTCCTCTCTGTGAATATCATTCCAATATTGTAACCAGAGTTGAGACCTAGTCTAGCTCAATTACTTTTATATCCATACTTTGTATGAGCTTAGGCTAGACTTATCACAAACATCTATCTGTAACCTGTCTCATCTAAGATAGGAGTGTGCCTAGTCTTAGAGTGAGGTATGTACGTCCTGAAGAGGCTGTAAGAATACTTGTGACTTAGCTAAGATAGAAGTGTGCCTAGGCTTAGTGTGAGTGAGACGTCCTGAAGAGGCTGTAAGAATACTTGTATTGACTGGTTTGTCAATAGTGGAAAATCTCACAGGTTGTGGGGACTGGACGTAGCCCAAGGAGTGGGTGAACCAGGATAAGATCTTTGTCTCTTGTCTCTTACCTTATTCTTATATCTACTTATCTTGAATCAATTAATACAGCTTGATAACTAAAGATACTATTGAATTGATAATCAAGATAAGACTTTAAACTAAAGTCTAGACAAAGATCTTTACCAAAATTGATAAACTCCATCTTGTCTTAACAGAGACTCCAAGTTAACAAACTTGAGAGCACATCTCAACTATCAATTTTAGTGTGGAATTGCAGGAACAGATTCGGAAAGTCTCTATTCAACCCCCCTTCTAGAGACGTTCAACCAACTTCAGTTGGTATCAGAGCTCGGCCTCTAGGGGTTGAGCACACCTCTGTGTGAAGAGGAAAAAGATCCATGGCTGGTCCAAGTACAAGTCTGTTCATTCCTGAAGGAGCTTCAACAAACAGACCTCCTGCATTTGATGGAACTGATTATTATTACTGGAAAGACAGGATGAGACTGTTCATTGAATCTCAGCATGCTGATCTTTGGGAGATCATTGAAATAGGCCCTTATGTTCCATACACCATAAATGAGCTTGGACTTAGGGCAGCTAAACCCAGAGAACAATGGACAGATGCTGAGAAGGCAAGATATGTATTCAACTCAAGAGCTAAATACCTTCTCACTTGTGCCTTAAGCAGAAGTGAATATGACAAGGTAGTTGGGTGTGTCTCAGCTAAAGAAATATGGGATGCTCTTGAAGTTGAACATGAAGGGACAAATCAAGTTAAAGAAGCCAAGATCAACATACTAGTCAGACAGTATGAGCTCTTCAAGATGAATGAAGATGAAGGCATTGAAGACATGGTGAGGAGATTCACTGTCATAACAAATGACCTGAAATCACTAGGAAGAACATACTCAAATCAGGATATGGTAAGAAAAATTCTGAGAAGTCTGCCCAAACCTTGGAGACCAAAGGTAACGACCATCCAGGAAGCTAAAGATTTGAGTACTCTCAGACTAGATGAACTTCTTGGATCTCTGAAGGTACATGAGCAAGAGTTGATGGAAGAAGATCTCATCAGACGACCCAAGTCTATAGCACTAAAAGCAGCTTCTAGTAACTCAAAAGGCAAAAAGATAAGCTCTTCTCAACAAACCTCACTCAACTCATCTCAAGATTCTGAAACAGAAGAAGATGAGGAAGAGGAAGATGATAGTGAAATGGATGATGAGCTAGCCTACATCTCAAGGAAGATTAGACGCATGTGGAGAGCCAGAGGGACTGGAAGAAAGAATTTTCCCTCAATGAGAGGAGAAATAAAATCTGACAAGAAAGGACAATTTATCTGCTTTGAATGCAAGAAGCCTGGGCATATCAGGTCTGAATGTCCTCAACTCAGAAAAAAAATGAAGAAAAGTCCTAGGAAGAAGGCAATGATGGTCACCTGGGATGACACAGATGAAGAGGAAAGTCAAGATGGACAGTCAGCTAACCTATGTCTCATGGCAAAAGGAGACTGATCAGATGAAGAGGTAAATGAATCTGACTCTGAATATTCTGTTGATGAACTTATGTCTGCTTTTGAGAATCTTCTGTATGATTCAAATCTTCTTGCCTCTAAGAGCTCATTACTTAAATCAGATTTGAATACAGATCTTGAGAAAATCAAATTTCTTGAAAAAGAAAATGAAGATTTAAATCATAAAAACAGTAGTCTCATGTTGTCTCACATGAAACTGTCTGAACAAGTAAAAGCTAAGACTCAAGCTCTCAATGGGCAAGATCAAAAAAGGCTACAAAAAGAAAATCAGCAGCTTAAACTGCAGAACAGAACTCTCATAAATGACCTAGGAAAATTTGTAAATGGAACAAAAAACCTTGAGAGACTCATTGGATCTCAAAAGGGCAATTTTGATAAAGTTGGGCTTGGTTATGAGAGATCATCAAATGAAGTTTGGTATAAAGATTTCTTCATTCCTGCAAGAAAAAAGAAAAAAGAAAGATGTTCTTGTTGTAGTAAATATGGTCATAAAGCCACAGATTGTTACATGAGACAAGTAGCATCTGAGAGAAAGGTAACTAACTATGCTGGACCCAAATACAAGTGGGTACCTAAAGCTAAATCTCTTGTTGTAACAGATGTGCCTGGCAGCAGCAAAGACCAAGAAAGAATGGGTGCTGGACAATGGATGTTCAAGGCACATGACAGGAGACAAAAGCAAGTTCCTATCACTTGAGGAAAAGACTGCTGGAGTTGTCTCTTTTGGAGACAACAGCAAATCCCAGATCAAGGGCATAGATAAAATTGGTAAGGCCAATTCAGCTCAGATTGAAAATGTATATTTTGTTGAAGGTTTGAAACATAATTTGCTGAGTATCAGTCAGTTATGTGACAATGGTCATCATGTTAATTTCCAGCCTACCTTTTGTGAGATCATAGACTCCAAAACTGGAAAAATCATTTTCTCTGGAACAAGAAAGAAAAATCTTTACTCAGTCTCACTAGAGGGTCTGTCAGATCTCACCTGTCTCATGTCTCATGATCATGAGAGATGGCTTTGGCACAAAAGGGTTGGGCATCTTAACATAAGAACTATGAGTTAGCTTGCTAGTCAGTCTCTTGTCAAAGGATTACCTAAGGTAAAATTTGACAAAGACTTTAATTGTGATCCTTGTATCAAAAGCAAGCACAGCAAATCAAGCTTCAAACCCAAGAACTATGTCTCAACTACTAGGCCACTTGAGATCCTCCACATTGTCCTATTTAGACCAACTAAGACAGTGAGTCTCAGTGGTAAAAAATATGGTTTTGTCATTGTGGATGATTTCTCACGATTCACCTGGGTTCTGTTTCTATTTCAGAAAGATGAATCATATGATTCCTTCAAAACCTTTTGTAAAAGGATTCAATCTGAGAAAGGATACAAAATTGGATCTGTTAGGAGTGACCATGGAGGAGAATTTGAGAATGTTAAGTTTAGAAAATTCTTTGATAAAAATGGCATAACTCATAACTTCTCTTGTCCAAGGACTCCTCAACAAAATGGTGTAGTAGAGAGGAAAAATAGAAGTCTTCAAGAAATGGCTAGAACTTTGTTATGTGACTCTGGAATTGAAATGTACTTCTGGGCAGAAGCTGTCAATACTTCTTGCTATATTTTAAACAGAGTCACTATAAGAAAGATCTTAAATAAAACTCCATATGAGCTATGGAAAGGTAGGAAGCCTTCAGTTTCATATTTTCATATATTTGGATGTGATTGCTATATTTTAAATACAAAAGATCAACTAGGAAAATTTGAAACCAAATCAGATAAAAGAATTTTCCTAGGATATTCACTAACCTCCAAAGCTTACAGAGTATATAATCTAAGAACCAAAACTACTAAAGAATCTATGTATGTAGTATTCAATGAAGTTCAGGGAAATACTCAGAAAGAAGTTGATGAGGAGATAGAAGAACTGATAAAAGATCTAAAGGTCTAAACTCAGGAAGCTGAAGAGAGACTCTCACCTGAACAAAAGATGATGAGGTCACCTCTGTCTGAACACAGGAGAGAAGCTCAGTCTGAAGGAGTACCTCTCAGGAGTAGCCAATCTGAACCCTTTCATAATCCTCAAGAAGAAGATAAATCAGATAATCAAACCATATCTCAAGAAACAAAACAAGAGAATGTTGAGATACAAAATGAACATGCATCTCAACTACCCAGAAGCTGGAGACTGGTAAGATCTCATCCAAGAGATCAAATACTTGGAGAAACTTCAGATAGAGTCAGAACCAGATCTCCCTTCAGAGACACAGAGAATCTAATGGCTCTTCTATCTGACATAGAGCCAAAAGACATACATGAAGCCTTAAATGATGAATCCTGGATTAAGGCCATGGAAGATGAATTAAATCAGTTTGAGAAAAGCAAGGTCTAGAATCTGGTTCCTCCATCCTCTCATCAAACCATAATTGGAACCAGATGGGTCTTCAGAAATAAGCTAAATGAGAAAGGTCAAGTAATGAGAAACAAAGCCAGATTGGTGGCTCAAGGGTTTAATCAACAAGAAGGAATAGATTATGCTGAGACCTTTGCACCAGTGGCAAGACTTGAAGCTATCAGGATCCTACTAGCCTTTGCAGCCTTCAAAAACTTCAAATTATATCAAATGGATGTAAAAAGTGCATTCCTAAATGGGGTCATAGAGGAAGAAGTCTATGTAAGGCAGCCCCCCGGGTTTGAAGACCCTGACCATCCAGAACATGTGCTTAAGCTATCCAAAGCTCTATATGGTCTCAAGCAAGCTCCAAGAGCTTGGTATGACAGGTTAAGCTCATTTTTAATTGAAAATGATTTTATAAGGGGTAAGATTGATACTACTTTATTTATGAAAGAAATTAGCAAAGATTTATTAATTGTTCAAATTTATGTTGATGACATTATCTTTGGATCAACTAATGAATCTTTATGTCAAGAGTTCTCAAGTCTCATGCAGGGAGAATTTGAGATGAGTATGATGGGTGAGCTGAGATTTTTCTTGGGGCTCCAAATCAAACAGTTAACTGATGGGATATTCATTAGTCAAGAAAAATACACAAGAGATCTTCTCAGCAAGTTCAAAATGAGTGAGGCAAGACCAATGAAAACTCCTATGCACCCCTCAACTCAGATTGATCAAGATGAAGATGGAAAAGCAGTATCAGACAAACTGTACAGAGGTATGATTGGTTCCCTTATGTATTTAACTGCCAGCAGACCAGATATTCAGTTTGCTGTAGGAATATGTGCAAGATACCAATCTAATCCCAAAGAATCTCATCTCACTGCTGTAAAAAGAATATTTAGATACTTGATTGGAACCACTAATCTTGGCCTATGGTATGAGAAGGGAAAGAGTTTTGATCTCATAGGTTATAGTGATGCTGACTTTGCTGGAGATAAGATAGACAGAAAGAGCACCAGTGGATCTTGTCAATTCCTAGGAAAGTGCCTTATCTCCTGGTCATGTAAAAAGCAAAACACTATTGCCTTATCTACAACAGAGGCTGAGTATGTCTCAACAGCTGCATGCTGCACTCAATTTCTGTGGATCAAATCTCAATTGCAAGATTATGCAGTCAGGTACTCTAAAATTCCTATTTATTGTGACAATACTAGTGCCATAAATCTTGCTAAGAACCCTGTACATCATTCTAGGTCCAAACACATTGACATCAAACATCATTTTATAAGAGATCATGTGCAAACAGGGAACATTGAACTAATCTTTGTAGATACTAAAAATCAGCTAGCTGACATCTTTACAAAGCCTTTAGTTGAAGAAAGATTCAATGAGAATCTAAAATTGCTAAATATGTGTTCTCTTGAATAAAAATAGTTAGTTGAGACCAGCTCTACTATGGGCTATATGATTAAAGTCTCACTAGAGATGAGACTCAAGTGTCATCTGTAAAGAGACGTGGGTTCAGATGCATCTGTTACCAGACGTGTCTCATGATTCATCTCAACCAATGACTCATGAAATTATTGAGACGTTTCCATGTACCAAAACTGAAGGATTGAGCCGTTGCTCAACGGTTAGTAACTGCCCACTACCTAGCAAACTAGCCGTTAGCCTATAAAAAGAAGAGCCAACCTCCCACAACTGCGATAATAACTCCCCACTAACAAGCAGTTATTACGTCTCTCTCTCTCTCTTTCCTCTCTTATCTGAAGACTATTTAAGTCTCATTTCTCACTCCAAACTCACTTCCTGCTCTCTCCTCTTCTCTCAAATGCGAATCAAGTTCACAGCCTTGAAACTTCCTTACTCTGATAAATCATCATCCTCCTCTTCTCCAGACAAAATGTCTTCCTCTGAGCAATCAAAATCCTTGAGCATTCAGTCCAGCCAAGATACCCTGTCTCGTTCTCCATCTCCACAACCCAACACTGAAACAGAGCCGTCTCAAACCACTCAATCTACACAGCCTTCACCATCCTCAAAATCCACATCCTCCAAGAGAAGCACCCCCTTACCTCCTCGCATGAAATTCCAAAGAATTGCTTGCCAAGTAGCCCAGACTTCAGCACCAAGATCCCCTGTCCACATTGACCTAACTCAAGCCGAATCTTCAAAGAAAGGAAAAGAGAAGGTTCCAGAGGGAAAGAAAATCTCATTTCAATATGACCTCTTCTCTAATAGTGAGGTTGAAGAAAAATATACCAAGAGATTCTCTAAGAAGAAGATTATAGTGGGAAGAGTCATCTCTACCCAAGAGTTGAAAGATGAAGGGTGGGACCTGAGTCCTTATCTGAAGAAACAAGGATGACAAGACTATCTGACCATGACAGATTATGTCTTCCCCAAGATGACCAGAGCCTTCTATGTTGCTTGTTACAAAGCTAAGGGATCGTCAGAAGAACAACCTCACATCATCTCTGACATCAAGGGAATCCACATTGAGCTGACTGAAGAGACCCTAGGAGCCATCATTCAAGCACCTGTGACTGGAAACAGGTTGTACCATGAGGAGCATTGGTGGGATAACATTGGAATTCCTTTAGCCAATGTTGGTACCTCCATCTTCAAAGGTGGACTCATCACAGATGCTGCCTCATATCTTAACCCATTTGGAAAATTTCTGTTTCACTTAGTGGCCAAGTGCATCATGCCAAGAGCTGGCACCTTCAACAAAGTTTATCACCAAGACCTGATGGTGATGTACCATCTCAAGCATGGGATTCCTCTCAACCTTCCATTTCTCATCCTAAGGCACATGGAGCATGCCTTCCACAACTCCAAGATCAATGCCTCTCTTCCATTTGGGATGCTCACCACCATCATCATGAAGCATTTCAAAGTTGACTTCAGCAGCTGTGAGAAGTCTGAAGAGAGACCTTGATATATTGGCAACAAGAATCTCAAGTCTCTTGGTCTAGATGGTAAGTCTATTCCTTCCCCCACTTTTCCCTTAACTGACTCCACTCCTGCTGTAACTACCACAACACAGGCTTCTCCTTCTTCCAAGATGTCTGAAGCCAAAAAGAAAAAGAAGAAGAAGGCCTCAAAGGAAGCTATTGAAGGATCTCAAGAAGGATCTGAGATTCCTGTCAACGAAAAGAAAAGAAAAGTTCAACCATCCATCTCTACAGAGACTGAGAAGAACAAAAAGAAGAAAAAGAAGTCCAAGTCTGAGTCGTCTACTCAAGCTGGACAGACTCCTGCTGAAGATGAGCCACAACCTGAAAAAGTGGCAGAAGAAGAAGCAATAAGAAATGAAGAAGAAGAAGCACAAATTGAAGGAGATATGGCCATGACAGAAAAAGAAGCACCTGTTACTGAAGAAGAAGAGCTTCTAAATGCAGAAGAGACCTTGGTCCACTCACCCCAGCATCAGTCACCTCCACACTCCCCTCCACCAGAAATGATCACAGAAGAAGTTTCTCCTGTGAGCAAAATAGTTGCTGAGACCTTGGTCAGCTTGGAGAAGGATACCATTGCCTCAAGCCATGACACAGCTCCAGAGCAGCAACAACTTGAGCATGAGACAGTGGAAGTCACCACCACTCAACAAGCTACTCCAGTAAGTCCACAACCAACTTACTCCATTCCTACTTCATTTCCCACTCCTGGAAAATTCTTTGTTGAGACCATCCTGCTCAACTCACCACAACCTAAATATGATCAGTCTGCACCTCCCACTGACAGACCTGAGCCAGCTAAGGCACCCTCATCTGAACCATCCATTCCTACTCATCTGTCCAATTCAATCAATACTTTTCTGAATCAATTACAAGAGGAACAACAACAACAACACCAGAACCTCCAAGCAAGAATTGAGCAGAATCAGAAGAAGATTCTCAAGAACCTAAAACACCACAAGAAAAGGCAAGAGGCCATTCTTTCAGGATTTGACACTGTCCTGCAAGCAATGCATGCATCGAATGAATTTCACAGGAAGATGAACCTTCATCTTTCCAATTTGCCTCCTTTGCCTGAGTTTCCTCACACTGTGTTGTGCCCATCAAGACCTGATTCAGTCTCATCCTCTTCCCACTCATCCTAGCTTAGCTAGTTTTCTTGTTTTGATAATGTCAAAAGGGGGAGAGTTGGTTAGATATCTAATGAGAGTCTGTGTTAGATTTTTTTAATTTCAGTCTATGAGGATTAGTTATGCTTAGCTAGAGATGTAGTTTGCATCTCTTCACAGAACTTTAATGAGATGCAGTGGCATCTTTTGTGAATATAATCCTCTATAATTATCTTTTTGATTAATGGAAGTGACTCTCTATGATTGCAGTATATCTTTATTCAGTTCACTTAAATATCTTAATCAAAATTTCAAACACTAAGTCTTAAGACAAAACATAACAGAAAAATAGTCTATGACTCAGTGATAACACTCTGCTAGGAGCTTGGACCTGCAAGACCTACATTGGAGGATATGCACCAACTTCAAGCAAGGAAGAGTTGGAGAAATTAGTGTCCTACAAATAAAGGGACACTACCCTACAAAATAAAGGTCACTACCCTACAGAAGGACACCTTGACCCTGGATAGGACCCTTGTCCTATGGACCACCTTTATTAGGACTCTTTTGTATTTTCTTTTTATTTTTGTAATTTTCCTTTTATTTTCCTCCTACTTGGGCGCCCACATGTATGGGTTTATTGGCTAGTAGGTTGCCTTGCTATAAGGCTTAGGGAGTCTTGGGTTCTATTCCCACCTAGGATAGAATTTCTTTCATCTTGTAATTTTTTTACATGAGTGGGGCGCATTTTAGAGGTTTAATGGCTTAAGACTTAGCTTAGCCATAAACCTTTGGGGTCTTGGGTTCAAAACCCACTTAGGAGTGTTTTCACTCATCTTTTATTTTTCTCCCATTTTATTCTCCTAAAAATCCGCCCCCTTCCCCCTCCACTCCTATATAAAGGAGTCTTCTCCTCTTGTATTTAACACATTGAATTTTGAAGTAAAGGCATTATGCCAAATTTTCTCCTCCCTTTGTGAGTTGAGTGAGGCTTGGTGGTTGTTGCTCAAACCATACTGAGACTTATCTAATTCTCCTGAATTAGTGGCGTCTGGCATTGGACTTATCTGCTGCAAGTGGATTCTTGCTTCAGTGGCGTCCTTCCCATTTCTTCCTCTCCACTTTTTCTTTCATTTTCTCTCATTTTCTTTCATTTTCTTGCGTGAATTAGCTGCTGCCCAGCCACTAATTTTCGCATTTTAATTGCTCTTTATTGATTCTAATCGGTTGGTTTTGCTCAATTCTAGATCCTACACCTATCCGACTATCACTCAGGGGGAGCTTTTCTCCTTACATTACTTCTGTTTAACAAGAGTTTGCACATTTTAAGAAAAGTAAAATCATACATGCATCTCTCTTTCACTGATCTCATCAGATATATAACTTACAGTTTTCCATGATAAAAAAAGGGGGAGATTGTTGAGACAAGCTCACCCTAAAGAAGTTTTTAATATGACAAACTGAGTAAGTTTAAATATCCAGATGAGATGCATCTTGTGTCACTAACTATGTGTTCAAGTGTGGCAGAGATTTTATGTATTTAAGTTACTGCAGGAATACATGAAGACAAAGGATCTTTAGACCACTAAGATCAGTTATAACATAAGTAACAGTGGCACAAGAACAGAAGCTATAAAGAGCTTTACAACAGTTGTGTTCTTCAAAGATCAAACTAGAGCTCGAGCAAGTCAATTTACACATACAGCATATGTGATTGAATCAGAACAGATGTGGTGCAACCAAAGCTTATGGCTAAGACTATGAGAAACAGTTCAAAAATCAACACAGCATGAGATGCAAGATTTGTATGTTCAGATGTCATCTCATGATTAGATGAGGACCCAACTAAGATGCAAAAAGTCTTAGAACTAAAAAGAGACTCAAGCACAGCTTGAGATGTAAGCTATGAACAGATGCAAGTTCAGCTTGAGATGCAAGAACAGCTTGAGACGTCGTCTCAAGGTCAGACGTAGAAGGATGAGATCTTAGCACAGATGCAAGAAAAGTAAGTCAGACTCTGAACAGAGGCAAGAATTCAAGCTCAGCTGAGAAGACAACAAGTAGAGTCAGCATGAAGACAAACAAGGACACAAGGACACTGACATAGTACCTTAAAGACTGAAAAGCTGCTGTCTGCCTACTGTAAAGATTGTGCCTACTGCTGTACCCTCCAACGGACTGTAACGGCCATATAACGGCTAGTTTCTCAAATCTTGATATAAAAGAGACATTATCAAGAGTTGAGAAGTGAGAGAGACTGCCTACACTTCCGTGAAATCATTAAGCATCTTATCACATCTCAACAGACATCTCAAGTGTATCTACCAGCTGTCTGAGCACAGACACATCTCATCTTGAGAATATACATCTGTCTCTTTCATCTCCTCTCTGTGAATATCATTCCAATATTGTAACCAGAGTTGAGACCTAGTCTAGCTCAATTACTTTTATATCTATACTTTGTATGAGCTTAGGCTAGACTTATCACAAACATCTATCTGTAACCTGTCTCATCTAAGATAGGAGTGTGCCTAGTCTTAGAATGAGGTGTGTACGTCCTGAAGAGGCTGTAAGAATACTTGTGACTCAGCTAAGATAGGAGTGTGCCTAGGCTTAGTGTGAGTGAGACGTCCTGAAGAGGTTATAAGAATACTTGTATTGACTGGTTTGTCAATAGTGGAAAATCTCACAGGTTGTGGGGACTGGACGTAGCCCAAGGAGTGGGTGAACCAGGATAAGATCTCTGTCTCTTGTCTCTTACCTTATTCTTATATCTGCTTATCTTGAATCAATTAATACAGCTTGATAACTAAAGATACTATTGAATTGATAATCAAGATAAGACTTTAAACTAAAGTCTAGACAAAGTTCTTTACCAAAATTGATAAACTCCATCTTGTCTTAACAGAGACTCCAAGTTAACAAACTTGAGAGCACATCTCAACTATCAATTTTAGTGTGGAATTGCAGGAACAGATTCGGAAAGTCTCTATTCAACCCCCCCTTCTAGTGACGTTCAGCCAACTTCAAACCTTGTCAAAAATGAAATCAAGAAAGATCAGGTTGTACGTAATAGCCAAAGGAAGAAACTTCTTCATGTTGAACAAAGAAAGGAATGAAAAAGAACGTTAAAGCCATGGGGTATTTATACTGATAGGATTGGACGGTGCCACTAATATGCCTGCAGAATGGTCCAATCAGTTTGAAGGTCAAACTCACGTGTGGTCGGTGGTCAAGTCTACCAATAGATTGACCAATCAAAATTTACAACACGTGAAACTTAAGGGAATTAATCATTCAACATTTGGTTAAGTTTCCCAATATGGTTCGAAATCAAATCAGAATCGAAGGCTTGTTCAAAGTTGAAAGAAGCCCGGTAACTTAGAAGAATTTACAAGGTCAGAAGTCTGGAAAGCCATTCGAAGACTATTCAAATTTCAAATGAAGCAGTTACTGGAAGTTATCACTCAAAGACAAGTGTCAAGACCATAGGCTATCAGTTATTTGGCAGGTAGAAGACCATTGCTGCTTTGAATACGTGTCACACTTAGAAATTTGACACCTCATTTAGGCTTGTAAACGTGTCAAAATATAAAAAAGTGTCCGTTAGGATTAGAAGTCCATAAATAGGCAGAATTCTGATGTAACAAGGGTTGGGTTTCATATTACTGAAACGTCTCTGAAAACACCCAACGTCCTGAAGTTGGCTGAATGTCTCTAGAAGGGGGGTTTAATAGAGACTTTAAAAATTTGTTCCTGAAATTTCCACACTGAAATTGAAAGTTGAGACGTGATCTCAAGTCTGCTGACTTGGGGTTTCTATTAAGACAAGATATAAGCAGTTTCAATTTCAGTTGTTTCAATTACGTTCAAGTTGTCTTAAAATCTCAAATCAGATTCAGTTATATTTTAAAATAATTACTTAGTTGTTAACAAATTTGAGATGAGTTAAGTGTAAAGCAAAATAAAGAAATAAGGGAGAGAGATGGCACAGAGATCTTATCCTGGTTCACCCACACCTTGGGCTACGTCCAGTCCTTACAACTCGTGAGATTTCAACTATTGACAACCCGTCAATTACAAGTATTCTTACAGACTCTTCAAGACGTCTCTCACACCAAGCGTAGGCACTCCTACCTTGGATGAGCCACAAGTATTCTTACAGCCTCTTCAGGATGTACAAACCTCACTCTAAGATTAGGCACACTCATATTTTAGATGAGACAGGTTACAAGAATTGGTTGTTGAGATGAGTCTAGCTTATAATCATACAATCTATGGATAGGAAGTAGGCTTAGCTAGTGATTCTCTCTTCTAACTGAAAATATTACAATTTAAATAGGAGAGAAGGATGGAGACTGATGAGATTCTCAAGTTGAGATCAGGTCTGAAAATGAACTGCTTGAGATAAGCACTTGAGATGTCACTTGAGATAAGTTGAGATGCAGTAGATGTTCAATGATCTGTGTAGTCTCTCATGATACACTGTTGACTTTAGCTCTTATATTTCAGAATAGAAAACTAGCCGTCTTTTGGTTGTTTCTAGCCGTTGAGAATTGTTGCTGAGAGAAGAGATTTTTCTTTTGAGAACAAAGCAGCTTTTCAGAGTCTGAAGGTACTGTGTCAGCGTACTTTTGTACTTTGTCTTGACCCTGTGCTAACTTTTATTTTTGTCTTCTCATGCTATTTTTGAGTCTTCCTTTTTTGTTCTGAGTCTGGCTCTCTTTCCTTGCATCTGAGCTAAGATCTCATCAAATACGTCTCTGACCATGAGACAGCGTCTCAAGCTGAACTTGAATCTGTTCATAAGTTTGCATCTCAAGCTGTTCTTGAGTCTTATAATTGGAACAGTGATGAATCATACTGATCTCTTCTTCACTTAAGTTCTAGTCTCATTTTTGACTTGTGTTTTTCTTGTGAGTCTGCTTCTCTTTCATGAGATGGTCTCTAGACTTTGCATCTGATCTTGAGACTACGTCTCAAGGTGTTCTTAAATCTCTTGCTGCAGCAGCTTTGAGTTTTGCTTCTTATGCTTCCTTATTTCCGACTTTCTTGATTTATACTTTAAGGATCTTTTTGACAATTGATGTCCTGATCAAATCCTGCATAAATAAAAACTAGAGATCTCTACCACATCTTGAGCACATGGTTAGTAATAACAAGATGCATCTCATATATTTAAACTTAGTGGTTTGACATATTAAAAACTCTTGAAGGTGAGTTTGTCTCAACAATCTCCCCCTTTTTTTATGATGGCAAACCATAGAGTTTAAATCTTAAATGGATAAAATTTTAAGTTATTAGATGCAGTAATTAACTCCCCCCGAGTTATGCAAATCTATTTCTTTTAAGGAGGTGAGCTCCCCCTGCATTAGAGATCTAATTTGTTGAAAGTTATTTTACATAGTTTTTTTGCTAAACAGATTTACCACAGATTAATCACAACAAATGAATGTGAACAGAGAGTCATTTCATTAATAAGGAAAGGAAATACATAATTTGATAGCAAAAGATGCCACTGCATCTCATCAAAACAAAGAAAAGATGCCATCAGATGCTAAACATCTAACCAACTCTCCCCCTTTTTCCATTATCAAAACAAGGGAAACTAGCAAAGCTAGGAAGAAGGAGAAGAGGATGAGTCAGAGTCCGGTCCAGATGGGCGTATAACAGCTTATGGAATTTCAGGCAGAGGAGGTAGATTAGAGAGATGAAGGTTCATCTTCTTGTTGAAATCATTGGAGGTCCGAATTGCTTGAAGGACTGTGTTAAGCCCATCAAGGATAGCCTCTTGCCTCTTTTTCTGGTGCTTCAACTTCTTGAGAATCTTTTTCTGATCCTGTTCAATTTTGGAGTGAAGATTCTGTTGATGTTGCTGTTGTTCTTCATGCAGCTGATTGAGAAAGGTATTGATTGAGTTGGAGAGATATGTGGGAATGGAAGGCTCAGAGGATGGAACTGGCTATTGCTGTGCTGTTGGAGGAGCAGATTGATCATACTTGGGCTGAGGAGAGTCAAACAACACAGTGTCCACAAAGAATTTTCCAGGTGTAGGGAATGAGGTCTGTTGAGAGTGAGATGGTTCATACCTTGGAGGAGTCTTTTGTGTGCCAGAAGCCTCAACAGTAGGCATCTCATCAGTAGGGTTCTCATTTGCAACTACCTGAGTATCCTGCATCTCATCATGTGTAGGAGTAGTATTTTCCAAGCTCACCAGGGTTTCAGCAATAACCTTTGTGATAGGAGAGACATCAGATGGATTGATTTCTTGATGAGGAGAGGTGGGTGGTGTTTGATGATGTTGAGGTTCAGTTGGAGTAGTGATTTGTGGTGGAGACTTAGGTGGGGGAGACTCAAGGACAGGTTCCTTCATAACATGTGCAGTGTAACATCCCAAAATTTAATAATCTAGAATTGTAATTAAAGTATTTATAATTATTTTAATATAAGTAATTAATAAGATTAATAATAAGGTTAGTATAATTTTTATAATAATAACAATAACTATTAATAAAATAGTATTAATGATATAATAGTGATCTGATTATATAGATAGTAAAAGGGAGATATAAGATTTGATTTTAGAAGATATAATAATTGTTACTAATATAACAAGATAATAATAATATTATTAATAGATAAATCATAGTATTAAGGTTATAATTAAACCTGTTTATCATAAATATAACAATATTAAGGATTTGTAATGATAATCTTAAAATTATTATACTATTAGTATTCTTATTATTATTATTATTAGTATTAATTTATTAAGTAGGGAAAGAAAAGAAAGAGGATTAGGGTTAGGAAGAGGAAAAAGAGAGAAAGGGAAGAAAGAAGAGGGGGTGGCGGCCGTGAGAAGAAGAAAGAAAGGAGAAGGAGAAAGAAAAGAAGGAAGGGGGAAAGGGAAGAAGAGAGGGAGAGAGTGGGGGCGACTGCATCTGTGGTTTAGAGAGAGAGAGAATGAGATCGAGAGAGAGAGAGATTGAGAAAGGGCCGAGAAGAAGAGGGGTGGAGAGGGACGCCGGAGCTTCTGCGTCTTGCTGCTGGACGGAGGAGAGGCGGTGGCTGTGGCGGATCGCGACGGCGACGAGGAGAAGATCGCGCGGCCGCAAAGGATGGTGCGACCAAGCAGTGGCCGCGAAGCTGCGCGACGGCGCAGAGGTGCAGCGGCCATCCTTGGCCGCGGAGATGACGAGGTGGTGGTGTGGCGATGGCGGACGCGCAGCGGCCTGTGAGGGGAACAACGCTTCTGTGGCAGCGTTTTGGCGAGACCCGTGAACGGTGGTGGCTGTACGGCGACAGCGAATGGTGGCCGCGGCGTGGCCAGGCTACTGGGAGGCGCGGCAGCTGCAGGTGGGTCGCGAGCTTTCATTGATCGGACTGCGAGTGACGGCGGCCGGAGGGGGAAGAACGGTGGTGCAGCGGCTGGCCAGGGTGAAAGTCAGCAGGGTCTGCACGATGGTGGCTGCTAAATGAGGAAGATGATGGTGGCTGCGAGACGTGGCGGACTCCGGTGGTTGGACTCGGTGTTCGTTCGCCGGAGAAGAGGGCCTTCACGCGGCGGAGGTTGTCGCGGATCTGTTCAGGTGAGCGAAGCTCACACACTCATAACATTTTGTATGCGTTCCAATCATGATCCCCACTCTTCTATTCCTTTTCCTTTAGTATTTGGTTGTTGATTTAATTGTTGGATTGATTCTCTTGATGTTTTCGTTATGCTTTAAGATGATTTTTTTGTATGAAGATGTATGATTATAGGTAAGAATTTAATATAAAATATGCTTTCAAGGTTGCTAAATGAGAACGTAATTTCAGATTGACATTCTTGAGGTGATATGATTATCATAATAATATTTAGATCTATTATGAGACATGTGCTATTTGTGATGTTTGAGCAATTGCATAAAGGCCTTTGGCCCCAGTTATTTGGAAAATGAATTTGAGCTTCGGCTCCCAGTTTAAAGTGAATTTGAACTTCGGCTCCCAGTTTAAAATGATTTTGAGCTTCGGCTCCCAGTTTTGAATGAATCTGGCTTCGGCCCCAGTAAAAAAATGGCTTCGGCCCCAGTTCACCTTAATTAATCAAGATTGGACTTCGGTCCCCAGCTAATTGGACTTCGGTCCCCAGTTAAAACACGGGTTTCGGCCCCCAGTTAATTGGCGGTATTATGCCCAAGGAAGACGTTCCTTGTAGTCTGAGCTCAGGTCTAGCCCCAGATAGTGATAAGACCCCGTCTGCTGGGTAATGCAGTCATGCATTCATGTATAGCACATTTACTTGAGATTGTGGCATTAGACATGTGATATGCTTGTGTTTAGTTAATTTGAGAATAGAAGAAGTGTTCATGTGCATTAGAATGAATTAATTGTGGTTTGTTGAATGATATGTTGCATGTCATATGTTTGCCTCCCCACACTGCTTGCTGCATGCTTTGTTCACTGAGATTATTATCTCACCCCACGTTACGGGGATATATTCTAGTTATGCAGGTTAATCAGATCTTGTATTAGAGGACGATGGAGCTGTTGGAGCGGACTCACCCACTCCCAGTGGACAAGAAGTTTAGTTGTTTATTTTTGTATTGATTGTTTAATTATGTAATTATATAAAGATGTATTGGAGAATAGATTTTGAAATATGATGTAGTAGTCTTTAGTTTGGCCATGGAGGCCTATTGTTATTGAATTGGATTAGTGATTGTGATATTATGAACTGTACTGGTGATTTTGCTGGTTTTCAGGTGATTCTGAAAATTTGGAAATGTCCAGTTTTCAGGGGAAACTCTGCCGGATTTTCGGTAGGAGTTTATAAACCTTAACTCTCTAAAGTGTTGGTTCATTCCCATATTTCAAAACTAGAAATTGACTTTGAGAAATGTGATGTATGAAGTATGTGGTAGTCTAAGTAAGCGTTGGATTGCTTAGGCATCGTTGTATTATGTGTGCCGATATCGAAAATGGCGCGAAATAATTTCTGAAATTCGGGAATAGTGTTTCCAACGAACATTATTCTTCGATTTAGAAATTAGGACGTTATATGCAGGTTCCTTCATAAGAGGTGCTTCTGTGGTGAGTGGTTGAGGCTCTTGTTGGGTGAGAGCAGAAGCAGGCTGTTCAACCTTGGCCTTGTTCTTTTTCTCCTTCCTTGTCTCAGTCTCAGTTGAGACTGACTGATGAGATTTTCTCTTTTTATCCTTTTTGGGAAACTCAATTCCTGCTTGAGATCCCTTTGTTGTCTCCTTGACTGCCTTCTTCTTTTTCTTCTTTTTATGGGTGTCTGACATCTTTGATGAGGGAGAGGCCTGTGCAGCAACAGGGAAAGTAGGAGGAGGAGGAGGGATAGACTTACCATCTAGTCCGAGAGACTTGAGATTTGTTTTTCCTACATATCCAGGTCTCTCATTAGACTTGTCACACCCACTAAAGTCCACTTTAAAGTGCTTCATGATCCTTGTAGTCAGCATTCCAAAGGGAAGAGAAGAAGTGATTTTGGAGTTGTGAAAGGCATGCTCCATGTGTCTCAAAATGAGAAAAGGAAGGTTCAGGGGAATACCATGCTTGAGATGATACGTAACCATCATATCTTGGGTGTAGACTTTGTTGAAAGTTCCAGCACGAGGCATGATGCATTTTGCAACTAGATGAAATAGAAATTTTCTAAAGAGATTGAGGGAGGAGGCTGAATCTGTGATGACACCACCCTTGAACAGAGAAGTGCCTACATTTGCAGCAGGAATGCCAATCTCATTCCACCAGTGCTCTTCATTATAAAGCCTATTTCCAGCTACCGGGGCTTGAATGATGGCACCCAGAGATTCTTCAGTGAATTCAATGTGAACTCCTCTGATCTCAGAAATAACATGGTGTTTATGGTGATAAAATCTAATCTCGAAAAATTACTTTTATCACTTTGATTCTAAGAACAATATGGGGATTAGAATTAGATCCTCTTACGGGACTTGTTTTAAAAAGTAGATTTATGGTGTTTCTGATTTATAGAATTAGTAAGAAAAACTTGATTTTATCAAGAAACTTTCAAAGGACTTGACTTTTCCAGAAATTATAATGATTTTTCCAGAATTTGACTTCTAGAAAATGAAAGAACTAGAGTTAATTGATTCAGAATTTTATCAAAGAACTTATCTTTCAAAAAGTTTAGAACTACTTGACTCAGAATTTCATCAAACAAAGTTCTAAAATTGAATTCTTGAAAACTGAAGAGAAATAAGAGTTTCGAAGAAATAGAAAACACAAATTTTGAAAGAAAGAAAGAAAAAGTACACAAAATGTAAATTGGAGAATGAAAATTGCGGAAAAGTAGATTGCAGAAAGTAAATGAATTGTAAGAACAATTTGCTTGAATTGAAATGTGGATGGGTTCATCACATACTGTTACTCCTTGTAACCTATTTGTCACAGTGAGATCGGACGTATAAGGTGTTTCAGAGATTGAGTATAATGATTTGCCAACCCTTATTACATAGAAAGTTCACCTATTTATAGATTTCTATTCCTAACGGCTAACTAGTATACATTTGACACATAATCTAGCCCTATGTGTTTGCAGCGTGCATGCTTGCCACGTTTTCTGCTAACCAGAAAACTACCTTTCTCCTTTGAACCTTTTCAAATGCCTTCACTGAAATGTTGACATCTGTCCTTGATCAACCAACTTCTGTAACTTCCAGTAACTGTTTTCTTCTGTCTTCTATTTCCCCGAAAAGTCACTTTCAGATTCAGAAATCTTCTAAGTCTTTATGCACCTTGTTTTCGAGTTTCTGCTTTCTGCAAACTCGAAATCATGCTTTTCGATTTCTCGAAATCTTCTTTCTGGAATTCTGACTTCTTGTACTCGAATTCTGCTTCCAGAACCTCGAAATTGTCTTTCTGAGTTTCGAAATCTTCTACCTTTGAAACTTAACCTTTATTGAAACTTGAACCCATTAAGTCTTTTCTTGATTTCGAGATCTAATTGAATTCCCTTGTATGCCACGCATCAAACTCTTTACTGGCTGAATCAAAAGTTATGAAGACCACCGTCCATTCAACTTCATTAATGAGAATTCTTCTCATTGGACACTTATAGAGGTGCATTTATGAATCTTAATTTTTCTAACCCCTATAAATAGAGGTTCTATTTGGATTCATTTTTCAACCTTCTAAACCTTCTTCTCCCTTCTTCCAAATTCTTCATAGAATATGAAGAAGTATATTCCTTTGGCTGTTGCGTATAACCTAATCTGGAATGACTTTATTTTTTATAAGGTTAACGCAATAGCCAAATCTATAGGCTTTTTCAATCTTTCTCTTTGAAGGATTTTTCTTAGGTTAAACGTAACAGCCAAATACTAATTTATTTACAAATAAATGATTTTCTTTGTTAGTTCCCCAAGTACCAAGGTGGTTCAACAAATTGGAATAGAAATTCTTTTTTGCCTTGGCTCTATAATAGCTTGTGAAGGAGGAAAACGAGAAAGAGGTCCGGAAAACATGAGTCAAGTACTCTTTTTAGCTTAGGATAGTTTCCTTTCTAATGTATTGAGTACATAGGATAGTTTACTTTCTAAGTGTATCTCCAATGTATTCGAACTTGTGTAATTCGAATTTGAGTTATGAACAAAAGAACTATCATTTACTTTTCTGAATACTCGAAATACCATATTCCTCGAATTCACATTTATCTTCTTTTCAAATTTCTGAAGTTCTTCTATATATTGACTTTAAACAAGAACTTTCTAAGTTGTCAAACTTATT
This sequence comes from Sesbania bispinosa, assembly GCA_026901365.1. NCBI lineage: Eukaryota > Viridiplantae > Streptophyta > Magnoliopsida > Fabales > Fabaceae > Sesbania > Sesbania bispinosa. The sequence continues at coordinate 34,284 of QLOH01000039.1, read as the reverse complement.
GTCAAACTCGAAAAGTCAGTTTTTAGTATTTTCTGTACATTCGAAAAGTACAAAGAACTTACAACTTATGGAATTCGAAATATCAGAAATTCGAATCCCAACACATGGGGTAGCCCTTGAGATGATCCCTTTGCTCTGTAACAGGCAGCATAGAAGGCTCTGGTCATCTTGGGATAGACTAACTCTGTCATGGACAAATAATCTTCCCATCCTTGCTTCCTTAGATAGGGACCAATGTCCCATCCTTCATCACGTTGCACTTGGGTAGAGATGACCCTCCCAATGATGATTTTCTTCTCAGCAAACTTCTTTGTAAAGTTTTCTTCTACGTCAGCACTTTCAAACAAGTCTAACTGAAATGATAGCTTCTTCACTTCAACAACTTTGCCTTTGCTCTTTCTTGAAGCTTTAGGCTGTGTGAGATCTATGTGGATAAGAGATTTTTGAGATTGATGAGACGTGATCTAGGTAACTTGAGAGGCTATTCTTGGAGACTTCATTCTCAAAGGAAGAGGTGTGTTTTTCTTAGACGAGGTGGACTTTGAGGAAGGTGAGGGTTGAGACTGAGTTTGTGAAGGCTCAGAATCTGTACTGGGCTGTGGAGATGGAGAACGACTGAGGCGTTCTTGACTTGAATGAATGCTGACGGATTGTGATTGCTCAGATGAAAACATGTTTGTTTCAGGAGATGAGGATGAGGATGATTTATCAGAGTAGGGAAGTTTGATTCCAATGACTTTGATACGCATCGAGATAGAAGGAAAGATGAGATGAGGAGGTGTGAGTTAGTTTAAATAGAGAGAGGTTTGAGAGAGAGAGAATGAGTGCGCATGGGACAGAATAGCAGTTAATGAAACGGTTGAAGGTGGTTGGTGTTGAGTCTCAAGAATATCATAAGGTTGTTTATGATGTTTTAAGACAACTAGATTCCCAAAGTTTTAATGGTTGAAAAATTTGACTTAAATTACTTATCATAGATACACACATGCTTTAATGTTTTATCTATGATTTCAGCAAGAGTCACTATGAGCCTACATAAAAAGACTAAGTGTTGAAGCTGTCTGAAGAAGCAGAACTCGTCTGAAGAGTTGAAGTTGTCTGAAGTAGTTCAACCCGTCTGAAGTATCAGTGCCGTCTGAAGTCTTTTGATGACGTGCACCTCTAGTCTGAAGTATTGAAGTCGTCTGAAGTCTCACTTATGACGTGGCACCCTCTGCTGAAGCTTGTGAAGACTTTTCTGAACCTCTGCTGCACGTACCTTTTCAAACACGTTTATAGCAAGGAACACAGAGACCTTTCCTGGTGATTTTGAATTTCATACACCACTGAGGAAATCTCTGCAACGCAGCCTCTGCAGTAACATTTGTAGCAGCCTTATGGCAAGAGAAACCTTGTACCGTGTCAGAAACATCAGAGCTCTCAGAAGCATGTCTCACAACGGATTAAATAGCATTTAATGCTATCTCTAAACGGTGGTATTTCAACGGATTGAAGTTTGGGTATAAATACCCCTCCATGAAGACCATTAAGAATGTAGAAGAGAAAAAGGTAAAAATTAAGTATACAAGAAAGCCAAGAGAAACATCACGCTGCAAGTTTGTACTCTGTAAAAACTCTCTGATAAAATTCGCTGTACACATTTGTATATCCTGAGCATACCTCAGATTTTATTGTACATTGTATTGGTTTGAGCTTCAAACTCGTATAGTTTAAAAGCTTAAACTCCTTTCTCTGTAAACCTTGTTTAGAGCCTGGAGAGGCTTGGTTGATAAAAGAATACTTGGTTGTAGAGCCTGGAAAGGCTTGACTGCAAAAGAATACTTGGTTGTAGAGCCTGAAGAGGCTTGACTGCAAAAGAATACTTGGGTGTAGAGCCTGGAGAGGCTTGACTGCAAAAGAATACTTGGGTGTAGAGCCTGAAGAGGCTTGACTGTAAAAGAATACTTGTAATCTTGAAAGATTAAAAGAAAATCCAAGTGCTAGTTGGCATTGGGACTGGACGTAGCTCACAGTGGTAGTGAGTGAACCAGGATAAATTTCTTGGCTAAGTTTTCTTACCCTTATCTCTTGTCAATTCTTTTTATACTAATCAAGGGGTTAGAGTAATTAATCTGATATTTTATAAAGGCACAAAAACATCTTTTAAAATCAGTATTTTTTAGGCCGTCTGAAAACTTCAGACAGTCCTTTAAGAGCCTGTCTGAAATCATGTTTTTAACACCTGTTTGCGAAAAGCTTTCTAAAATATTCAGAAACACTATTCAACCCCCCTTCTAGTGTTTCCCTGTGTTCCTACAGTTGGTATCAGATCTCTACTCAGGGTTGGAGCACCTAACAAGTGTTTGAGGACTGAAAGATCCAAATGGAAGCTTCTAACAGCAACAGGCAATACATCACAGAAGGAGCTTCTATCACAAGACCCCCAGCATTCAATGGAGTGGATTACCACTACTGGAGAGATCATATGAAGTTGTTTATTGAGAGCAACAACGTTGATGTTTGGGATGTGGTCACTAATGGAGACTATGTGCCTATGCAAAATGGTCTGCCTATACCTAAAACTAAATGGACCTTGGAGCAGAAGACTAGAGTCCAGATGAACGCTAAAGCCAAACTCTATCTGATATGTTCCTTGAATAAATCAGAATATGAGAAGGTCCATGGATGCACTTCTGCCAAGGAGATTTGGGATACTCTTGCAGCAGCCCATGAAGGGACTGAAACTGTCAAGCAATCCAAAATCAGCATGCTTATACATCAGTATGAGATGTTTAAGATGGAAGAAACTGAAACTATTGACCAAATGTTTGGGAGGTTTCATACCATAACCAATGGACTCAGGTCCTTAGGAAGAACCTATGAATCTGGAGACAACAACAGGAAGATTCTAAGAAGTCTACCTAAGTCCTGGAGACCCAAAGTCACTGCCATTCAAGAGGCAAGAGATTTGAACTCTTTGAGAATGGAAGAACTGTTGGGATCTCTCAAAGTCCATGAACTTGAGCTTGGAGAAGATGACAACAAGAAGAAGTCTCTAGCTCTAAACTCCAAGGCCAAAAAGTCTAGGCATGGCAGCATGAAGGTTATGCAAGCTGAGGAAACTTTAGAAGCAGATGAAGATTCTGAAGACAGCTCAGAAGATGAAGATGATCTTGCTCTTTTAAGCAGAAAGATCAAGAGAATGTTGCAGAACAGAGGAAAGTTCAGAAAGAACCAACCTTCATCATCCAAATCAGGTAAGACAGGTAAAGAGTCTAACTCTGATAAAATTATTTGCTTTGAATGTAAGCAACCAGGATATATGAAGGCTGATTGCCCAAGACTGAAGAAAAACAACTTCAAGAAGAAGAAGTTTTTCAAAAAGAAGAAAGGTCTTATGGCAACATGGGAAGACCTTGATGAATCAACCTCAGAAGAAGAAGAAGACACTTCAAAAGAGGCAAATCTGTGTCTCATGGCTAGTCTACCATCCTTAGACAGCTCTGAAGCTGAGGTATTTCCTCTTACTCTACAAGAGATGTATGATGATCTGGTGGAAAGTTCTCAAGAACTTTTCCAAGAGTATAAGTATCTACCCAAAGCCCACATAGAAATGTGTAACAAATATGAGGCACTTGAGATAGAACATATTATGCTCAAAGAAAAAGTTCTTGAGACTAAAAACTGCAGTTCACAAGATGTGTCTGAAGAAAATGAGAAACTTCAGAAGCAGGTTGTGGAACTGACAAAAGATCTGGCCAAATTTGTCAAAGGAACTAAAAATCTGAATATAATGCTTGGAAATCAAAGGCATTCCCTTGACAAAACTGGACTAGGCTTTTGTGATCATAACTTGTCTGAACCTCCTACTGTCTTAAATTTTTCTAAAAAGAAGGTTACTGGGTGTTCTCACTGTGGTAAGCCTGGACACAATGTGGCTCAGTGCAAACACAAGAGAAAGACAAAGCCCAAAGCTAACAAGAAAGGACCCAAAAGAATATGGGTACCTAAAAACTTAATTATTCCTGTTGCAGATGTGTTTAACAGGACAAAGGAGACCCCACAAATGGTACCTGGACAGTGGGTGCTCGCGACACATGACAGGAGAAAGGTCTTCGTTCCAAAACCTTAGACCTAGAGCTGGTGGAGTGGTCACCTTTGGTGGAAATCAGCAAGGGAAGATCATTGGAATAGGGACTGTAGGTATATCTCCTTCATCCCTTATTAAAAATGTACTCCTAGTGGAGGGACTACAACATAATTTACTGAGCATAAGTCAATTATGTGACAGTGGTTATGTGGTATCCTTTACTAAGGAAGGATGCATAGTCAAAGACTTCTCTGAGCAAATCCTCTTTACTGCTAAGAGACACAGCAATGTGTACAAAATTGATCTAGAGGATCTGGCAAGTCAAAATGTAAAGTGTTTCATTTCTGTTGAAGATGAAAAACAGATTTGGCATCAAGGACTTGGGCATGCCAGCTTGAGATTAATCTCAAGATTAGCAAAACACAATCTTGTTAAAGGATTGCCCAAGCTTTCATACAAATCTGACATTTTATGTGAAAGCTGTCTGAAAGGGAAACAAACAAGACACTCTTTTAAGAGTAAAGATGTTGTTTCAACTAGCAGACCACTAGAACTTTTACACATTGACTTGTTTGGTCCTATTAGAACAGAAAGTCTTAGTGGTAAGAAATATGGTTTGGTCATTGTTGATGACTATTCTAGATTTACTTGGGTGTTATTCCTGAGAAGCAAGGATGAGACTTTTAGGAATTTCACAGTATTCTGCAAAAAGGTACAGAATGAGAAAGGATTCTGTATTTCTGTTATCAGAAGTGATCATGGTGGATAGTTTGAGAATGCAAACTTTCAAATGTTCTGTGATGAGAATGTGATCGCACACAATTTCTCTGTGGCTAGAACACCTCAACAGAATGGGGTTGTTGAGAGAAAGAACAGAAGTTTGCAAGAGATGGCAAGGACCATGCTCAACTCATGCAGCATACCAAGAACCTTCTGGGCAGAAACTGTTAGCACAGCATGTTACCTTCAAAACAGAATATTGGTAAGACCAATTCTGAAAAAGACTGCCTATGAACTGTGGAAAGGAAGAAAACCCAACATATCATATTTCCACACCTTTGGATGTGAATGTTTTATACTCAACACCAAGGATGATCTTGGAAAATTTGATGCAAAGTCTGATAAAGGATTTTTCATTGGATATTCTGAAACATCTAAAGCCTATAGAGTGTATAACTCTAGAACTTTAACTGTTAAAGAAACTATTAATGTTAAATTCAATGATAACAAAGAGACTGATAGGGAACTATCAGATCTAGAGGATGATTTTGCAGGAATGGAGCTGAATGACCACAGCAGCTCGAAGGATGAGCAGCTGTCTGAAGTACCTACTGTTACTAAACCTCTTCAGACAAATGTTGAGTCTCAGACAGAACAAACAGATGTGATACCTCAGAAACCTGATTGGAAATACAAATCACATCATCCTAAAGAGCAAATCATTGGCAGCACTTCAGAAGGAGTTAAGACAAGATCAAAATTCAAGATTCTGAATTCTCTTGCTCTCCTATCTGAAATAGAGCCAAGGAACATTGATGAAGCTCTGCATGATGAAGGGTGGATCCTAGCCATGCAAGAAGAGCTGAATCAGTTTGCTAGGAGTGATGTCTGGACCCTTGTTCCTAAACCCCATGGGAAAACTATTATTGGAACCAAATGGGTGTTCAGAAACAAGCTGTCTGAAGAAGGCAAGGTAGTCAGAAACAAGGCAAGATTAGTTGCTCAAGGATACAACCAGCAAGAAGGTATTGATTTCACTGAAACCTTTGCCCCAGTGGCCAGGTTAGAAGCAATTAGAATTCTTTTATCTTATGCTGTAAATAATGGCATCAAGCTATATCAAATGGATGTTAAAAGTGCCTTCCTCAATGGTCTCATTGAAGAAGAAGTCTTTGTTAGACAACCCCCTGGTTTTGAAGATATTGCCTTTCCTGAACATGTTTTCAAACTCAAAAAGGCTCTCTATGGTCTGAAACAAGCCCCAAGAGCTTGGTATGACAGATTGAGCAGTTTTCTATTCTCAAATGGTTTTGAAAGAGGAAAAGTGGACACAACTCTTTTTAGAAAACAGTCTAACAAAGATCTTATACTTGTTCAGATATATGTTGATGACATTATCTTTGGTTCAACTGACTCTTCATTATGCAAGGAGTTTTCAGAGTTAATGCAATCAGAATTTGAAATGAGTTTAATGGGTGAACTAAAATTTTTCTTAAGACTTCAGATTAAGCAAGACTCTGACTGTATATGGATCCATCAAGAAAAATATACAAAGGAAATGCTTAAGAAGTTTAACTTACATGATTGCAAACCCATGTCAACTCCAATGCATCCCTCTGCATCTTTAAATAAAGATGAGAAGGAAGAACCAGTGAATCAAACTTTGTATAGAGGAATGATTGGATCATTACTATATCTAACAGCAAGCAGACCTGACATAATGTTCAGTGTATGTCTGTGTGCTAGATTTCAATCTGATCCAAGGAGTACTCACTACAAAGCTGTAAAAAGAATTTTCAGATATCTTAAAGGTACTACTAATCTTGGTCTGTGCTATAAGAAAAGTAAGGATTGCAGGTTAATAGGTTACTGTGATGTTGATTTTGCTAGAGACAGAATTGAAAGAAAAAGCACTAGTGGTGGATGTCATTTCTTTGGAGAAAATATGATTAGCTGGTCAAGCAAAAGGCAAAGTACAATTGCCTTATCAACAGCTGAAGCAGAATACATCTCAGCAGCCAGTTGTTGCTCACAACTTTTATGGGTGAAGTATCAGTTAGAAGATTTTAACATTACTATATCTGCTATACCTGTTTTGTGTGATAATACAAGTGCTATTAATTTGTCTAAAAATCCCATTCAACATTCTAGGGCTAAACATATAGAAATAAAACATCATTTCATTAGAGACTATGTTCAGAAAGGTATTTTTTATATTCAGTTTATTGATACAGAGCATCAATGGGCTGATATATTCACAAAACCTATGACTGAAGATAGATTTAAGTTCATTAGAAATAATCTGAACATACATGCATTTTGAATGTGTGTGATATGATCTGTCAAAAATGATGTATCTGAAATTTCATCTTGTCTGAAACAAGTGACTTGTCTGAAATTTTGGGTTGTCTGAAATCTATATGGGTGTCTGAAATCTGTCACTTGTCTGAAGTAAACAAATGACGTGGCTTTATGAGACGGTTTAATTCCATTTATTTTGTCTCTTCCACTTCGCACGTTTTCCTATGTCTGCGCAGCCAGTACATGCCATCATTGCTTTATGGATCTATAAATACAGAAGCTAGTGGGTCACAAAATTTCACCGTTCACTATTCTGTAGTCATCTCTTGAGATCCTTCTTCTACAAGCAATTTTTTTCTCTCTCAAGTTCTTCAGAAAACTCTTCAATGGCTCCTAAGAAATCTGCTGAAGAAGAGCAAATGCTTGCTGATGCTCTACAGTTCTCTCTCCTTCCTTCGGATCCCTGCTCACTGCCCAAGTTTGGCACCCTGTCTGAAGAGCTACAGTATTTCAGACCAGCACCTGCTGTATCCTTGCATCATGGCTTAATCAGGAAAACTGTTGCTGAAGTTAGAAATCAATACAGTGCTCTTTCAGGTGGATTAGAAATGATCAGGAAGGGTGTTGTCCCTCCTGCACATACTTGGGCTCCCATGAATCCATTCTCAAATGATTCCCTTAGGCTGAATAATGATGAATGGAGTTTTGTGAGGCAGCTGAACACTGAGTCTGAGCTGTTTCAGAGGGATCTGCACAAGGGAGTTGGGATGAAAGGCTACAGGCCACCTAGAACTTGTTCAATCAGGCCAACCACTAAAATCTTGGTGAAACCTGATAGAATAGTTCCTAGGTATCCCTTAAAGGAATAGAAATTCAAAGGAGCTAAAGTCTATTCAAAGAGAAATTCACCTCTGTCTGAAGTGATGAGTCCATCAGAGTGGGAATCTTTACCAGAGTTCATCAGAAACCAAGGAGGAGGCCTGGATCATCTACTTCAAGATTGGATGTGGTCCTCTTACTGGAAGATCAGAGAAGATGCTGGATCTTCTTCGAGATCAACTGGTCCTGATGCTGATTCTAATGTTGGACTTGGAAAGTCAACCAATGTCAAATATCACTATCTGAGAGATCACTTTCCCCCACCTGCTGACTCTTTCAATGAAGATTGGGTTCTGCTGAACCCTGTTGGAACCTTCTTTTGCCCTGTGTTCAGGCCATCTGAATACAAATTGCAGCCAGGATTTGGAGTGCTTAGATTTGTTTGCCCCTACATCCAGCTCATCCTCTATGAATCTGAGCAAGACTTGACTGAGGAAAATCTGAAGTTGAAGTCCAAAGTTAAGAAACTTGAAAAGAAGTATGCTGATCAAGAGCAGAAGACTAAGCATCTAATTGCTCAACAAGAGCAGATTCTTCAAGAACAACAGCTTATCAGATCTGGTCAGCAAGAATTGAAAACCTCAGTGGAAGCAGCAATAAACAAGGCCAAGGACGACTTGATTTCCTTTCTGACTGAGGCCTTGCTGAAGAAGAAAGATTAAACTGTTAATTTTAGCCATTGTCTTTTGCTTATTTTCATGTTTATGACAAGTGTCTGATTGTCTGTTTCTTTATCTGAACATTCCCTAAATACAATCAGTGGCTTATCTCATATTTTTGTGAGTTGATTGTTAATGCTATGATATATGTTTTATCTGAATTTATTGCTCTGTTACTGTTTTGATCTGATATTCCCTTTTGATTGATGACAAAAGGGGGAGTATTAAAACCTAACAAAATCTGAATCTGAAGTGATTACAGGACTCAGGGGGAGTACATATGGCTTTTCTGAGAAATTTGAACAAATGAGTGAAATATACCTTAAACAGATCCTGTTAAAGGATATTTCTATCTCAGGGGGAGCTTTCTTATTCTTAAAAAACTGATTACAGATTTGTATATTTTAACCAAATTTGTCATCATTAAAAAGGGGGAGAATGTTGAGTCTCAAAAATATCATAAGGTTGTTTATGATGTTTTTAGACAACTAGATTCCCAAAGTTTTAATGGTTGACAAATTTGACTTAAATTACTTATCATAGATACAAACATGCTTTAATGTTTTATCTATGATTTCAGCAAGAATCACTATGAGCCTACATAAAAAGACTAAGTGTTGAAGCTGTCTGAAGAAGCAGAACTCGTCTGAAGAGTTGAAGCTGTCTGAAGTAGTTCAACCCGTCTGAAGTATCAGTGCCGTCTGAAGTCTTTTGATGACGTGGCACCTCTAGTCTGAAGTATTGAAGTCGTCTGAAGTCTCACTTATGACGTGGCACCCTCTGCTGAAGCTTGTGAAGACTTTTCTGAACCTCTGCTGCACGTACCTTTTCAAACACGTTTATAGCAAGGAACACAGAGACCTTTCCTGGTGATTTTGAATTTCATACACCACTGAGGAAATCTCTGCAACGCAGCCTCTGCAGTAACATTTGTAGCAGCCTTATGGCAAGAGAAACCTTGTACCGTGTCAGAAACATCAGAGCTCTCAGAAGCATGTCTCACAACGGATTAAATAGCATTTAATGCTATCTCTAAACGGTGGTATTTCAACGGATTGAAGTTTGGGTATAAATACCCCTCCATGAAGACCATTAAGAATGTAGAAGAGAAAAAGATAAAAATTAAGTATACAAGAAAGCCCAGAGAAACATCACGCTGCAAGTTTTTACTCTGTAAAAACTCTCTGATAAAATTCGTTGTACACATTTGTATATCCTGAGCATACCTCAGATTTTATTGTACATTGTATTGGTTTGAGCTTCAAACTCGTATAGTTTAAAAGCTTAAACTCCTTTCTCTGTAAACCTTGTTTAGAGCCTGGAGAGGCTTGGTTGATAAAAGAATACTTGGTTGTAGAGCCTGGAGAGGCTTGACTGCAAAAGAATACTTGGTTGTAGAGCCTGGAGAGGCTTGACTGCAAAAGAATACTTGGGTGTAGAGCCTGGAGAGGCTTGACTGCAAAAGAATACTTGGGTGTAGAGCCTGAAGAGGCTTGACTGTAAAAGAATACTTGTAATCTTGAAAGATTAAAAGAAAATCCAAGTGCTAGTTGGCATTGGGACTGGACGTAGCTCACAGTGGTAGTGAGTGAACCAGGATAATTCCTTGGCTAAGTTTTCTTACCCTTATCTCTTGTCAATTCTTTTTATACTAATCAAGGGGTTAGAGTAATTAATCTGATATTTTATAAAGGCACAAAAACATCTTTTAAAATCAGTATTTTTTAGGCCGTCTGAAAACTTCAGACAGTCCTTTAAGAGCCTGTCTGAAATCGTGTTTTTAACACCTGTTTGCGAAAAGCTTTCTAAAATATTCAGAAACACTATTCAACCCCCTTCTAGTGTTTCCCTGTGTTCCTACAGTTGGCTCTCCTTTTTATATAGTAACGACTAGTTTACTAATGAGTGGGGAGTTACTAGACGTTGGTTAACGACTCTTTTTACCCATAGTAACGTCTCAGTCAATAGTGAGACATGAGTTGAGACGCATCATAAGACCCTCCTCGTCTAGCATGCTCTTGAGACGTCATCTCTTCTCAGATGACTCCTTTTAGTCTTATCTATGTGAGACTCACAACTTGTCTCATCTTACAATTCTTAACTAAAAGAGCACATATTTAATAATTTTAGATTCTCAACAAATCTTTCTTCTACTAAAGGCTTTGTGAAGATATCAGCAAGTTGGTTTTTTGTGTCAACAAAAATAATTTCAACATTTCCTTTTTGTACATTGTCTCTTATAAAGTGATGCTTAATATCTATATGTTTCGACCTTGAATGATGAATAGGATTTTTAGCAAGGTTTATAGCACTTGTGTTATCACAATAAATGGTAATTTTGGAGTACCTGAGTGCATAGTCTTGCATTTGAGACTTAATCCACAATATCTGAGTGCAGCATGCAGCTGCTGAGACATATTTAGCTTCAGTTTGTGGACAAAGCTATTGTATTCTATTTCTTGCAAGACCAGGATATAAGACATTTCCCAAGGAATTGACAAGTGCCACTTGTGCTTTTCCTATCCATTTTATCTCCAGCAAAGTTAGCATCACTGTATCTTATAAGGTCAAAACTTGAACCTTTCTCATACCAGAGACAAAGATTAGTGATTCCTATTAAATATCTAAAAATTCTTTTGAGAACAGTAAGATGAGATTCCTTAGGGTCTGATTGGTACCTTGCACAGATGCCTACAACATACTGAATATCAGGTCTGCTTGCAGTTAGGTACATAAGAGATCCAATCATACCTCTGTAGAGCTTGTCTGAGACAGCTTTACCAGTCTCATCTTTGTCAAGTTGAGTTGAGGGCTGCATTGGAGTCTTCATTGGCTTTGCCTCACTCATTTTGAACTTTGTCAGCAGATCTCTTGCATACTTCTCCTGACAGATGAAGATGCCTCCTGACAATTGCTTTATTTGCAGCCCAAGAAAAAAATATCAGTTCACCCATCATACTCATTTCAAATTCTCCCTGCATGAGATTTGAAAATTCTTGACAACGAAACTCATTAGTGGATCCAAAAATAATATCATCCACATAAATTTGGACAATCAGTAAATCTTTGTTAACTTCACTTTTGAACAATGTGGTATCAATCTGACCTCTGGTGAAGCCATTTTTAATTAAAAAATAACTTAACATGTCATACCAAGCTCTTGCAGCTTGCTTGAGACCATACAAGGCCTTTTTGAGTCTGAGGACATACTCTGGATGATGGGGATCTTCAAAGCCCAGTGGTTGCCTTACATAGACTTCCTCTTCAATAATTCCATTTAGGAATGCACTCTTTATATCCATTTGATAGAGTTTGAAGTCTTTGTGAGTAGCAAAGGCCAATAGAATTCTGATTGCTTCAAGTCTGGCAACAGGAGCAAAGGTCTCATCATAATCAATTCCTTCCTATTGATTGTATTCTTGTGCCACAAGCATTGCTTTATTTCTCATGACTTTGCCTTTCTCATTTAGCTTGTTTCTGAATACCCATCCGATTCCAATAATGCATTGATAAGAGGGAGGTGGAACCAGATCCAGACTTTACTCTTTTCAAATTGGCTTAGCTCTTCTTCCACAACCTTAATCCAGGACTTATCATTGAGAACTTCTTGTATGTCTATAGGTTCTATCTCAGATAGAAGAGCCATCAAGTTCTCAGCATCTCTGAAGGAAGAACTGGTCCTGACCCTATCTAAAGTCTCTCCAATGATCTGATCTCTAGGATGAGATCTCACTAATCTCCAGCTTATGGGCAGTTGAGATGCATGCTCATTCTGGATTTCAAGACTTTCTTGTCTTGGTTCCCTAATCTCAGGTAGTTCATCTGGTTTATCTTCTTCTTCTTGAAGTACATGAGATGGGTTAGGATTGATGCTTCTCTGAGACATCATCTCAGATTGAGCTTCTCTTCTTTGTTCAGGCTAAGATGATCTCATTAGTTTCTGTTCAGGTGAGGATCTCTTTTCAGCTTCCTGAGTTGAGATTCTCAATTCTCCCATCATCTCTTCAATTTCTTCATTTACTTCTTTCTGAGAGTTGCCCTGTATCTCATTAAAGACTACATGCATAGATTCTTCAGTGGATTTAGTTTTTAGATTGTATACTCTATAAGCTTTTAAAGTTTGGGAGTATCCCAAGAAAATTCCTTTGTCAGATTTTATATCAAACTTTCCTAGTTGATCTTTAGTGTTCAGGATATAACAATCACATCTAAATATATGAAAATATGAAATTGAGGGTTTTCTCCCTTTCCATAGCTCATATGGAGTTTTGTTTAAGATCTTTCTTATAGTGACTCTGTTTATGATATAGCAGGAGGTGTTAACTACTTCTGCCCAAAAATACTTTTCAATTCCAGAATCACATAACAAAGTTCTTGCCATCTCTTGAAGGGTCATGTTCTTTCTCTCAACTACTCCATTCTGTTGACGAGTTCTTGGACATGAAAAGTTATGAGTAATGCCATGTTTATAAAAAAATCTTTGAAACTTAGCATTCTCAAACTCTCCTCCATGATCACTCCTCACAGTACCAATTCCATACCCTTTCTCAGACTGAATCTTTTTGCAAAAAGTTTTGAAGGAATCATAAGATTCATCCTTCTGAGAGAGGAATAGAACCCAGGTGAACCTAGAGAAATCATCCACAATTACAAAACCATATTTTTTCCACTAAGGCTTGTAGTTTTAGTTGGTCCAAATAGATCAATGTGGAGGATTTCAAGAGGTCTAGTGGTTGAGACATGAGAATTGGACTTGAAACTTGATTTGATGTGCTTGCTTTTCACACAGGACTCACATATCATGTCTTTGTCTAATCTTACTTTAGGTAATCCTTTGACAAGAGATTGACTTGCAAGCTGACTTATGGTTCTCATGTTAATATGTCTAACTCTCTTATGCCAAAGCCACTTCTCATGATCATGAGACATGAGACATGTGAGATCAGATAGGCTCTCAGGTGAGATTGAGTAGAGATTTTTGTTTCTTTTTCCTGAAAAGGTTGTTTTCCCAGTTTTAGAGACTATGATCTCATAGTAAGTGAGTTGGAAATTAACATGATAACCATTGTCACACAACTGGCTTATACTTAACAAATTATGTTTCAACCCTTCAACAAAGTAGACATTTTCAATTTGAGCTGAGTTTGTCTTACCATTTTTACCTATGCCCTTGATTTGGGCCTTGCTGTTGTCTCTAAAGGAGACAACCCCTGTTGCTTTCTCTTCAAGTGACAGGAACTTGCTCTTGTCCCCTGTCATGTGTCTTGAACATCCACTGTTCAGCACCCACATTTTCTTTGATCTTGCTGCTGCTAGGCACATCTGTTGAAACACAAGATTTAGCTTTAGGTACCCACTTATATTGGGGTCCTTCATGGTTAATTACCCTTTTGAATGCTACATGTCTCAAGTAACATTCAGTGGCCTTGTGGCCAAACTTGATGCAACAAGAACATCTTTCCTTCCTTCTTTTTCTTGCAAGAACAAAGAAGTCCTTATACCAGATCTCACTAGAAGACTTCTCATAGCCCAATCCAGCTTTATCAAAAATTCCTTTTTGAGACCCAATGAGTCTTTCAAGATTTTTTGTTCCCTTTACAAACTTTGCTAGATCATCTATGAGAGTTCTATTTTGTTTCTTGAGTTTCTGGTTTTCTTCAGAAAGAGTTCTTTGATCTTGCTCATCATGAGATTGATTCTTTGTTTTAACAAGCTCAGGGAGTCTCATGTGAGACAACATGAGACTGCTATTTTTATGATTCAAACTCTCATTTTCTTTTTCTAAAAAATTCACTTTTCAAGAGCTGTGTCCAGTTCAGATTTTAGGAGAGAGCATTTTGAAACAAGAAGGTTTGAATCATAAAGGAAATTTTCAAAAGCACATTTGAGTTCATTGAAGGAGAGCTCTAAATCAAAGTCACATACCTCATCATCAGATGAGTCACCATTTGCCATGAGGCATATGTTGGCAGATTCTTCATTTTGACTTTCATCTCCTTCAGTGTCATCCCAAGTTGCCATCATTTCCTTCTTTTTTCGACTCATTTTCGTCTCCTTTTTGAGTAATGGACATTCAGACCTGAGATGTCCAGGCTTTCTACATTCAAAACAGATGAATTGTCCCTTTTTGTCAGACTTAATTTCTCCTCTTCTTGAAGGGAAGCTTCTTCTTCCACTTCCTCTGGCTTTCCAGATGCGTCTGATCTTTCTTGAGATGTAGGCTAACTCATCATCCATCTCACTTTCATCATTTCCTTCATCTTCTTCAGTTTCTGTGTCATGAGATGAGTTTAGTGAAGTCTATTGAGATGAGCTTACCTTTTTACCTTTGGTGCTGCTGGATGATGCTTTCAAGGCTATTGTTTTAGGGCGTCTGATGAGATTCCTCCATCAGCTCCTGCTCATGAACCTTCAAAGATCCAAGGAGTTCATCCAATCTGAGAGTGCTCAGATCATTGGCTTCTTGAATAGCTATGACTTTAGGTCTCCAAGGTTTGAACAGGCTCCTCAGGATTTTTCTTACCATGTCTTGATTTGAGTAGGTTCTTCCTAAGGACTTGAGGTCATTTGTAATGATAATGAACCTTTTCACCATGTCCTCAATACCTTCATCTTCATTAATTTTGAAGAGCTCATAATGTCTGACCAGTATGTTGATTTTAGCTTCTTTTACTTGATTTGTCCCTTCATGCTCTATCTCAAGAACATTCCATATTTCTTTAGCTATAGCACATCCAGCCACCTTGTCATATTCACTTCTGCTTATGGCACATGTGAGTAAGTATTTTGCTCTTGAATTCAATACGTATCTTACTTTCTCAGCATCTGTCCATGTCTCTCTAGGCTTAGCTGCCCTGAGCCCAAGCTCATCTGTGATATGGGGCATGTAAGGTCCCATCTCAATAATTTCCCATAGATCAGCATGTTGAGATTCAATAAATAATCTCAGCCTGTCCTTCTAGTAGTAGTAGTCAGTTCCATCAAAGGCGGATGGTTTGTTGGTAGATTGATAGCCGGATGGGTGTAGGATCTAGAATTGAGCAAAACCAACCGATTAGAATCAATTAAAGGCACTAAAATTGTGAATTATAGGTGCAGGGCAGCAGCTATAATTGCGTAAGAAAATTCAAGAAAATGAGAGAAAATGAAAGAAAAAGTGGAGAGGAAGAAATGGGAAGGACGCCACTGAAGCAAGAGTCCACTTGCAGCAGATAAGTCCAATGCCAGACGCCACTAATTCAGGAGAATTAGATAAGTCTCAGTATGGTTTGAGCAACAACCACCAAGCCTCACTCAACTCACAAAGGGAGGAGAAAATTTGGCATAATGCCTTTACTTCAAAATTCAATGTGTCCATTACAAGAGGAGAGGACTCCTATTTATAGGAAATGAGGGGGAAGGGGGCGGATTTTTAGGAGCATAAAATGGGAGAAAAATAAAAGATGAGTGAAAACACTCCTAAGTGGGTTTTGAACCCAAGACCCTAAAGGTGTATGGCTAAGCTAACTCTTAAGCCAATAAACCTCTCAATTTAGCACCCCACTCATGAAAACAAATAAAAAGATGAATAAAAATTCTATCCTATGTGGGAATTGAACCCAAGACTCCTAAGCCTTTTAGCAAGGCAACCTACTAGCCAATAAACCCATACATGTGGGCGCCCAAGTAGGAGGAAAATAAAAGGAAAATTACAAAAATAAAAAGAAAATACAAAAGAGTCCTAATAAAGGGTGGTCCATAGGACAAGGGTCCTATCCAGGGTCAAGGTGTCCTTCTGTAGGGTAGTGACCCTTATTTTGTAGGGTAGTGACCTTTATTTGTAGGACACTAAATTCTTCAACTCTTCCTTGCTTGAAATTCTAGCTTGAAGTTGGTGCATTTCCTCCAGTGTAGGTCTTGCAGGTCCAAGCTTCTAACGGTGTGCCATCATAGATGCTCCTTCAGGAATAAACAGGCTTGCACTTGGTCCAGCCATTTGATCTTTTCCTCTTAACACGTAGGTGTGCTCAACCCCAAAGAGGCCGAGCTCTGATACCAATTAAAGTTGGCTGAATGTCTCTAGAAGGGGGGTTGAATAGAGACTTTAAAAATTTCTTCCTGAAATTTGCACACTGAAATTGAAAGTTGAGACGTGATCTCAAGTCTGCTGACTTGGGGTAGACTTGGGGTTTCTATTAAGACAGGATATAAGCAGTTTCAATTTCAGTTGTTTCAATTACGTTCAAGTTGTCTTAAAATCTCAAATCAGATTCAGTTATATTTTAAAACAATTACTTAGTTGTTAACAAATTTGAGATGAGTTAAGTGTAAAGCAAAATAAATAAATAAGGGAGAGAGATGGCACAAAGATCTTATCCTGGTTCACCCACACCTTGGGCTACGTCCAGTCCTCACAACTTGTCAGATTTCCACTATTGACAACCCGTCAATTACAAGTATTCTTACAGCCTCTTCAGGACGCACACACCTCACTCTAAGACTAGGCACACTCCTATCTTAGATGAGACAGGTTATAAGAATAGGATGTTGAGATGAGTCTAGCTTATAATCATACAATGTATGGATAGGCAGTAGGCTTAGCTAGTGATTATCTCTTCTAACTGAAAATATTACAATTTAAACAGGAGAGAAGGATGGAGACTGATGAGATTCTCAAGTTGAGATCAGGTCTAAAAATGAACTGCTTGAGATGAGCACTTGAGATGTCACTTGAGATAAGTTGAGATGCAGTAGATGTTCAATGATCCGTGTAGTCTCTCATGATACACTGTTGATTTTAACTCTTATATTTCAGAACAGAAAACTAGCCGTTTTTTGGCCGTTTCTAGCCATTGAGAATTGTTGCTGAGAGAAGAGATTTTTCTGTTGAGAACAAAGCAGCTTTTCAGAGTCTGAAGGTACTGTGTCAGCGTACTTTTGTACTTTGTCTTGACCCTGTGCTGACTTTTATTTTTGTCTTCTCATGCTGTTTTTGAGTCTTCCTTTTTTGTTCTGAGTCTGGCTCTCTTTCCTTGCATCTGAGCTAAGATCTCATCAAATACGTCTGACCATGAGACAGCGTCTCAAGCTGAACTTGCATCTGTTCATGAGTTTGCATCTCAAGCTGTTCTTGAGTCTTATAATTGGAACAGTGATGAATCATACTGATCTCTTCTTCACTTAAGTTCTAGTCTCATTTTTGACTTGTGTTGTTCTTGTGAGTCTGCTTCTCTTTCATGAGATGATCTCTAGACTTTGCATCTAATCTTGAGACTACGTCTCAAGCTGTTCTTAAATCTCTTGTTGTAACAACTTTGAGTTTTGCTTCTTATGCTTCCTTATTTCTGACTTTCTTGATTTATACTTTAAGGATCTTTTTGACAATTGATGTCCTGATCAAATCCTGCATAAATAAAAACTAGAGATCTCTGCCACATCTTGAGCACATGGTCAGTAATAACAAGATGCATCTCATATATTTAAACTTAGTGGTTTGACATATTAAAAACTCTTGAAGGTGAGTTTGTCTCAACACGTCCATCCTTGTAAGCGACTAAGAGGTTAATAAAGAGAGTGCTCAATATGTGTATCCATACCAACTTTCAATCAATGCAATTTATAATTCTAAAATTTTCTTTTCTTTGATTACTTTTTGTTCTTTACATTTCTGCACTTTTTCTTTGATTTGTTTACTTCTTGCACTTAATTTTCTGCAACTTTTTCTTTCTTTAATTTAATTTCTGCACTTTCAATTCTTGCAATTTGTCCTTAATTTTTCATCGCATTTTATTTCAATTTCTTCTTAAGTTTCAAATCTTGTTTTTATCCATCTTTTCTCTTTGAAATTCTGTTTCTTCTTGAAAACTGATTTTTCAAAGTCATTCTTCTGAAGAAATAAGTTATTCAAAATTCTGTTACTCTTTGAATGCAATTTTTGAGTTAACCTAATTTTAAAAAGAACCTTTAGAGGATTCAGATTCTAGTCCCAGATTGTACTTTCAGAATCAAGAAAGTTTTCGAACTTAATTGAAAATTTTCACAACAAACACTATGGAATTGAAGGAAAGAGTTAACATTTATCAGTCTGTGAGGATATATTTTTCGAATTTTAACTTAGCCAAAATTGAATGCAAGTTTGTTTTATGATATATATTTTTTAATGAAATTCGAGAAACATGGTGGTTTATGACACATGAAATGATAATCCTTCAAGAGATTTTTTCAAGTTGTATTCGAAAAGATGATACATCTGTTGGATTAGTGAAATTTCACTAAGTGTTTTTATCTGATAAAACCTTTTTTATTGGAAGGATTCGAAATGTAGAATCTAAGAAGAGATTTAAAAGTTGTCAGTCTGGAAGGCATGATGTTTTCGAATTCAACTAAGTTAAAATTGAGAACGTCTTTGTCATTTCTAAGGCATCTTTTTCGAATAAGAATTAAAAAAAACAAAGACATTTTTTAGACAGAAGTTTCATTAGAATTCGAAAAATAAAGACCTTTTTCAGACAAGAGTTTCATTAGACTTAGTTTTTTCAGAAGTAAAAACTTGATAAAATAGGAAGTTCTGAGACAACAAAATTTTCTAAGTATTTCGAATAATAATTCGAAAAGCATGATTGAAGATGAATCATAATTGAGACTTAGTCTATTTTTGAAAGAAATTGGAGGAGATCTCAAGAATAAAGATTGGAGGCATTTTCATACAAACTCTTTGGTTGTACTTTTCGAATAGGAATTCGAAAAAGAGGTTCAAATAGTTAGAAGTTGATAATTAGTCTATTCTTGAAGATGTACCCTAAACATCATATCGAAGATTCAAGTTAGAGCAAATTAGAAGAAATAAAGACATGAGTTTCTTTAGTATTTTCGAATTCTAGAGAAAGAGAATTCGAAATGAAGACTTAGTAGATTTTGAAGAGAGGGTTTTAACAAATAAGGTTGCAATTTTGAATAAAAGAACTCAAAGCAAGTGGGGATCAGATTTCGAATAGAAGAGAAGTCATGAGTCAGATGAAAATGGGAGTATGAAGTTATACCAGTATTTTCGAATATGAGAAGCATGAAATTCTAAGTTAAGACTTAATGAAATTTTATAAGGAGAAATGCTGGTAGAAATGGTTTAAGATTTTAAATGTGAAAGCCTTAAATAAATTGATGCCAAATTTCGAATTCTAGAGGAAGAGCTTTCGAAATGAAGACTTAATGAAGTTTAGGAGAAAGAATATTGACAAAAGAAGCTCAGAAATTCGAATATGGAAGCCTTGGACAAATTAATTGAAGTAGATTTTCGAGCAAAATGCAAGAAGATTTCGATTCAGAAGATTCAAACATTTGAGAGCACTTTTTGAAGATAAGAAGACATGGAAGAAGGCTTGATAATTTCGAATGGATCTTAAGCAAATAACAAGATATTAATTCGAATAAATGAAGCATGGGAAGATTGCACAAGGGAGTTTCATACTTAGAAGATTTTCCAAGGTTTCGCCTAAGACCTTTGAAGATTTCAAATCGAGTAAACTAGCACTTCTGTCCTCGACTTTTACAGCGTCTTGCAGTTTCGTCCTTGACATTTCTAAAATAGCACTCTAGTCCCTGACTTTATTAAAAAATGCACTTTAGTCCCTAAATCAGGGACTAAAGTGCATGTTTTTTAATAAAGTTAAGGGACTATAGTGCATTTTTTAATAAAGTAAGGAACTGAAGTGCTATTTTAGAAAAGTCAAGGATGAAATTGCAAGACGTTGTAAAAGTCGAGGATAGAAGTGTTAGTTTACTCATTTTGAATCTAACATAGCTAAGATCCTTGAAGATTTCGAATCCAGACTTAAACATATTGGCTAAAGATTTCGAACCAAAGGCTTAACCAGGTTGATTGAAGATTTCGAGTAAAAGACTTAACCAAATATTCTGAAAATTTCAAGTTAAGACTTATCCAGATTTCCTGAAGATTTGAATCAGACATAGCCAAAAATCATGAAGATTTCAAATGAAGATTGATCAGATATTCTTGAAGAGAATTTCGAATCAAAGGTCAACAAAGAAGAGTGGACATGTGGAATACATCTAATGAAGTCAAGACACCTGTTCAGCCACAGATTAGGCAGTTAGGATTTTGTCATACGTGTCTGTTGTAAATTAGTTGACCGTTAGGGTTGTAAGTCTATAAATAGGGCAAAGTAGCAAGTCCTAGGGATGAATTTTTCTCCATTCTACATACTTAAGACTTACTCGAAAAAAGAATATTGTCTATCATTATCACGACTACTTGCTCATCCGAGAAAAATCGAAAAGTATATCAGTTTGAGAATTCGTCACTTTTCAATACAATCTTTTCATTTTACTTTCATTTTATTTTTCTTTTCTTTATTTACTTTGTTTCTAGTCATTTACTTTTCCTACTTCTTACTTCTTAAAAGTGCACTAAATTAGTTTAGAATCCACCAAGAGGACTTGATTCTAGTCCCAGATTGTTCATAGGAATCTTTAACTATATTTTACTAAAAATCACCACAAACAAGCTGCCACCTACTTGCACATGATGACTACATTCATCGTGAGGTTGTGCAGCCTACCATACACGTCCAAACAACCAATTTTGCCAATGCCAAACACTATTCAAAACAAGATGGTCTTCATCCAACACCATCCTATTAACGTGGTAACTTCTCTTCTAAACCATCACACAATAATGCATCCTTATTTTGTGGTAAAGAGCAAAACTCATGGTTTCAATTCACATGGTGATAGACCACAACCAAGATGCCAGTACTGCTCTCTCCTTGGTCACATAGCCAATCACTGGCGTCAACTTATGCAACGCAGTAATACACCTGTGGTCAGTTATGCTTCTAATCCTTATACACACATACACATAGAAACAAAGAAGCTATATATGTTTACCATCAAAGCCAACTACAATGCAAAGGGTTTTTTTGAATCCCCAGAAACTTTTAAAACCTTCGCACGAGCTGCTAGCAAACCATGGTGCAAGTAACTGAAAGCAAGATGCCACAAAAATATTAGACATGCACATAATGTTATACTAAGTATAGTATTTTTGGAGGACTTTTTTTGTTTGGTGGTGTCTTTTTCATAGACAATGTTCAAGTGAGTTCTATTATACATTAAATATAAAATTTATATATGTAGGACTTTCTGCGAATCTAATCATAATTATAAGCCCATAAATGTAGAAGTGTTCTGGTGTTGTAGAAAATCACTATGATATGAGATCTTGTTTGAAAAGTTTTATTGGAAAAGCAAAAAAGAATAGAGCTTTTAATTACCCCTACAAGAAATTCAGGAATCAGCAACGACCAAAAGCCTTCTCTAGAAGGGGAAAACCGTCGCTGCCATGCAATTAGCCACGACTACTAGGACGTCGTTAAAATGATCGTCATTAATACAATAGCGACGAGCAAAATGAGTCGTCGCTACGTAGCGTATACTCGCCCGGCGCTAAAGTCATCGCTATGCTGAAGTTCGTCGCAAAGGGAAGTGATCACAAGTCGTCGCTAAGCCGTCACAACGTAGCAATGACCTTGGTTGTCGCTAATAATTATATCATATTTTTTAAAATTTTTTAACTAGTGACGGCCATGGTCGTCACTAATAATTATATTAACTTTTTAATTGAATTTACGGTTTTATATTGAATTTTATTTTAATTTACAGATTTACGGTTAATTATTATAAAAATTCAATTTTTTATTTATTTTTTAAATTTAATATTATATTTGTTAACGATCTAAAATATAAAGAAAAACAATAAACACTATAGAAAAACACCCATATATATATATAAACAGTACATATACAAAGTGTATACAAACATAAGTGAATAAGAAAGAAAAAAAATCACGGCTGATGGCGACGACGCTGCTGTGGTGGTGGGCCACGATCCTCATCCTCATCCAGGGGCTGGTCATCCAGGTCGCCATCGTAGTACAGGTGTGTCTGAGCCTGACTGAAGCTGGTAGAACCACTTGCACTCCGGGCATCCAACACTAATTGCAACTGTTGTCAGAGTCGTGCGAAGTCCTCCTCCGGCCGTGCATACCGGGCCTGACAGTGATCAACTCTCCCTTTAGCTCGACTGGCCTGCAACTTTGCTTTGATGGCCTCCTGCCTCAGCGCCTCGACAGATGAATGCCGAGACCCGTCGCTCTAGCTGCTAAGGGCCCGAGACTCCTGAGTAAGGCTGGTCACACCAGGACGAATGTTGGTTGACAAGTCCCCGGTGCCATAACATGCAGCGACCTCGAGTCTTGCCACCAGAAACATCCTTCCAGATCTGTAACTTGGTGGACCCATTAGTGATGGAGTTGTCCCCCATGTCTAACTCCACCTCCCTCAAGAGGTCATGGTAATTTGTCTGTTGAGTAGAGATGAACCAATAATTAGTTAGTTATTCTATTGCAAATATATCAAATTATATAAAAAAACACTGCTAAGCATAATTTTTCCTTACATATGTGGACCGCGCTCGGTCGTCTTCCCAGCCACCACCCTTTTGTTTGTGAGTTGCTACAAAAAACTCATTGGGATCTACATCTCGCCCAAGATGTCGTCGCTACACAAAAAATTACACTAATTAATTATTTTAATTACAAATACAAAAATAATATAGAAGAGTAGATTTCTACATACCATATCCAGAGCCACCTCAATGTGGGCATTGCAGCCCGTGGTGTGGACTGCTCCGCCTCGACGAGAAGCCCGATTGCTCTTGTTATGAGTGGACCTCCCATTGAACACATTAGAGGCCTAGTAGGCCAAATGACCTTCCTAGGCCTCCTCACCACACCAAGTGGGCCCAGTCCCACTCGTCCGGGCCTTGTTCAGCATATCTCGAAGGCGTCTTGCAATCCTCCGCTCGTACACCTTAATTTGGGCCTCATCCTCAGGGGCTCAAGTAACTTTGCTCTTCAAAAAAACTTTTAGGGTAAATCATTTGAAAATGTCATAACTTATGAGAAAATAATGTAAAATGAAGGCGTTTTATCGTAAACTCCTCCCACCACTTGTCCCTCACATCCTTCGGGGGTGACCTCCCATAAAGATTGAGGACCCCAGAATTGTGATCGGATCGCCTGACCAATGTAACATCACAAAATTATAACTCTTTTGGTAAATAGAAATACTAGGGGAAGAGGTTTTATAAAAGGAATTAGGGGAAAAGGAACTAAAAATGAAAAGTGGGATAATTAGGATTCTGATATCCTCGCTCAAGCGAGAAGGTCTCGCTTGAGTGAGCATATCAGAAAAGGGGGGAAATTTTGGGTACTGTAATGCTCGCTCAAGCGAGAAGGGCTCGCTTGAGCGAGCATATCAGTAAAAGTTAGGGAAAAATGTTTCTGGTTTGCTCGCTCAAGCGAGGATCTCTCGCTTGAGTGCAATTCTTGGGAAATTTCGGGGTTTCTCTCTGGAATCCCCTCGCTCAAGCGCAATTCCCTCGCTTGAGCGCAATTTCAAGAGTTACTCTCTAGAATGATCTCGCTCAAGCGAGCGTTCTCTCCCTTGAGCGAGGATGCGTATATTCCAAGATTTCATTTTTCCTCGCTCAAGCGAGAAGGCCTCGCTTGAGCGAGAGTTCGCGTGCCTATTTTCACTATAAGAAAATCGCTATTTAGCGACTGCCAAAAGTTGTCGCTACAAGTGGAAAACCGTTGCTAGCATCCATTTAGCGACGACTTAACGACGACCTCATGGACATTGCTAAAATGCTCGTCGTTAATACATTAGCGACGAGCAAAATAAGTCGTCACTACGCAGCGTCTGCCAGACCATCGCTAAAGTCGTCGCTAAGCTAAAGGTTGTCGCTAAGTGAAGGGATCAATGACCTTCGCTAAACCGTCACAACCTAGCAATGACCATGGTCGTCACAACTTATTATATTATTTTTTTATATTTTTTACTAGTGACGGCCATGGTTGTCGCTAGTGATAATAATATTTTTTAAATTATGTTTTTTATTATTTATTTTATTTTAATATTTGTTATTTTTAAAATTATAAATAAAAATACTAAATACTATATAAACACATCGATAGAGGAAAATATATATAAAAAAAGTATATATACAAAGATTGTTCAAACATAATACAATAAATGTATAAAAAAACATAGAAAAGAAACATGGGTGGCGGCGAAGATGCCAGTGTGCTGGTGAGCGACAATCCTTATCCTCATCCAACGACTGGTCATCCAGGTCACCATCGTAGTGCGGGTGCGGCTAAGCCTGAGCCTGAACCTGAGCCTGAGCCTGAGCTTGACTGAAGCTGGTAGAACCACCTGCACTTTGGGCCTCTAGTAACATCTGCATGTGTTGTCGGAGTCGTGCAAAGTCCTCCTCCAACCGTGCAACCTTCTCTTCAGCTCGGGTGGCCTTCAAATTGGCTTCAAGTATCTCCTGCCTCAGCGCCTCCTCAGACGAATGACGCGACTCGTCGCTCCCGCTGGTATAGGCCTGAGACTCCTGAGTGAGGCTAGTCACACCTGGACGGATGTTGGTTGAAAAGTCCCCGGTGCCATAACAACGACCTCGGGTCTTGCCACCCACAACATCCTTCCAGATCTGTAGCTTGGTGGACCCATCAATGATGGAGTTGTCCCCCATCACTGACTCCACCTCCCTCAGGTGGTCCTGTTAATTTGTCTGTTGAGTGCAGGTAAACGTATAATTAGTTAGTTATATATTCAATTTCAAATATATGAAATTATATAACAAAAACACTGATAAGCACAATGTTGGACTTACATAAATGGACTACGCTCGGTCATCTACCTAGCCACCACCCTTTTTTATGTGGGTGGCGATAAAAAACTCATCGGGCTCTACCTCCTGATGAGATTCTGGAAAGCGTACCAAAATTCCAGCAGTATAATAGTAAGTATGAGTTATTGTATCCACAGGGAACGATTCACTTCGTATATATTAGTGATCATACTATCAAGTAGGAAACTAATTTTGGTGATTAATGTGCAGCAAATAACTTGCATAAAGTAAATGAGAAAATAAAATAGAGTAAGATAGCTTTACTTGGATTAGGATTGAACTTCGTATCATCGCACCCCTCATATATATGAATTCCTATATTAATTATGAGTATATTTCTATGATACCTTAGCCAACTCTATTGTTTTACTCCGGGGTCTCAGTAGTAAAACACTCGACGGTAATCCATGTGGGTTCTCCCAGGCGACAAACTACCATGGCTTGATTGTTCTAAGGGTCAGTTGTTAAAACTATCAATTCACTGCATATTCCTATAGGGACTACTATGAAGACGCTGTCACATTCCATCTTCATTCATCGATTCCCCCTATATTCCTATAACAATTACTATGAGTATTTTTACCAATCAGAGTTAAAGTTTCCTTTGGCCCAGGCTCCCCCAAACTCGCTGGTAATCCGGAAATCTCTATCACATACTATCCTAGAATTAACCTATAACTCCGACAGAAAGGCGGAAACTACGCATTAAGTAAAGCATAAAAATACCGATATCATAGAATAAGGATTCATAATTAAATACGAGAATTCACATACATTTGGGGATTGAATCAACTAGATTCAATCCAACTGGAGAGTTTAGCTACGCATGGTATCCATTACAAACCAATGAAGAATCTGTCACCTTCTTCAATCCTTGTATTTCTATCTTGGCAGCCCTTCGGGGTCTCCCTTGAAACTTAAGCCCTAAACTCTATTCTAACTCTCTACCAAACTGTATGCCAAAAACTTCTCCCTTTCGATCTGTACAAAAGGTCATATTTATAGACTAAGGAAAGCTATTTTAAATCTGGAAGAGATCTATCTTAATTTGAAAATTAAAAAGTTGATTCGTGTGTTGCGCTTCACCTGCGCTGAGCGTAGGTGAAGCGTGAGTTCTAGAGTGATGCGCTCCAACCTGTGCTGAGCGCAGGTGGAGCGTGTAACACGCTGTAGCCTTTCTTTGTTTCTTCATTTAGCAGCTTGATCTCTTGCTGATCTTATCCTTGCTTGCTTGGCTTTCCTTGTTTCCCCTTTTTGACTTGATTATGTGTTTATCTTGTCCTGAATTCAAATTGAGAGAATTATCCCCATAATCTTTGTTTAAATGGCTGCTGATCTTATTTTTATTTATTCTCATTTAAACTCCAAATTTGCAAATATTCTCCATAATTAATGCTATCTTGTTTTCCAATTCAAATCTCTCATAAATCTGCACAAATCAACACATTTCTAATCAAAATAGTATTAAATTCAAATTCAAACTAAATAATCACAATTATTACAATTATTTACAAAAAGGGATTATTTTGGGGCATAAATTACTATTTTACCCTTGATAAGTGCAGTAAAAACATAAGAATATATCATATAATTTGCACTTATCAAATACCCCCCAACTTAACTTCTTGCTTGTCCTCAAGCAAGAAAACCTTTTGCAATAAAAAATTAATTCAACCCCTCTGTACAATTCTCATTAGCAGATATAAGGACAAATTTTCATCATCTCTTTGTTAGGCAGAAGTCACTTTCCAAATGTCAGAAAAAATCAGAATTAAGAGATGTTACCAATCCTCAATCAAAATAGAATACAATCATCAGTTAAACTTTCTCAAAAATAGCAATTAAAGTAATAAATGATAAACCAAGGAATTCTCCATGCTCACGGGTAAGTGTTACCCTCAATTTTTTCCACCAAAGTTGAACAACTAAAATTGATAGTTGTTTCTAGTTTCTAAACATGCACATGGTTAATATGGATCAAAAGGTCTTTTCTTGGTTGTAATGAGGCTGGGCTATCAAGAAATAATGGTTTTTCTGGATAAGCAAAGAACATTTTGGAAAAGAGAGCATATTTTGATTTTTCTTGACTTGGAAATTCTCTCCATCCACCATCTCATTCTTGATTTGTCTCATTTTTGCTGGCCTCTTCCTTTGTTTGAAGATGCACTCCCCCCAACTTATTCAATTTTTTCAGTTTTTCTTTTTTATTTTTGAGGGAGTGATCTTCTTTTTGCTTTCTTGTACCTGCTCTTTGTATTTTTTAACTTTCAATTCACCAACATTTTCTTCCCATTATTTCAAATTGCACCTTGCTCTCTATCCCAAGTGTGTAAGGGAAAGGATATAGATATCAATTATGGCTTGGGTGCACAAAAATAATCATTAAAGGCTCAAATGGGTTACCAAAAATTTGGAAAAATTTTATCAAGGGTTGGCTTTTTGGCACTGAGCAAATAATTTGAAAACAAAAATTGCCTTTGTCACTTCCATATTTTCCACAAGCAGAGTAAAATCCAAAAACTCAATCAATAGAAATTGACAAGCAGCGGTGAAAAACTCTCAATTTAAGTGTTTGGGCTCTCTACTCACCGGCTTTTTGGCTAAAATTCCTTGATAAAGCACTTACTGTTTTTAATTAACTATCCTGATAGGTTCTCCTGAGAAATATCCTAATCCTAACTGATTATGGAATTAATCACAAAACCCTTTCTTCTTTCCTAATCTGGTTAGTTAAACTGCCTAGATGTAGAGAATTTGAAAAATTTACCCTTAAATCCCTAATTCCTAATTCCTAAAAATTTTAAAAATCCTAAAAATTCTAAAAAGAAAAAGAAAAACAAAGAAAATGTTGAAAATGCACTGCATAACAAAATGATGTATCAGTGGAGTATATATACAGTACATATCCATAATATAAAAAGAAAAATGAAAAGAAAAAGAAAAGAAAAGCACCAAATCAAAATATCAGTCCACATGATCCTTATGGTCAGGCTCAACATCCTCAGTCCATCTGCAGCTGCTCCACCCTCTCCCGGAAGAATAGGCCTGTCCCCAGGCCACTGTGCATAATCTCTGAACTGATCCGGTGTCACGCTTGGGTATGGGTCTGGGCGAGTCAAATAGTGATACTCCTGATGATGGAGTGACTGCCTATGGAGAGAAGACATCTGAGCCATCAAGTGCTAAGCCTAGAAAGGAATAGTCTGGTCTGCCGGTGGTGGTGGTGGTGGTGGTGGTGGTGCCTGTTGCTGCTGCTTCTCATCTTCCTCTGGAATACAGTTGGCTTCAATATAACCTCTGGTCATGGGGTTCAAGATGCGAACCAAAGGGAACACCTCAACACCCCTAGAACTGCAGAGGGTTGTGATAAGTGAAGGAAAGCCCAAACTGATCCTGGAGTTGGCGCTGTGGCGCCCCACAGAAGATACAAAGTCTGCTATCTTCTATGCGATGATACTGGCAATATCTATGTCTGCGTCAGTGATGATGTTGTAGAGGAGGTGGGCTACTGGCATGGTGACGTCTGATACATGGTTGGTGTGCTGAATGTTAGCCAACACCAACACTGTCCACATCCGTGTTATGTCCCTCATGTCACGCCTGAGAATGCGAGTAGCATGACCATAAACATTCCTCTTAAAGGAACGTCCCTGCAGGCATAGTCTCTCTGCAGTCTGAGTATCTAGGGGGTCATTCCCATAGACCCCCACAGCCCTCATCCTCTCACGATGCTGACACTCCATGAGTCTTCTATCCTCAGGTCTTGGAAATAATAAAAGTCTGTTGATCGCATCGCGATCATAAGAAATCACATACCCTCGGACAAAAGACTGCCGCCTCACATCAATGCCATGGTCTCCAATGGCATTGGCATAGAACTACCTAACAATGTCAAGGTCAAAATGTGAATCTGGGCGGCTGAGGTGGACCTAGTTCCTCCTGTGTATCTCAGCTTTGAATTCCTCATATTCGCCAGGCTGCAATGACACTGGCCTCTCTTTGATGAAGTTACAGTCCATTAGCGAACTGTAAGCCTCTGAGGACTTAACATTCTTGAAACGGTGAGCATCAAACTCAGGGTCCTCTTGGGGTGCTTGCCTAGCTCTATTGGCACCTTCTCTGCCTCTGCTAGATGTGCCAGTTCCCTTTACTACCTTGGTTCGAGCCATCTGCACAAAAAATCAAATCAAGATCATTTTTAAGCAGATAATAGATTACTCATAATTAATGAAATAAGTGGCCATTTTAATTCAAAAAATCAGAGCAATTATTCAATCAAGCACTTGCACAAAAATCTTGATTTTAAAGTTACCCAATGCCAATTAATTAATTTATTAAGAGTATGGTAAAGTGATCAATTAAAGCAAGTCCTAATTAATTTTTAAACAGGGCAAAAATTGGTAACAATTATCAGGCTCAAAAATCATGTTATCAGTAACATGCAATAAAGCACAATTATTCAAGTATGGTCATGCAAAGATAGTATGGCATAAACAGAGCATTCATACACCAAACAGAATAATTTGCAATAATTCATTGAGCACTTCAAAAACTACCACCTAAACATATTAAAACACACCATAAAGCATACCACGGTAGCAAACATACTAAACTAAGACTCTATTGACAAATTTTCCTAAATTAAAAGGTCCTAAGAGCCTAAGTTATCTATCCTAAGATTTTGCTCAAATAAATGAAAAACTGAAAAATTTTAATAGGTGCAAAAGGACTAAAACTATAAAACATACCTGGTGTAGCCTCAGAAACTGAAAAGAAGTGCATATGGAAGTAAAAGGGTCGAAGAAAAGGATGAACTTTCAAAGAAAACGATGGTTAGGAGCGAAGGGAAGATTTAAAATAACCTTCCCTCGCTCCAGGATTCAAATAAATCCTGGAGCGTGCATTTGCCCTGCACTTTCGCTCAGCGAAAGTGCAGCGCGTGCTTCATAGAATATGAAGCGTGCCGCTTCGCTTCACCCACGCTCAGCGTAGGTGAAGCGTAGAAAACAGAGAGCAAATTTTATAATTTTGCGCTTCACGTACGCTTAGGGCAAGTGAAGCGCAGAAAACAGAGACAAATTATCAATTCTGCGCTTCACCTGCGCTAAGCGCAAGTGAAGCGCAGAAAATAGAATTGAAATTCTATTTGCTGTTTTCTGCTGCTTCCTAACTTTAACTGTTTCTTATCCTTTCCTTACTAAAATCAATCCAATTCCTAATAATTTCTCAACATACAAAGGCATTGACTATAAGACACTAAAAAAATAAAAAACCAAAACCAAAGAAAAATTAAAACAAAAAAATTGTTGGGTTGCCTCCCAGGAAGCGCTTGTTTAACGTCTGATAGCTCAACGCCTGGTTCAATCATGGTGGCCTCAATTGGAGGATGATGGTTGACTCTATTCCAGTTCTTACTTTTAGTTCCCATCCTCCATTCCAATTCTTTATTTTGTTATCACTGTCATCACTATCTTCCTCTGTGTCTGATGTTGACCTTTTCCTCTTCTTGAATCTGAACTCCATGATGGACTCTTATTGCTTAACTCTTATCCTTGGTTTCCTCAGAAATCTAGAAACCTTTTTCTTCTTTTTCCCCACAGTATCCGAAGGAGCTTCTTTCTTTCTTACCTTTGGCAGCTTTGATTGAAATTGATAGATCCCATCAGTAGGATTTATTCTTACTTTTTCTGGAGTTTTCTGCAATTTGGGGATTCCTCTATCAATGTGAAACACAATGCTCTCATCTTTAGAGCTCAATTGAAATTTTCCCCGATCAACATCCATTATTGCCTTGGCAGCTTTCATGAAGGGTCTTCCTAAAATTAGGGGGACATCAGTATCCTCCTCTTCCATCTCTGCAATGTAGAAGTCAACAACATATACAAACTTATCCACTTTGATTGGTAGATCTTCAATTATCCCATAAGGGCTTTGAGTGGATTTATTTGCAAGAAGTAACTTTCACATTAGCAGACTTGACCTTCAAAATACCCAGCTTGTTAAAATACGATAGCGGCATCAAATTGATGCTCGCTCCAAGATCCAATAAAGCATGAGTAGCAGGTAAATTTCCAATAGAGAGAGGTAATGTGAAATTACCTGGGTCAAGTGACTTACCTGTAATGTAGACCTCTTCTGGTTCTTCTTCCTCTTCTTCTTGTACTGCCTCTTGTTCTTCCTCTTGTTGGACAATTTCTTGGACTATTTCTTCTTTGGGCATTTGTTCTTTAAAGATGATGCTTTCCTCTACATCGCTTTCCTCAGTCTTGTTGCCATCAGTAGCAATCAAGTTGCAATGTTCCTTTGGGTTGGTTTGAGTATTTGCTGTAAAGTGGCCGTTCTTATGTTCTGCCATCTCCTTTGCTAACTGGACCACTTGGCTTTCTAGTGCTTTGATTGATGCTTCCGTGTTCTTTTTGAATCCATCAAATCCTTGCAGGAAAGTATCAATCATCTCTTCCAACCTACTTAGTCTGTCATGCTTAGTCGGTTGCTGCTGCTGGTATGGTGTCTGTCTGTTTCCACCATTCTACCCCAAACCAGAGTTGTTTTGGTTGTTACTCCATCCTTGAGAGTACTGGTTATTATTGTTGGAGAAATTACCTTGCCTCCCCTGGTTACCATGAAATTGACTTGCTCTGCTTGAGTTTCTTGGAAAGAGCATTGACCATTGGGATGGTCTCCTCCACAGAAGTCACATATCAATGGTTGAGCTTGAATTGGTGTAGATTGGACAGCCTTAAGTTGTTGAGGGAGTGCTTTTAATGTTTCAGTGAGTGCCTCTATCTGTCTCTTGATAAGCTTATTCTCTGCTAGAATGGCATCACTAGTATTAAGTTCCAACATTCACTTCTTCTGTATTTGAACTGGTTGTCGTCCACACTGGTCTTGTTGATCATTCTGAGCAAAATTGTCAATAATTGAGATTGCCCGCTCTGCATCCACTGATAAGATAGTTCCTCCTGCTGCAGCATCTATGAAAGACTTGGAATCAGGCCTGAGTCCATTGCAAAAAATATTAAGTTGAGCAATGTCATCATAGCCATGATTTGGACATTTGCGCAGCAAGGACTTGTATCTCTCCCAGGCTTCACATAGTGGTTCATCTGCTCCTTGCCTGAATGCGGAGATGTCTGATTTGGCTTGTATATATTTTCCTGGTGGGAAAAATCTTTTTAAGAATTTTTCTTCAACAGCTTCCCAATTATTCAGACTTTGATTGGGATGTGACTTCAACCACTCCTTAGCTTTTCCTATCAAAGAGAAAGGAAACAAGCGTAAATATACAGATTCTAAATCACCTTCCTCAAAACCCATAGTGCCAATTAATTCATAAAAGTTTGAAAGATGTGTATGTGGATCCTCATTATCTAATCCTGCGAATTGATGGGCACTGATAAGATTGAGGTGGGCAGCCTTTAATTCCAAGGACTTCGCTGTTGTTGGTAGAACAATGCTTGAATAATGGCGAGGTCCTTGATGCATGACATATTCTCCCAAGGTTCTTCTTCTTGGTTGTTGTTCTTCTGCCATATTTTTGGGTTCTTCCTCAAGTATCCTTCTTCTTCTTCTCTTGTTTCTACTTCTGTTCCTCCTTGATGTCCTTTCTATTTCTAGGTCAAATTGTAACTGATTTGGGGACACCTGGCCTCTCAAAAGCATAAACAAGAAAACTTGAAAAGGGTAAGTGTGGAAGAGAATTTTAAGTTAAAAGAATAAAAAATAAAACAAAAAGAAAAATTCTGAAAATTCCTAAAAAATAAAAATCTAATCCTAAGATAGAGTATATACAACTTGATAGTTAGACCTCCCAAGTCTATACGAATTGATACACCGTTCCCCGGAAACGGCGCAAAAAATACTTAATGAGATCCTGGCAAGCGTACCAAAATTCCAGCAGTATAATAGTAAGTATGAGTTATCGTATCCACAGGGAACGGTTCACTTCGTATATATTAGTGATCAGACTATCAAGTAGGAAACTATTTTTGGTGATTAATGTGCAGAAAATAACTTGCATAAAGTAAATGAGAAAATAAAATAGAGTAAGATAGCTTTACTTGGATTAGGATTGAACTTCGTATCATCGCACTCCTCATATATATGAATTCCTATATTAATTATGAGTATATTTCTATGATTCCTTAGCCAACTCTATTGTTTTACTCCGGGGTCTCAGTAGTAAAACACTCGACGGTAATCCAAGCGGGTTCTCCCAGGCAACAAACTACCACGGCTTGATTGTTCTAAGGGTGAGTTGTTAAAACTATCAATTCACGGCATATTCCTATAGGGACTACTATGAAGAGGCTGTCACATTCCATCTTCAATCATCGATTCCCCCTATATTTCTATAACAATTACTATGAGTATTTTTACCAATCAGAGTTAAAGTTTCCTTTGGCCCAGGCTCCCCCAAACTCGTTGTTAATCCGGAAATCTCTATCACATACTATCCTAGAATTAACCTATAACTTCGACACAAAGGCGGAAGCTTAAGTAAAGCATAAAAATACCGATATCATATAATAGGGATTCATAATTAAATACGAGAATTCACATTCATTTGGGGATTGAATCAACTACATTCAATCCAACTGGAGAGTTTAGCTACGCATGGTAGCCATTACAAACCAATGAAGAATCTGTCACCTTCTTCAATCCTTGTATTGCTATCTTGGCAGCCCTTCGGGGTCTCCCTTGAAACTTGAGCCCTAAACTCTATTCTAACTCTCTACCAAACTGTATGCCAAAAACTTCTCCCTTTCGATCTGTACAAAAGGTCATATTTATAGACTTAGGAAAGCTATTTTAAATCTGGAAGAGATCTATCTTAATTTGAAATTTAAAAGTTGATCCGTGTGTTGCGCTTCACCTGCCCTGAGCGCAGGTGAAGC